>JAJHZJ010000453.1:2095111-2695111 GCA_023548195.1 Bettongia penicillata ogilbyi
TCCCTTTTTTCTTCCCTCCCCCACTCCTCTTGCTCTAGGGATGTCTACCATGGGCGCAAATACGTATCTGTGTGTGTATATACTTACATATATATCTGTGTGTGTATCTATAATTCATATAGAATTATGCTATATATATTTCTATTTATCAGTTCTTTCTCCAGATGCAAATAGTATGTTTCTTTTTATGTCTTTTTGTAATTAATTTGGGTATTTATAATAGTCAAAATAAAACAATATTGCTATTGCTGTATACAATGTTCTCTCTTTTGTGCTCATTTCTCTGTTATTTCCTGCAAGCCTTTCCATGTTGTTCTAAGATCGTTGAGCTCATTTCTTATAGCACAATAATATTCCATTACATTCATATACCACAACTTGTTTGACCATTCCCCAATGGATGGGCATCTCTGCAATTTCCAGTTCATTGTCACCACAAAGAAAATTGCTATAAACATTTGAGAACAAATATGTTCTTTTCCTTTTTCCCTAACCATTTTTGGAAATAGATCTACTAGTGGTATTTATTGCTGGGCCAAAGGGTATAGGTAGTTTAATAGCTCTTTGGACTTAATTCCAGATTGCTCTCATTGGATCAGTTCACAGTTCCACAAACAATGAATTTGTGTCTCAATTTATCCATATCATATGCATGTGTGTATAGATGTATATATATATATATATGTATATATACATATATGTTTATATATGTATATATATACATATATGTATATATATGTATATATATACATATATGTATATATATAGTCTATATTTGAGAAGTTTCTTCAACCCAGCATTAACTATGTCACAACAGTCTATATAAAGGAAGGTACACTCATTTGAGAGAATCTGGGAATCATAGGTGAGGAAGCATGGTGGAAAACACCTGAGTGAAGTCAACAGCAGACCACTTGGCCAGAGAGAGAAAATAGATACTTTGAGTTCAGGAAACAGATCACATGCTTGTCACAGGATACAGAGAAGGGACTTCGATTAGCAGAAAATCTGCTAGAGCTCACTTTCTGCCAAGAGTAAAGCAGCTAAAAATTCCTTGACTTGCCTTAATATAACTTCATTCTTCAAAACATGGGGGAACCTGTGAAGAGAAGTGTTATTCTAGAGCTCATTCTCACCATCAAAAAGGAGTTGTTAGCTGGGTGAAATCATGGGAACCCTGGAGAAAAGCTCTCATTCCATCTAAGATTTTGGAATAGAGGGAAAGGAAAACCAGGCATAAGTTATTCTACATTTTGGAAGAGTAGATTGGAAAGGGTTCAGAGGAAGGATAGAGAAGTTTCCATGTACTAAAATTCTGTGAGCGAATTCCTTCTAAGAAGGACCAGTAATCTCTTAGAAATGAAATTCTGAAGACACAAAGAGAAATAATTCTGATGAGTAGGAATGGGAAAAGTTCCCTAAAGAGATATATGTGGATAAACAGCAAACTCATATATCAAAAGATATGAGTGTCCAGTAAATGGAAGCAAGGACAGTTAACAGAAGGTAAATATAAAGTTGTAACATGGTCAGGGCAAGTCAATATGACTTGAGGTTGGCAAGGAAAGCTAAAGAAAACACAAAGTGAGGTAGATTTTTTGTTAGGGAAGTTACACGGGGAAAAGAGGAAAATAAAAAAACCCAACAAGATGGAATGTGATAAAGACAAAGAGAGAAAGTGAAAAGACAAAGTAATAAAGATAAGAGAGAATGTGAAAATTTTTATTAAGCACCTACTGTGTGCCAGCATTGTGCTAAGTACATTACAATTATTACTTCATTTGATGTACACAATTTGATGTACCCTGGGAGGTAGAAATTTTTCTTATTCCTATTTTACAGATGGAGAAACTGAGGCAAACCCAAGTTAAGTGACTTGACCAGGATCACCCGGCTAGTAAGTTGAGTTTTATTTGAACTCGGGCCAGATCTGATGATTAATTCCCTGCAGACACCAGTAGGATACTCTGGGATACTAGGCATAGAAGTCTGAAATTATTTTAAAACTCAATGACACCAGATGGTGAAAGACCTCCAGTTCATGTCACACCAGTTGAAGAAACCAGAGACCTTTAGCCGAGAGGACAAGATGCACAGGCAATATGGTGGTTGTCTTCAAGAATTTGAAAGACTATTTCTGCCCCTAAGGGAGGCAAGTAGCAAAGAAGTTAATTTTGGCTCAACATCAAAGAACAAGAATCGTCCCCCAATGGAATGGGCCCCTGGTCCTCAAGTGCTGGAACTGGGTTCTCAAGTGAAGTGGATGAGCTCTTCTCTGTCATGTGTCTTACAGAGAAGAGTGGGCGCTCTTTCCTGGTTCCCGCTGGACTCCCTGGTTTCCGAGGTCCTCTGCAACACTGCAACTCTCTGATTCTGAGTTCTGTTCCCTGTGGACAGAGCATGAGGCATGGTGCAGTGTCATGATGATGGAATATAGCCCTTCCTCTCAACAGAGTTCACAGCGGGGACTGCAGATGCCGAACGTGCCAAGTGTATACAAACGCAGCGGCTGTATCAATTGTTTTTAAAGTTTGAAGGTGGAAACAAAGGCAGCAATTGTTCAGTGAATATCATTCAGGACACATTTGTGATGTCAGAATACATGAAGTCACCAATCAAACTTTAAAAAAGAAAAAAAAAAGCAGTGGACAGAAGCCCTGAGTTCCAGTTCAAGCTACAGTCGTCACTAACTGTGTGACCCTGGGCAAGTGGCTTCATCTGTCTGAGCTTCAGAGTACTGGGCACTCAGAATGCCAGCATTCTGTGGGCACTGTGGGGACCTTGGTTTCTCCTAAGTGGAGGAGGAAAGGTCCTAAAGCAGATGTTGTTTGCTTGTGGGTTGTTTCTTTTTTTCCTTCTGAGGCAGATTGCTTACGAGGAGCAAACATGTCTTTTCCAGGACCACACACACACAAAAATAAATACATAAACCAAAGAATATTCCCACCTTCAGCTCCAACCTGGCAACTGACTTGTAGCTGCACTTTTAGCAACCAAGTCTGGGTGAGACTTCTGAAACAAAACAAACTGAAAGGAAATGGAAAGAAGAGAGAGAAACTAAGGCAGATGGACAGAAACAGACGGGTGGATAGAAGCAGATCTGCTACAGAAGGATACAGAGGAGTCAATGACAGACAAGATGAACAGGGAGATGTAGGGTCAATAAAGAGACTTAACACTATCCTCTGAAAATAGGAAATGCTTGTTGAATTGAATTTGTTGGATTAAAAGATCAATTGTCAAAGATTATTTAAAAAATAGTGTTCAGGGAAGGGAGAAAGGAAAACAAAAATACTAATACATTGTTGGTGGAGCTGTGAATTGATCCAGTCATTCTTGATTTTGATACCTATCAGGTAAGAACATATCTATCAATCAGTCAAACAAACATTAAACTAAATTCGAAGAAGCTAGTTAAATACATTGGGTTGGATCAAAGTACTCTGAACCATTGAATAGAATTAAATGATTCTACACCCGAAGTGATTTGAAATTGGTTGAGGAAACCCAGCCATGCCCTGTGAGACATAGGAAAATGGCAAGCAGCTCAGATTCCAGGACTCCAGTGTCAGGATAGCCTAGAGAGGAGAGAGTCTCCCAGCCATCCCCCAAAAAGAATCACTGGGATGGAGGAGAGAGCCATTGTCTCCTCCTTCCCCTTGACTAGAGGACGACTTTCTGGGGACTTTGGAGGGTCAGAAGATTTTGAAGTGATCATGGGTGTCCTAGCAGTGTCCTGGGAAAAGGCCACAGTAGTATATGTATCAGGAGACCAGAATAAACTCAGACATACAGAAAAAAGGCAGTTTTAGGATTTTACGAGGTGTTCAAAAGAAAGATACATCATCCCTATGGTGAATGTCAAGGAGAGAGGAGAAAAAAGATGTCTAGAAAGTGTGACTTCCTTAGCTACATGTGCTCTAACCTTGAACCCACTTTCCCCTGGATTCTGGTTGCATTTGTGGGAGATTATGTTCCAAGTCTGTGGGGATATTTCATAGCATCTGTTCTTATTATACCACCTTAGCAAATAGCCATTTCTAAAAGTTAACTAAGCATGCCTGGCAATTTGATGCCAACTAATAATTCATGGCAGAACCATACCCCTGAGGACTTGGAAATTTCAGGGTTGTCCCTTGAACCTTGAGGAGAGAAGTAGCCAGCTGCCCTCTGGGGGCCCACCCAACCAATGCCAAAGGGGTTTGGCAGATGAAAGCAAAGTCTGGATCACACCTTGTTATGGGAGGTGGGTAATAAAATAGTGGAAAATGACTTGGCTATAGAAAACCAGAGGAATCAGTAAAACCTTTTTTTTAAACTCTAAAAATATATTCTGTATAGATATATGGTTGTACATATATTCTTTGTAAATGTACCTAGATCTATATATTGTGCATAGCTGTACATATATGTATATATTGTTGGTAGATATATATTACATATGTAATATTTTGGAGGTTTAAAAAAGTATATATACACAGATACACAAAACCATATATGTATACATACTACATATATAGTATATATGTATATATATATACACACTGTATTATACCCTAAATGTGTATATGGACATATATGTATATGCACATATATTGTATATGTAAATGTTTATATGTATGTCTGTGTGTGGGTGTCTCTGTGTGCGTGCGTGCGTGTATGTGTGTGTGTGTGTGTGTGTGTGTGTAACCATGCCAAACGCTGAGAAAGTTACAAAGGGCCATTCAAAACCTGTGTGTACAGTAGCCTTGAGAGCCTGCATCTCCCCCAACCTGTGAGGCCAGCACAGAATCCAGGCAGCTTACCATGGCCTGGGTGCAGGGGCACTGTCTCCCTCTCTTTTCAGCTCTGGCTACCCCAGCAGCTTCACCAGAGAAAGCAAGTGTTGACAGAGTCTGCTGGTGTTAGGAGAAGGGGCTACTCTCTGTTGCCCCTCCCATGGCCAGACAGCTACAAGAGACAGAGAAGACCCTCATTCCCACTCCAATGCTCTCTTTTCCTTTCTGCTAGGTATTTACCTCCAATAAAGCTGGCAGTTCTCAGCACCGGCTCAGGATCCTTCCTAATACCTCCAAATAATATCTACAATGGCAGTGGAGATACTAGCTCCTGTGGGAAGTCTATACACACACACACATACACACACATACATACACTCATACGCACACATACACACATGCGCGCGCACACATGCACACATACACATACACACATGTGCGCGCGCACGCACACACATGCACACGTGCACACATACACACGCATACATGCAGTACACATGTACACACACATATATGCACACACGCGCACATACACACATACACACACATACATACACACATACACACATACACACATACACACATGCGCGCACACACATGCACACATACACATACACACATGTGTGCGCGCACGCACACACATGCACACGTGCACACATACACACGCATACACACGTACACACGTACACACACATATATGCACATACACACATACACATACATACACACATACATACACTCATACGCACACATACACACACATACACACACGCACGCACACACATGCACTTATACACATGCACACGTGCACACATACCCACGCATACACACACGTACACATGTACACACATATATGCACATACACACATACACACATACATACATACACACATACACACATACATACATACACATACACACACATACGCACACAGACACATACAGACACACACCAACTCAGGGCCAGATAAATTAAAAAATAAATTTAATTGTGATTGTGATTCTTTTTTAGAATTTCAATAATATGAAATGTACTATTCCTCTACTTTTTAAATTAGGAATATATTAGTGAACAAATACAATAATTTCTAAGTATTTCAATCAAAGGTATGCTGGAACTAGCTTGAACCAGCTCCCAAGAGCGGGTTGTTAAATTTACAATGTGTGTATTTATTTATACCTTAGAAGTGGACAAATTTTATAAATCAGGGATTGACATATGATTTTGTTCATTGTCTTCCCTGACACATAGTAACCACCATATAAATATTAGCTATAATTATCATCATCTAGATTTAAGAAAGTGATGGAGAAAATGTTAATAAAACATAGTAAAAGTGTATCGTGTACATATCTCCCCCCAGGAGAGCTGGTTGTTAAACATTTACCAGCATACTGCTGATTTTTTTAGTTATATACTATGGTTATTAGTTAGGCATCAGAATAAGTCAGAAGAAAGGGAGAAAAATGAAAATAAAGATGGTAACTATAGACATAAAGACAGGGAGACAGACAGAGAGAGACAGAGAGAGAGAGACTGAGAGAGAGACAGAGAGAGAGACAGAGAGAGAGACAGAGACAGAGACAGAGACAGAGAGAGAGACAGAGAGAGACAGAGAGAGAGACAGAGACAGAGACAGAGACAGAGAGAGACAGAGAGAGAGACAGAGACAGAGAGAGACAGACAGAGAGAGAGAGACAGAGAGAGACAGAGAGAGAGACAGAGAGACAGAGAGAGAAAGACAGACAGACAGAGAGACAGACAGAGAGAGACAGAGAGAGAGATAGAGAGAGAGACAGACAGAGAGAGAGACAGAGAGAGAGACAGAGAGAGACAGAGAGAGAGACAGAGAGAGACAGAGACAGAGAGAAAGAGACAGAGAGAGAGAGACACACACACAGAGAGAGAGACAGAGAGACAGAGAGAGAGAGAGAGAGAGAGAGAGAGAGATACACACACCAGAGTTTCCATATCATGGTCTTTGGGGATATGCCTTAGTTCTAAAACCAAGTTGTGTTTTTGCATCATTAGGCACCTCTTCAAGTACTACAGGCCAAATGAAATGAAATTGAATGCCAGCAATGACTCATGGACCAGACACTCTCCACTTCTGCCCTAAACCACTCAGTCCTCCCTTCCCAGAGAAACAATCCTCCTCCACCCTATAAGCTACACACAGCTTGAGAAGGTAGGAAAATAGCAGAATTTCCAGTAATTCGAGGCTGTTTCTCACTGCCCCTTTGGGGAAGTTGGAGAAATGCCAGTTAGCTGTAAGTCCTTCTCCCCATGAGGCAGCCAGCATGGTTTATATCCCATTCACTGCTAGTCTCTCAAAGGCACTCTGCTTTCAGAGTCTCTGGTCTCATACCCATATCTCACCCATTTGAGTATCTGACTGAACCCACTTGGTCAGGAACACCATAGATGCAATCAAAAAATCTACCATGAGAAGCAATGTTTCCAAGCCTTCAGGGTTAGAGTCACCTGGAGCCCCTTTTCTGACTTTGGGGTACACAGGGTGGGCCAAGCACTGCCTTCCACCTAGCTGTCCCATGTTCCATTTTTATTGTGAGCCATAATCATGATTAGGAGCCATAGCTGACACACACTCAAAATTCTCTGACATCTTCTGTCTCTCCCTTGGCACTGCAAACACTGAGCTAAAGATCTCACCTGGTTTTCCGAGCCTATTTATTAAGCAGTCTACCTGGTGAACAGGTACATTTGTGAAATCAAGGAGATAGGGCAGAAAAGGGGAAGGGAGATGAAGGAAGGAGCAGAAGTATGCATCCCCCTTAAATTTGTGGGGAGGGATGCGATCATTCCCAGTGAGGCTCCTGGAGCTTATGGCATTCACCTTTCTTGGCTCTGATTCACAAATGACTAACGTTTTTTCTCCTTAAGGATTGAAAAGAGGCATTGAGAGAATGTCTGACAGAAGGATCTCAGACTGTGTATGTGGTCCTTCCAACAGTAGGAGACATCACCTGAGCTGACCTACCCAGAGGCATCCTGACCTCCCAAATCAGTCCTGGTCCCCTGCCTGGATTTTCTTGCTTTATAAATTTGTTTCCTGGCTGCGTTTTCAGGAACCAGGGATTTTGGAGTCCCTCCCAGGCAATCACCCACTACTGGTCAGCAGGTCGGGGGCTGCTTTCCATGCCAGTACTCTATAATGAAGCCCCAGATGCAGAAGATGGTAAACTCTCTGAGCATACTTTAATATTTGGCTAAAAGATGTGGTTGGGATTTTTTTTCCTGACCAGAAAAATGAGGCTGAAAGAAGCTATGAGGGACCCGTTTTGAAGACAGAGCCTGCATTTACATTTATTTAACTTGATGGGCACTAAGAAAGAAACCTAAGAAATGCATGTATCAAGTATAGAAAGAAGTGATATCTGGCTATCGGTATCATGGAAGCAGAGATACAAAAGCTGGAAGGGGCCAAAGGTCATCTAGTTCTATCATTTCATTTTACATGTGAGAAAACTGGGGTTCAGAAAAGTTAAATGACTTTAGGATCATAGGAACACAGATGTAGTTCTGGAAGGTACCTCAAAGGTCATTTCGTGCAATGCCTTTATTTTACAAGTGAGGAAATATAAGCTCAGCTGAGTGAAATAACTTGCCCGAAGTCAAACAACCAGTAAGTGACAGAATCAGAATCCTGGAACTTCAAATTCAGTTCCCGTTGTACGGTTAGGCTCCTTTACCTTTAAATTCCTGACAAAGAAAGAGAAACTATTTTTATGCATCTTCCTTATCTCAATATCTCAATATTTCAATAGGCTCTTGATTTTATCCACTTAGGTACCTACTCCACAGGGCAGAACATACTCAATTCATCCCTTCTCATCCTATTGAATTATCATTCATATCTTTCTATGAATCTTCTTGAGAGGATTCACCCAAGGCACAGGTGGCATTCTCCTACCTGTCTGGCTGTCCTGTCTCAGTTTTCCTCAGTACATTATCATCTATATAATTCTCCCTAATTCTGTCCTTAGTGCCCTCCTCTCTTCTCCTTCCCTCCTCTCTCTCTCTCTCTCTCTCTCTCTCTCTCTCTCTCTCTCTCTCTCTCTCCCCACCCCATCTCTCTCTCCTCATTAGTTTTATCATCTCATACACTTGACATATATGCATACCTGCACACATTGAGTCAGATTGTATAAGGCTCTAAAAGTTAAATAGGAATTTATATTTTATTTTTCAGGTTAGAGTTGATTGAGTAAGTCAAAACCTGGTCAAAACCACCATTTGTCAGTTACTTACTTACATCCATAATACGCATAATCCCAGTGTTTCCCCTAAATTCCAGCCCCACATAACCAACTGCCCCTTGGACATTTCTAACTGTAAGTCTCAGAGACAACTCAAAGTCAGCATTTCCAAAACAAAACTCATCACTCCCCCATAACCCTCCCCTCTTCTAAATTTCCCCATTTCTATCGAAGACACCACCACTCTTTCGTCTGTGCCTTATCTGAATCTCTCTCCCATGTAGCTCACTCCACATAGTCAAACAGTTGCTATTTCCATCTCCACAGCATCTCTCATATTCAGTGCCTTCTCTCCACTCACAAGGCAACCACCCCAGTTTGGACCCTTATTTTCCCTCTCCTAGAATATTACATCAGCTTCCTACTTGGTCTCTTTGCTTTAAGACTCTCCCCCCACCAATCCATCTTCCACATTGCTGCCAAAGGGCAGGTCTTACCATATCATTCTCCTACTCCTACTCTCCTAGCCCACAGAATAAAATATAAATTCCTATTTAGCTTTTAAAACCCTATATAACCCGGTCCCAAGGAGATTCTCTCCAATTCTCTCCCTTTCTACATTCATCCAGGCAGCCAGACTGTCCTTTTCTCTGTTCCTCACACATGACCCTCCATTTCCAATCCTGGGACCTTTGCTTTGGGCATCCTCTGGGTCTGGGGTCCTCTCCCTCTTCACCTCCACCTCAGAGTATCCCTCTCATCACTGAAGATGCAGTTCAGGCACTGTCTTCTCCTTGGAAGCCCAATGGTGCCTTGCTACCAACTCTTTAACTGCTTTGCCTTTATTAATATTACTTTGCTTTACATTTATGCTGCATCCATTTGCATATATTTGTATGCACATACACACACACACACACACATACAAAATCCTTGTTTTCTCCTCTAAAGAAAGATCTTTGAAAAAAGGGATAATTGTCTTATTCTTTATATATATATTAGAGGTGGCCAGATGGTGCAGTGGGTAGAACCCAGGGCCTGGCGTCAAGAGGACCTCAATTCAAATCTGACCCAGTTGGGTGATGCTGGGCAAATCACTAAGCCTCTGCTGCCTCAGTTTCCTCAAATGTAAAATGAGGATAGCAATAGTACCCACCTCCAGGAGACATTATTTGTAAAGTGACAAGCATAGGACCTGGCAGTTAATAATTATAGCAGCACTTAATAAAAGCTTATTCCCCTCCCTCCCTGGCTAGTGTCTAACACATAATAGGCACTTAATAAATACTAGTCGTCATTGGTGACATGTTGCAGACTGTTTATCCTCATCTCTCTCCCCATCTGTCCACCCTCCAACACTGGGAGGTCATCTGCAGTGTTGATTTTGCCAATATCATGGCATCCATGACTCATTGTCATATAACTGGAAGAATGGGAAAGAAAGGAAGAAAGAAAGAAAGAAAGAAAGAAAGAAAGAAAGAAAGAAAGAAAGAAAGAAAGAAAGAAAGAAAGAAAGAAAGAAAGAAAGAAAGAAAGAAAGAAAGAAAGAAAGAAAAAGAAAGGAAGGAAGGAAGGAAGGAAGGAAGGAAGGAAGGAAGGAAGGAAGGAAGGAAGGGAAAGAAAAAGAAACAAAGAGAGAAAGGAAGGAAGGAAGGAAGGGCTTTGGCACAACAACTTGTGACCACTGTACACACTGTGTAATTTCCTAAGTGCAATGCCACCAGCTCCCTTCCTCCTAATCAAATCTGAGCTCAGCTCAATGCCATCTGCATTGAGTTTTCTTTCCTTTCTCCTCCCTGACTGGAAGAGACTGTAATGAGCATTAAAAACTGCCAAAGAGGAAAACAAAAATAAGGCAGAAACTAGGTAATCCACCATCGAAGAGAAACTGGAATGAAATGGGATGTTGTAGATTGTATAAGGTGTTGCTATATATTTATGGATAACAAACCAAGAAAGGCATTGACATCTGAAATTACCCTGGCTGGATGTTGTCCTCAGATCCTCCCAAGAACCCTATTTTCTCCACTTTATAGATGAGGAAACCAAGGCAAACAGAGGTTAAGTGATGTGTCTAGTGTCTGAGGCTGGATTTGAACGCAAGTCCTCCTGACTCCAAGTTCTGAGCTCCATCCACTGTGCCTGCCAGCTGCCACATATAGAGGGAATAATTTAATGTACCACCTAATCAGCTACAAATCATAATCTAAGTGATGCATATCCTTAACATGATAGACAAGCCTCTCTTTCTACAAATCCAATTAAGAGTTCTGCCAAGTTTGATCATGGAAAGATTACTCAACCAGAAGTGTTGGTTTCAGTTGTGTGATACTGGGAAAGTCACTCAAAATCTCTCGGTTTCAGTTTCCTCATCTACAAAAATATGTCAGTATTTTATATTATTTATAAGGCCTCTTCCTATTAAAAAAAAACACTTCTGAAGCAGATTGTCTAGTTTCTGAATTTTCCTTGGTTTTTTCGTTTCACTGCTTATTAGAATTGAAACGATTAGGGGGCTATACCTAACTCAAGTCAGACATTAGGCTAAAAAAATTGTTATAGAAGGAAAATGAATTGGAAAAAATTTACCATTGTGAGTTATTTTGGTTATCAGAGGATTTTAAGGACCCATGTTACCAGGGGCTAATCCTGTTAGTAGCCGTCATTCAGGGAACTCAGAAGTCTGGAGACATCACGCCTCCCACCCTGCCTCTTCCAAGGAAAGGAGTGCATCAGGCTTTTATAATGTGCAAATCAAGACAGTGGCAGGAAGAAAGCATGTTATACCGTATGAATGCTCTCAAATGTGAATAATCAGAACTGGTATTATTAAAAATATATTGTATTATGTTTTGATTATACAAATGTATTATGATAACAATTGTAATTATGGCTTGCATTATTCTCACTATTTTAAGAGTGGTTACAGGAGCACAAACCGAATTCAGAATAGCTGGAAATGTCTCATTTTGAGGCATTATCTTCTGCTTCTTTTTGTATCCCCAGTGCCTAGAACTGAGCCTGGCATTTAATAAAGGTTTATTGATTGATTATCTTTACAACAAACCTAGGAGATACGTGCTATTATTATTTCCATTTTACAGAGGAGGAAATTGAGCCAAAGCAAAATAAAGTGACTAACCCAGAGTCACACAGCCAGCACGTATCTGAGGCTGTGGTTATGCTCGGGTCCTCCTGACTCCAGAGAGTTCTGTTCACTTCACCACCAGCTACAGTGAAGTCTGTGGGTCCCTTCCTCAGGATAATGTTTTGGAATGCATAAAATAAAATGCATAACATTACAAGGAAACCTATTAGGTTGGAATAAAGATACAATCACTTCCCATCCAGTTTCCCACTCAAGTTCCCTTGAAATCAGTGCATAGTCTAATGATCCCAGGTTAAGATTCCCTGAATTCTAGACCGCCACCTGACTTCATGGCTATAGGGACTGAGGCCTAGACAGTGACTTGCCCGTGGTCACATAGTTAACTTTTGGCACAGCTGGACCTAGAATCTGAGTCCTTGAAGCCCCCATGTCTCCGATCTTTTCACTTAGCCTACCCGCCCCCCAGTACTTTTTCTGGCTCCCTGATTTCTGAGCATCCCAGGAATGAGGCAGAGACAGGACACTCAGATTCACAAGGGCCCTTCCTGAGCAAGCCCCTGAGTCAATCAGCCAACGTCACCATTCTCCCTGGAAAGCCAGGCCCCACCTAGTCAAAGAAGCACCTCCCTCCCCTCCCCCTTGAGTTTCAGGGCTTGGCCGCTGAGAATACGGTGCTTTCTTTGGCCGTCCTGCTTATGGGTCTGGGGCCCTTGGAGCCGGATGGAGACTCCATCCTCACACCTACAAGCAGCTGTGCTCCTTCAGGAGGCTCCAGAAATCCTGCCCAGGCCAAACAGAACTTCTTGGGAAAGGGGCCCTGAATTTTTAAGGTCGTACCTCAAAAGCGATCGTGCCTGGGCTCGCTGGCCCTGCACCAGCTTTTTCTTGGCTGCCTCTCAGGCTCCTACAGTAAGAAACAGGCAGCAAAAGTGGGTTGGCCTCCCTTCTGTCTGTGCCCCTCCACTCCCCTCTCCCCATTCTTAGCAGCACTAATGGAAGATAAAGCAGCCCCAGGTGGGGGTGGGGGTGGAAAGAAGGCCTCAAGAAGGCTTTGCAGTAATTTCCCCCATACTGTGCACACTCCCCAAGCTTCTGGTAAACTTGTCCTACCCCTGGTATATGCCCTGGTCCACCCGGACCAGCAGATTCATCTTGATGTGCCACATACACCATTCCAGGCTGTAAGGACAAATTCAGCTCTTGGAAAGCCGGCCCAAAGGTGGAAATTCAGATAACAAAAGTAGACAACCCAGGGAGGCAGGCCCCCCCAGCCCCTGAGCCAGCCCCTAGCACACACATGAGGCAGGGAAATAGTCCACTGACCTTGTGGGGGAAGGGGGTTTTGGCCCTTGCTTCTCCCAGGACAAGACTGAGTCCCTCTGGACGAGGCACCTTGCACACAGTTCTGAACAGGGAAAGGGAAGACATTCCCAATAGCACTGGAGTGAAAAATTAGGGCCATTTTTTTTCTTTTGCACAGAACTCTAAATTGTACAATAAGTGTAGACCTACATTTGAAGAGGGAATTTCACTGGCATAGAAAATCTCACTACCAATGCAGGTTAGCACCTACTATGCAATTTTCAGTCCTAAAGGTTTGCCAGAGCACAGAGAGGAACAAGTCCCGGGTCACACAGCCAGGAGATGTCATAAACAGGGCTTGAACCCACCCCATCCCAACCTGTAGACGGGCTCTATCCATTACACCAAGCCGCTTCTCATTTGAATTTTAGAAAACTCTATTTGTTAGGAAGGTACATCACAGGTGCTCAAAAAGTGCTTATTCAAGCCTGCCTCTGACCCTGTAACTTCCCCCATTATCTTTAGGGCTCCTCTTGGGAGCCACAAAGAACCACTCTGGCCTTTCTTGCATCAGACAGCCCTTCAAAACCTTGTCTTCTGGAGATGAGTCTGAGCTTCTGTGGGGTGAGAGAAGAAGAGGGGCCTGCCGGGCCTCTGATGCATACCATGGCTGAGGCATGGCCCCCCAAGTCATCCCTCCCTTCTCCAGGCTAGGTCTCCCCAGTTTCTTCAACTGATCTTCACAGTTCATGTCATGGACTCAAGGTGTTTCCCGCCCCTGATCACCATCTTATCTCCAGCTTATCAGCATCCTTCCTAAAAGATGTCCCTCCAAACTGAACATTGTATTCCATATGAACTCAGATGAGAAGTACAGGAAGGCTATTACCTCTACGCTCCTGAAGTTAGGTTCAAGATGCTCCAATTCTCCATTTTTGACTGCTTCAGCTTACTGTCTTGTGGTCCATTAAGAACCCCAGATCTTTGCATTTGCATAGGATCATTGCATTAGAGCTAGAAGAAATCTCAGAAGCAAGCCACTGAGTCTAACCTCGTTTTACAGATGAGAAAACTGAAGTAGAGAACTTAAGTGACTTACTTACCCAGGATCAGAATTTAAACTCAGAAATTCTTGGTCCCAAGTTTATCCACCATGCCACCTAGCTAAACAAAATGCTAATCATTCAGCTTATGCCTGATTGATCTGGGGCTTCATACTTAGCAACTGGAGGGGGTTGACGGTCCTAAGCAGGGCACCACTCATTGTAACAGACCATAGCATTCCCACCTGCCTCTACAGGATCTTATTGGATTTAGAATCAGAAGAAGCCTACATCTCAGGCCAGAATCTCCCGCACATTCTGTTATGCCCCTCAGGAACATGTATGCTTAGTCTGCCTTTGTCTTGGCTCCGCTCAGGGTCTTGCACCTAGGGCCAGGCTGCCTGCTTTTAGCACCCTCTGGGCTGATTTTACAAACCTAAGATCCGAAGAAGTGAATGACTTACCCACAGCCACGGGGTGAGTTAAATTTCCTTTTGTTAGTGTTTCCAGTTACTGGTTTTGAAGAGCAGGACTTAGGAGCCTCCACTGAGGGCTCTGGGCATGATGGCCCGTCGGATGGTCCCCCAGGCCTCCCAGAAACACCCCCCTTTCCCTAAACTTGAAGAATGGGACCCTTCAATCATACCATGCTTCAGCAGAGCAGCTGCCGGGCCAGCGACTCCTCTCTCTCCGCAGCTGCTCAGGCTCATCTCCAGAAGGCAGGATGGGCTTAAGGGGCCCTAGGAAGAAGAAAGGCCAGCCCCCACCCTGAGGGGCGGCTTCAGTCTGTCAGGACGGCCCCTGAACATGCCTTTTCACGAAGTTTGCTTTTTAAGTAAGAAATCTCCTCCTGCCTATCGAGCCCCAGGGACCTGCCGTGGCAGCCTGGAGCCTGGGCTACCACGCAGTGCGCGTCCTGCTCGTTCTCCCAGACGGTCCCGAGGTGCCTGCAAGTCCTCCCAGTGCGCTCCGCAGCCAGCTGGCTCCCCAGGGCGTCTGCTTCGGGTCCCGAGGGTGCGCCAGAGCGAGCGTGTGTGAGTGCGTGTGTGCTTCTGAGTGTCTGCGTGTGCTCTGAGTGTGTGCGAGGAGTCGGAGAGTGCCTGCGTGGGCACACTTCGGAGTGTGCCTGAATGTGCAGCAAGTTCTAAGTGCACCTGGGAGTAAGTGTGAACACCTTAGTGTATGCGCTCAGCATGTTCATGGGAGTGCGCTCCTGACGGCTGTGAGTGTGTCTGAAGATGCGTGTGCATTCAGAGTGGAGTCACAGGGTGCCCAGATGTGCCAGGGCACACAGCTACGTGTCCCTACCCCACCACGCTTGGAGAATGAGCATCACGGGGCTGTCGCTTGGTCTGTCCGAAGCAGGCTGGGCTGCGGTGAGCTGGGCAGTGCTAGGCAGCTCTGGGCTGGACTGGACTGGGCAGCGCTGGGCAGGACAGTTCAAGGCTGGGTAGCTCTGGACTGGGCAGCGCTGGGCAGCTCTGGGCTGGACTGGACTGGGCAGAGCTGGGCAGCTCTGGGCTCGGCTGGAGTGGGCAGAGCTGGGCAGCGCTGGGCAGCTCTGGGCTAGGCTGGAGTGGGCAGCGCTGGGCAGGACAGTTCAAGGCTGGGTAGCTCTGGACTGGGCAGCGCTGGGCAGCTCTGGGCTGGACTGGACTGGGCAGCGCTGGGCAGCTCTGGGCTCGGCTGGAGTGGGCAGAGCTGGGCAGCTCTGGGCTAGGCTGGAGTGGGCAGAGCTGGGCAGCTCTGGGCTAGGCTGGACTGGGCAGCGCTGGGCAGCTCTGGGCTCGGCTGGAGTGGGCAGAGCTGGGCAGCGCTGGGCAGCTCTGGGCTGGACTGGACTGGGCAACGCTGGGCAGGACACTTCAAGGCTGGGCAGCTCTGGGCTGAGCAGAGCAGCTGGAGCCAGGGGAGCAGCCGAGGAGTTTCCAGCTGCGCCGACTGGTTTTCAAAATCCTAAGAGCCGGCGCAGCCCCACACTTGGCGGTGGGGGAGAGGGAGGGGAAGGGAGGCAGGGCGGGGAGGAGCGGCCCCTGCCATTGACTCGGGTTCCTTTCACAATAAAAGCCTTGAGGTCCTACCAGACCCCAAGAGTCTCCAGTCCAGGTAAGAGCCCGAAGGCTGACCCCAGTCTCAGCACAAAGGAGAAGAGAAGCCAGTGCCAGCACCCCTCTACCCACCCCCCGCTGGTTAAAGTCATGTCCCTTTCCTTCTCTGGGCCTCAGTTTCCTCATCTGTAAAATGAGGAAGGGGTTCACCCGATAGCTTATATAAAGCATCTGCTATATGCCCGGCACGGCACTGAACACTCACAAATATCTAGCTTGATCTTCAGAAAGACTCCGGGAGGCGGGTGCTGGTGCCATTTTACAGTTGAGAAAACTGAATCAGGCGGGTTCAGTGAATGGCCCAGGACTGCACAAATCGAAAGTATCTGAGGCCAGACTGAGCTCCCATCGGATTGACTCCATTGCACTGCTTCCCAAGCCATAAAACTGGGAAGCGTAGGGGGAAGTCCTGGGAAGTATCAAGAGGAAAGGTAGAATTTCTGTAGCATTAGCAGATGTGTTTTCCATACAACAGGGTAGAAGGGAGAGCGTGACAAGCTTTCAGTAAAGGAAGCTGGGTTCCAATCCTGTATTTGACAGTAACTAGTGGTGTTACCTTAGGTTTCTTCATAGATTTAATGTGAAAGAGACTTTAAAGATCAACCTCTCTACTTTACAGATAAGGAAACTGAGTCCTATAGAGGGGGAGTGACTTGTCCAGTAAGTGACAGGGATGGAATGATTCCAGAAGACAGGGTTATAGGTATAGAGTTAGAAGGGACCTCCAAGCCCTATTCCATTATTTTAGGAAGTTGTGTGACTTTCCCAATGTCACACAGCTAGATAAGTAAGACAGAATGTTATGTATGAGAAAGAGCTCTGGATTTGGAGTCACAGGACCTGAGTTCAAATCTTTTTCCTGCTCCTTTCCTACCTATCACCTTAGAAAAGTCACTTAGTTGTTCTGGGACTCAATTTCCTCATCTGTAAAACAAGGGAGTTGGGCTAGAGGACCTCTGAGGGACATCCTTTCCAGTTCTAAATCTGTGGTCCAAAGGAGGTTGTGTGGCTGGACCATTGAGTAAAGGAAGGGAGCGAAGGGCAGCGAGCCTTAAGCTCTCCGACTTTTTCAGGCGATGGAGCCCATTTAAGATGGGTCATGTTTCTCTTTTAAAATAATCCAAGGTGGTGACTGGGAATTTTCCTTTTCTGGTGCTAACTGAATTGGAAAATGTCACCCCTGGTCATTCTTCAGAAGCATCACGGTCCTTCACAGACATTAGCTCACTGGTCCGGACCTAGGCCCCCAAGGGACTGGCCCATAGTCATGGCTCACATCCATGGAGTTCGGACACTTTCTTTGCAGCAGTTCTGTGAGGAAGGTAGGATAAGTGCCCTTGCCCCCACTATATAGATGAGGACTAAGGCTAGAAAGTGGAAGGGACTGTGTTGTTCAGTCATTTTCAATCCTGTCTGGTTATTCACATGCCCCCATTTAGGGTTTTCTTGACAAAGATACTGGAGTGGTTGGCCATTTCCTTCTCCAGCTATATTTTACAAATGAGGAAACTGAGGTAAACAGGGTTAAGTGACTTGACCAGGGTCATACGGCTAGTGTCTAAGACTGGATTTGAATTCAGGTCTTCCTGACTCCAGGTCTGGTGCTCTATCCACCAAGTCACCTCCAGCCAGGACTGTGAAGCACATTTCAGTATTTCCATTTGCCTTTTAGAATTCTGTAGATGGGGAAACCAAGGCATGCAAAGTTTCTACTATAGTAACACAGTTCAACCCAGCCATGGGAAATACAAATACACAGCCTCCCCAGGGGAGCCCAGTAGGAAGGGTTCTGGACTAGGAGTCAGATTTCTAGGCTGCTTGTCCTGGTTCTCTTTTCAGTGCTGAATGCATGACCTTGGACTAGGTACTTAATCCTTATAGGCCTCAGTGTCCCCATCTGTAAAGTGAAAGTGAAAGAACTGTAATTTGTGGACTCATGGGTCCCCGGCAGTCCTAAGTTTATGGTCCCAATTTTTGACTCTGTGGTCAAAAACAAGCCTTGCCTCTCCTTGTCTGAAGGGCCAGCTCAAGGGGTCACAGAACCATACATTTAAGACCAGAGGGAACCTTGGAAGCTCTTCCATTTTATGAGCTTGGCAGTCATAGGTAGTTGGTGTCAAAGATTGGGTTCCAGCCTCTGTCCTCTCCCTCCAGATCCACTGGAACATTCATTATCCCCTCCCCTACTCATCCCCATTATTTCCAGTCTACAATGGGGCTCTATAGTCTACAATTGCTCTGGCAAGGTCACCCTTCCGTCATTTTCATTTTAGAGTTCACAGACCTCAGACTGAGTCTACCAAATGCCAACCAACTCAGTGAAAAGGAAGAAATAAAGTCAGCCAAACGAGCTTTGAGCATCATCACATTACACTTCAGGATGCTTTGAGGGGAGGAAACATAGCCTGGGATGCAGGATATTTCTACTTGGCTCACAGAATGTTGGGTGTGGTTGTTGCCCACTGCAAAGGATAAAGCTGAACAATAGAAGAGACTCACTCTGGGATGAGGCCACACCAGGGAGGAGAAGGGTATCACTGGGTGATGCTGTCAGCACCTTCTAAATTTTCCACCCAGGGGCTAGTCTCTGATGGGTTCAGCCAAGTTACAATTCTGCAGTTTATGATCCTTCTTCAATTTAAAGTAGATGGGTTTCCAGAGTGTGATTGAAAATTCATTAGCTTGAAGCCAGTTTGGTGATGGACTGCTCTGAACTTAGCTAAGCTGATCTGGAGGTGACAGATAGAAACCCTTTTGCTAGGCTCGTAGCTGAAGGCTCTCCAGCTTGATGAGGCCAACAGAGTTTGTGTTCCATTGGGATGGCCTTCAAGAACCTAGGGTCACCTCAGCGCAGCAAGGACTGAAAGTGGACCTTAATGGAAGTTTGGAAAGTACATTGATTTTAAGAAACAAAGCAGTTGTTTGGATTAAACTTTATTCTTGGCTCAGTTCCCTTAGACCATAAGGGCCAGCCTGAGCAAGACCCAAGAAGTGCCGTAATTTGGTTAGGGTTAGACAACAAGTTAATGTCCAAAATGAACAGACACTTGTCCAGGAATTTCCAGCCAGTCCTGGGGGGGAGCAGAAAGGCATATGGGGATATTGGAGAATAAGATCCTGGTAGACCAAATTTAGCTGTGTCAGGAGCAGAAGGCTAGGGTTGGGAACAGACCCTGGCTCTCTTTGGCAGGCCCCAGATTTACTGGCCTTTATCTGCCTCCCTGACGTCCATTGCCTCTGGTTCACCTACTACCTGAGAAATTATATCAGTTGGTAATATGTCACCCAGGCAGCTGGGGTGTGCAGTGGCATCAGGAGGACCTGAGTTCAAATCTGGCCTCAGACATTTACTAGTTGTGTGATCCTGGGCAAGTCACTTAACCCTGTTTGCCTCAGTTTCCTCCTCTGTAAAATGAACTGGAGAAAGAAATGGCAAATCACTCTAATATCTTTGCTAAAAAAAACCCCAAATGGAGTCATGGAGAGTTGGACAGGACCCAAATAACTCAACAATTTATCACTCATCTCTCTGACTCTGTTTCCTCATCTGTAAAGTGGGGGTGACATTCATCCTGCTCCTTCTTGCTTCTATCACCCATTTGACCATTTTTGCCTCAGTCTCTTTTGCTGGATCATCATTAAACAGTCCCCATCCCCCATTACCTCTCACTCTGGTCCCCTACACACACACACACACACACACACACACACACACACATCAGCCTGGCATTTAAAGCCTTCCTGACTGATTTTCATATTCTTCTCCATAAACTCTTTAGTACAGACCAGCTGCTTGCTCTGCTGCATTCTCGTCCCATCTCCCATCTCTGCTCCTTTGCCTAGTGCCTGGAATGTGACCCTTCTCACCTCCAGGTCTTAGACAGCTTTAGCTTCCTTCAAGACTGGGCTCAGGTGTACCACCTGCAGGGAGCCTGTTCTGACTCCCTCACCATCCAAGGGTCCCTTTACTAGAGCTTTCCCACCTTCTGCAGTCACCTTGTACTGACTTACGTGGGTACAAATTCTACATGCCCACCCTCATGGAGTATAAACTTGTAGAAGTCATGAACTTGTTTTTGCCTTTACATGCCTGGCCCAGCACATAGTAGGCACGTAATAAATGCTTTGTGGAGTGAGTTGAAACATTTTACAAACTGTAAGACACTATATAAATGATTTATTAGTAATTATAATGATGTGGCTGAATCAAAGCAATATGTTTTTATTGGACTGCAAAGACCAAAGAATGAAGCCATCCAAGAAAAATTGAACCATCAGGCTGCTCGTCATTCTCAGTGTGCCAAGGACCTCAGAGGCATCTGGACCAGCTTCTACCTGAACAAGCATTAATTAGTTAATCATTGGTTACTCCAGTTTTCCCCTCCCCCTCCTCCAAATTTAAACCCTTAAGGGACGCCATGTTGTACATGGCTATGGCACACAGCATGATTTAGGTAGGATCTAAATATCAGGCCTTAGTTTTGAGCGCCTTCTGTCTGGGACCCTAGAACCTATATCCAACTTTCTTCCTTTCAGATTTGTGTAGCTGCTTAATAGGAAAAGTTGTGAGTGAGTCCAATGGTCAGTGAGGAAAGGGTTGGATGGTTGTGAATGTCGTGAGTAGCAGCCATTAAGAAGAAGGACTTGTGTCTGAAATGTCATATAAAGACATCATCTGGGAAGCATATGCTCAGGAAAGGGGGAGAGGGGAGCATAAAGCAGGAGCCAGGGAGAGAAGAGAGCTGAAGAAGGGTCTTGGGCTACACGGGAGAAATGCAGTGGTGAAAGTATCTGCAAATCAGGTAAATCTTTCATGGAATATTGGAGGAGAAAAAGAGATGGGCAATGATCACCCAGGATGACAAACCATGATGGAGACATGATCATCAGTGGAGGGACAGGTGACAATGAGGAGATCTGGGGTTCATTCACTCATTCCAAAAGCATTTATTAAGCTCCAGTTTATATGTTGGGCACTGTTTGAGGGTATTCATTCATTCAGTAAGTATTAACTGCCAGTTACGTTTCAGACACTATGGGATCCATAAAAATATCAAGTCAGTTTTTAAGGGGTTTTGTACAAGTCATTTCAGTCGTGACCAACTCTTTGTGACTCCATTTGGGGTTTTCTTGGCACAGACACTGGAGTGGTTTGCCATTTCCTTCTCCAGCTCATTTTACAGAGGAGGAAACTGAGGTAAACTGAGAGTTAAGTGACTTGCCCAGAGTCACACAGCTAGTAAGCGTCTGAGGCCAGATTTGAACTTAGGTCTTCCTGATTTCATGTCCAACACCGTTTACTAAACCAACTAGCTGCCATTTAAGAAGTAAAACTGATTCATTCACAAGAACTCATTAAGCAGGCTCTATGCTGGGGAGCTGGGGATACAAAGCCAAAAGACAAAACTGAAACTCTCACTGCCCTCAAGGAGCTTGTGTTCTAAAGTAAGAGGCTGCTCCATGTAGTGTACAAAGCACTGCCCTGAGTCAAGAGATCAGCTTCAGCCCTCGCTCTGCCATGTAAATCATGCTCAGTGATCTTGGACCACCCTCTCCTTCACTCTAGTCCTCAAACCTAAAGTGAGGTTGGGCTAGAATGAACAGTATAATATGGGGAAAGATGCAATACAACACAAATAATGTTCATTTGTAGTTTTCTGAGTTGCTGTAGCTCTATTTGAGTTTGACAACACAGGTTACAGTTTTCCCAAGTCATCTCCCATCCACAAATTAATCACATCTGACTCAGTTTAGCTTCTGAGACCATGTGAGATAGCACATTTATAAGGTGGCCTCACGTGAGTCCCAGGAGTGTCTATATGTAGGATCCTACCCATCTTTACTCCCATTGAAGGGTCTTTGAAATATCCCTTGTATTTTGGAAGTTGTTATAAATAAGCAAGCCCAATAACCAGTATAAGCACAGAGTAAGCAATTAACATACACTTGTTCATTCACATTGTGGTTGGTGTCCATTGGTCTTCGGGGCTGCCAATGATCCTCAGACCCTACTTTGGAAGATAAAAGTTTCTTCCAAGAGCAAGCCTTCTTAATGCATTCCCCAAGGACTCCCTCCAGTGAGCCCAGTTTAGCCTGGCACATTACCTGCTCTTAAAGAAAGCCAATATATAAGCACAGAGGAACTTAACATTCAACATTAAAAGTTACATGGATTATTTGCAAATGAGCAATACCATGGGAGGTTAGCTATAAGAATCTGGAGGTGGAGAAAGGTCTACAAGGGAATGGAGAGAGGATCAGGAAAGTGGCTGGATTCTCCTCCTAATTCAGTAGTCTAAGATTTTGTGAAAAGATCAGGTGCCAGATTGCACAAATCTTGACTCAAGACCAACTCAAGCTGAGAGTTGCTCATCATCACATGGGTCACTAGATGAATTCTGAAGCTACAGCCACTCCCAAAGGCCATCAGCTAAGTGATAAAGGAGTCACTGTATGTCCCTGGTCCTTCACCCCTACTCCTGCACAGTGATGGAGTGGAAAGAACATTGGATTTGGAGTCAGAACACCTGGTTTAAATCCTGGCTCTGTAATTTACTACCTGGATGACCTTAGATAATCCACTTCCCCTCTGTGTGCCTCAGTTTCCCCAGCTGTAAAATGAGAGGACTGGACTGGGAGATCCCTTTAAGATTCCTTCCAACACTAAAGCCTAGGATGCCAAGCTCAATGGGCATTTTCCCCTGGACCATGTGCCTAAATGGCGGTAGCATTTCCCCACATGGTCTCAGGACTTGTATTTTTCAGAGTTTTGATTTCCCCATGCTCGTGAGGGAAGGGAGGAGCTTGGGGCCTGGAAATTGTCCACTTTCAGAGGGTGATGTTGCAACAGCTTTTCTTCTTGTTAGAGGAGGAGAGAGGAACGAATAAATCCTAGACCCGGCAACCACGCCTAGGCCTGGAATGTCTGCCTTCCCCATTTCTGTTTAGTGGAACCCCCAGCTCTCTTCAAAGCCCAACTCGGTGGCCACCTCCTACAGGAAGCCTTTCCTGACCTCCCACCTGATCCCATGTCTTGAGTGGAAAGAGTCCTTGGAGCTGACGGAGCCCAGTTTCCTCATTTACAGAGGACTAGAGAAGTGATGTGCCCAGGGTCACACAGCTAGAAAAATTCCCAGGAGGGATTTGAAACCAGGTCTTCTTAATTCTGGGTTCAGTGCTCTATTTACTAGCCTACAGTGCCTCTGTGGTAGACCAAAGCCTCTCAACAGGCCCATCTGAAGAATCTGATTATTTATTAAATTATTACAATTATATATTTATTAACACATTTATGAAGCCCCCTACTAGGTGTTAGACACTTCACTAGATGATAGAGATACAAAAACAAAACTGGAAATACAAAACTAAAACAATCCCTGCTCTCAAGGAGTTTACTTCTACTAGGTGGAGGTAGAGTCCAAGAATACAAATAAGCAAATGCAAAGTAAATTCAAAGGGAGAGAATGTTGATAACAGAGGCAATCAGGAAGACTGTCCTATAGGAAGCAGTACCCAAACTGAGCTTTGAGGGAAACTAGATATTCTTTAAGGAGGAGAAGGAGGAGGAGCACATCCTAGACGTAGGGGAAGAGTCTGTGAAAAAGTGCTGACATGTCATGCATAGGAAACAGTTACCTAGACAGTTTGACTGGAACAGAGTCCAGTATGCAAAGGTAGGTGGGAACTCAATTGGGGAAGGCTTTACATTTCAAGCAGGATTTTACATTTCTTCCTAGGAGAACAGGCAGACCTGGGGGGTCTTAAGGTTGTGATGAGGATAAACAGGTGTAGGATACGTCGGTCAGAGGGAGAGACAGAAGGTCAAGAAGTGTCATTCAAATAAGGGCCTGTCGGAGTTCTAGATCATGGAAGTTGAAGGGGCTGATAAACTGGGAAGGCAGGGTGTACAAAGACAGAAAAATACAAGAAGTCAGATACTTGGCTTTTTGAGAAAGGGCAAATAGTGATTCTGAGTCACCAGAATCAATGCAGAAAGATGCGAAGATTTGTCAGGAATAGAGAGGTAACAGTTGTTTAGAGACACGATTTTCCTGAATCTTGTGGGGATGGAGGTGGTGCTGTTTTATCTGTAGCACCTGAGGTCATTCTCTAACCGTGCGTGGGTCCACTAAGACAAACTGCTCCAGGTTCAAAGTACTCTGGGTCCAATCCACTAAAAAAAAATTATTAAAATAGAAAAAGACATAGCTCCCAGGCCCCCAACCCATTACACTTCCCTTCTGTCTATTCTGTATGTATCCTATATGTTCATACTTACGTGTATTTCTCCCTCATTAGTATATAAATTCCTTGAGGACAGGGAATGTAATTGTATGTTTACTTTTTTTTTGCATACTCAATACTTAACACAGTGTTGGCACCTAGTAAGCCCGGATTGTGACAGATTTTTCTTCTCCCAAAAAGGAATCAACCCGATGAGCCAAGTTCTTTGAAATACCAAACAGGTGATGGTTAAGTAACTGAACTCGGGCATTAAGTTTCTTTTTACTTCAACTTCCTTTTTATCAATGACAGTATCTAGGTCCTAAACCATCATCTGATCTAACTCCCTGTTTAGTATAAAATTATTTACTGTTCCATTCAGTTTAATTTTAAGGGATAGTCTTCCAACAAACTTCCAAGGGCTAAGTCTGAGCCTTCTCAGCCCCACTCAATTTTCTTGACCTCAAGATTTTTTTACCCACCAAAACAAATGAAAGTGTTGGGGGCAGCAATGCACAGGACCCAAATCTTAGGAGTGGAGCCATTTCAAGGCATTGCTAGCCCCCTCAATTTTTTAATTTGGATTCTTGCATTCAATATGTGTCTGTTGGCCTGCAAGAGTTCTTGGGTCCCACAGGACTACACCAAACTCATAGGTAGCACCAGCTCAGCACTTATATAGTCCAAGATGGCAGGGGATGAGGCATAATGAGTAGACATCCTACAACTGGAAAACACACCCAGTTCTGTATCAGGCCTGTTATCTGAGGCCTGGTCTGGCCTGCCTTTTGCCTGAGGTCCCAGTCTTTCTTGGGCAGCAAGGCAACACAGTAGATAGAGCACTAGACCTGGAGTCAGGAAGATTCATCTTCCTGAGTTCAAATCTGATCTTGGATACTTATTAGCTGTGGGACCCTGGGCAAGTCACTGAACCCTGTTTGCCTCAGTTTCTTCCTCTGTAAAATGAGCTGGAGAAAGAAATGACAAACCATTCCAGTATCTTTGCCAAGAAAACCCCAGTGGGGTCATGGAGAATTGGATACAACTGAAGACAACTGAATAACAACCAATCCTTGGGCTCTGGGTATTGCAAAGCACTCGGTCTTTACTTGAGTCTACAGAATCACACCAAGCAATGAACTGCAGAGTAGGAAAGGACCTCAGGCCTGGATCAGGTTCCCTTCTCCAACACACCTGGCAAGATGTCCTTTCCACTTGGGGACTGTTCTTTGGCAAGTTTTTCCTCATTTCAAGCATAAAAGTGGCTCTTTGTAACCTTCTTTCATTCCTTTCAAATCCACCTCCGGTGAATCAGTTCTTTCTTTTCTTAGGGATGGTTGTAATCATGTGTAATCAGGCCCAGTTCTACTGAATCAGGCTGTCACATTAGGATTTGAACCCAGGCCCTTTGTGCCTCAAAACCATCCCCAGTCCACTACAACACCTAGTCTGCCAAGCAGCCCCAGTTGTTCCTGTTTGTGTGTAACACTAAGCTCACTTCCTTAAGGCTTCAGGGACCTGTAGGGCCTCCCAGTGACACAGTCACTCAAAGGAGATCAGCCCAGGACACGACCAGATGCTGAAGAATGCTTATTGCCCAGCTGATGGCATGCAGGGCGATGGGCCGGCCATGGAGCTCGTCCCTGCCATATTTATCTTGTGCAGTCGCTGTAGCCTGAAATGAGCTGGGCCCAGAATTGAATAGGAGAGGAGAGTGGGCCGGATTGCATTTGCAAAATTACTCATCGCCGTCATTTTTTTTAACACTCATACTCTCCGGGTGATGCTACAGGGCTGTGAGTTATGGATCACCAAGATCTCGAAAGAATCACAATTGCAGGAGACTTGGAGGAAAACAGAGAGATGCAGGGTGGGTGGGAGCAGGCTACGGCATATTGCCAGTAGTGATTTGTGTGCGAGACAGGGTGTAATAGACATCATAAAGGAAGCGTGTGCTTGGGGAAGGAGGTGGGTTATGTAGGGAGAATGACGGATGACAGCCAGCGAGCCCGACTTCATGACAAGCTGCTACCCACACAAAAATCGCTCACAATCAGAAGGGGTGGGTGAGCAAAGATGTGCCCAGGGGTGGAGGAGGAGTGCCCACACAGCGGCTTGTGACTGACCTCAGTGAAGCCATTGAAACCTCCAAGCCTCCATATTAATGTGTGGGACAGTAAGGTGGCACAGTGGACAGAGTACTGGACCTGGAGTCAGTAAGAGCTGAATTTCAATTCAGTCTCAGACATTTACTAGCTGTGTGACCCTGGGCAAGTCATTTAATCCTGTTTGCCTCAGTTTCCTCTATCTGTAAATTAAGCTAGAGAAGGAAACAGCAAACCACTGCAGTATCTTTGCCAAGAAAACTCCCAATGGGGTCATGAATAGTCAGGTCCAAGACCAGCAATCCCTGTGTTCCCTCTTTGCTCCTGTACTCAGGGCTGCCCTTTTCCTCTCCCCTTAACTCAGTGCCCCCTTGAACCAAGCACCCAGAGAGAGACACAAGATTTGAACTCCAAATCCAGAAGTCTTAGCTCAAACACAAAGCGTGTTCCTCATTTTACACATGAGGAAACAGAGGGATTAAATGGTTGGCTTTCCCCTAGACCAAAGCTAGTACATGTCAGAACCAACATTTAAAACTTTGAGCCCAAAGCCCAGGAAGTTGTTGCCTTCCCTGGGTCCAGAATTTAGTCTGTTTCATGCTACCCAAACTCACAAAATACTGATATAAATTGAAAAGTCAATGTGTTCATTGGAATGGGAAACATAAGTGCCAATGGAACTAAATCTTCATGTAAACCAAAAACAGCCAGCCAGGGTCCCCTGCCCCCATCAGGAGGAAGGAGCAGATAGGAACAGTTATTCATTTCAGCCAGTCAGGATCCTGCCCCTTAGTCTGTGCCAGAAATACGGTGACTGACCTAGTTGCTTCGGGTCTTGATTCCTAGAGTCTAATATTGCCCAAACCTTTTCTTTACTATTGTGATTAATTTCTTTATACACATATGTGTGCATACTCAGTGCCTTGTGTATTTGTATACATATGTACCTAAAATGTACGTATGTATGTATACATATATATTTTATTTTTATCCCAGGAAATTTGAGAGAGACAAGTATAGCTTGTATGATAAGGTATTTAGGTGTGAAGGATAGGTAGTCTGGGTTTTAGGACAGTCATTTCTCTCCATTCTTGTACTTTTTGGCTGGAATGGTTGGTACAGAAACCAAATAAAAATAATGCTCCAAAGTCCCAGATTAATGGCCAAAGTTTGTCAGTCTTGGATCTATGCTGAGAAGCCACTTGCTTTAATTTGAAAAAAAAAAATTCTTAAATTGTTACTTTGGAAACTTGAACAATTTACCAAAATTACTATGTCACTATCCCAAAAGATTTTACATCTGTCGATTTAAGTTCTTACTACTAAAGGAAAGGGTTTAATATATTCTTATTGCTGAAAAACCTAGGAGAGCATGATGAGACAAAGAAGCTAGTAGAAATTACTAACCAATATCTTATTCCAGCCTGGCATCTTGTAGATGTCCCATGACTTCTATCTACTGGTCTGGTGTCCCAGTTTTAAGGGGTATCCCTGAATGTTTGTGCTGCCCCAGACACAAGAACGGCCAGTTAGAGCTTTGCAGACCCATCCTCTAAATTTCTGGGACCCTGGCACAGCCTCTAATGCTCTTTGTAGGTTTTATACTCTCCTGGGGCTGTAGGAGTGATATTTGGGACCACACCCACCCAAGTGGTGAAAGATGTCTCATGCTGGGCAAAACCACACAAGTTACAAAGACCTCTCCAGCCCATTCTGATAAGGCTCCCAGAAATTAAATAGGTGAGGTTATTTAAATGAAAATGACCTTGGTGAATTAGAAGGCAGAGTTAACCCTTCATGGATATAAATGACAACATTTCTCGTTTCTCATAGATAGTGAATTTTCAGACAATTAGGCTCTAGATGGATGAAATGTACACATTTAAAGGCACTTGCCATGTTTATATTCTTGTAAAACCTTCCCAATCAGGAGACTGATTTTCTTTTCCTTTTTATTTTTTTTCCTTTTAAAATAAAAGCTAACACTGCAGAGGATAAAATCAAATATGGCCAAAGACCCATAAATCCCCAGAATGTGCTGATTTCCAGCATCCACGACTTGCCTTTGTCCCTGCTTAGGATTCCAAGGCAAACATGAGAGGATCGCAATTATTAAGGCTGAACCGTAGGTTTTCTGTTCTCAAGGAGATCAGCCGCAGCCTCTGACTTCTGCTGAGCAGAAATTCTAAAGCCCTGTGGCACAAAAGAACACATTCAAGCTGAGGCCATTTAACAGCTGGAAAATCCCAGCAGTTATACCTGATGGGACCTCAGAGGCCAGCGACAAAATCCTTCCTGTCGAGGAGCGACATTTGAGGTGGCAAGACCACCTTAAACCTGTTCTGGTTGGAGCCCAATTGCGTCTGCCTCTGAAAAATGTCTTTGTTCTGGGGTGGCATTTGGGAAGGCTGAAAACTGTCATTCAGAGCACGTGCAGAAGCTGATTTCAGATAGCTTGGGATGAACCAGTAACATGGACAGAGAACCATCTCATCTTGACGTACATTTAGTTTTCTGGGCTGACGTACCTGAAAAAAGGCAGCATGCCATAGTGGAGATCATGCTGAAACTGGAGTAATGAGACCTTAGTTCTAACTGCAGGATTGTCACTTACTTGGACAAGTCATTTAAACTCATTCTCAGTTTCCTCATCTGTAAAATGAGGAAGCTGGAGACTGCCTCCCCAGGGCTGTGACTTCGGTTATCACAAATAGGGAGTTAGAAGAGACCTTCCTAAATCCTCTATCTGCCAAATTGGCTTTCTCTTTGTCTCATACACTGTAGTGAGACCTAGTGATTACATTGTGTGTTGGGCTTGAGGAAAGGGGAGGGGGGAGACAAGAGGCCACGAATGGAAAGTAGGGAAAGATTCAGGGAGAAGATAAGGTAGGAAGACAAGGTCAGACTTACTACCTATAGATAACAATTATATAATTAGCGTGATAAGAGTGAAACAGAGAGATAGAGTTCGACTAATAGAAATTCGACCTGGAGAATTTCATTCAATTCCAAGTGAGAAGGCTGCTGGGAAGGAGGTGAAAAAATCCAATGCATAAGGAGCAGAGCTGGGAGAGAAATGGGCACTCCCTCAAATGGAGTTTCCAATCTGGAGCTCACCAATGGAAAGAGGGAGCCCCAGGGATGGAGGTCCTTCAGAGGGAGAAGATGACTGGGGAGGGAGAAAAGTCTGAAGAATCAGCTGTGGGGAGTGCCCACAGCGCCCAAGGGCACTAAGGAATTTCAGGAAGAATAAGGGACAAGAGCAGCCTGATTGATGGATTGGTTGATTGGCTAGAATGGTAAGTGTAAGGGAGTCACATGGAGTAAGTCCTCAGAGGTATGGGTCCTTCCTTTGCTCATCCCATACTCTATTTTATAGTGTAAATACTCTCAGAAGCACAACCACTAAATCACAATTTAGAGTAGGAGCGGTTAGATAACTCGAAAGGTTATCTAATCCATCCTCTTCATTTTGCAGAAAAGGACACTTTTCTGCAGAAAAGGACACGTCTTGCCCCGGGACACAGAAATAAGCAAACCCAAGCCTTCCACTTCCAAATCCGGTCCTCTCCACTCTACCGCATGGCTGTTTTCAATTGTTCTGCTCCTAGTGTGTGAAAACTGCTGTTTAGTGTTAAGATTTATGAAGATTTCATTGGTCTATTACTCCTTATTGGTGTTTGGAGGATTATTTCAGCATAGCCCAGGCCTCTGTCTAGTCCACTGTGAACTGTTGGAGAGTACCAGCACTTTTGTTCTAGCATCTTATTATTTTACTATTTTCCCCCTGCTCTGAGGATTTTAAGACTGCCTTTTGGGATTAGATTTTTCTCATTTTATTATGTGGAATTTTTTTCAGTTATAAAAATTGCCCCAAGTTTCCTTTATCCAGATTTTAGCTTTAAATTGTACTGGTTTCAGATACTAGTAATGAACCAGGAAAAAAATGTCCTGAATACCTTAAGGTCCTAGTTTTATCAAATACTTTCTTTCAAATCCCTTTTATGAGTAGTGGCAGAAGGCATGAGAACACTGGCCCCCCAGGAGTGATACAGAATAGTATCCTAACTAGGATAAGGGACACACTTTGGGGAAATAGCCCAGACTCACTTTGCCTAATTTTCCTAGGGATAATCTGGTTCCTTCAAAGCTTCTAACATCTTTTTTACTTGTATTACCTAGGACACCTCCCTCTCACACCCGGGACCCCCAAATAGCTGCCCCAGGCTCAAGATATCCTGAGGGTTTTGTCCAATTGATAATTTTACTCATGAGCTCCCACCAATGTGTTTGCTTTTTTTCCCTAGTGGGCCAGAGGACCCAATTAGTTCCAAGGTGAGACATCTAATAAAAACAGCAAAATGAGAAAAGTAGCCATAGAACATTTCTTCCAAAGATGTAGGACTCTCTCTCTCTCCCACAAATACACACACCACTAAGGGAAGAGGAGACATGCATTGGAACAATGCATAGAGATCGAAACATTGCAGGATTGCTGATGTCTTCTAGTGACAACATCATGTTACTCATCCGGACCTTCAAAGTGCTGCTTTCTTCTGGGTCTGTGCCCAGGCATTGTGCCCCTGCTGTCCCCCAGGCTAGTCTTTCCCTGCCTCATTCTATCATGGGCTTCTCTACTGGACGCATCATCCCATGGCTGTCTTGATCTCCACTATGCCATATTCCCTGCTACCATATCCTGAGTGTCATCTCCTCAGTCGGTCTATTCAGTTCCAGTCTTAGACTGTGGTGGCTAAAAGCCTCTAAAGGGTAAGGATAAGGGTAGGATTGGATTGAGAGACCAAACCATTCAGAGGGGGACAGCACTGGATTTGGAATCAGGGGACCTGCGTTCAAATTTCAGTTCTTCTATTCCCTGTCAGCATCACTTTGGGAAGTCATTGCCTCTCTCTGGTCCTCAGTTTCTTTACCTGCAAAAGGAAGGGATTGAACTAAATGATTTCTAAGATCCCTTCCAGAACTAAATATATGATCCTATGATGGCTGTATGTCAGGGAGTGTGGGAGAAGGAGTAGCCAGTCTTGGAGATAAAGGAGAAAGGTGAAGATTGGAAAATGGAAGATATGTCCTATGAGATATGGCAACCAGAGCCTGGGTAAGGAAGCAGTCAGTTTGGTGTCTGTTACTGAGAAAGGGAGGAGGCTGGAAGGGAGAGAACTCATCACCTGAGCTCCTCCCAGGATGCCAGCACATGGGGCACAGACCTAGTTGCCCCAGGGTAATTCCAGCCCTGAGCAAGTGACTTCCTTTTGAGCCCCACAGTGCTTAGCTCAGACTGTGGAGTTAGCAGTTTTCACATTCTCCTACATGTGCTTTGGATTCAAATAACATTTGGAATTTATCCTCTCATTCCTTCCCAAGGCCTCATCCCACATACCTCGGGACTGTACTCAGCTGGCTCCTAGGAAGTATGTATACATCTGGCTTTTATTTTCAGCTGTTTTTCAGATTGGAGGAAAACTGGGCTGACAAATTTAAAGAGAGATTTAATCTGAGTGACATTGGATATCAGCCTATTAGAGACCTCTGGAAGGAAGTTCATTAGAGAAAACAGGGAAAGGACTGGGGGGAAAAAAGAGATCACCTAGAAGAATGGAAGGGCCCCTGGGTTGCTATTTCGACATTGTGCTGGGCTGGGAGCAGAGCTGTCACTAGTGATTTATTGTGTCCAGGTCAATACCACATTCCACACCTGAGGCAAACAGCACAAGTCGCTCCCTCAGGTCAGGCTGTGGGCAGAATTCTGTCCAATGGAGAGGACCCAACTGGGAAGACCACAGAGAGCAGGGCCATTTGTGGGGAGGGTTAGATGGGGGTACTTACCCAGCATGTAGTAGCTCTATATTTCAACTAAATATTCTCATTAACTAGATCCTAAGATCTATCATTTCTTTACTATTGAAGAACTGTAAATTTTGGTTGAACCTTCTGTTAGAGACACACTTGACATTAATAAGATATCAAGGAAAATTTATTACAGCAGAGTTCGGAGGAACTGGCCAAAGGGGCCCCGCCCTCTTTTCAGGAGGGGGGAGCACTGAGGACAGAAGTGAGATAAGCTATCTAGCATTAGTTCAAGAGAGATCCTCTCACCAGAAGACAGATAGGTCCATCCTCCCTTACACCTATTACGTATCCCCTTTAGTATGATTCCCCACCTCCCAAACATACTCTGACATAGGACTCAAGATCAGAAAATGGAGGGATAGTTTATGGGCGGTGTGTCTGTTTATATGTATGAAGTTCATTAAAGCCAGTGCAGTGAAGAAAAGCCCTTCTCCTGGTAACTCTCGGTCATTTTTCTTGGCTAGTTCCAGCTAGCTGTAGGTTTGATTCCTTTATCAAAAACTGTAATTTTCTGAAGTCCACTGTCTGTCTTTCAATTGGTTGAATCTGCTGGCCTTCTTATCATCTAGTTTATTCTCAATGACTTCATCAATTAACAATAACTTATTGGAGAAACTTAGCTTTTGCTGTCTCATACTTCTAACTTTGGCACCCTGGGGTGAACCCCCAAATGTCCACCCCTAGTTGTATCTCTGACTGTGCTTAGACTGACCTGAATGCTTGCTTAATTAGGCTCCAGAGGATCTCTTCTTAATCCCCTCTATCATCTCTCCATAAGAATCAGAAGACAGAGCCCTAAAGGGCACCTGGGCATTTGTCTGGGGTGCTCTGGACTGGCTATACTGTCTGCAGTCTCAGAGGAAAGGAGATCATGGGGTTATAGATTTGGAACAGGAAGAAATCTCCTTCCCAGACCATCTCGACCAATCCCTTCATTTCACAACTGAGCAAACTGATTCAAATAAATTATGGGACGTGCCCAAGATAAAGCAGCTAGTGTGTATGAAAGTTAGGATTTGAACCCAAATCTTCTGACTCTAAATCCAGCTCTCTTTCCACTGGATTCTGTACTGTTTTTCCTAAGCATGGCTGTGAAGATCTTGCCATAATTTCTAGTCTCAATTGAGCCTTGGCAAGCCCCTTCATGCCTCAGTTCCTTCAGATCCCTTCAGCTTTAGATACTTTAATATTATGTGTGTGCAGTATGTTTGAGATGGTTTTGGGGGAGGGGGATGAGGAAAGGAGAGAGAAGAAATACTTAGTACTCCTAAGCAAAGGAGTTTTAACCACCAGGCAAGTGGAAGGGAGTCTATAACTTCTCTTCTCCCTTTTATGGAGCCAATCACTGCAATAAATCCCCAAATACAATTGGGGGAATATGTCTGCTCTGGGCTAGAAAGGAGCACAGCCTACAGTCACTGCCTGAGCATTTACATCAGCTAAGGAAGCTAAATGACTAAGTAAAACATTTCTCTTCCAGGCTTGTGGTTTGGAAAAGAGCCGTCCACAAAACTCCACATTTGCTGACGAGCTAAAGCTTGGCCAGGCCTCTCTTTCCCCCTCATCCTTTTTTAAGTCTGTTCCAGAAGGTCTCCAAACTCAGACCCTGATACTGACCAAGAGAACAGGCACTCCATCTTTCTGGACTCACAATGAGGAACATCCAGCCCCTAGGAATCCAGCTTGCTCCTGGGTCAGACCGTCTTGCTATTTCACTCCCCAGAGAGGGAAAGGAGTCAAGCTTCGCACCGACCATTTGGCCTTGTCTAGACTGTCTTACTAACTGGGCCTTTGCAATATTCTTGCCTCCTCTCTGATTTCCAGGGCTTTATTCATTCCACCCTGAACTTTATTATGATACAAATATTTTTCCGTTCATGTGCCTACGAGCCTTGTGTTTTTATCAATCCATCGTGGTGTGCTGCTGCATACATCTTTATAGGTAAACTACCTGAGGACAAAGCCATAATGAAGGTAACACAGCTGGGGCTTTGTCCCAGGGTTCCAAAATTTAGAAGGTGCCCAAAATGATGTTCTGGAACATGCAACCTCCCCTGCCTCCACCCCACTCCAACATCTATTCTTATAGCTCTGGAACCTATTTAAAGGAACCCTGTGGAGCTAGCATGATGTATAGGATTTGGAGTAAGGCAAGACCTGAGTTCTAATCCCAGCTCCCAAATGTCCCAATTGTGCAGCCCTGGGCAAGTCAATGGAATTGTCTGAATCTTGAGCATCTCATCTGTAAACGAGAGTGAGACTCAGAAAGAGATGGCCAAGCTTAAAAAGAAAAAGGTTTTAGGATCTCTTTTCTCAAAAATGCTTGGGGAATTAGAACATTGTTCCCTGGGGAAAATTCGCTAAACTCTGCTTCCCAGTGGCAATTTCTCAGCGTGCGCGCGCACACACACAATGAAGTCAGAGACTCATAGATTTAGCACTACAAGGGACTTTGGAGGTCATCAAATGCAACCCTCCCATTTTACAGATGAGGAAACTGAGATTCATAGAGGATAAGTGACTGGTCCAAAGTCTTGCATTGCTTTCTCCTTGGTCTTGCCCTCTTATTCTACTACTACCCCTGTACCTTTGAACAATTCACATTTCCTCTCCAGTCCTCAGTTTCCTCACTTGTAAAATAAGGGAGTTGGACTGGTTGATATCTAAGGTCCCTTCTGTCTCTAAAATGATCTCTTTTCTCTTTGCTTGGAGGAGAGAACTTCTAGATAATGTGTGTGCATTTAGGACTGAAGGGAGCAAGAGAAAAGTACATGCCAGGAAAGGGTAAGGAAGACTGAATGGTGACGGACTGCCCTATCTCTGGTTGGGCAGACTGGTCCAAGAACTGGGACAGGGATGGTGATAATAACAGCTGCTATTTTCCTAGGGCTTCTAAGTCTTACAAAATACTTTCCTCCCATCAACAGGTAGGAAGACATAAATACTACTACTCACATTTCACAGATGAAGAAACCAAGGCTCTGAGTGGTTTAGAGACTCTTGTATAGCTAGTGAGGTAGGTCTGAAATTCAGGGTTAAGTGGGACCAGATGAGGAGATTAATAGAATGATAGGGTATAGCTGGGAAGTCGTCACCTTATATGTCAACAGATATCTAACCTTAACCCCATATTTTTATAGAAAAATTCTCTGAGCACCTGCCACAAGACAGATATTGACTACTTGTCCATGTGAACCTCAAGATTTATTGTCCCTTTTGCTAAATGATTTCATGGGGTCAATAAATCTTGTTCACCCCTACAGAAGCCAGTCTCAGTTTAAAGGCATTTTAAAGGGATCTGTGTTCTCACACTAGGTTTGTTTCAAAGGGAGAGAAATTGACAAAGCCCAGAAATCCTCATTAATACTTTACCCCAAAATGAATCCCCAGAGCAGCCATCTGGGCAGATGGAGAAAATGAGACCTAGACAGGGAAAGGAACTTGACTGAGGACATACAGTATATCAGTGCCAGTGCTTGGGTTAAAATTCTCAACATCTCTCTCAAGTCTCACAGTCCTGTGCTCAGGGACAGACCTGTGAGCTTCCTTTATTAACATCTGGATCATCCTGGCCACTTTGAACTCCTTCCCAGGTCAAGGTCAAATCACTTTTCCCCAAAGGTCTGAGAAAAGCTCTTATTAAGGGAGGCAGCTGGGTGGAATTTCCTGGGACATTCTATTTCCATGCCAGGGGCTGGTCCAGGAAAAAGTGGCCCTCAATGGCTATTGCCCTATAGGCTGCCCTTCTCTTTGGAGCTGTCCAATGCTTTGGTTTTGAATAACCAACAGGACTTGTGACAGGGACATAAGGAGATGTCTTGGCCTGCACCTCAGACTCTGGCAGAAACACCATGGAACAAATTCTGAAGTGCCCACCAGTGGACACCTTGGAGACAAATTATGGTCCTGAAGGGATGGAATTCTATCTTGTTTCTTTCATCCTTTGAAAATCTGTTGTGAATACAGATGCAGTAAACACCAGAATCAACCTCACACTCACCATTTTCACTTTTTCCAAATAACCACACCACTGAAATATCCTAATGAGTTTTTGACCTTTAGATTACCTATTTGGAATGCCTTGGGATCCAAATTGTTAATTAGCCATTGAGTCTATTTTCTGTTATCCATGTAGATGACTATCCAAATATTTTTCTCATGATAAGTAGTCTGGGATTATGAAATTCCCAACATGTCTCTGGCATGTCAACTCTGGCCCTTTCAAAAGCACCTGGGATTCTGGGTAGGTAGTCCTTGATTAAGTGGGAGGCCCCTCAAATCCATGAAATTCTAGGAAACAATTTACCAAGTCCTGAGTTTCCATGGCAACTCTTATGGAAATGACAAAGCAAGTTACATAGGTAAACTCTATCCACAGAAATCACTTGCCTTACAGTTTAGTAATCCTGTGGAAAAAAAAAGAAAATGGCATGATCTATTCTTGGTGATGACTCCATGCCTCCTTTTCCAGATGCTAACTGTCTCTTTAAATAATATGACAGGTGGAGGGAAGGGAAGATGGTGCTTATATGTTCATCAGCAGTTCCCTGATCAACTCTCCACTACAGATACTCTAAAATTTTGCAAGGAACTGAAGTTAATCTCAATAGGCCTATAGATTACAGATGTCCTTCTTCTCCCTCCATTGAAAATCAGAAGCACATTTGCCCTTTTCTGTATCCGAGTCTCTCCCATTCCCTGGGATCTTTCAGATATCACTGACAATGTCATATAACCACATTGGCCAACTCTTTCAGTCCCCTCCAAGTCTTTGACTGAACTCATCCAGGGCAGCTAGGTCCTCTCATATTATCACAGCGCTTCCCTAGGCTTCCACCTCCCAGAATGTCATTTTGCTCTGTTCCTTCCAATGCAATAGTCATTCTCATCCTTGGAACAGAAAATGGAAGCAAAAGGAGAGAGGTGTGCTTCTCTCTGCTGGTCCTTATCATGGTCCCATCCACCTGTGCCCTGCTGTATATAGCCAGAAGGAGGAATTGGCATCCTCCTTGCTTGCTCCCAACTACCACTTTCAGATACTTTCTCTGCCACTATCATTTAGAAGTCACCTCTCCTCCTTTAAAATCCACTTCATGAAAAATAGAAATAACCTGCCCCCCAAAATCCACTCCATGCTGCTGAGATCCTTGTCATATTGAGTCCTCCAGGTTTACCTCCCTCCTCCCCAGTAAATCCTATCCTTAGCTCACAGTCTTCTCCAACCCTCCCCCTTCTCCCTCCTAACACTGCTCTCCCAGTCCCATGGTCCCTATCACCAGTCCACCCCATCCATGTATGGGAAAGGATTCCCTCAACACTGCCCTGCTGTTACTTATCTGAACGTGCCCCTCTACCAGAATTCCTCATGAGATCTCTGCTTTGAGTCTAGAGAGCAGTCATTCAGCCTGTCAGCAGAGACTATTGATTGATACTCATCATTTTCATCTTTTGTCTATGTTGCAACATGGAGATTGAGCATAGCTCAATGATCCAGCTGCTCTGTGGCTTCAGGCCAATCCCTTTCTGTCTCTAGCTCAGATATTATCCTGCTCTGTCTCACAGGGATACTCTTCATGGCTAATCAATTGCTTTAAGGCCTGAAAGTTAAATATGACAGAACACAGTAATAAGGTTCCAAAGTTATCAACATGAGCCAAGAGAGTCTATCCTCTTTCCGAAAGAAAAATGGAAAGAACTGCCCTGAGGAGTAGGCAGTGGGATGGGATCCATGGCAAGCTAGTTTTAAAATCAAGAAGACCTTCGAATTTGGCTTGGATTAGACAGCTATTAAAGTTCCTCCCGGTCATAAATTCTGCTGTCTGGTGATTCTGTAAATCCCACTTCTAAAGCTGGCCAGTTGTGTGACCTTGGGCAAATCTCTTTATTTCTTGAACCCTCACTTTCCTCATCAACAAAATGAAGGCTGTAATACCTGTAGTACCTACTTCACCTGGGCCCTGGGGAGGAGTGAATGAACTCATGCCTGTGAAACATTTTGAGAACTAAAGCACCGTCTAAATGTCGGTTCACATTCTCATTCAACTCATTAACTGAGAAGCATTTTTGCACATTCCCCAGCTGGCCAAGGGATCGGGTTACTGTGGAGAGCCAGGGGAGCGGAAGGTGAGTGCCCCGAAGCAGCATCAGTGCTGGCTTCCATGAACCAGGTAGGCCATTTTTCAAAGTCACTGGATTGCAGCAGCTCAGAGCCCCATCTGGTGGTGGACTTCCCAAACAGATTTTCTTTCAACCCTTGCGTCAGCTCTGCAGTCCTTGTTCTTTGGGCCTTTTCAGACAGAGATTTTTTTTTGAATAGCCAGGTTACTAGATTTAGACTTACAAAAGTTCTTACTCAGGAAAATGCTAATTTTTTTTAATATCTTGGATTATTTTATGGCAGCTCTTTTTGTGATGGCCAAGAATTAGAAATCGAGGGGATGCCTATCAACTGAAGAATGACTGAACAAGTTGTGATATATGAATTTAATGGAATATTATTGTGATATAAGAAATGATGAACAGGAAGACTTCAGAGAGGCCTGGAAGGACTTATATGAACTGAGGCTGCATGAAGTGAGCAGAACCAGGAGAACACTGTATACAGTGTAAAAGCAACATTGTGTAATGACCAGCTTTGATAGACTTAGCCCTTTTCAGTAGCGCAATGATCTAAGACAATTCCAAAAGACTCATGATGAAAAATGCTCTCTCCACATCCAGAAAAAAAACCCATGGAGTCTGAATGAAGATGGAAGTAGACTCTTTTCTTTTTTTTTTTTCTTTCTCTTGGTTTTCCACTTTTGTTCGGATTCTTCTTTCACAACATGACTAACGTGGAAATATGTTTAATATGACTGTGTATAGCCTATATCAGATTGCATGCTGTCTTGGGGATGAGGAGAGGAAGGAAGGAGAAGATAATTTGGAACTCAAAACCTTATAAAAGTGAATGCTGAAAACTATCTTTACAATTTTACCTGTAATGGGAAAAAATAAAATACTACTAAGGAAAAAAAATTTTTTAAAAGAAAATATTTTGGTAGCTATATTTCAATAGAATTTATTTTCTTTTTAATCTTCTGCATTTTATTTTATATATTTAAAAATAATTCTAAGAAGGGCCTAAAGGCTTCCCTAGATCATCAGGGGCTCCATGGCCCAACCAAGATTAAGAATTCTTGGATTCGTTGATCTCTGAACTTTCTTAACCTTTTGGTGTCCTGTCCCCTCTTTGGCAGTCTGCTAAAACCCATAGACCCCTTCTCAGAATGATGTTTTTTAAACATATAAAATAAAATGCAGAGTTACAAATGAAACCATTTACATTGAAATAGAATTATCAAAACATTTTTAAAAACAAGTTCACAGATTCCAGGTTAAGCACCCTTGATCTAATCCATGGCCAGACATTGGGTTGTTAGGTCGGATCTGATTCTTCATGACCCCTATTTACTATTTTGTTAGCAAAAATATGGGAGTGGCTTGCCATTTCCTTTTCCAACTCACAGATAAGGCAAACAGGATTAAATGACTTGCCCAGGGTCACACAGCTAGTAACCGTATGAGGCCAGATTTGAAATCAGGAAGATGAGTCTTCCTAATATATTCTCAGAGCTCGATCCACTGCATCTGGCTACCCAGCTCCAATCCATACCATGCCCTTATTTTACAGATGAGAATGCTGGGGCTTGAGCTGACCAAGGTCTCATAGATTATAACTGTTAGATCAGGGATATGGCACAATGTCTTCTAGGCGCCAGTTAAGGATTCTTTACAGTACACTTTTCATAAACACCACTTCAGTGTCTAAGGAGAAATAGCTAAACATATTTGCTTTTATTCAAGAGATAGTCCATAATTTAAGAGGTGGGAGAATTTTTCAGGTTTAAAGAAAACAAAATGACTCCACAAAAGTAACATTGTTTTAGACAGTTATCAACCTGAAACTCAGATCAGTGTCACGTAGGATCTGATGCTCAAAAGGTATGCCCCAGTCCACCAGCGCACCATGGGTTTTGCCATAAATTTTTTAATGTTTCATTATTTCAGGTAAAAGAAAATTTCTAAATAATTTTGTTTAATGCAATTTTACTGTTAGCTTATGTAGTACGCATATGAACTAAGTTCCAAACACACTGGACCTTGAATTTGCGAAGATTCAGCCAAAATGACTGTTTTTATTGAAGGGGAATTGTACATACAGATCAGTGTGCCATGATTCAGAAAAATGCAACATAATATAGTGAATAGGGCATTAGACTTAAAGTCAAGAACGCCTGGGTTCAGATCCCACCTTAGAAATTTACAGGCTGTGTGTCCTTAACCAAGTGACTTAAGTTCTCCGTGCCTTAGTCTGCTCAACAGTAAAATGTAAGCATCGTAGCCAAGGATCTCTGACATCCCTTCTAGTTCTAAATCTATGAGTTTTATGGTCCTGTGATTCCTCACAGCAAAAAAAAAAAATCCTATTCCATAGGCAAAAGAAGTTTGGGTACCACTTTTCTACAGGTTTCACTTGAAAGGCTCAGAGAGAAGTAGAGCAGAAAGATATCTGTAAATAGTGCTAACCACTAGTATTTTCTAGTTGGGATAGAGTTATTGAGAATACAGTTGGGAGGAGGCAAGTAAGAAGGAATCATCTCCAGAGACAAGACAAAGATAGATCTAACACTGTTTGCCAGAAGTGCTGCCTGTGACTCAAAAATAACAAAGAGGTAAAGAGAATTCTGCATTCTTTGCTGACTGATTCCTAGAGTGGAGAAGGGTCTTTTATGCCCAGGCTACTGGGCAGAGTCAGTATCAGGGGGTGGAGAGAAATAGGAGCGGATGAACAACCCTGCTGACCGTAGCATCCCCTTCACACCAGTGCATACCCTTTGACCCAGCAACACCACTTCTAGGTCTGTATCCCACAGATATCATAAAAATGGGAAAAGGACCCATGTGTACAAAACTATTTATAGCAGCTCTTTTTGTGGTGGCCAAGAACTAGAAATTAGGGGATTGCCCATCCATTGGGGAATGGCTGAACAAGTTGTGGTATACGAATGTCATGGAATACTATTGTGCTATGAGAAATGAGGAACAAGAAGACTTCAGAAAAACCTGAACTGATGGTGAGTGAAGTAAGCAGAACCAGGAGAACATTATACACAGAAAAAGCAACATTTGCTCTTCTCAGCAATACAGTGATCTAAGACTCATGATGGAAAATCCTATCCACATCCAGGGAGAGCACTGTGATCTGAATACAGACTAAACATACTATTTTCTCTTTTTTTCCCTCTCTCTTGTGGTTTTTCCCTTTTGTTCCGATTCTTCTTTCATAACACGAGTAGTAGGGAAATATGTTTAATATGATTGTAAGATTGTTTGCCATCTTGAGGAAGGGGAAGGGAAGGGAGGGAGAAAAAATTGGAATTCAAAATCTTATAAAAGTGAATGTTGAAAACTATCTTTACATGTAATTGGAAAAATAAAATACTACTAGATGGAAAAAAAAAGAAAAACGATCTTGGCAACTGAGTGGTGGATGGATGAGATGGAGTGGGGAGAGGAGGCAAGAAGCCATATTAGAGGATAGAGTACCAGCCCCGGAGTCAGGAAGACTCAAGTTCAAATTTGGCCTCCCCTACTTGCTGTATGACCCTGGGCAAGACACTTAAACTCAATTATCTAAAAATACAGTAAAATTTAAAAAGACATATTAGAAGACAACTATGATAGTTTACACAAGAGGTGATGAGGGGATGAATGAGGGTGGTGGGTGTGTGAGTGGAGAAAAGAGGACCTAACATACAAGATGCTGTGTAGTTAGAAATGAAAAAGAAAATAATATGAAATTCTTTTCCACATAAAATTCTGCATGTTATAGGATGGCAAAGCCACCAGGAGGAGCTGAAGTATTTGTTCTCCTGAGGAAGGTAAAGGATAACCCTGAAACCTTAGTCCTTTCCCTGCTGCTTACAAAGCACCCAATCAGAGGTTTAAAGCTGAGAAGGAATTGGGATAAAACTATTAACTCTTAAAAAAATAAACTTGTATCTTAACTACTTTCATGGAAGATGCAGGGCAAAAGACATTAAAGTCATGCATGACCTAAAAAGTAGTTAGGTAACTCATATAATGAGACAAAAGGCAGCCAGTATAGTGGAAACAGAACTTGACCTTGAGTCTTGAATGAATGAATGAATGAAAAAGCATTTATATAGTGTTTACTATGTTTTAGGCTCTGTGCTAAGTTCTAGTCCTAGGGCTACAAATACAAAAGCAGGTCAACAGCTGTCCTCCAGGGGCTTAAGATCTCATAGGAGAAGACATATGAGGAAAGGAGGGGATCAGTCACAGAGATCATCAAATAAAGCTAACGTGAGTGGTTCCTAGTTCCCATGACAATGGTTCAAGGGGTTCCCATTAAAAATTACTTAATGGTGCCTTAAAAGGTAAATTATTGCCAGTTATGTTCCTGATATATTTTTCTTCTGTAACAACACATGCATATATTTGAAACATTATAGGTTTGTTTCTGCAGAGATTCAAAACCTTCATGACCATGTCCCCAATGATTTTGGATTTGTACAGTAATTACATCAAACTGACCTCTTCTGACTTAAGCATAAGCATAGCATCTTCTTCCAATTCCTCAGTATGTCACCAAGTTGTTAACAAACCACCACAAGGGATCAACCTTTGAGTGCAAACTCATTCCCAGTGGTCAGATGAATGGTCAGAACATCCTCACTTGTGTTCTGTACATTGCAGATTAGCTCCTTTGTCCTCAGTTACCCAGTAATCACATTTTGTCAGCAATGTAATCATGTGATCAAGACGTTATGAATGCTTTTGTTCTTACAATGCAAATGTCAAGCTGTTTGAAGACCATGATTGTTGGGCGTGCACATTACAAGCCATCTTGAAACAATCATGGACCATCATAAAAATTCTGCAGAAACAAACCTTATCTTTAATCAACCAAGAAACATTTAAGTGCCTACAAAGTGTCAGCCACTGTGCTAAGCACTGGAATCTTGGCTCTCATTGAAGTATTGTATGTTTTTCCCAATTTAAACTTGCCCTCCACTTATGTTAATATTCTACCTGGCAACTTTTCAAATGAAATGATTGGTAACAGTGGTCAGTTATTCAGCAGCATGTCTGCAAGAGTATAGCTAGTATGCCAGTGATAGAAGAAAATCACATCTGAAGAAAGTCTTTCCCTTAAAGTTTGCTTTATATATTGTTAAAAATGAAACAATATACACAACTGAATGTGAAGCACTTTTATCACTTAATGTGGCACTTGTCATTAGCTAGTGGAAAAGTAATTATTTTATAACTAGCTTTTAATTTTTTGACATTTTGGTCAGGTTGCCAATATTTTTCAAATAAATTTCCATCTCTCAGTAAGCTTGTAAAATTCTTCTACCATTTTCCAACACATATTTGTATGAGTACTTTCATTTTGTTCTTGTATTAATTTTAAAAAAAACAAAAATAAATTTAATGAAGAACCAAATTTGAGACTATGTTTGGCCGGTGTTGAGCCAAACTCTGTTCAAATAAAACAGTCAAGCATCAAAATTAAGTTTATATATGATAATTACATTATGTCAAATGCCTTCCAAGTTGTACTTATTTCATTTTAAAAGTTATAGTCAATAAGATCTGTGAAATAAAAAAAATGAAGTCTTAAAGATAATAAGCATATTCAGCCTTACTAGATTACTTATTTTAATTCTTAATGAATGTTCCATTTAAAATATTCATAATTACTTCCTAATTAGTTTTTAATTTTATATTTTGCCTTCAAAATTAGAATGGGAATGAAATGTTATGTTTTATTATTACAATTATATAATATGATTTTTAGTTTGGAGATTTGGGGCAAAAGTTATCACTTTAATTATTATAAGCACTTAATGAATTTAATATAAAGGAATATTATGAGTAGTATATTAAATTACCATGAGAGTTCACAATACTTTTTTTCTTGTTCTTTTATTTACTTTTAGTTTTCAACATTCACTGTCATAAGATTTTGAGTTCCAAATTTTGTCCCCCTCCCTCCTTTACCCCCATCCCAAGATAACATGCAATCTGATATGGGTTCTACATATACATTCATATTAAACATATTTTCATTAGTCAAGTTGTAAAGAAGAACTAGAACTAATGAGAGAAATCACAAGAAAGAAGAAACAACAGTAACAGCAAAAAGAAAGCAAATAGTCTGCTTGGATCTGCACTGCGACTCCATGGTTCTTTCTCTGGCTGTGGACAGCACTTTCCATCATGAGTCTTTTGGAATTGTCTTAGATCCTAGCATCGCTGAGAAGAGCTAAGTCTATCAAAGTTGGTCATGGCCCTGTGGCTGTTACAATGTAGCATTCTCCTAGCTCTGCTCACTTTACTCTGCATCTGTTCATGTAAGTCTTTCCAGGTTTTTCAATGTCCACTTGCTCGTAATTTCTTATGGAACAACAGTATTCCGGTACATTCATATATCACAACTTGTTCAGTCATTCTGCTGCTGAAGGGCATTTACAGTTCTTGGCCACCAGAAAAAGAGCTGCTGTAGCTACTTTTGTATATGACTTTCTTTTCCTGTTGAAAGGGATTCATGGAAAAAAAAAAAAGAGTTGTAACCCACTGGCTTAGGTTGAAACAACTGACATATCCTTTCCAAAAGAAATGGTGGTAGTGGTTTTATGAGTTTCCAGGCTGGAGATTGTCCTTGAGTGGCTAAGTACAGAAGAGAGGGGTTCAGAGAGGAATAGTTTAGCTCTTCCTGGGCATGATGAATGGAAGGGCAGTGACTACCTGTGTGACTTCAGGTGAGTTATTTCCTCCTCTCTGGGCCTCTGACAATTGACTTGGATGATATCTTACATTTTTTGAAGCTGTAGATCCTATGATACTGAGATACAACAGAGGAAAAACCCAAGTGACACACTGGTACCCTTGAGACACTCTACCTGTAAGGGAAATGCTTCCATCAAGTTGGATAAATCCTCTATGGAGAAGTTAATGGTAAGCATTTATTACAAAGCACACTCCTTCTGGAGAAATAGGACAGGGCCTAGACCTGTAACATAACTGTTATAGGGAACACCATGACAAGGAAACATCCTCTACCAGTGCACGTTGGCACCTCTGTAATTTAGTCTTAGCTGGTTGCCCTGAGTACTGAGAGGTTAAGTAACTTGTCCCAGGTCACATATTCCATGTGTGCATCAAGACTTAAATACAGATCATCCTGGCTCCAGAGTAGGCTCCATAGCCACTACAGCATGTTGTCTGTCTACCAAATTTCTTTGAAGAAACAAATATAGCTTTAAACTCAGGAAGAAAGCAAATTAAAAGAGCTATGGGTTAATATTGCTAATGAATAATGTTTAGGATATAAGGATGGTTTGACACTTGAAAATCAACTACCAAACATACTAAAAAGCAAAAACATTAAAAAATATCAGTAAGTGTAGAAAAGAAGTCTTTGACAAAGTACAACACTCATTTATGCTAAAACCCTATGAAGCATAGCCGTAAAGTCATTTCATAATATGACTAAAAATTTCTATAAAAAAGACAAAAACAAACATTTATATGCAACACTGAAACATAAACTTTCCTTATATATACAAGAGTAAAATAAGGATATCCTTTTTTCCACTATTTTATTATTTTACTATATTATTTGACAGTTCTAGAAATACTAGTGATAACAATAACACAACAGAAAAATTAAAAATATGACAAAAAGACAAATAGACAACATCCCTATTTGTTGATGACATAATGGTGCAAAAATACTGAAGCACTCAAGAAATTCTAGGGAATTAGCAGAGAAACTAATTGAAATAATCACTGCAGCAAAGTAGCAAGAGACAAAAACCGCTTATAATCAACATTTCTGTGTAGAAATATATATATATATACATATAATATATATTATATATATAAGAGAAAGGGAAATCACATTCAAAATAAATACAAAATGCATAAAATATCAGGGAACCAATATACCAAATCACTCAGTACCAATACAGAAGTAACTATAAAATGTTACCTAATTAAAGAAATAAATAAAAACTTAACTGAAGGAATATTCAGCGTTCACAGCTGAAATATGCCAATATTATAAAAATGGCACTACTGTCTAAGCTAATATAGCTTAAGTACTATAATAAATTACAGAGGAAGCATTCTACAGAGTTAGATAAAGTAAAAACAAAATGTACTTAAAAGACCAGAAGATCTAGAATATCAAGGGAAATTAATTTTTTCAAAAGTAGGATTGAAGGGGCAGTAGCACTTCTAGATCTCAGACTATATTTTAAAGTAATAAACCATCAAAAATCTTTGGTACTAGTTAAAAAAAAACTGCTAACAGATCACTGGAATAGACAACAATGAATCAGAAATAACTGAACACGATAATCCAGGGTACAAAAAACCCGAAATCATAAATAACTTAAGAACTCTATATTGCTAATAATTTCTGGGGAAAGTGTCAGAAGTTAGGTTTAGACCAACATCTTACAACAATATGCTCAAAATAAATATATGACTTAAATATTATAGGCTATACCATTCAAAAACTTAAGAGAGACAGATCGAGGACCTTTCACAGGCTAAATTCTAAACCATACAAGGCACAGACATAATAATGACAGAAGATAAAATAGATCATTGTGATGACATAAAACTGAGTAACTCTTGCTTAAACATAATTAATGCAGCTAGGCTAAGAAGGGATGCCATTAACTGGGGAAAAAATTTTGTATTAAATATCTCTGATAAGGATCTGATATCTAAGACTTATAAACAAGAGAAATATACCAGATCAAAAGTCATTATTTAGTAAAGAAAATGAATAAATAATGCTCCAAAGAATTGCAAATATTAACAGCAATATAAAACAATTATTCAAATCACCTATAAGAGAAATGAGAATCAAGATAGTCTGTGGCTTCACAGCCACAAGATGAGAGTCAATAAATATGGATTAAGCACCTACTATGTGCCAGACACATTGTACTGTGCTAGGAATACAAAAAAAGACAAAAGATGGCCTGCCTTCAAGGGGTTCACAATCTACTAGGGGAGACCACAAGCAAACAAACATATTGAAAAGCTACATGCAGAAAAGATAGTAAATAAGAGAGCGTAGATACTAGAGTTAACAGGGGTTGAGAAAGGCTTTTTGTGGGATGTGGGATTTTAGTTGGAACTTAATGGAAGCCAGGGAAATTAGGAGGTAGATGGAAGTTGGGAGTAATCAGTTCATTGAGTTGCTGTGACGTGACCAGACTGAGGCTTTAGGAAAATCACTAGTGGCTGAATGGAGGATGGGTTGGAGTGGGGAGACTTTGGTTAGGCAGACCCACTCATGAGCGCTGTTGTAATAATCTAGGGGATGAAGGCCAACACTGGAGTGGGGGCCATATCAGAGAAGGTGTAATCTAGAGATGCTGCACAGGTGACACGGGCAGGTCTTGGTACCATACTGAATATGGTGGTGTGAAGGAAATTGAGAAGTTCGGAATGATTGCTAGGTTGTGAGCCTGAGGGTCTGGGGGGATGGTAGTGCCCTCTACAGTTACAGGGATGGTAGAAGGGGAGGGTTTAGGTGGAACGAGAATGAATTGTTTTGGACATGCTAAGTTTAAGATGTCTACTGGGCATCCAATTTAAAAAGTCTGAAAGGCAGTGGCAAGGAAATGTGAAACTGGAGGTCAGCTCAGAGGCTGGGATAGAAAATTATATTTGAGAGTGGTCAGCATAGAGATGTCATTAAATCCATGACAGCTGATGAGATCATCAAGTAGTATAGAAGGGGGCCCAGGACAGAAACCAGAGAGACAACAACAAGGTTATGATAAACAAATCACTGGCAAAAAGAAAGCTTTCACCCAAACCAAAATATTCACACAGCACTTCTGGTAGTCGGAAAGAACTGTAAACAAATTGACCTTGATATCCAGCGACTGGGGAATAACTAAACTGGGGACCATGCATGTAACGAAATGTCACTGTGCTAAGAAAATATATGCAGATCTGACCATGCTACTTCCCCGTACCATCAACACCCGGGGCTTTCTATTGCCCCCAGAATAAAATTCACATTTCCATTCCAACCTTACCTAGCTCTTTCCAGCTCCTTATCCAGTTTTCCTTCCCACACTCTGGGATTGTCCCCAACCTTCCTTCCTACTCGGTCTTCAGGCCTTTGCAAGAACCATCCCCTTTCACCAGAAGGTACTTCCTCCTTGTCCCCACCTTCCTACGTTACACCTTCTACCAGAAGTCTTACCTCATCCCTTCAACTGCTGCAGGCCTCCTCAAACTACTTTGGATTCATTTTCTTAAGGTGCATTCTGTGCACCTTTTTCCTCCCCTCAGAGTTAAGAAGCCGGAGTTTAGGGTTTCATCTCATGTGCAATGCCTATGTCAGCTAGGTGGCGCTATAGTGCACAACACCAAGCCTGGGGGCAGGAGACTCATCTGGAGTTCAAATTTGACCTCAGAAACTTCCTAGCTGTAACCCTGGACACTTCCTAGCTGTAACCCTGGACAAGTCACTTCACCGTTTGCCTCAGATTCCTCAATTGTAAAATGAGCTGGAGAGGGAAATGGCCAACCACTCTGATATCTTTGCCAAGAAAATCTCAGATGGGATCAGAGGCAACTCAACATGTTGCATATTTATTGCTAAACATTCTCTACTTAATTTTAATCTGGCTCTGGCTACATTTGGTTTACAGGGAGTTGACACCTCTGCTCTCCAACCATTAACACCTGGTCTTAGATTCTAATTGTCTCTTTATTGGTCTCCACTATCTGGAACATGTGCCTGTCACCCCTAGTCCACTCTCCTAAAATCCCTGGCCTTCTCCACAACAGCTCAAATGCCAACTCCAAGTGCAGACCTCTCCTGATCTCAATGTTAATGCTCTCAAAATTATTTTTATGGAACACTGGACCCACTTATCTCTATTTGCACATGTCAAAATAATAGGGATTTTTGTCTGTGTACCCAGTGCTGGCTTCTGTCCCATGACTAGAACTTTTGTTCAGTAACATGCCTCTCCATGACCCTTTTCATGATTTTCTTGGCAGATACTAGAGTGGCTTGCCATTTCCTTCTCCAGCTCATTTTACAGATGAGGAAACTGAGGCAAACAGGGTGAAGAGACTTGCCCAGTCACCCAGCTAGAGTCCGACTCCAGATCTGAACTCAGATCTGTCTTCCTGACTCCAGACCAGGTGCTCTATCCACTGCACCATAGTAGTATATGCTAGGTAATTAATCTTAAAGATTGACTGTCTGAAGGAGACTTTAAGAGACAGTCCATCATAACTGGAGAACTATGAACAGGTCATTCTTTAACCTTATCCAAAGCTCCCACTCTAACGATCTCAAACGTGAAAACAAGGCACTAACACACCTGCACCACCAAACAGCACACCTTGCTTTTCTTTGCAGTTGCTCTAGTAAAACCTCAGCAACGCCAACAACCTAAGCCATCTGTCCATCCACCTCCATTCAGCCCTACTCAGGATGAATTCCTGTCTGTGCTCAGTCAGAGGAGCGAGGACTTAACTTCAGTGCTAGAAGCGTCCTGATTTAGGGATGAGGCAACTGGGCCAAAGACAGTAGTTACCTGTCCAGGGTCACACAGGTACTGAGTGGCAGAGCTGTGATCTGAACTGGTGTAACAAAGGCTGGCTCTGTACACTCAACAAAGAACCACTCAGACACTAGGTGTGTAGCAAAACTTTATTGATTTCTGGCAGCCTCTTATTTTTTGGCCTTTGGAGCAGCTGCTTTCTGGGCAGGTGCTTTCTGGGCAGGAGCTTTCTGAGCGGGTCCCTTCTTGGCTGGGGCTTTCTGGCCAGAGGCTTTCTGCCCCTTCTGCCCAGGGGTTGCCTTCTGGCCCTCAGCCTTCTTTGAGGGGGCCTTCTTGGCGGACACCTTTGCAGCCAGTGCCTTCTGGGCAGCTCCCTTCTTAGGGGACCCCTTCTGGGTGGATGCCTTCTGGAGCTTCTTCACTTCATGCTTGATAATTCTGTTTCTCTGAAATAGTTTGACATGACAGAAATTACCTGCTTAATCAATGTTTGCTGAGCCCCCCATTTACACACCCAAATGTCCTTGGCTCATCAACCCTAAGTGGATAGGAAGGATCCTGTTAAATCCTGACTATGTTAATTCCAGCACAGATTATACCAGATGATCAATTCTGGAGTCAGGATATAAACACAATAAAGGTGGGGAAAGTCTCAATCCCAACTAAGGGTGCACTTATTCCAAGCAGCAATTGAGCTCTCCAAGGTCATTACAAGAAAGAATGTTAGTGAATCATAAGAAATGTGAATAGATATGTGAGAAAAGAAATTCTTGGAATAAATCTGTTATCATGTACATAGTCATTTTACAGAATGATACATGGTCACTGACCCCAAGGACTAATGAATGTGCAAATTCAACAACATGGCACCCCAAACTGTGAAGATCAGGTAGCCTGGCTCCTTAGACAAGCTTTACTTAGGATGAGGGGGAAGACCCTCAGAGCACATGAAAATACCGAACGTCAAATGGCCAACCACTAACCTCTGCTCCTTCATCCTTTTCAGATGAAGCAACCACAAAGCTGGCCATTTCTAGAGTCCCTCCCTCTGAACCACCCTTGAACAAGGCACTGACATCCCTGACAAAGCTACACTTTAAGAACATAAAAACTTATCACTTACCATTTTCTTGGCCTTCATGACTTTGTAACGGTCAAAATCTGTCATCCTGGCTTTCTGTTAAGAAAACAAAAATTAATTTTTCTGCATTTCTAACCATTACAAGAGCCCTTTAAGCATCCCACCCGATGCCCCCTCAATACCCTTTCTCTGGCTTCGATCTTCTTGGCCCATCTGGTGGCTTTCCACTTCGTGTTGATCTTTTCTTTCTCCCAAGCAGCCCGGACATACTTCTGACGAGCACTAGAGAGATAACATACAATTAGTCAACATTCCAGATTTGTGAAATGACATTAAACTATTACCAGCCTTGATGCTACATAGCTCTTTGCAGGTGGTGTTCTTAAAAATTAACTTCATGCTAGCTTAGTCACTCCAAAATTGATTAAGTACCATTTTACACAGCAAAGCTAGGAATCATGACAGTGAACTTAAAAACAAACCCCAGAATACTTTCCTGGTCCTCTAGGAAGCCCCTCCTGCTCAGGAGATGCAACTTCCATCAATGCCCATGAGCAGGTTCCTCAGGGCCAAACCTAGAAGGTGATGACAGAGTTCTCACCCACATCCTCTATTTGTTCAATAAGCACCTTCACTAGCTTTGTATCCCGTGCCTAGTACAGTGTCACACTGGCTAATGGGGTTTAATCAGCCAGCTGACAAATGGCAACATAGCCTGGGACTTCTGACCAAGCTAAAATCAGGGCTATGGCTATATCTAAGGGTCTTCTCAGTGAAGCAACAAGATGAGCATTACACATCTGGGTAGTACGGCCAACTCTCATCAGTGAAATGCTGAAAAGGAAATGAAATGCTGTCTTCTGACCTAGACACACAAGCAAAAGGAAAAAAGTGTGCTGTTGTTCAGGCAAAACTCAACAAAAATGACCATTCAAAGCAGGGAGCGAAGCCTAGGAAAAAGGAGACCTGGGTCTGGACACATGAATCTGAACTCAGCCATGGCTGCTTGTCAGCTGTATGTCCCTAGGCAAGTCACTCTCCCTCTTCCAGCCTTAAACTGAACAGACCATCTTACAATGATTTCACTAAAGCACCTATAATCCTATGAAGAATCCCAGCCAGAAGCAGTGAAGCCCCCTAAGCAGTGGACTGCCCAGCGGACAGGAATTCATTCCAGTTTTGTTACTGAAGGTCTGAAGACCCTTCACAAGGGGATGCAGCACTGGACCTGCTGCACCAGGCCAGCTTCTTTTGGTTAAGCTGTCACATGGAGAAATATAATTGATACAGACAATATAATCGATAAAGAGGCACGGAGTCTGGCCAGGGCATCCAGTCAAGACTGCAATCTCCTGGAGCTCAAATAATCACCACATGTACTTTTCTTAATGTTTTGTGGTTGTTCAGAAAGTCTGAGTAAACACTAGCACATAGCTAAGAAAAGGAACCCAATACACTAGTGTCAGCGGCAAAAGAAAAATCTTAAACATTATCATTTATATCATTAAATCCTAAGACATTATGACTAAGTTACATACGTACAGTTTAAAGGAATTAGTGCGGAAGAGAAAAACAAATTTTCCCATGTTCTACTGAATGAACGGATAAACACTGCTTAGACAACCAAAAGAAAGTTACCTGTGTGGGAACTTGAGCACGAAGTCTGTAAGCTGCATACACTTAAATGGCATGGCCTGCCTCCTCACACCACTGCACGGGCCATCAACCAGAGCCTAAAACAGACAAGGACAGTCCAGTCCTCCTTCAGTACCAGCAGCAAAAGGCAGAGCAACGTTAGGGGAAAACAAGAGGTCCAAGCTCCAAAACCATGAGTCTAATGACCACAAGAGTGCTCATTTTCCATACAGCGCTCCACAGAGAACAGGAAATACATCCCAACTCATAACTTCCATTTCTTCTTTATTTTCCACAGTGGGTGCTCAACATTCACTGAATCAGAACCATCAAGACTTTAAATTCACTGAGAGCATTTAAAAGGCCAATGGGAACCATAATGCACTTCTAGGCACAGTCAAGTCAGATTACGCTGGACTATTCACACTTCAAATCCCCCAACTGGTAGCTCAAGAGTAGTCAAGGAATGCTCACTAACTGCAGCATTGGCCAAACTTTGACATAATTACAATGTTAATACTGCCCCCACAAAATCACAAAGCATGGTAAAGTGAAAAAGAAATCCTATTCTTAAAATTTCCTTTTCTAGATTGGGAAAAATACTATTTACTTTCTATTCTTTCACAAGCCAAAAATTAAAAACCCACTAAGTGCTTAACAATAATGGCTAATATTTACATAGCACCTACTATGTGCCAGGCATTTTACACTTACTTTATTTGGTACTCACAACAACCCTTTGATGCAGATGCTATCATCTCCATGTCACAGAAGAATATTTATTATACAAAAACCATTCCTAAGTGCTGGAATAGAAACTTTTTAAATGACAGCCTCTACTGTCAAAGATCTTCTAATCTGCTAGATAGATCTATGACACAAAATTGGGGTGATGACAGCAAAGTATCCTTTCAAAGTGTTCCAGGAGAACCCAAAGGAAAAAACATTTGGTTGGGGGGAACCAAGGAGGCTTAAGGAGATGACATCTACCCTGGGAGTTGAAGTTCTTGGAGATTTTGACAGAAATGAGATGCCTGAAGGCATGGAAATGTGGTGGGAGGCAGAAGGCTAAGTTGAGAAGTGATGAAAGTAATATGAAATAAAGCTGGAAAGGTGGAATTATAGAGGCATTAATTTCAAATTGTTTTTGTCCTAAATGCAAGAGGAATTTTTTGTGAGTATTTTGTAAGTATTGAACTGACCTTCAGACCTGTTTTTATAAAAAACAGAAGTGAGAGATCATCACATCAGGATGGATGGATGTGATGTGCCACCTTTTATGGACTTGTACTCTACTTCAAGGAATCGGTTTGTGTATGATTTCTTCACTAGATGCAAAGTCTCATTTACCTTTGCATCCTCCCCTTGTGCCAGGGAGACATACAAATACTGAATGATTAAGAATGGACTAAATTGTGGGCCTTTTAATTCAAACTGTGTGGCACCTGAAGTCGTCCTCAGCTCTGCTGTACTCTATAGGAGATGTTGGATCTGGGGTCAGGACATTCAAATGTGTAATACCCCAGGCAATTTATCCTCCATCTGCCTCAGTTTCCTGAAAAAATGGAGATAATAATAGTGCCTGCCTCAGAGGGTTAGCTGTGAGGATTAAATGAGATAAATTATGACACATGACAAAGTGTTAAAAACATAAAACTTGCGTATTTCCTACAGTACCCAACACAATAAAGTAGTGAGTTATTTGCTGATTATCATCTCTCCAAAGTAACATTGGGTGGTTAAGAATATTGTTGAGAAATCCTAAGAAAAGTGCATAGTATGGCACAGACCTCAATAGCTGTGTGTGTGACTTTGGGTACCTCCCTTACCCTCTCTGAGCCTGCTTCTTTCCAGGGGCACAAGAATCAGAAAGATGCCCAGTTAAAGTTCCATCTACTGTACAACCATGGATAAAAAACAGTGCTCTGGCAATGCTAAGATGAAGCCACAAATCAGTTTTCCTTCACTCCTGAACCTTCTCTATGCACAAGATCCCATCCCAGATCCTCCAGCTGACTGCTCCCCCCATGACTCCTATTCCCCTTATCTTCCTTCTCTCCCCATCTCCTGGCAGTTTCCCTATTGCCTACAAACATTCCCAGGCACCCCCCTCAGCAGCTACCATCCCATCTCTCTTTCCTTTGGTGACTAAACTTGAGGTCCTACAGCGTCTCCATTTCCCTCTTGTAAAGGCTCAAATCTGGCTTCCAACTCCTAGCATTACTCAATTGGCCCAATCTAATTGCATTTTCTCAACCCTCCGAATTCACCTCTACAGCTTACAACCATGTCAATTACCCTCTTGAGATCCCCACCCCGCCCCCCCAACCGACCATTCCTTCTCAGGCTCGTTTGCTCTATCTTCATCTAGATCAAGTTGACTAACCCTAAGTTCCTTCAATGGTCTGCCCTGGGCATTCTCCCTCTATACTATTTCACTTACTGATCTCATCAGCTCCCATGGATTCAATTCTCTCTGTTCTGGGAATCTCACCTCTACTTATCCAGTTCTGACATCTCTTTCAACCTCCAAGCTCTAACTACTCATACGCCACTTCAACCTAGATGTCCTGCAGCCACCCTCATTTCAGCATGTCTACAACTTAATTCATTATCACTTCCCAAACCCAACCCCGCCACCCCCCCCTTCATATTACTATGCAGGGTACCATCAACCTTACAACCCAGGTGTCATCGCTCCTTCCTCTCTCACTTAGATCCAATGAATTACCAAGTCCTGCCAATTCTACCTTTGAAACACCTCTCGAATACAACACCCCTTGTCTCCTGACATTGCTGCTCCTCTGGCACAGCTCACTCCTGGACTATTCAAACAGCTCTTGGGGTGGGGGTCCTGTCTGCCTCAAGTCTCTTCCACTCCCATCCATTCTCCACTTGGCTGTTAAACTCATCTTCACAAGTAGTTCTGATCAGGTCATTGCCCTCCTCCTCATGAAAAACTCCAGTTCCCTCCTATTACCTGCAGGAACAAATATAAAATCCTTCATAACCTGCCCCCCTCCTCAGTCTTTTTACACTGCAAAGCCCCCTACATGTTCTGATCCATTGACACCAGCCTCTTTTCTTATCTTTTGACTGGGTATTTTCACTGGCTGCCCTCTCATGCCTGGAATTCTCACTCATCTCTGCCTCCTGCCTTCCCCAACTTGTTTAAGTCCCAAAAAACATCCCTTCTCCCACAGATGTGTATGATCCAGGTGTCTGTTAAAACTAGTACTTTTTGTTGACTATTATCTCCAGTTCATCCAGTTTGTGTGAAGTTCCATAGTTTGTACATAGGTGTTTGCAGGTTGTCCCCCTTACTAGAGCATGAGCTCCTTGAAGGCAGAATTCTTGTACCCTTGATGCTTAGCACAGTACCTGGCCCACACTAGGCAATATGTAACAATGACTTGACTTTAACGAAGAGAGCTTTGGAACTTTTGTGGAATAAGGCAACCTCGATTGCAAGTGTTATGGTGACACCCCAAAATAACGTGAGAACGGCTTACAGGACACAAAGTGTTATCAGCAGCTGACACCGGGCAATATTGAACACCGATGGCAAACCATCGCTTACTTAAACCTACCCTGTTCTGATCAATGACATCCACAATAGCTACCAGCTTGCCGGCATGTGGCCCAAACGAGATGTAGGCCACCCGGCCAATTTCCACATAGCGCTTGAACACCTGTAAGGGGGGAAAAACAACATCAGAACCGCGGCTACGTAAAATAAAACCGATTTAAAACGAGGCGGCAGCCACCGCCAAGAGCCAGGTTAGACGGGTGTCAGGACAGCCGAAGGGCCCCTCACTTACAACTCGTAAAGCCTTCCCTCGGCAAGACTCCCGTGGGCCTCAGTTTCCCCGTTAGTAATAAGCCTCAGGCTCCGGGGCCTTCCAGCCTCCAAGAAAGCTCCCAGGGCGCACTGCAGGGGCAGCGGACGGAGGCCTGGGCTGGGGGCCGAAGAGGGGACCCCCCCCCAGGGCCCGCGGCCAAGTCCCCGAGCCCCGGAGCCTCCGCGGCCCCTCCGACCCACCCCGGGCCTATCGGGTTTGGACGTGACCCCAGGACGCCGGCCTCCAGGTCACCATTATCGGGAACCTTTCCGGGACCGTGACTGACACTGAGCGGCGGCCGAACCAGCGCTCGCACCGCGGGCCCCGCTGTGGCCCCGGGGCAGGACCCGGCGGTCCCTCCCCAGCCCGGGTCCGCGTGGCCCGGGAGCGGAGCCAGAGCGAGGCTCGGCCGCCCCGGCGCAGGCGCAGCACGTCCCGGCGCAGGCGCCCTAGGCCCCGTCCGTGGCCCCGGCCTCCCCTCCCGCGCTGGGAGCCGGGAATGCGCTCTGGCCCCGCGGGCCCTGCCGCGGCTCCGGGCTCTCTCCCACCACCAGCGCCCTTCCCGCGCCCGCCTGCTGGGTTCTCGGAGCCCGGCGCCCCACGGGCGGCCCAGCAGCAGATCCTCGCGGGCCCCGAGGCCCGGAGCCCCAGCCCGACCCTACTCACCATGTCGGCGGCGCCGAACGAGAAGGAAGGGCCTGCGCGGGACTGCGCACGTGCAGAGCGCAGGTCCCGCCCCACGCCGGGAGGCGCGTAGAGCTGTCGTAGTAGATTCTGATTGGCTAGGCGCCTAGTGCCGACGCACGCGCACTGGGAGGAGCCAGGAGCGAGGAAGCCTGAAGTAGGCCTGACGACGCCGATGTCTACGCGTGCGCACAACGAGCCCCGCGCCTCTGCCCCTACGTGGGCCAATACACGTGACTTTAGAGGGGTTAGGGGCGTCCCAAGTTGATTCCTGCTGGGGGAAATCGAGCCCTGGAAGAGACCATCCAGTCTTGGGGGGGAGCTCTGAATCTGGGCTTAAGTCAGCTTTCCCAGCAAACACCAAAGTGGAACAGCCCCTGCCCTGAAGGAGCTTGCAATCCCAAGGGCCCCGGATGGTTAGAAAAAGTTGTTAACGTCATTTCAACAGAGTTGGCCGCCTTTGTGTCCTCTGCGTCTTATTCTGCGCATTTAAAGCAGGAGTCTCCGGGCTTCTCCAGGCCTGCTGCACACACATGCCTAGGCACCGCACAAAGCTCATCAAGCTCGTCCGGGCCCCTGCCCTTGACTTTCTGCGCTTAGAGATGGCCTCCTTTGGGCCTGCCACAGGAAAGGGAAAGGAGCAAAGGGCAGGGCCTGGGAGAAGTAGAGGGGAAGCTCCCGAGGCCGGGGCTCGGCTCACTGTTTATCAGCGAACAGGGGATTGGCTTTGTCCGTGTCCGACTGGGACACCCCTGAGAAGCGGTGCAGCCTCCGCTTGAGGACGGCAGCAAGAGCCAGCCTGCCACTTCCCTCTTTCTCTCTCCCTCTCTGTGTGTCTCTGCTCCCTGTTTCTTTGTCTCTTCCTTCTCTTTGTTCTGTCACACACATTCACTCTCATTGGAATCTTCCCCAAATGTAGATATAGGGAAGGGGCACAGTGGATAGAGCGTTAAACCTTCAACCTGGAAGTTTCTGTTTGCTTGTTTCTATGAATCTGACTCTCCGTGACCCCATTTGGGGTTTTCTTGGCAGAGATACTGGAGGGGTCTGTCATTTTCTTCTCCAGCTCATTTTCTAGATGAAAAAATGGAGGCAAACAGAGTTAAATGACTTGGCCAGGGCCATACAGCTACTGAATGCCTGAGCCAGGATTTGAATTCAAGAAGAGGAGTCTTCATGACTCCAGTGCTCCGTCCACTCTACCACCTAGCTGCAGAAGAGCAGTTCAAATCCAACCTCAACATTTTACTGGCTGTGTGACCCTGGGCAAGTCAGATGACCTCTGCTGCCTCAGTTTTCTTAAGTGTAAAATGGGGATCAAAAGGACCTACCCTCCCAGGGTTGCTGCAAAGACCAAATGAGCTAATATTTACAAACTGCTTTTCAAACCTGGACATTACTTGTTATATCACTCCAAAGGTTCTATGGACTCCTCAACGAGTCAGGGAGGGGCAGAGACTAAAGTCTGGTTCAGTCCCTGAGGGACAGGGAGCCCTGACTCTGCTGTAAAGAGCCTGACCAGAGGCCTCCTCAGTTTTGTTTTCTCTCTGTTCCTGAAGTGAAATCCAGCAGCCCAAGCCCCAGTGTATCTCAGATATTTGTAGATGGGTACTAGGCAGCAAAATCCTAACTAACAGGAAATGACTGGGGGCTTGTTCCAAGTCATCCACATGGCAGAGAGCATGCTTGGCCCTTTCAGCCACTGACTGGCAGCTCCAGACCAATTCTCCCAGGTGCTGGGGTCATCACTGTTATTATAGCTGGACTGTCTTCAGTCTTTGAGGTCTCTACTGTCACCTGCCCCATCACCACAACTCTTTGCCACAGAGGACAACATTTCTAAGGTATGGCTGTAGAGTAGGCCTGGTTGTTGTTGAGGAATGATTGGTTCCCCTCAAGCTGGCTTAGTGCATCTGCCAAGACAGTGTTACTGGGTGAATGAGCAGCCCTGAGAGGTGCCCATACCTCAACGTCTCCCTCTTCTCTGCCCCCAACCTGGTGCAGGGATTATTGACCAACTGACTGAAACAGTCTCTGCTCTTAAGATGCTTAAAATTCTCTCGGGAGAAACATCAGCTATAAAAAGAAAAAAACAAACCTAAGTAGAGATGGAAGAGCCTCAGACCTGCTGGGGTTAGAAAGGCTTTCTGCGGTAGGGGATTACAGGCATCGTCAGCCTGGCTTGGAAGAGGCACAGGTGGGAAGAAGGGCATCCTAGGCACGGAGGACAACCTGGGTGCAAGAGGTGAGGGATGGCACCGCAGTCCGGGGGCCTTGGGGCATAGCCAGCTGGGCTAGACGGTGGGGTATCCAAAAGAGGCGGCCTAGAAAACATCGGGAGAGGCCAGCTCCACCAGATGGTGGCCAGCCTTACCACCATTCTTAGGAATTTGTGTGTAATTAGAATACATTGTTTCCACCAGGCCGTAACAAGGACTCGCTCAGACCTGCGCCTTACAAACCTCATCCTGGCCACAGTTTCAAGGTGTGGCCCAGACTGGTCATTTTCCAGCTTGCCAGGTGACCTGTCTGCACGATTGCAGTGGGATTTCGTAGGCGTCTAGGCCCCTACATGCAGCGGGAGTGGCGGGGCTCACTGGGTGTTGCCTGGCCTTACTTAGCATTTGCTGGATTGAACTGGACTGAGACTGGGTGAGTGGGGGGGGCGCCGGATTTGGGTCTGGTTCGGACCCACTAGCGGTGTTCCACCTGCGATCAGACACTCCGCTGTGCCTCAGTTTCCCGCTACTAAAAGGGGGGAGTTAAGGTGCGGGGCTCAGTGGACTCTAAGCACACGTGCTGCAGCCAGAATTAGGAAGCGCACAGCCTCGCCCAAGGTCACAAAGCAAGGAAGTGGAATTCGAACTCAAAGCCCGTCTCCTACTTCTGGTTCTGCGTTCTTTCCCCTGGACCACGCGGCCTCACCTTAGAGGACACGCCCCTGTGACGTAAAGTACGTCCCCACGCCCTCTTTCGCCGAACGTCGCCCCCTTTCGGTCATTGCATGGGAAGCGACGTTACCCACAACAAACATGGCGCCGCAGCAGCGTCATGACGTAAGAATTCTGGGCGTGGCCTAAGAGCGCCCGCCTCCGCGGCCCTGGCAGTGCGCGCTTGCGCTGTACGCTGAGCAGCTCCCGCAGAGAGAGTAGCCCCTGCACACCTGAGCCACCCGGCCGTCTCTGGACATGCGCAGGTGTGACGTCCCGCCCCGGAAGCCTCTCGGGGGAGGGAGCGGCCCCCCAAAGGCGCCTAGAAACCGTCCTTGTGGTCTGCTTGGTGCCTTCAGGGTTTGGGGGGATTTGCGTAGGATTGTAGATTTACAGCTAAGAGACCTCGGAAATCAGAAAACTGAGGCGGAGAGAGGGCGACGTGCTCGGTCACTCCGCGAGCGAACACCCGGGTCAGAATTCAAATCCGGCTTCCTGACCCGAACATAGAGGCCTGGCGGGCGGCACTGCGCGTCGCCTCCCGCGGAGTCTCTGCTTCTCCACGTCCGAGTCACTTCATCTTCGGGGCCGGCCAGCCCCGGGGAGCGCGGTCGGGGGGGCCGGGGAGCGCGGTCGGGGGTCCGGGGAGCACCCGGGGAGCGCGGTCGGGGGTCCGGGGAGCCTCGGGGGAGCGCGGCCCGGGGGGCCGGGGAGCCCTGCCAGCCCCCGGGGAGCGCGGTCGGGGGGCCGGGGAGCCCTGCCAGCCCCCGGGGGGCGCGGTCGGGGGGGTCCGGGGAGCCTCGGGGGGGCCGGGGAGCCTCGGGGGAGCGCGGTCCGGGGGTCCGGGGAGCCTCGGGGGAGCACGGTCGGGGGGCCGGGGAGCCTCGGGGGAGCACGGTCGGGGGTCCGGGGAGCCTCGGGGGAGCGCGGTCCGGGGGGCCGGGGAGCCCTGCCAGCCCCCGGGGAGCGCGGTCGGGGGGCCGGGGAGCGCGGTCCGGGGGTCCGGGGAGCCTCGGGGGGCGCGGTCGGGGGGGGCCGGGGAGCACGGTCGGGGGGGCCGGGGAGCCCCGCCGGGGGTCCGGCCAGCCCGGGGGAGTCCTGCCAGTCCCGGCCCCGCCCGGCGGCTGCTCCCGAGCCCGTCCTCGGGGGTCCCGGGACCTCAGAGCTTTCCCGCTGGGGGGCGGCTCCCCCTGGAAGTCTGGTCACACCCTTAGTCCACTTTCCCAGGCCCGAGCTTCCAGTCTTAATCTTTTATACTTTTCCCTTAAGGAAGAGGTTAGGCTGGGGTGTAGACAGAGGGGTGGGAAGCGTTTTGGCGGGGGGCATCGTTTCCTGAGAAGTTTGATTTAGCGCTGGCCAAGTTCGGGCCGGTCCAGAAGGGACTTTACTACAGAAATATTTATTTCTTACTATTTCCCGTTGACTATAAAGGAGGCTGTAATGCGCTCCCGCGCGGGAGAAGGCTGGGCGGGCCCGTCAGGGGGCTCTGCCTCGGGGGCCTCTGCCTCAGCGTCCTCGTTTTACAGGTGAGGAAACCGAGACCTGCCCGAGGCGCACAACTCGGAGGGGCAGAGGACGGACCCTCAACGTCTAAACGGGTTTTGTGTCACATCCCAGGCCGCGATCGGGGCCTGCTGGCTCCTCTCCTAGTCCGTGAAACCCCGCCGTTGTTACCGAACGACCCCCGGCTGAGCCATTACGTGACTCCGTGGGAAGGAGACGCGGGAACCTCCCCATTCCTGCCCCTCCTTGCTCCATCTTAAGGGTTTCTCAACCAAGTCTATCGTAAAACTGCGGCCTGGCTGGTTCTAACCTTATTGGAGCAGTGATGGACGTGGAGTCAGGATGCTCCGAGTTCAAGTCCTACCTCAAGCACTCACTGAGCTGTGAGACTGTGGTCAAGTCACTCGGTTTCCTCATCTGTAAATTGGAGATAATATTTAGTCCCTACCTCCCAGGGTTGTTGTGAGGGTTACATTAGATAATACATGAAAAATACTTTGCAAACCTAAAAGCATCTTATAAATACTAGTCATTATGAGATTAGGCGCTAGGTGGCGCCATAGTGCAGAGTGCACAGGCTCATCTTCCTGAGTCCTAACGTGGCCTCAGATTTTCACTAGCTGTGTGACCTTGGGCAAGTCACTTAACCCTGTTTACCCCAGTCTCTTCATCTGTAAAATGAGAAGGAAAGGGTAAACTGCCCGAGTATCTTTGACAAAAAAAACCCAAATGGGTTCCCAAAGAGTTGAACACCACTAGACAACAAGTATGCGATTACTGGCGGATGATTCCTAAATCTATATGAATGTAATAATTAAAGTGAGATAAAGTCTGTAAGACATTTTTCAAACCTTAGAGTGCTGCCCAAATGCCAGCAGTTATTCTTATTCATGGATACCTCCTTTTGACCCCAGCCCCCAAGGTCCTCTCTGGAGTTCACTATGGAGTGAGGCCACTGTTTATGAAACAGCTTTTTCAGAGGTCATGCTGCTCGTCTGGGGCTGTGGAAAGAAAGTCAGATAGATCTGGGTTTCAATCTTGATCAATCACTTAACATAGATAGTCCTGTGCCTCTGCCACATTCCCAGTAAGTAAACATCTGGCCTCTATGTGAGGTCATCTGAGGAAGTCAAGGCAGCAAGCATTTGTTAAGTGCTTAGTGTATTCCAGGTCCTACACTAAGTTCTAGAACCAGCCGCTTCTGGAGGGAGCCTGTTCCATTTCTGAATAGCTTTGATTGTTTTAAATGATACCCAGCCTGACCGCACACATACACACGCGCGTGCACGCACACACTCACACACACACATATCCTTTCTTCATGTGGACTCCAGGCACCCCAACATCCTGTTGGCCTTTATCTGGAAAGTCTCCACATTCATTTACTATCGGAGCCTCAGCTCCTCCATCTGCAAAATGAAGATAATAGTCATGGCACCTACCTCAATAGGCTGCTGAGGGACAAAAGCTAGCCCTGCCAGGGGCTTAGCAAACCTTGAAGGTAGGCAGTAGCTAGAACACGAAAGGTCTTCTGTATGAGACTGAGAGCTTCTCTTGGATTGATTGAACCATCCTGGACCTCAAGGTTCCCAGCGCAAAGCACACAGGGGGAAGACTGAGAGAATCAGTCCTCATTTTCAGGGTGTTTATATTTCATTGAGATTTCCAAAGCCGTGCCTCTCTGGGTGAGAGAAGGGAATGGTGCCCCTGTCCCGGAGAGTATCAAGGGACTGTAGTCACAATATAGGGGTATATGTGACTGGATTTTGCAATCCATTTTCAATCAGTAAGTATTTATTAAACACCTGCTGTGTGCAAGGCACTGTGCTCTCACTGTGGATATACTGTTCAGATGGTGTGGGCTACAAATCAGATGGTCTAGATATGATGGGGGGATTTGGGGGGGAGAAAGTTTTACAAAAATTACTTTTAAAATTTCTAAAATAACATCTTGGAAACATCAGAGAAAAAATTATACAAGTTAACAAATACACACATTTCCAGTGAAGGAAAAATTATCATCCTTTATTTCATACATTGAATGCCACATGAAACAGTTTTAAATAACTTAATTTTTGATACAGCATTAATAATATTAGTAAGAAGAGGTTCTGTTTTGGAATCTTTGTACTTTGCCCTGAATTCAAAAGTTATGCAGTTTCCCACACCTCCTGATAAATCCAAGACCTCTAGACTGAGAGGTCTACACATTCCAGATTCTTGGGGCCATAACCCATAGGCTTGGGAAAGAAATTGATGATTAAGCTGTGGGATAAGGTTTTCATTCAGCTTCTTTTTTTAAAGGTATCACGCCTGCCTATGGGAGTGGTGAAAAATCTGATTAAATGAAATCCAAAAAGCGTTTATTAAATATCTAGTATGTGGAAGGCCCAGGGGATATAAACGAGATTTAAAAAAAAAACTCATTGTAGCCCTCAAGGTGCATATATTCTACCAGGACAGGACATAGTGGATGACTCTGAGATCCCTTCTAGTTCTAAATCTATATTGTATCTACATTTCTATCTGTTAGCTGGGTAACAGTCCAAGGCAAAATGCCAACTCAAGGATGATTTGGTATACAATAATTCCATGCCAAATTAACATGCCAGGCATAAGAACTACGGGAAGGAGAGATGGAATGGGGGAGGGTATGTATTCAGATGCTAGTAAGGATGCTGGAGTTGGGGCATGGGGTATTCTAAGTGAGCAGAACAGAACACTGCACAGGGTGATACCATTTCTACAACATCATTACTGTACAACACATTGTGAAGTCATAAGCCTAGAAACGTTGGGCATTCCTCTGTTTTACAAGGCAAGGGCTGGGATAATGGGCAGGCTTTCCCTTCAGAGTACCACTGAAGCAGTGATAACTGCATCACATCTTGGGGACCACCAGGATAGGTGTAATGCCCAAAGGTTTACTAGGAAGCCCTTGCCATGGGGCACCCTTTCTAGCAAGTGTCTGAAGGAAGGTGCCATTTAAGAGCTAATAGTTAGGACATGAAAGTGAGCGACTTTCTGACTGACCAGAGGTTTCACGGGTCCTAATGAACGTCACAAAGTGCTATGTTTTCAACAAAGAGCAATCCAGTTGAACAAGTATTTATTAAGTGCCTACAATGTGCCAGGTATACTATGCTTTCTGAGAATACCATTCTTCTACTGGCATACTCTTCCATACTTCAGTTCTGAGAGCAAGGATTTCTTTTAAATTCACTGGTCATAGAGTGTGTTTCTTGGGGAGGCAAGATGGGAGATGAACTCAGGGTGTCTTGTTTTAAAGCCAGAGGCCCTTCCTCCTAGGAGACTTCTGCAAGGTCTGGCCTTGAATGGTCACTGAATCCTAAGATTGTCTGTTTGGATCTAGAAAAGGTCTTCAAGGTCATCTAGGCGAATCCTCTTATTTTCAAGGTGAGCTGACTGAGACCGAGAGAGAAGAAGAGGACTCCCAGGTCAGACAGTTTCTAAGTGGTGGAACCAAGATTCATTCACATCCAGGTTTTCTGACTCCTGTCCAACACGCCACTTGCCCCTTTGTCTTCTCTATCTGCCCTCGGATGAATCAGCGGGTCATTGGAAGAACTCCAACTCCAGTCAGGTAGAGAAGGTCGAAGCTCAGGGGAGCAAGCCCGCCTTGGCTCTGAGCTTCTCTACTGGCTTCTGCTGGCTGCTTCACTTCTCCACGCTGAGCTTTGCCTTGCCTGGTCTTGAATGCCCTTCTCCTTGGCTCACTCAGCATCAAAGCTGTGGTCGATGACATGCTGGGAGCTCCTCTGCAGCTTGGACACCAAAAACAGGTAAATGAGGAAAACCAGGCAGAGCAAGGCCACCCCGGCAAAGAAAAATATCGTCCCTGTGAACACCTGGGGCTTCATGGGCAGCTGGATCAGGGGGCTCTCAGCTGGAATCATGTTGGTGAGGTTCAGCATGTAGCCCAGAGACCACGCAATACTGCTATTCTCCACCTGTGGAGGGGCAAAGGGCATGGTTCAGATACAGGGGTGGAGAGATGGAGAAACCAGAAACTCAAATAACATCACTGGGGCAGGTGACTGTGTAGAGGCACAGAAATGGTCGGGAGAGATCCGAGTTCGGATCCTACCTTGGAAATCTCAAATTTGATAATATTTGTAAAGCACTTAGCGTGTTGCTTAGCACGGAGCAGGCACTTAATAAATACTCATTCTCTCCCCTTCCCCACCTTGATGCATAGTGGCAAGTTACTAACAATTCATTCCTATTTCTTATTTTTAAATTGGTAATTAATAAAATAATAGTATCTGCTATACCTCCCTCCCAGGATAAAACTACCACAAGCCTTTTCCCTCACCTCACTGCTTTCTTTCATAGGTTTAGAGCTGGAGGGGACTTTAGAGACTGAATTCAAGCCCTCATTTTACAGATAGGGAAACAGAGGTAGAGAGAGCTTAAATTACTTGCCCAAGGTCACAGAGCTAATAAATGTCTGAGGTCAGATTTGAACCCAGGACTTCCTAACTCCAGACACAGTGCTCTCTAACCACTGTTCCATACAAAGACGTTGTATATTCTTCTTTGAGTAACTGTGGTTTCTCCCTGACACAATGCAAGCTCCATTAGGATGATAACTCGCTTTTTTCTTTTTATCCCAGCACTCAGCTCTGTGCACATAGTAGGTGCTTAATACATGCTTATTGAACTGAATTAAGGAAGTGCTGTCTAAGCTTTAAAAATTCCATGAATGTCAGTTATTATGAACAGCCAGCATTTATGTAACACTTTAAGGTTTGCAAAGCACTATGCACACATTGTTTCATTACACAATCTCCCTGCACCTCAGTATCCCCATCTGTAAAGTGATGGGATTGAACTATATCATCTATGAGCTGCCTTCCCAGTGCTTCTTTGGGATACTGGGACATATGTGTATGTGTCATGCCAGTCATTTGAGCACTGAAGCTTATGAAGGAGTTAGTGCCCACAAGGGGAGACACTGTCAACTTAGGTTTGGGTGTGCATATGACTTATAGAGAAAACTACAGGAAACTCAACTGTGATTTCTACAGGGCTGGAGAATGGAAAAGAGGGAGGAAGAAAGACAGGATAAAGCAGGGGTTGTGGGACAGAGAAAACATCTGGCGTCAGAGGACTGGATCCTGGCTCTGATACCTTCACTTCTCTTTGACTCAGTTTCCTCTTCTGGCAAATGAGGGCGAGAAGTTGAACTAGAACTTTTGATCACTGTCATTGTTATGGTCAATCTTGGACTCGATTCCTTTCTACTCCTTCCCCTTTGTTTCCCTTCTTCTCTTACTCTCCCACTTTCTGGCATCATTCAACAAACACCAGTTTGTGGGGCTTTTTGAGATCGGAATGACTCTGCCTTTTTCTTTGAAAGAGAAAAGTGGGGAAAGGGAAAGAAAGAAAGAGGGAGGAAGAGGAAAGAGAATGAACAAAAAGACAGAAAGTAAGAAAAAAGGAAAGGAGGAAGAAAAGGAAAGAAGGAGGGAGAAGAAAATGAATGAAAAGAAATGAAAGATAAAAAGAAAGAATGAGAGAAAAATAAAGAGGGGGAAGAGGAAAAAGAAAAGGAAAAAGATGAAAGAGGAAGGGGGAGAGAAAATAAATGAAAAGAGATGGAGAGAAAGAAGGGAAAAGAAGGAAAGAGAAAGAAAGAAAAAGAAGGAAGGAAAGTATAGAAGGAGGATGGAAATTCACCAACTTTGTGCACAATATAACATTCATAACGCCCTGTCCAGTCGCCTCAGATGGAATCCATTTCTACAATTCCCTAACAAAATCTTGCAGTGTAGTCCAGAGCCTGTGGAGGATGAAAATGGGTCTTGCTGCCTTAAACTCTTAATGTTGTTTGCAGGGGATAAGATGCCAGTTATGCAGGTCATTGTTCTTATTAGGTCAATTCCAAATCTATATCTATCATCCAGAATGAGATCACCCATGGATGCCAGATAAAAGTCATAACTACATAATTTTATTAGATTCTTTAGGAAAAGAAGGCAGCCAGGAAGGAGCCCTCACATCCCCCCAAGTCATCTTGGGGCTTCTCATATTCCTAAAATATCAGTCTCTTCTCATAGGAAATGTGGTGCTGACTGAAGATACTGTCAGGGTGAAATTAGTCAAGATGAAAGTCTCCTAGGCTGGAAGAGCCTTGAATGGCTATCTCATCCACTCTTCCAAATCAGGCCAGAGCATCCCAGAACATGAGCATTGATTCTGTATTGCAAGTCTTCTAAAAGGTGACTTCTCGGCCTCTTTTGGTAACTGCCAGGAAATTCTTATTTAGAGCTACACAAATCCCTCATACTATCAGTTTAACCTATGGTGAAGAGGGCAGAAGAGCTGGTCACCACCCTCTTTAAAGGAAAGGGCAAGTGTAGAGTACACTGCATCGAGAATCAAAGGACCTGGCTTCATATTCCAGCTTAACTAGGTACTTACTAGCCATGTGACCCCAAGGTCACTTCTCTTGGGGCCTCAGTTTCCCTATCTGTAAAATAAAAGGAGGCTGTACTTCCAAAATCTCTTCCAGCTTTAAATCTAATACCTTCCTGTTCATGACGAACATCATTAAATTGCTCAGACCTAGTCCCTTAACTCCTCCTTACCAGTCTTAGGCAATAACCCCTTATCTATTTGAAAGTGGTGTCAGAAGGATACTCGATTCTAGTCCACAGGAGCACCATGTCATAGTCTGACAAATGCTGTATTTAATGAGAGTGAAATTCACCAACAACACAATTTCTAAATTTCTTTCATGTCAACATATTTACTTGGAGAGGGAAGAATAACGAGAGAAAAGAATCAGTAGTCTTTTTTTTCACTTACTTCTTTTTTAAAATGTATTTTAGGCCAAGTCTCTCTTGTAAATTTGTAGCCATATATTAGCAGATGATAGATATAGTGAGCGGAGAAGCAATAAGACCGGGCATATACCTCATCAAATTTGGGAAGCATCAGAGGAAGCTGGAAAAGAGATTAAAAAAATAAAAATATGGCCAAAACATGGCACACACATTTTAAGGATACATGCCTTTCAGAACACATGGATGACTAAGGGTAGATATAATAAAAACAACCTAGATTTATCCACAGGATAAAGGTGAGAAAGCATAGAGATTTAAACTATGTAATAGGTAATTTTCCAAAGGGAACATAAGAATGTTAGTAATCACTTGAAAAAAATATACACAAACACAGTAATAGTCAAAGAGATGCAAATTGAAACAACTTTTAGGTTTCACTTAGTCATCAAAAATCAGCAAAGATAAAGCCAAGAAACTCAGTTATGGAAAGGCTGTGGAAAAACAAATAAACTCATTCACTATTGGTAGAATTGCAATATGTAGGAAATTTGGGGGGAAGCAATGTTGCAATGCACAGTAAAAGCTCTAAAAAGAATTATATTCTCAGATCCAATAAGTCTGTTGTTGGGAAAATACTTTGAAAGTATTAACCACCAGCAGCAAAAAATCTGAAAGTTCAGCATTTTATGACTTCCTCACTGCAGGTCTTCAAGCATAGGATAGATGACTACTTGGTTGGGTGGATTGGAGGATGGATTCTTGCTTAGTTATATGGGTTGAATAAGGCGGCCTTTAACATCTCTTTCAACTTTGAGATTCTGCGCTCTGTGAGCAAAAAATTAGAAGCAACCTAAACGTCTTATAATAGGAGAATAAATAAATTATTCTACATTCATGTAATATTTAATGCAATCAAAATGGATGAGTATAAGAAAAAACATGGAAGAAGATTTATGAAATATTACAAAACAAACAAAAAAAGAGCAACATTGAGGGAACATTAGACGCTAGGAGGGGCTAAGCCACCAACATAGAAAAATAATATATTAATCTCTTGGTATACAAAGAGGACATTAAAATATATGTCTCCATCAAGTTACAACAGAAAGAACAGCAGTCACTCTCTGACCATATAAGAGAAAAAGTACACGAGTGAATGGAAGAAATCTGACAGACATACAGAGGGACTGATGGAAAAGTCCTTAGGACAGTCTATGCATTGAAATTCATTTATCTAAATGTAAATAATCATAAAGCAAATTTAATTGGGCTTTCTGATATTTGGTGCTTTAGCGATTTAGGCAATCACTGAAGAAATAATCACTATGTACATACAAGCAGATTGCTGCCTTTCAAACCCAAGGCGAATCTGTCAACACGTATTGATGAAGCATCCACTATCTGCAGGCACTGTGCCAACCACTGAAGATACAAAGAAAGACAAAATGACCAAAACCAAAAACTAGTCCCAGCTCTCAAGGAGCCCAGAGTCTATTGGGGGAGACATCACGCAAAAAACGATGAGCAAACAAGATTCTTGCAAGGCTTTAAGTACCTCAGAAGCAGCCCCACTGACCTGACTCCAGCTCTGCAAACAGAAATCCCACATGCTTGAGTTAAAGGCATCTAAAGAAAAGCTCCCTGTGAGGTTCAAAGCATTGGTGGTATAGTAGAATCCTGAAAAAGCCTGCAAATCCAACCATACAAGAGCAATGTTAGTGACCATAAGAGGAGCAGAAGGGAGTAAATGGGACATTTGTGGAAGCAGGTTGAAGGGTTGACAAATACATATTCTTTTTTTAAGTTAAATCTTCTGTAAGTTTTACTCTTACCACAAACGTCCCTTTAACCTTTGGCTGATAGACCCCATCAAACGAACAATCTTCCTGGTCATGACAAACTTGAAAGTCGAACAGGGAATACACCATTTCTCTGCACAAAGTGGGGTCCCCAGTTCCTTCCAGGGCAATTTTGTATCCTGGGTCATAGTTGGATGGCCTTAACTCTTCTGTACATAGACTTCCAAATATGTGCTCCATTGTTAAAGTGGTTACATAATTCTGAGGATAGCAGGGATTGACCAACTTGCCTTTGTCTGTTGAATTCTATAGATTGAAATAAAAAGGCATAAGAGTCATACTTCTCTGATTAAAAATTGTATTCTGGAAATGGTATAAAATTCTCCCAAACTCTGTACCTAAATACTGACCCCAAGGCAATCCTCAGCTCACCGTTAAATAGTATCATGTACATAGCACTTTCATATTTGCAAAGCAGTTTATAAATATTATCTGACTTGAACCTCACAATGATACAGTGAGGTAAGTGCTATATTATCCTCATTTTACAGATGAGAAAACAGGCTGAAAGTCACACGACTAGTAAATTACCTTGAGTCACGATTTAAAAAGACTTCTATCAAATCCTAAACACAAGTATCCATCAAGGGGATTGTATTATTTAATAAATTTACAGGAAAACATAATGTAGCAAATAGAGGACTGGTTTTAGAGTCATAAGGACCTGAATTTATATCCTAACTCTTATACATACTAGTTAAATGACCTATCACATCACTTAACCTCTAAGTTCTAGGCAACTCTGTAAGACTAAAAGTTATGAGTTGCTAATCTGTACAAGTGAAGGGCCTTTTGTTGTTCACTTGTGTCTGACTCTTCATGACCCCGTTTGGGGTTTTCTTGGCAAAGAAATTGCAGTGGTTTGTCATTTCTTTCTCCAGCTCATTTTACAAATGAGGAAACTGAGGTAAACAGGGTTAAGTAACTTGCCCAAGTTACTTAAGTGTCTGAGGCCAATAAGTATCTGAGACCAGATTTGAATTCAGGTCTTCTTGAAGCCATGCCTAGAGCTCTCTCCATCCACTGTACCACCTAGCTACCCCACAGGGCTTTCTACCCGTGCATTAATAAAATCATGGGTCTGAACCAAAAAAATATAAATTAAATGACACGATTGTACAACGCAGCCTGTTGGGGGCCAGTCCTCATTGGTATTTTCCAGTGTAATGTAAAATCCAACATTTTCCAGTGAGTTACCCTTTAACCCAATGGAATATAAGTTCCTTGAGGCTATAGACTGCCATTTTTATCCTGAATCTTCAGTCCTAGTGCAGGGCCTTGCATGCAGTAGGTGCTTAATAAATATTCATGAATAACTGATGGCAACATGTAGGATTTATGTTACACTTTGTACCTAACCATTGGGTTAACGTAACTGGGATGTTGGTGACATATTAATAGCAACAGGGAGTCTGGTGAGGAGACAGGTTTAGGGAAAGGGGATGAATTCAGTGTTGGACACATTGTTGAGGTAAATGTGGGGCTCTAGGTGGAGATGAACTGACCATTTGTCTGGACACCAGGCCTCCTTGCACTGGGCTGCTGGTAGAAAACTAGAAAACATCAATTATACCTCTGTGAGCGAGCTAGCATCGTGTTTCAGGAGGAGAGGCAGAAAGACTGCTATATGTCAATGAAGCCTTACTCCAGAGCCCCCAGGGAAATGGATCTCCATATCCAATAGGCAATTTGTCACAGAGTCTACACAACAGCAGACCACGAGAACGACTGAAGACTGGGAAACAAGGATTCTCAAAAAGTATGATGGAAGGAGGAAACTTTGAAATGATCTGAACAAGTGCAGCGCTTGTCTGTCTGCCCTGATGACAATTATCTAGGCTCAGAGTGCTGGCTGGTTTCCTTTTTAGAGGAGAAAGCAAAGTGACTCAGGGACTCCCTCTTTACCCTCCAAGGAGGAAAAAGGCATTTCTTGAGAGAAAACGGAGGAGGGCAAAGGGTAAAAACAAGGAAATAAGAGAAATACTGACATCTGTCAGGAGTTTGGAAAGTAGAAAAATGGGGTATAGGATAGGAAGGGAAAGAGCTAGTGGACAGTTGCAGCTAAGCTCTAAACATGACGTTTTCCGTAGATGGGGTACTGGATCCTGAGAAGAGGAAGCAGCTGCTTGTGATTCACCAAAGAGGGCAAAGAGTGTTTTATATTAAGAAGAGCGCTGGACCCAAGTCAGGAAAACCCACCTTCCTGAGTTCAAACCTAGCCTCAGACACTTCCTAGCTGTGTGACCCAGGTCAAGTCGCTTTTTGCCTCGGATTCCTCATCTGTAAAATGAGCTGGAGAAAGAAATGGCAAAACCACTCCAGTATCTTTTCCAAGAAAAGCCCTAGTGGGGTAATGAAGAGTTGGACACAACTGAAAAAAAAAATACAAATGTTCGCTAATGATGATGATGATAACAAGCCTGAACACAGTGTAATGACAATGACCAAGCTTTGTCCCAGAGAGGAACTGAGAAAATGAACCTCCCTCCTTTCGTTGTAGAAGTGGAGGACTATGGGTTTGGAAGAGTGCATATTCTATTAGACATGGTTGATACTTGGTTGGTGTTGCTCAAATACTTCTCTTTCTTTCCTTCTTTTTCCTTCCTTCCTTCCTTCCTTTCCCATTGTTACAAGGCTTGCCAGGGGCAGGGAGAAGGGAGGGATACGCAGAGTATTTTAAAAGGTATTAAAGCTTCAAACTGTACTAGCACCTTGGGGACGTGCTGTATTTGGAAATGAATGTGATATAACAATAAAAGGCATAATTTTATTTTTTTAAAGAGTAGTATCAGAAGTATTAAGGCCCAGAATAAACTGAGCCTGGCAAGGAAGCTAGGAACAGTCGTTTTAAAACCTATACTGCTTAAAACAGGATGATCAAAAAAAGCAGTGACTCTGCCCAAGTTGGATGGGCCAAATATAACATGACAGAGAAGGTGGAAGCCTCCACTTTGTTCCTGTTTTCTTTCTCAAGAAGTTTAATTGATGGACCGGAAAGGATAGACGAAAAATGGCTAATAGGAGTCGGAACCCCCTACAGCGTAAGTGTGGAGATAATGAGGGCACATCGCTGTCCTAGGTGTCCAGGCACCACACTCCATGACTGACCTGACATCGAAAGTGAGTGAGTCACTTTGAGCTTCCAAAGGTCATGGAGAATGGGACTGGAAAGGGGCAAAAATCCTGGTTTTCAAAGAGAGACACAGAGAGCAGTCTATAAATGAGAAGCTTATGAGTCTGACTTTGGTTCCTAGCAGAATTGTAGAACAGATCATTAAAGGGAAGCTTTGTGGAAATCTAGAAATGGAGGTGATGATCACCAAGTCAGTCTGGCTTCCCCAAGAGTAGGTCATGCTAGACTAACCCCATTTCCTTTTTTTGACAAGGTGGCCAGACTAATGGGATAGGGAATGTGGTAGCTACAGACCTAGGTCTTAGCAAAGCATCTGACAAAAGCTCTCACTCAGTTCTTCCAGACAAGACAGAGAGCTAAGGGCTAGAGACAACTGGATGAAGATTTAATTGATTACCTGGACAAAAAGAGTCATCACTGAGAACTCAGTGACAACTTGGAAGGAAGCCTCAAATGGAGTGCGCGAGGGCCTGTGTTTGACCCTATATGCTTTCACATTTCTTAGATAAATTCCCTCAAAGCATAGATGACTGACTTATCAAATCAGAAATGATATAAAAGTGTGAGGATAGCTAACAGAGAGGACAGTTGGATCCAAAAAGATCTCAGTGCACTAGCATATGGAACTCAATAATTTAGTAGGCATACATATAAAATCCTACATCATGTTTACTTCACTCCTAGCTTCTCTCTCTCTCTCTCTCTCTCTCTCTCTCTCTCTCTCTCTCTCTCTCTCTCTCTCTCTCTCTCTCTGTTTCTATTTCTTTTTTCTGTTTCTTTCTTCTTTGTTTATCATTCTGTTTCGCTCCATTGTCTTTTTCTTTGTTTCTCTTTGTTTTTCTTTCTGTTTCTTTCACTTTGTTTCATTACTTTCTTTTTCTGTTTCTCTTTCTGTTTCTTTTTGTTTTTCTTTCTGTTTCTTTCTATGTTTCTCTTTCTGTTTCTCTCTCTTTCCCTTCTCTTCTTCTTTCCTCCTTCCCTTTCTCTCTCCTCATCAGCCACCTCATCCTGAAGAAATCTTTGCTCTAAGACCTCAGTCTCCTGATTGGTGACCCTCTTATTGAGACCTTGATTTCTAGAGGTGCCCCAGCCACATTAATGTCGCTTGCAACTTGACTCATTCTATGCTCTATGTGTAGTTTTCCCTATTAGAGTGTAAGCTCCCTGAGTACAGGCACTATCTTGTTTCCTTGTATTGGGATCTCCAGCACTTAGCACAGTGTCTGGCATATAATACACAATAAATGTTCTATTATCTGTCTGACTGTTTGTCTATACTTGATTCAGATCACTGACTTCACAAGTACAAGAATGGGGAAGACTTGGCTAAGTTTTTATCTGGAAAAAAACTTAGGAATTTGAGTAGATGTCAAGATCAGTATTCATCAGCAGTGTACAAAGACAGCCCCAAAGGCTCGTGTGATATTGGCTGCACTGATCAGAAGTATCTTAGAGAGTCAATGGGCCCCAGGGCTCTGCCCTGGCTGAGCCACATATGGAATATTGTGTTGGGTTCTAGGCCCCACATTCTGGGAAGGATAGTGATAGGCTGCAGACCAGCTAGAAGGGCATAACCAAGAGGACAAAAGGCTTCCAGGCTGCCATCCAAGAATTGGATGAAGGAACCGGACTGTTTAGTTTGAGGAAGAAATGCCTTAGAGATGAAGGGCTGTCATGTGGAAGGGAGTTAGATTACCCAAGGCCAGAACCAGCAGTAATGGGAGTGGAAGATAAGCAAATTTCAGTTTTATGTGGCATGCTCTGGTCTATCGGTCATGAAGAATGGGACCCAACAACAAAGCTCCTTCACTGTTCAATCTGTTCCAAACTGGAGGGAGCAGTGGGGCTCCCCACTGCCTTATTGAGGGCTATCAAGCAAAGGCTAAATGAATGACCCCTTCAGGGGATGGTATAGAAGGGAGTTCTGTACAGGTTCTGGTGCATCTAGAGGGATGCTATGGTCCTGCCCAACTGTGAGATTCAGTGATTTTGTACATATCCACTACTAGTCATTCAAATGATATTTATCAAGCCCTGCTGTCCCCGGTAGAAAACCTCTCCATGGAAGTCAGGTTCTTAGCCAATATTGGTCAGACTGTATGACTCCCCTAGAGTCACACAGCTAATAAGTGTCTGAGTCAAGATTAGAACCCAGACCTCTCTGACTCGAGTTGGCCCTCTGTTCACTTAACCATAGCCCGCTCTCATTTGATCATTCTTTAAATCCAAGATACATAGCACAAATAGTGGAGTTTGTGACTATGGTCTTACCTATCAGGCTTCATTTGTGACCAATCACAAATACATGAAGAAAGATTAAATACAGTCATGCCAGCCCCGCCCCCCCCCCCCACCCCGCCAAGGCACCACCTGGCCCCAACTACAACCCAATTTACCTGGAAGAGCCTTGCAAGAAATCGCTTCTCAGCTTCGTCTCGGCCATAGCACTGGAAGCTGTGGGTGTAGAGAGTGTAGGGATAGCCATAGAGAGACACCTGAACGGTATTGTTAGCACTGTGCCCAGCCTTCTGTTGGGGGGCAAATGATATCTGGGTAGAGGCCCCACCGAGGTCCAATGCCCCTGTTGTCTCCACCCCATGGGGATGACTCCACGTGTTCCACACATCCTTCTATGTCAGAAGAAAAGAAAAGGAAACATCCAATGCTAGTTTGTCTGGGCCTCTCAGACTGACCTCCTGGACCTATAACTCTGCCCTGGGGAAGTAGCCAGCTGCCAGACTCTATGTAAGGAAAGGTGTCTTTGGGGGAGGATTTTTCTTGGCACAAAACAGGTGTATAGCCATTACAGATGCTTGAGGGAATAAGGGAGTGAGGAACCCCAATTTTAGAAGGCTCCAATCAAATGCAGTGGATCCTAAGATCACAGATCTAGGGTTCAAAGGGACCTTAGGGGTCACCTAGTGATGGAGCTATGGATTTAGGGATGTCAGAGACCTGAGAGATCATCTAATACAACCCTCTATTTTATAGAAGAAAAAACTGAGATCCAGGGAGGTGCAACATCTTGCCCAAGGGCACATAGTAAGTGTCAAAGGCAGGATTTAAATTCAGTTCTCCCAGATCCTAGGGATCTTTCTACAACACATTGCTGTCTCTGTAGACAAATAGAGGCCCCTTGTAAGTTAAAAATGTATGTGTCCAATAAGGACTCAGTACAAAACCAAGCATACAGTTTTGTTCTTAATCCTCTTTAGGAAAAGGGTGGGGAGGGGAGGTGGGAGTTGCTTTTCCATATCTCCAGCACTTGATACTGGTATCCATTTCCATAAATTGACAAAGCAGTGTCTCTCCATTCCATGTCCAGCCCCAGTTTGGTTTTATGTTAGCACCAAACTATCTCCCCAGCTATAAGCATATGTGCTTATTTTTTCAATGCAATCCAGCAAGCATTTATTAAACATCTACTGCATGCAAAGAAGAAAATGAAGCCTATCCTCCAGGGGGTCTTTCCTGAACAGTTGCCTGAGGGGCATTTTCCTGGCTCCATATGCAGTGAGAGTTCTACACAATGGCTATGCTGGGTCAGCATGCATGGGTCTTGGCTCAAGCTTGCCACCCCAGGGGACAGTAAATAACAAGATGAAGAAACCATGCGGTTGTTGGCACACACCTCCAAGAAATTGCCCATTAAATAGTTGGCTGTAATCCATCCATACACCCCTTCCTCTTGCCCAGAAATGATTTGAGCACCCCTAAAATCAAAGGGCTGAGACTCGAAGTAGCTTTGAATGCTTGCAAGGACTTCTCGAGCTGCGGATTCGTTTTGCAACCTACGCAATGCACAGAACACAAATTGCTGAGCAAAGGGAAAGACAGATCGTCTCTCTGAAAACGGTTTGACCCCAGAGAATGCTTCTGTCGCCCCTCATAGCCTCCACCTCAGGGGAGAGACTCCTGGAGGAGCAGCTGAGACTGGCACAGGAGTGCCCATGGAAACTGAAGCTGCCCCAGGCAGCCCCCAAAGCGCCAGGATGGGGGAGGCAGCCACTGAGAGGTTGGGGAAAGGGCTCCTCCAAGGAAATGAGGGGCGGGGTCCTTGTTCTAGACCTGGGACTTCATATGTCTGGAGGCTTCTCAGGGTGGAAACTCCCTCTACCAATGCAGATCTGTAACTTAGAGTCTTAGGGGAGCTTTGTAGGACACTGAGGTATGCGGTCACAGAAAGGGCATGGAAATATCTCCCTTTATTACTGCATCCACTAGCACCCTCCCACTGCACAGCAAATCAACCAATCAGGTGGGAAGGCTTAGGCAGGGAAATAGTGACAGCTATAACTGTATATAGCACCTTAAGGTTCATATGGTGATGTCTATAGATATATATTGAGATACATATGCATATAGATATATAGGTGTGTATATCTACGTATATATAGGCATGAGTATACATAAATGTGTAGATGTATATCTGGAGATATGTGTATTTATGTATGTACATGCATATATGGACAGATAGGTGTGTATAAAGACATATGTATATAGATATATGTACACATAGAAATGTGTGCATGAATCAGATATGTATATTATCTAGAGATGCGTGGGACTGTGTAGGTTTAGATATGCGTATATGTATGTGCTTGTTTGTAACCCCATGAGATTCCCACAATAACCCTGTGAGGCAGGTGCTAAGATTATTCCCATTTTACAGAAGAGGAAATTGAGGTTGAGAGGGGCGGAGTGTCTAAGAGTCTCCTGACTCCAGTCCAGGACTCTAGCTCCAATAAAGGATTTGGGGAGACCTAGACTCCAGGTGCAGCCACTGCCTCAAGGCCGATGGTTAGAGGCCCCTTGTCTGCCTGTGTGGGGGCAGGAACATAAGCGGGGAGGTCTTTTCTTTGTTCTTCCTGTTGCATCTTCTGGGGGGGTGGGGCAGTGTCCTCCTTGGTAACAAGGAAGCCCCATTAGCGTAGGGATCACAGACAGTTCTAGGAGGGACCTAGTCCAAGCCCCTAATCTTACAGATGAGGAAACTGAACTCCAGAGAGGTACATTGATAGACTGATTTCCTTAGCAGCAGCAAGGAGATCAGAGGTCATGTAGTCTAACCCCCTCATTTTAAAGAAGAGGAGGTCCACAGAGTTTAAGTGCCTTGTCAGGACCTGAACCCAGGTCCTCTGACTCAAAGGTGCTCATTTGGCCCACCAGGCCAAAGGCTGTGCCATTGTTCTGACCTTGTCAAATCCTGCTGTTTCTACCTTTATAACATCTCTCTCTGACACTGACCATCCCCCCACCCCCTTCCACATCACCCCTGCAGGCCTGGAGTATTGCACAGGCTGCTGATGCTTCCAGTCTCTTCCCACTCCAGCCCATCCTCCATTCAGCTACTGAAGTGATTCTCCCAAAGTGTCTGATCAGTTCCTCCCCTTCCTTAAAGTCCCCTGTGCTGGTCTTGCTTCCTACCCTGGGTAAATACTGACTGACTGGGGGAGGTAAAGGAGAAGGAAGAAGAGGGGCCATTCTACCAGGGGATGCTGGCATTCCTTTAGGAATGTTCTTCTACCTCCAATTTTAAAAACACACAGATCACTGTGCTTCCCAGTTCCCGTCATAACCAAACATCCAATTTCATCTTATTTTCTGCCTTTGATTTTGCTGGGACCCTTCATTAAGGCATTTTATAATTATTCACTTAGAAATAAATTAAATTCTCTTGCCTCATAGGAAAAAAAATACTTGTTATGAAATAATTCATGTTTAATTTTCTCCAGTGAGAAAATTTTCCAAATAGTAAGACCTCTTATGTGTTTGCTTATGTAACATAAGAGAGAAAGGGGGGAAGCTAATTGTAGGGTAGCGCTAGGGAGTGGACATGTGACATCATTAATGGAGGGAGCTCTGGGACTGGGAAATGTGTTACGGCCTGAGTATATCAGTGTCCTCTCTGTAACTCACAGGCTTAGAGATTTGTCTAGACTAGTGGTGGCAAACTCAAGTAGAAATGAGGGCCTCATATTAACTTAGAAAACCACATAGTAACATTATCTGTTGTACTGCATTTTAAAAAAATGTGTTTGTTATAAACATTTCCCAAATATATATTAATTTGTTTTGATACCTCTGCCTAGAAGAGTGAGGCTATAAATGACTTCGCTAGGGTCACACAACCAGGGAGTACCAAAGATGGGATTTGAACCCAGGTCTTCTTGGCTCCGAGGTCAGCTCACTATCCACTACATCATACCATCTCTTTAGAGCAATCATACTGGAGGAAATTATGGGGTAAAAAAATTTCCACATCATTTGGACTGAAGCAAATCCAGTCTGATAATGAATTACTTTTAGGGTTTCTCAAGCAAAGAGCTGAAATTTCAGATATTCTTCCTACTCCAGTTGCTCAACTAAGGCAGCTACAGAGAAACAAAGGTGAAATATGAAAGGGATGCCTGTTGTAGCTAGGTAAATGACTCCTTCCTGGGAGAGCCTACATTTTCAGGGGAATCTAGAACATGAGACGGCATCAGATGATTAAATGAACCTCTTTATCTTAGCATCACAGACACATAGGCTAGAGCTGGAAAGTTCATAAATTCATAGACTTGGAGCCAGAAGAGACTTCGGAGGCCACCTAGTCCAATTCCCCAATTTTACAGATGAAGAAATGTTGGCCCAGAGACATTCATGACTTATCCAAGGAACAGATTCTTGTGGCAAGTTTGGATGTGAACCAAAGCCTTGACATTCCAGGTCCAACCCTCTTCCCACCTTCACACCTCACTGAAGGCAGGAGTAGTTTTTGTTTCTGAAACCAAGGGCAGCCTCAGCTTGGTAGAACTTTAAGTGACATGGTCACCACCCACATTTCCAATCTTAAATTTCAAGGGAATTATACAGTAGAGAAATATTACAAAGGACTTTCAAAGACAGTGGGATTGGGCCACAAGTCATGTGTCCAAATATAGCTGACCCTAAAGAAATGAAATCTCTGCTTTAATTGAACCACTGGATGTTTTAAATCTGTCCGTCTGGTCCATGCTAACTTCCAAAGGAGCTGGTAGATTTACTTGGTTTTTTGTTTGCTTTGGACTGGGGTTCCTTTGGATGGGAGCAATCAAAGAGAAGATGACTTTTCCCAACACAAACTAACACCGGCTCTTCTTAGAGAATTGCCTAGAACACTTGATAATATTAATAATAATAATAGTCAACAGTTAAAAAGCACTATGTGCCAAGTGCATTTGAGATTATACTTCATTAAGAAATTAGATGTGTGCCCAGGGTCACACAACTAGCCTGAGGCAGAGGACTTGAACTGGATGGCCTCTTGGGTCCTTTCCTAACCTTAGTCTATCAGTGACTTAAACCCATGCCTTTTACCCTCTGAGGCTATCTCTCTATCCACTCCACCATGCTGCTTTTACAATAGACTGACTTGGATGGAATGTGGTATAAACCAAAAAGTATCTGGGTATTAGCTTCAGTTCAATTTGAACTCAGTCTACCATCTTGAGAAAATGGCAACCAATAAAAGGCTTCAGAATATGGAAATAGATCCTGTAAGTTGACATTTTTTCATTACACTTGATAGATGAGAAATAGTTGTAGAAATGGGTAACTGAGATGAGTCAAGCCTTATTGTTCAAAGGACAACTAATTAGAGAGAAAGCTAAAGTGAAGACCTTGTACTCTAAAGCCCAATTTCTTCTATGGAACTACAAGGAGATGCCATAAGCAAGATCTGTTATCTTTTTCTTTTTCTCAATTTCATTGGCCATTTGCTTTCCATTGAATCATCAAAGAAAGGGAATCATTTTGGAACCTCTAGTTCACAGAATCCCAGAGTTAGAAGAACTAAGTAGGAATTCCTCCTTTATTATCACTGATAAGGTCATCCAACCTCTGGTGATGAGAAGCCTCTTCAAACCTCTTAAATGGGCCCTACCACTTTGGGATGGCACGCCTTGTCAGAAACCTCTTCTTTACATCACACTGAAATCTGTTCCTTTGCACATTCCACCCACTCTCTGATCCTCTTTCTGCCACCTGGGCCAAGCAGAAAGACACCCCCAGACCCCCATTTCTTTAAAAAACTAGTTTTCTTTCAAATAATGAACTTCCTTTCTTCTGATTGGTCTCTAGAGACTGAGCTATGATCTTGGTGAATTTCACACAGGGCACGTGAGGATTTCTGTAAATCAGGTAGTATTTCCAAGACCCAACCTTAGCAGCCGCATTCCTGCTGTGGCTCCCAAGTGAACCGGTGTGCTTTTGTGTAGGTCAGTTGGAATCTTCTCCTTAACTCTCTGCATGCAGTCCTCAAAAGCTCTGGGGACAGCTTCGGGGTTATTTCGATAACTGGAGATCCCAGAGCCTAGAAAGAGAAGCATAGGAAGTGCTTGGCACCTAGTGAGTGTTTAAGAAATTCATTCAGTTCTCAGCTTTATCAAAAACCGTTTTAAGAATAGGATTCAGAGCAAGGGTCCTCTCCATTAGGGAGAGACCCATTCATTGGGAACATAGAATAATTGGCTAAAATAAAATGAGAATTTTCCTGGCAAAAAAAAGAATTGGATTCAGAGGGAGAAATAAAGAATACAGTGTGGTATCATATAAAGAAAGCTCTTATGGACACGCCCCATGAGGGGCTGATCTGTCCCCATCAGGCAACTACCAAGCGCCCAAGAGAGGAATAGCATGGGACAAAGTCTAGGCTGAAATTGGGGTAAGGACTGACTTTAAAGTAAAAATCATTGGGAACGCTTTAAGGTTTGCAAACTGCATTTTTCACCACAACACTGCAAGTTAGATGCTAATGGCACATTTTATAGACAAGCATCTGTAAAGGAGAAGGAATATACTAGCAGAATCAAAAGTAGGATTTGAACTCAGGTCTGTCTTGATTCCAAACACACTTACCACTACACCATACTATCTCTGAATATGGCATAATAGCATTACAGTTGAAAGGGACTTCAACTTCTCTCTGTTCTAGCCCACTTTCTTCATTTTACAGATGAGGATAGTGAGGCTGAGCCAAGAGACTTTTGGGACACGCTGTGACTGACACAGGATTGGAGCAACGTGGAGATGCGGTGGATTGAGTACCAGGCTTCGAGTCAGATAGATTTCCTGAGTTCAAATATGGCCCCAAACATTTACTAATTGTGTGATTCTGGGCAAATCACTTAACCCTACTTGCCTCAGTTTCCTCATCTGTAAAATGAGAAGGAAATAGCAAACCACTCCAGTATCTTTGCCAAGAAAGACTTGAATGGGATCATGAAGAGTTGGATACAATTGAAATGACTGAAGAACCACAAGCCTGACTTTCTGTTAAGACAGGAAGCTATGAACTGTTTGAGGGCAACAGGACTGAGAGGAGAAACATGAAACACCCACTGCCAGGGGCTTTCTCTGCTCTCTGAGGATAGAAACACCATTGGCACCATCTACTACTCCCTCTGCTCTGACACCATCCCCCAGTCATTTTCCTTTAAAGACAATCATGCCCATAATTACATACTTCACTGGGTGTGTCCTTTGTGATGTTCAAGCATGCAATGCCATTCCCCCGTTTTGGAAAAGCAATTACTGGCTCTAAGAATCTCCCCAGCCAAGGGAAGGGGCCTGCCATGAACCATTGGCCCTGTAGGAGCCATAGAATGGCGGCCACTGGATTCCCCACGTTAATCCCAGCAGTGCCCCATGGTTTTAGGAATTCTGGCCTGAGAGATTTGATAAAATGTCCAGATGAAAACCTCTTCCTCAAGACCTCCCAGCAGCACAGTGGTGTTACTCCAAAGCTGCATGCTTGTATCTCCTACCTTAGATTTCGATATAGATATGTTGTATTCCCAATAGAATGGAAGTCCTGTGAGGCAGGGACTGCTTAATGTTCGACTTTGGGTCCTCAGCACTTAGGACCAGCTCTGACATACAGAAGGCACTTAATCCTTTGTCATTCATTTCTTCATCAGAGAACTTCCCTTTTTCCAAAGGCTGGATGCCTAAGAGGTACCGATGGCTTGTATTGGAGTGGAGAAAAGAATGAGCCAGCTGTGTCCCTTACTCATCCTAGCACTTCTCCTGTGTAGGACTCCCTGCCTTTATTTAGCATGATGTCCCACCATTCTCTCTTCCAGACTCCTGGGTGCAGGGAGGCTATCAGACAAAGACCGCCATCACAGAGAGCTCATGGAAGTGAATGGAAGGACTTTCCAACAGCTGCTGAGTGTGTGGAGGGGAGATGGCTTTACACCCCCAAGAAGCTAAGAAAACTCAGTTTCTGAGGTTGTATCAATGAGGAGACACTTCAGTTGTGAAAGTCAGCTAGCTAAGTCTCAGTTTACAGTAATGTCAGGGCTTCTGGTTAGCAAGCTTCTCCTTGGAGCCTTGGGGCTCCCCAGAGGAAAGAGGGACAATCCATTTATAGCAAGAGGTGCTGACTCCTGTCCCCCTTGCCCCTCTAATCACAGACATCCACCCAAAGAAGCCCAAATCCTCTCTTCTTCCTTCTCCTCCTTTTCCTCCACAATTTTTCTCAAGAAACAGTCACTGGTTGGGAATGTTCCCAGAGCTATTTGTAGAGGGAAACTGACTAAATAATATTCCTGAGACCTAGTGATTTCAATTTCCTTCTCTTTCTGAGAGCGCTGCCATGTTCTTGACCTGGGCTTGGAAAAGGACCTACCATGACATAAGTCCATTGTAGATCTCTGACGCTCAATGGGGAAGGGAAAGAAGGAAAGACCCTGAGGGTGGTTTAGCCCTTAGGGACAGGACCAGGAGAAAGGATGAGGCAAGAAGTAACTTGTTTCTCCTTGAAAGCCTTCTCTAATGAGTTCACCAGGAAGCATTTCCGGAGTGCTTACTATGTGCTAGGCACCCTACCAGGTACTGAAGATGCAAAGGCAAAAATCAAACAGGCCCTGCCTGCAAGGAGAACACAGTCTATTGGAAAGATGGCATACAACAACTCTATCTACAGGCAGACCTCTGCCTCTGCAATGAAATTCTATCTGCCTGCCTCAGTGACGTAAGAGCAATGAGGTCTAGTGGAAAGAGTGCTATGCTTGGAGAAGGATGTGGGTTCAAATCCCACCCCTGTCATATGGTAGTTATAAACTTGATTACCCTTGAGACCCCTCAAAGCCTCAGATTCCTCAGCTGTGACATGAGGGGGGTGGGATTAGATGAAGCCTGAGGTCCCTTTCAGTTCTAGATGTATGATCCTTTGGAGAGGAAAGGGAGAGCAAAGGGCATCTGGGAAAATAGACACCTCAGGGGACTTGAGTGAGCTGGGATCCTGCCCTTCCAAAGGGGACAGGCCTCCCTCTGGAGGGGGAGGGAATGTTCCTTCTCCTTGGGGGCTGGATGGCCACTTGGTAATATGACATAGTGGGGATTCCTGCCCTAACCAACTTTCTAGCTTCAATGGACACCAGTTATCATCCCACACTCAACAATCCACCAAACTTGCCTGTTTTCTGACACTCCAGCCTCCTGGCCTTTGTAGCTGCTGTCTCTCACACCTGGAACATATCTCCTTACTTCTGCCTCCCAGAGTCCTCTTCTTTCAAGAACCACTGGTCATATGAAGCCTTTCCTGGTCCCCTCAATGACTAGGGCCTTCCTTCCCTCTCATTTCATATTTATTTGCACTTATTCATTTTATTTTTGTTCTGTATATGTATATATACAAAATTAATACAACTATATACAGAATATATGTGATATATTAATATAAATATATACAAGATGTGTATATATACATAGATGCATGTATATATATGTATATTTTATATATGGGTATATGTATATGTATATATATCTATATATATACACACAAATATATGCATATATGTGTATGTCTGTAGATAGATAGAAAGACAGACAGACAGACAGTTCCTGGTGTTACCCCCATTAGAATGAAAGTTCCTTGTAAGTAGGAATCATTTCATTCATATTTGAATTCCCATCACCTATTACAGTATGCTTGGTATAGAGTAGGGGGTTAATAAATATTTGTTGATGATTAAATGGCCATTGAGACCCTTTAAAATTCTGTGATAATATGATAATCTACTTCCTCTTTTCCAAACTATACTCCTTCCATCTAATGATAAGAATAGAGAGCCTTACACAAGGGCATTGGGATGGAAACAGGTAAGAAGTCCCCTTGGTAGACTAATTTCTCACTAACATGTAGGTCAGAAGCTCATGACTGGTGTGGTTGTGGGTGGCTCAGTAGATATCAGGGCTGTGTGGGAGCTTGTAGGTGTGGTGTCCCATGAACAAGAAGGATAGGAAAGGTGGCCTCCCTTATCCAGAGCACCATCATGTTTTCTTTGTTCTAAGGTTGGGCTGGAAAGTTAAGAGGTAGCCCAAAGTTAAGGGGACATCTGGGACCAAGAATCAAGTCAGTGCTAGAATATGACTGCCACCGCTTCAGAAAAACAAAGCAAATAGGTCCCAAAGACTCACTAAAGAGTGGAGGCATCGTGGACGAGAGGGTAGAACATTGGACTTGGAGTGCAAAGGAGTGGAGCCAAGCTCCACTCTGGCGTAGGGTGTAAGATGCTCATCTAAACCTCATTTCTACAAAACTACCTTGTTTTCCCAGCACATCTTGTCAAATAGGGACTCATTCCTCAAGCACTGTATGTCCTTGGGCTTATTGGACACTGGATTACTGAGTTCCACTGTTTTTTAATCTATCCTTATATAGTCTACTCCCCAGATTTACTTTTCTACTTTTTCATTAGTTTCAAATAGTTTTAATGATGACTGCTTTATAGTATAATTTGAGGTTCTAGTCCCCTTTCATTACTACTCTCCTCCTATTATTTCCCTTAGGATTCTAGACCTTTTGTTCCTGCCAAAATTTTTTCTTGCTATTTTCTTTAGTTGTAGAAAGTGCTTGAATTCAAATTCCATCTTATCTACTAGCTCTCTGGCTCCGGGCAAGTCAGTTAAACCATCTCAGCTTCGGCTTCCTCATCTGTGAAATGGGTACAATAATTCTTGTAGCATTTGTCTGACAGAATTATGGTGAAAATCCAACGGCAAAGTGTATGTAAAGAATTTTGGAAGCCTTAGCACCTTAGATAGAGGTACATCTTTACTCTTATCAGCTAAGTCACTTGCTTATCCCTATAGAGGGATACCTGCCTGCCTGCTCTACATTCAAAGTCCCCTGAAACTTGTAATTGCCTTAGACTAATTTCAGACAAGCGAAGGTAAACCACCAGTGTTGAAATCCAGGTCTCCTAAAAGGAAAGACTGATGTAGGAATGTTCCCTCCCACATGGGACTTTATTCAGAGAGCTGCTTAACCACACACATAGCATTTTCCCACCCAGAAAGTGCACATCTCCTTTTCAAAGGCTCCTAAAAAGCACAAGTAATTGCAGAGGCTACACTTTCCTAGGGTTCCTGAAAATTGCTGAGGGAGAACCTCGCCCTCCCGTCCCCTGTATTTTTACACTGCCTCTCTCCAAGAAGTTCAAAGAGCTTTGACTTCACATGTCTACACCACTAAAATCAACTACTATCTTACTCCCATTAACTGGAGCCCAAGAAAAGAGGAGGCCTGCCAGGTAGGGACACAGACTCTCTAGAATGATAGAATTATTGCACTTCAGATTTAGAAGGGGCCTTGGAGGATGGACTAGCAGAGCAGGAAGGGACTTGAAAGGCAGTGTGGTGTAATGGTTTGCACACTGGACTAAGAGTCAGGAGAAACTGGCTTCAAATCTTACCTCCTACCTTCATTAGCTATGTGATCCTGGACAAATAACTTAACCTCTCTTGGCCGCCCCCTTCATCACAGACAGAGGTAAAGTGATTTACTCAGTCACTTAATTATCAGGAGAGCCCTCCCCAGGCCACCACCCTGCCTGTCTGTTGTCACGTTTGTCACTAAAAGGAAGACCATCCCATCCCAGCCTCTGCTCTGTTACTGCGCCCCACCCCCAGCTGCAGCAGGGTCTTACCTTTCACAGAACACCTGTAGGTCTGGCTCACCACCCCCGTGTTGTTTTCCTTCTCTGCAGGCCACTGGTACACGTAGAAGGTGGTCCTCGAGGATCCGGCATCAAGCACTATCCCATACTAAACAAAAGAACGAGGGAATATCTGAGCCCGATTGGGCCCCAGAGAGGACTCCCCTGGCCCAAAGCTCCTGAGAGCTATCCCTAAGCTCAGTTTAACAAGCATTTAGGAGGCTCCTATTTTATCTAACTGCCACCTGGGTATAGTGAGAGAATCAAAATCCTCTTGGACTTCAAACAGCTTTCATTCCATCAGGGGAGACGTAGGAATATCATCACATTTGGTTCCCATAGTAACCCAGGAAGGTAGATGTTACTATTATCCCCATTTTATACTCGAGAAAACTGAGGCAGGTAGTGGTCAAGTGACTTTCCCAGAGTCACACAGCTAGGAAGTATCTGAGTCTGACCTCTTATCTTCTTGACTCTAGGCCTAGGGCTCTATCCGTTTGGCCATCTAGCTGCCTCTATATCTCTTCTGCAGACACTGTTCTCTATGTATCCCAAAGACACTGAAGATATATTACTGACTGAGGAAGTACTATATAAGAGCCAAGCCCATCTATATCAAATTGCTTGCCTTCTCAGAGAGGAAAGAGAGAAGGGAGGGAAGGGGAGAATTTAGAACTAAAAAAAATGTTAAAGTTGTTTTTTATATGTATTGGAAAAAATAAAATATCAAAAACAAAAGAAGCAATCCTGTTTTAAATTTCCCCATATACATAAAATCCAGATCAGGCCAAATTACAAAACAAAGGGATAGAAGGATGAGTCTGGCCAATATGGGGGAAAGTATTTGACAACACGGCTTTCTGAATTACTGCATTCACTTCTCAGTTGGGGGATGAGGGGGGTGTCTAACCTGCCTATTAAAGGAAAGGGGACTTCAGGAGCCCCAGTCCAAGGTCAGGGCATTTTCCATCCCCTACAGCTCTGGCTGTAACCTGCCCTTATCTCTTTGCACCTTTCCAGTTCTTTCCAATTTCAGCACTGGCATTGCCTGGAGAAGGCACACAGCATTTGTCTCACCAGTCATGGGCAAGAAAGCTAGCACCCTACACAGTAAACAGACAACAGACAACAGTAAGAGGCGTGGCAGACACACGAAGCTATTGATGCCACACTATAATTGTACCTAATCTAAGTAGGAATTTGTTAATGGAATTTGTTTTCTTAAGAAGGAAGGGACCTTAGCGATCACCTAATCCAATTCCTTCATCTCATGATAAAAGTTAGACTTAGAAAGGGCAAGTGATTTTCCAAGGATCAGACAGAAAGTTGGCAGAAACCTGGACCGAGAGCCCGGGCATGCCCTCCTCCCACTCTGGGGCTCTTCCCACCACGTCACACCCACGAAGTAAAGGAAGCCCACTGCAATCCTATACACTGATGACAGCACCTAAGTATGCCGGCTTCCACACTCAACCACTGATTTCAAAGAACAGTCCTACCATCCCATTTCCCCAAAGAAAACAAAACACCAGAATCTGGGTTCTGACTTTCACCAGCACAACTAGATGTGCTCTGCAGAACCTAGAAACTCCATGGAGATATGAGAGTGGAAAAATGAGAAGACCTGGGTTTGAGCCCTCGTACTGTCTGGATCTGTGTGGTCTTGAATAAACTACTTTGCCACTCCAGGACAGTTTCCTCATCTGTAAAATGGGAGGGTTGGATTGGAAGACCATGGAGGTCCTTTCCAGATCAAAACCTGTGATCTGATTTTGACAACAGATAGTCACTGAAGTGCAGGGGCAGAGGGTCTGGAGGGTGTCTCCTCCTGTCCATCTCATGGTCACTTCTCGCACATTCACCATGGCCAGCACATGGGACCTTTTACCCACAGCTCTGTTCTCAACTCCCACAACAAAAGTTTGATGTAGAAAAGGCTTGATCAAAGAGAGGGTGTGGATTTCTCAGCTACTTCCAGCCTAACCACAGGCTCTCCAGACCACAAATAACAGAGTGGGCTTGAACTGATTAGTCCTAACTGAGGTCCGAGAGCTCTAAGGGGAATTCAGGGTCACTGTATTCAACTAAATTCGGCTCAACAAGCAAGGCTCTGGAGGATATGGAGACAAAATTGTCCCTGCCCAGCCGCAGTTTACATTCTATTGGATTATTATTTCTTCAAAGCATGTTGCCTTCTCTCTCTCACCCACCCCCATTAGACTATATATAAACTCTCTGACAGCAGGAACTATCTTTTGCCTTTCCTTGTACTCCCAGCCCTTCACACAGTGCTTGGCACATAGGACTGCTCCTGTATAACCTGTGTCAAATTGCTTGACTTCTCAAGGAGGGAGAGAATTTGGAGAGTGCTAAAGGAATGTTCGTTGACTGACTAAGCAACACTCTGAGGGAGGCCCCCCTCAAAATTTATTTTTATTCTCTTTTAGTGGATGAGAAAACCAAGCTTGGGAAGTTCAGATGTAATTCCAGGCTTGCACCACTGGCAAACATCAGGAAAATTTACTTTCACCCCTGCACAAGGGATTTACTCCCCTGTGATAAGGCTTGAAATCTGTGGCTCTCTCTGGCCTTTGAAGTTACTCTCCCTGGGGTTGAAGGCTCTTCACTAGAGGCATGGAACCTACATGGACACATGCTCAACTTAAATACTCATGTGCAACTACGGAGCAGAATTTAAATTGTGTGCATTAGACCTTCTTCCTTTTTCTGCAGGGATGGGGGTATGGAATGGTACATGCCTTATCGAATGTGTCAGGATTTCATTTTCCATTGTTAGAAGGGAAAGCAAAGGTGGAAAGAAGGGGGTATGTTCAGAAATGATTCATGGGAAACAGAAGACATCAATACAAAGTAATAAAGAAAAGAGATTTAAAATGGGCATTTGTAACAAAACAGAAACATTTTCTTCACAATCCCCCCATCTCCGCCATATGCAGGACCTGCACTGTGTCCTGAGTGGTTGCTGACTCCCTATTCAGGCTCTGAAGCAGAGACACAGGGAGACATGTTTGGACCATGGAGGGGGCAGACGGATTCAGCCACCACAACAGAACCTATCCAGACAGTAAATGGCATCTTCCTCCCTCGCCTTTGGCCGTCTCTCTCCACTCCCACCATGCAGACTTGACACAGGAAATTTTCTCTTTTCTACTCTCAGAGCTTTCAAACAACATAGTGTGGCCAGATCAATATCGGACTGTCTCTGAAGGCCTCCTCACTTCTGCATCCCCTCAGTCAGGGCTTTCCTTACCTTCAGGCCTGGGGCCAGGACTTCTTTCTGCTTGACCTGAACGAGCGTTATGGCCATCAACACAGCCAGGCTTACAAGCAGAACCACCAAGGCAACAACAGCAGGGGTCCGGGACAGGGCCTTGAAGGCTGAAATAGAAAGATCCTTCAATACATATAAGGACACAGGCAGGACAAGGTCATTGTCCTCTTGAGCTGGGGAATTGACCTTAAGATTAAGAGCTAGAATAACATTCGTTGCCTTCAATGTACAAAGGAGGCAACTGAGCCTAGAATTGGGAAGGGGAAGGAGGGAGAATCCGAATCCAAATCCTCTGATTTAAAATTCATCTCTTTTCCTTCTGTCTCTCACTACAGGACTCTGCTGCTCTCATGGCAAATACACATCATCCCTCTAGCTAAGGACTGGCCGTTCCACAGATGAGAACATTGAGTCCCAGGGAGGTCAAATGACCACTAGCTGGAGACTTTGGAAATAGAACCCAGGACACCAGAGTCTGATCCTGCCAGATCCTTTGAAAAGTACAGAGATCTAAAAATGTAGCATGTTTCATATCTCCAGTTGAACCAAACTCACTGTACGTTCCCAGGGGTGATGGAATATTTAAGAATGTTTCCATTAGTGACATCTCGTCCTTAGGGACTCTAAGATCTAGGTTACTCAGTTGTTGGAAGGCATTACATACAACCCTGAAGTTACAAGCCCAGCCAATGCTTCCAGACTGTCCGTTTTTTCCCAATCTTCATTTTGACCCTTTTGTAACACTTTCCCCATCTCCCACCCTGGGAAAAGGAGTCACTGAGAGATGGGGAAGGAGTCAGCCTTGTAACCTGGCAGCCGAGTTTGTCCAGCCCTCCTCTTTGGACCTCACCTCCTCAGGAACACCATGTTACCATGATAAGCTCTCCCTCAGCTTCTACATGTACATGGTACTTTTCCTACATAATTAATAATAACAATAACTCCTAACATTTATGTAGCACTTTAAAGTTTGCAAAGTGCTTTACAAATATTTTCTCCTTTGATTTTCACAGTCCTTCAAGATGGCTACTATTTTTATCCCATTTTACAGTTAAAGAAAGTGAGACAGACAGGTTAAGTGGTTTGCTGAAGGTCACATAACTAGTAAATGTCTGAGGCTGGATTTCAACTCAGGCCTTCCTGGCCCATGGTTTAGTGCTCTCTCCACTTGGTATTGTCCCACACCCAGTGTGGGGTGGCAGGATTTATATAGCAGAATCTCTTTCTCCCTATTGCATATACCTCTCCAGCATCTCTCTCCTTAGATAAAAGGGTCTTGAATATATCTCTTTCGGATTATCCCTATCTTCCTTCATTTATATCATTGATCATTGACTAATAAATCTCAAAGCCTGTATGCCATCACAGATACTCACTAGCTGTGTGACCCTGAGTAAGTCATTAACCTCTGTCTGCCTCAGTTTCTTTCTCTGTAAGACAAGGCTAATAATAACGGTAGCACCTAGCTCAGAAAGTTGTCATGAGGATCAAATGAGGATCAGATCCCAGAACTAGAAGGGACCCATAGGCCAGAGGACAAGGAGCACTCATGTGCTAAGGGCTAGAATACAAGAAAGGCAATCCAACCCACCACTCCTCTCATTTTAGATATAGTCACAGCTGGAAACCTGGCTTACATAGAGCTGGAGAAACTGAGGCAAGATGAAATGTCTTGCCTAAAGTCATATAGGTGGTGTCAGAACTCAGCTTTGCACCAAGATCCCTTGATTCCCAATCTAGCAGGCTTCTCACCACACACACCAAGCCCCCCATTACCAGGTAACAACCGCAGCACCAGTGCCAAGAACCCCTGCATCTGCAGACTAATTGCAAAACTCACTCCAGCATGTCAGAAGCATGATACTGCTTTGTAAGGCAAGTTGTTTTTGTCCTTGCTGCTTGTCCCTTGAGGGATATCAGTGCTTGGAAGAGGCACAGCCAGAAAATCTTAGTGGAAAGAGCCCTAGAAGGCCTGGATGCCAATTTGAATTCTGCTGTGATTATCCTTGTGACCTTGGGCATCTCTCTCAGCCTTGGTTTCTTCCTTTGGAATCTAAGGGGGTTGGACAAGATGTTTCTTAAACTTCTTTCTAGTTCTATACCTCTGGTTCCATAAGGAGCTTGCCTGGCTTCACCCTCAAAGGCACAGCAGGGCAAGCTTCCACCCCAGAGCTGGCAGGCTTCCACCCCAGAGCCAGCAGGGGCTCTTTCCCAGGGAGATGTAACTGAGCAGCAGAAAGCAAAATCCAAAACTCAGCCAAGAGGAATTTTCCAGGTGGTGACTTCATGTAAGAGGAAGGACCTACGTCTTTGGCAAGTTGTCTCCTGCCCTGCTGAAGGTGCACCCTGGCCCCTGGAGCCTTAAAGCTTGAATCATGGGCAATCCGCTCTCCTGCCTCTACTCAGAACGAGGCTAGGCTCTGCTTGCTGCTGGATTGCGATGAACCTTGAAGGTGTACAGGGGGGAGAAGGACCAGAGATGGTGGAAAGTTTGGGAAATGGGTCTGAAGAGGAAGGGATTCAGGCCATGGAGGCACAGAGGCTCACAAGAGCATAGATTTGGAGCTGAATGGGAGAGCAGAGGTCATCTCATCCAATCTCCTCATTGCTGATGAGAAACCAAGGCCAAGTAAATGACTTGCCCAGGGTCACACAGTTGCTTTGAGCATCTGTGGCAAGATTTGAATTCATATTTTCCCAACTCCTGGATTAATGCATGCTGCCTCTTAAGTCTCCCTCCTTGGAGTCTTCAAAGAAAACAGACTGAAGGGGTAGCAAGGTGGCTCAGTGGATGGAGCACTGGCATCATGAGATCTTGAGTTCAAATCCAGCTTTAGACACTTACTAGCTGAGTGACCCCAGGCAAGTCATTTAACCTGAATTGTCTCCAATAAATAAGAAAACTAGTTAAAAGAGTTAAGGTACTTTTAAGCTCTAGCAAGAGATGAAGTGTCATGATAATAATTGGAAAAAGGATAGAACTGAGTTCAAATGCCCCCTCTGACATTTACTAGCTCTATTGTGAGCACAGGCAACTCAGTCTCCTCTTGGACCTTCAGTTTCCTTCTCTGTAAAATGTAAGACTCAACAACCATCTATCAGGCTCTTCCCATGTGCCAGGTACCGTCCTAAGTGCTGGGGATGCAAAGACCAAAAACCCCCAAATCTCCTGGCTCCATGGAGCTGGCATTCTCCTGAGATGATGATGGTGACTTGGAGCGGGAACTTTATAGGTTTGTTACTGTTGTGAGCCTCAAACGGGATGCTCGTAAAACACTCTGCGAACCTTAAAGGGTGCGTGCATTTCAGATGGCATCATTAGATTAATACATAAGCTGTCACACACAGGAACAAGATAGGATTTTGCTTGGAGCTATATGCCTGGCATAATGTATCTGACTGTGGTGGACCATGAGTAGGAATCCAGCCCAACCCTTTCATTTTACAAATGAGGAAACTGAGGCCCAGAAGAGGTGGAATTTCTTGCCCAAGGTCACATAGGCAGTAAGTACCAAGGCACATCTTCAATTTTTCAGAAGAAAGATCCAGGCTAGGCACATCATGGGCATCATTGAAGCTCTCCATGGAACTGAAGGATTCTAGCTTGACATTGTCATTGCCACCTTGATTAAAGTCTTCCATTTAGGGAGAGGTCATCCAATCATCCCTTCTCACCTTTCACCAGAATGATCATCCGGTGTTTTCTTAGCACTTGTTTGTTGGCCTGCAGTGATAAAGAATGACTGGATAGATGTGTGGGAATGATGGTGGCAAGAAGGAAAGGAGTCTGACCTCCTAACAAGGCCAAGTTAAACTGAGTCATAACATAAGTTATGGCTTCTTGCTTTAACTTTATCTTTTATTCCCCTTCCAACAGATAGAGCAGTGGTCTGGGGATCGAGTATGGAAGAGACATAAATATAGTCAATAGTTCTTGGCACATGGTAGGTGCTTAATAAATGCTTGTGGATTGGTTGATATCAAATCAGTGACCTTGAGCAAATTGTTTCCCTCTCTGAGCATCAGTTTCTTTACTTGTAAAGTCAAAGAGCTGGACAAGGTGACCTCTAAGTTGACCTGGAAGTTTTAGATCTATGACATGAGTAAGTAGCAATAATGATGCCAATTGGAAAAATGATACCTATAATCTAGTCAGAGCATCATAGATTATATCTCCTCTAGCAATCAATCAAGAACTGAACTTTGCTTTATCTCTGCTACCTTAATACAGATAATCTTCATATCATGGCCCCTTAAAAGCCCATGGCCCAATAAAAGTTATTAATTCATTTAATTTAAATTAATAAAAAAGGGAATGAAAGATGAAGTTAAACAGTGAGCCAGGAATGGATAACCTATGTTGTGATCATGAGGTTGGATGATTTTTCTTCATTTATCATAGACTGAGAAGAGGATGGGAACTTGGAGGCCATCTAGACCAACTGGTCTGTTGTGAAGATGAGGAATGAGCCCCAGGATGTTAAGGGACTTGCCCAAGGTCATATGGTTGGTGACAGAGACAGGATTTGAACCCAGGCCTCTGACACCTAAACCAGGATTCTTTCCAAGACACTTCACTCACTCTTGGATTCCCATATTCCAGTGTACGTATGAGCTCATCCAACTCCCATAGCCTCTTAATTTAATCAAATTAATTCAAGAGAAGCTACTATATTTTAATTTCCAAGTATCTTTCAGGATAACAGAAAACAGTTCAGTCCTTGGGATGAACTAGCCCTGGGGGGCATCCATCCTCTTCTCTAAATCCTCCCAAATTGGAAGAAAAACAACATTTCCTTAGGTATGGAAACCAAAACCAAAGAACAAAAGTTTCAGAGAAAATCTGATTATAAGGGATGCCTAATGTGGAAGAAACTAGCATAGCAGAGTGGAAAAAATGCTAGTTTGGGAGTCAGATGACCTGGGTTCAAGTCCCAGGTCCTTGGGCCTCAATTTACTTATGGGTAAAATGGAAGTTGGGCTCAGTGGCTTCTAAGGTAGCTTCCAATTATAAACCTGATGTTATTAACCTCCAGACCCGATTCCACCAGCTGACTCTCCTGGTGGGCCTCTTGAGGAGAGCTATGAGTGCAATAAAAGGCAACATGAGGGGATACAGTGAAGGAATTGGGGGATTTTTCAGCCTAAAGAAGATTCAGGAGAGACATGACAGGTAGGGTCAAGTATCTGAAGAGCTGTCTTTTGCAAGAGGGAATAGGTTGGTTTGTTTTGTTGTGTTGTGTTCATTCTCAAAGAGGGCCAATGGCATCCGGAGGGTGATGTCTTGACATGCAAGTGAATCCGATTTAAGGGAGGCAGATTTTGCTGAGCCCTCCCTAGAGCGAACAACTAGGAACAATGGGAGGAAGTTGTGGAGAGACAGATTAAGTCTAGATATCAGAAAAAGCTTCCTAACCATCGTGGTTGTCCAAAAGCTAAATAGGTTGCTTTGGGAGTTAGTCCTTCCTGGAAGTCCTCAAGCAAAGCCACTTGTCAGGTACGTTGCAGAGGGGAGTCTTATATATACATGGATTGGGCTGGATGGCCACTAGGTCTGTTCCCAAAACTGAATTTTATATGAATCTCTGAAACTCCTCTTTTCAGCAGTTTCCATAGCAGGAAGAGTGATTTTTTCTTCTGCTCTGGGTCAGAAAATATTACCAAAACAACATCCATGGGAAAGGTGATTTATAGATTATGCAGATAATGCAGAGGTTTAGTCAAACATTTTAATTACATATGTCATACCTGGCTGTGGCAGAGCTTGAGATTTCCATGATACTGGACCACCAACTGCAAAAAATAAAAATACAAAACCACCTAGTAATGCTGGGCAGAAGTTCTGCTCATGCCCAGTTTGGCACCTCTGGACAACTGTTTCGTGTGAAGGATGTAGGTATACATTTATTTCCCATGGAGTATGCAAATAACCTATTAAGAAAAACTGAGATGTGTCAAGTGCTCAAAAGTTTGTAAAGCACCTTACATAAATGTGAGTATGTAATGATCTCATCTGAGTCTCACAAAAACCCTGGGAACTGTGTTCTATTAGCCCCATCTTACAAATGATAATAACAGACATTCAGATGTGATTTAAGGCACCTTATAGACATGATCTCTTCTGATGCTAAACAGAGACATCAGTGGGAAGAGAGGAAGGTTTGACACTAGAAGACCTGGGTTTGGGTCCCAGCTCTGGCTTTTCTCTGGGTCTCAGTTTAGTTCATCTGAAAAATGGAACGATAATTTGACTAGATGATCTCTAAGAACCCTTTCACTTTTCCAACTGCAATCCTGTGACGCTCATTGCACCAAAAATGAGGTAAATCCTATTAGTATCATTAGTCCTATTTTACTGAAAAGCAAAACAAGAGAAGTTGAGTGGCTTGCCCATTGTCACACAGCTTTTAAGTGCCAGGGGCCTGGATTCAAAACCAGATCTTCCTGATTGCAAGTCCTGTACTCTCTCCAATATGCCATAATAATGCTTCTATGTCCCAGGTTTACTGGTTAACTTATTCTAGAGCATAGCTTCTTAATGTGGGGTCCATAGATAGTCAAGGAATTCATCAAAATTGCATCTTGATTTTCTCTCACCTTTAACTGAAATTGAGCATTTCCTTCCCTTATTTAAAAACATGATTCTGAGAGGGTGTCCATAGGCTGCCAAAGGGGTCCATGACACAAAAAAGTTAAGAATTCACTCCCTATCTTCACCCAGATTTATGCCTTCAGCTAAGGTCAGTTCCCCTAAGGCTCAAAGCCATTTCTTCTCTTCCCCAGATACTAACCTGGTTGTTCACAGGGCTGACGGGAAAGAACAGTAAACATCTTCCTTTTTTAAACTGTAAGTGAGATAAAAGCCATGTTAAGACAAACTTTATTTATTTATACATCAACTCAATGAAAGTCAAAGTAACTTGCACACATTGAAAAATCTCAGATCAAAGCATGAAGATCATGTTTGGTGGCTAGAGTTATTTAGACCAGGTGAAATAAACCAAGATTCAGAGTTTCAGAGTACAAAGACTCCTCGGGAGATCACTGAGTCAACTGCTTTTTATTTTACAGAATAAAATGACCTATAGAGCTTGCCTAGAGTCACACAGCAAAGACACAAAGGAGTCTGGGTCTTCTCAGGATCACAGTCCAGTATTTTTCTATCACTTCATGCTGTTATCATCATGCACTTTAGGGCAAAGTCCTATCAGATAGGAGACTTCAAAACTGCTTTGAAGACTTCATTTTCTGTAGCTTTTATTTACCTTACTGTTATTTACGTAGATGGATATTTTGTCTAAATTCCTTAAAGAAATTGTTGTGTATTTCAATAGATCAAGGACCTGTGATTTAAAACTCAGGAGAGGGGGGTGGACAGGAATCTCAGAAGTCAAGTAACTGGCTGGGAAAATGCCCAGAAAAGGGAAGAAAAATAAGACTATAGAGAGCTTTTTTGAGCAGATGCAAATGATCCTGACTTTCGGATCTGACGATGATGAGGAAATATTCTTGCCATCAGGGAAAGACGTGGAGGGCGGGGCCTCTGTATCCCAGACATCCCAGGGGGTTGTTGGGTGGGCTCAGGCCTTGGAAGAGCTCAAAAAGGATTTTGAAAAGCAAGTTAGACAGGTGGAAGAAAAACTGGGAAGAGAAATGAGAGAGATGCAAGAAAAGTATGAAAAACGGGTCAATACCTTGGTAAAGGAGACCCAAAAAAATTCTGAAAAAAATAACACCTTGAAAAGTAGGCTCACTCAATTGGCAAAAGAGGCTCAAAAAGCCAATGAGGAGAAGAATGCTTTCAAAAGCAGAATTAGCCAAATGGCAAAAAAGGTTCAAAAGCTCACTGAAGAGAATAATTCTCTCAAAATTAGAATGGAACAGATGGAGTCTAATGACTTTCTGAGAAACCAAGAAATCACAAAACAAAACCAAAAGAATGAAAAAGTGGAAGAGAATGTGAAATATCTCATGGGAAAAACAACTGACCTGGAAAATAGATTCAGGAGAGACAATTTAAAAATTATGGGACTACCTGAAAGTCATGATCAAAAAAAGAGCCTAGACATCATCTTCCATGAAATTATCAAGGAAAACTGCCCTGACATTCTAAAACCAGAGGGCAAAATAAGTATTGAAAGAATCCATTGATCACCACCTGAAAGAGATCCAAAAAGGAACATTGTGGCCAAATTCCAGAACTCCCAGCTCAAGGAGAAAATCTTGCAAGCAGCTAGAAAGAAACAATTCCAGTACTGTGGAAATACAATCAGGATAACTCAAGATCTAGCAGCTTCTACATTAAGGGATCGAAGGGTGTGGAATAGGATATTCCAGAAGTCAAAGGAACTAGGACTGAAACCAAGAATCACCTACCCAGCAAAACTGAGTATAATACTTCAGGGGAAAATATGGTCTTTCAATGAAACAGAGGACTTTCAAGCATTCTTGATGAAAAGACCAGAGCTGAAAAGAAAATTTGACTTTCAAACACAAGAATGAGAAGAAGCATGAAAAAGTAAACAGCAAAGAGAAGTCAGAAGGGACTTACCAAAAGTGAACTGTTTACATTCCTACATGGAAAGACAATATTTGTAACTCTTAAAACTTTTCAGTATCTGGGTAGTTGGTGGGATCACACACACACATGTACACGCATGCACGCACACACACACACATGCACGCACATACAGAGACAGAGAGCACAGAGTGAATTGAATAGGATGGGACCATATCTTAAAAGAAATTAAGGTAAATGGTGAGAGAGAAAGGTAGGGGGAGGAAAGAGGGTGAAATGGAATGGGGTAAATTATATGTCATTTAAGAGGCAAGCAGGAGACCTTTTAGTGGAGGGAAAAAGAGGAGAGCTGAGAAAAAAGAAACAAGAAGATTACCCTCATCACATTTGACTAAAGGAAGGAATAAAATGCACACTCATTTTGGTATGAAAACCTATCTTACAGTACAGGAAAGTGGAGAAGGAGATAAGCAAGGAGGGAGGGGTGATGGAAGGGAGGGCAATGGGAGGAGGGAGCAATTTGAAGTCAACACTTAGGGAGGGACAGGATCAAAAGACAGAATAGAAACAATGAGGGGCAGGATAGGATGGAGGGTAATTCAGTTAGTCTTACACAACACGACTATTATGGAAGTCATTTGCAAAACTACACAGATAGGGCCTATATTGAATTGCCTGCCTTCCCAAAGGGAATGGGTGGGGAGGGAGGGATGGGGAAAATTTGGAACTCAAGTTTTAGGAACAACTGTTTAGTATTGTTGTTGCTACTAGGAAAGAAGACATACAGTTAATGAGGAATAGAAAGTCATCTGGCCCTACAGGACAAAAGAGAAGATGGGGACAAGAGAAGGGAGGGATGACAGAAGAGAGGGCAGATTGGAGATAGGGAAAATTAGATTGCTCAGTGTATTGGGGTGGGGGGAGGGGACAAAAAGGGGAGAAAAATTAGAACCCAAAATTTTGTGAAAATGAATGTAAAAAGTTAAATAAATAAAAAAATTAAAAAAATATTGTACAAACATATTTAAAGATATTCAATAAAACATTTTTTTAAATATCCAAAAAAAAGAAACTCAGGAGAAGCTGAGTTCAAATGATCCTCATTAGTCGTGTGACCATGAGCAAGTCAGTTAAACCTCTGTGTGCCTCAAGCAATTGTAGATTACTATAAATAGACTATAACATGAAGAATATTCACTCATTAATTCCATTTATTTATTTAGGGTTTGTACCATGTCAAACCCTCACCCATTAGAATGTAAGCTATGTTGGGGCAGGAATTTTTACATTTTGTCTTTGTTCCCAAAGTGCCTAGGACAAAGTAGACATTGAATCTTTTTTTTTTTTTAATTGACTTCACATTTGGGGAAATTATGGCAGCTAGGTGGCTTCTGAACCTGAAGTCAAGACTATATGAATTCATTCCCACCTTATTTACTCTTGAAACCAAGGTCTGTGGCAGTTTCCTCATCTGTAAAACTGGGGTAATAATAGTACCCACCTCAAATGATTGTTGGGAGCATAAAAGGAAATAATATTTGTAAATCACTTCATAAACTTTAAGTAATGTACTTAAACACTAGCTGTTATAATTATTTATGTAGGCTATGCTTTGCCTCTTCTGAAATTGAGAAAGTGGGGGGAAGGGCAGAGTATGTTCTTTAGGAGTGTTGGAGCGATCATGTTAATTCACAGTTCTTGCTAAGACTTCCATACTGGAAAATCGACCGTAAATCCTAAATCATTGACTTAGACTTAGAAATTATACTGAAAATAAGCAAGCCCCATGCCATCATTTTATGAATGAGAAAATCCCAGGTCAGAAAGTGAGTGACAGGCAGTTAAGTAGCAAAACTGGGCTTTGAACCCAGAACTTTTAATTCCAATGCCCTCGCGTCTTCTGCCACTCTGGGTTCTCCCGGAGATGATCTCTAAGGTCCCTTTCATCTCAGTCTGGGAGGCTACAATTTTACCCAAGGGTCCAAAAGCCTTCTAGAACCTACAGCACGATGATGAAAGCCTTTCTCATGAAAGGTTCAAGTATCCTACCTACAGGCTGAGGAAAGACTTCTTTCTTCTCAGAGCAGGGAGCCCGGCGAAGTAGCCTTTTACCTCTGTTCCCTGGCTAACCACCTCCATGGAATAGGCTCTGGAAGCTGTGCTGGTCAGCAACTCTTGGAACGCTTAATCACAGGCTAAGGTCTCAGCCAGCTCCGCCTAGCCGAAGATGCATGAGCTTTTCTTTCCTTCCCATTTTTCTTGGGAGGAGAAGAGGGTACCGGAGTCCCCTAGGCTTCTGTCTTGTTCCCCACCTCTAACAAATCTATCCATCCTTTACATGCACTAATTCATTCCTTCCCGAGTGTCCACAATCGTCCCGACTTTTCCCCCAGGGTTTCGGGTCTGTCCTATACCCTCCCCTGAACCCTTAGGAATCGCGTTCTCTTTCACCTGCTTCCTAGAGCTGCAGTTCGAACCCCAACATCAACTCTGGAGGCTATCCTGCGGAGCGCAGGGGTTCCGCTCTCTCCCCTTGCCCCAGGGGCCGTCTGTCCTTCCTTACCAGCCCAGGAGATAGAGGGAAAGGAGGCGAAGATGAGTCAGGAGCTGAGCTGAGCTGATCTGTCAGCCTCTGGTCCTCGGCATTGAGATAAGGCGGGGTGGAGGCGGAGGAGGGGGAAGGCGAGGTCTGAAGGGTGGGGGGGCGAAGAGAGGCGGGCTGGGGTGCCTGCCTCGGGCTGCAGTGACTGTAAGTGGGTAGGAGAGTCACTGTTTCGTCAGTTGGGAGGTGGGGAGAGCATGGCAGTCTCCGAGAAGGGGGAGCAGCTTCCGCACCACCTTTCCTATTCAGGGACTCCCCTGGGGTTTCCTACAGATTGTCAGGACCCGGGGCAAACCCAGGGCAAGTTCCCCCGGCTCCGGATGGCAGGATGCGGCAGTGGCCCGCCCGCATCCCCCGCCCCTTCCAAGCAGGCTGACCTTTGTCATCTAGCGAGTGGCCCAGAAGGATGTTTGCATCTGGCCCACTGCCCTCGCTCCCGACCTTCTCAAGCAGAGCAGTGAAGGATGCTCCCTGGACCCCGCCCCCGTCTCCCCAGCCTGCCCTGGGAAGGTGCCCTGTGGGTGCTGGGTGGGAAAGAATATGGCACCCAACCCGCAGGGGACCAGGGCAGCCCGAAGGCACTGAATGACGCAAAGGGCATCGGTGCCAGCCGGGAGGTAGAAGGGGCATAACTCCCGAGTTGGGAGGACTCAGAAGCTGGCTAACACAATTTCCTTCGTTTTACAAAAGGAGACTGGGGACCTCTGGGAAAAGCCGCCTACCAAAGTCACAGGATAGCAAATAGCAGGGCAAGGCTTCACATCCAGGTTCCCAGCCTCCAAAATCCACTCCCCCCCAGGCTACCTTGTCAAACTCTCACTTCTCATAGCACACCCTTCCCCCAATGCTTTTATGTAAGTGAAATCATGTTAGAGAGTGAATGTCAAGTTAGAACTTGAAAGGGAAGAAAGGAGGAAGAGATGATACAAACTGACAAGGTGTAACCAAAACGGGGCTTGGAGGAGGGAAGAAGGGGCTGGAAGCCTGCCACTCGCACCCTCCCCTCAGGCAGGACCAGCTCCCTAAGTCATTCTACCAGGCTAATTTCTCAGGTGGAGTGGTAAGAAGGGGTCGGTCTTGTGGTCTCTCCCCTACCTCTACATTACATACTCCTACTCTTCAGGAGTCCTTGGACACAGGACTATGGAAATTTGAGCTCCAAAGGATGGGAGTAGGGGTCTACTACTCTCATTTTACAGATGAGACAACCAGTGCTCAAAAAGATGAAAGAATTTACCCAAGACCACACAGGTAGGAAGTAACAGTCAAATCCTTTGATTCCAAATCCAGGCAGGTAAGTATGGCCCCCTCTGCTGCCCTCCCCTAATCTGTGCACTTTGGAGACAGCTCTGTCTGCCCTTCTCTGGAGGAGCTGGGTATAAACTTAGCGTGAGGGGTAGGAGACCTATGGAAATGAGTGAGAACCCACTGCTGAGCCTCCTTAGGCTCACCCTAAACCTGAGAGCTCACACTTGGGTGTTAGTCCTGGCTTTTACCCTGATAGGGTCATTTTAGGCAAATTCGTTCGCTCCTCTGGGACTCAGTTTCAAACGCTCTTTGGGTGAAATGACGATCAAAATATCTCTCTTCTAAAGAGGCCACAGGATCAAGTCTGTAATACTCGTGGAGGGGTGTGGGAATAAGTGCACTTACCTGATAAAGGCTGGGACCCTCCTCCTCCTGGGCTCCACTCCCACTTCAAATTAGGTTTGAAAGGAAGTATTTCCTCGTTCTCCCTAATGACACTCTTCCTTGACGTCCCTGGGTCTTTGTCACTCCATTTGTAAAATGAAAGGGTTGGTCCAGATCACTTCTAATGTTTCTTTTAACTTGAAATCTCTGGTTTTATGACTTGTTTTGTTTGTTTTTCCCATAAGCCATCCACAAAGGGAGCTGACCAACTGGCTGGAACCTTCCTTTGATCCCTGGGAGTTCTTCGGATAACCGGGAGCACGTGGACTCTTCACCGCCTCCCTCCCACTAATCCTGCTTCTCTTTTAGGCAGACCGCTCTTGAATGACAATTTTTATGTGGCTTCTTCTGCTCAGTTCTTTATGATTGCAAATGAGATAATTTCTGTAAAATACTTAGCATAGTCTAGCCATTGTAGATGCTTAATAAATGTTTCCTCCCTCTCCCTCCCTCCTTTCTTCCCTCCCTCACTTCTTTCTTTTCTTCTCTCTTTTCTACTTTCCTTCCTTCCTTCCCTCTTTCCTTTTTCCCACCTTTCTGCTTTCCTTCCTACCTTCCTTTCTTCTTTCCCAAATTCCTCCCTCCTTCCTTCCTTCCCTCCCTCCCTCCCTCCTTCCTTCCTTCCTTCCTTCCTTCCTTCCTTCCTTCCTTCCTTCTTTCCTTCCTTCCTTTCTTGTCACAACTTGCTCATGTTCACCTTGTATGTCTTCATTCCCTTACAGTTGACCCTCAACTTTAAATCTTTGGCATTCATGGCATTCTGTGACTCACTCACACATCATCAGAAGAATGCTATTACTTTGAAGAGGGGCCTTCCTTTTGAGGAGAAACTTGGGGTCATTAACAGCACTGTGTAGTTTCCCTAAGGTAATCCAACCCATTTTCCTCATTTTGTTCTGGGTCCAGATCATTGCTCATCAGCTTTACTGGCTGATGATCGTCCAAGACAGATGTGCTGAGAGGATGACTCTATGGGTTGCTCATCCAACATATCATTGTTTTGACAGTAGACATTTTCACACACTTGATTTCTCCTTTGTAGCTTGTTAGACTGAAGTCTTTGGAGTGATTTTTCAGGCAACTGGGTATAGTGAATAGAGAACGGGACCTGGAAGAGGTGATTCAAATCTGGCCTCAGATGCTTCTGAGCTGTGAGACCCTGGACAAGTCATTTGTCTCTGTCTCAGTTTCCTCATCTGTAAAATGGGGATAATAAAAGCATCTACTTCCCAGGGTTGTTGGAAAGATCAAATTAGATAACATTTGTAAAATGCTTAGTACAGTTCCTGGCACAGAGCAGGGTCTTAATAAATTCTTCCTTCCTTCCTTCCTTCCTTCCTTCCTTCCTTCCTTCCTTCCTTCCTTCCTTCCTTCCTTCCTTCCTTCCTTCCTTCCTTCCTTCCTTCCTTCCTTCCTTCCTACATCTTTTGTACAATTGCCCCCAATCCTCCCTTGTAACAAAGAAAAACAATCAAACACAATCTATGGCTACAGCCATTGTAGTCATTCTCATCTACCATGTTAATCATCCACAATCACCTGTCCTCAGGATTCAGGAACAGTCACTGAATGTATTCCAAATTCCACTGCCTTTTTGTGGGACTTCCCTTTATATCACTGCAGTCATCAGGTAGATCATTCTCCTGGTCATGCTTATTTCAACCAACCAACCAGCACACATGTATTAAGTATTCTAGGTGCTAAGAATTCAAAGACATAAACAAAGCTGCTCCTGCCCTCAGGGAGCTTATATTCTTGGAAGAGGAGGCAACATGTTCACATATAAGTATTTACAAAATATATGCCCAAGAAATATAAGCCAATTTTGGGGAAATGGTTCTCACAGCTACAGGAAATCAGGAAATGTAGAGAGTTGAACTTCACTCAAGTTGTAAAGGTAACCAAGATGCAGAGGTGGGGACTGAGTGCATTCTAGGCATGGGGATACAGCTTCTACAAATGCATAGAAGTAAGAGATGGAATGCCCTTTGTGAGGAATATCAAGACAGCCAATGTGAATGAAGGAAGAGCTGGGAAAGGGAGTAAAATACAATAGCTAGAAGGATGGTTTGGAGTCTGGTCATGAAGGGCTTTAAATGCCAAGTAGTCTTTCCATCCATCCACACACTATGTACCAGGCATTGTGTATGAGGAATCCAAAGAAAGACTGAAGACAACACCTGCCCTGAAGGACTCACAGTCTAGTGGGGAGGAGACAACATGAAAAGAGCTAAGTACAAAGAAGATGGATGCAGGATAAATTGGAGATAATTGGCAGAGGGAAAGCATTAGAATTAACAAGGACCAGGAGAGGCTTCCTGCAAAGGCGTTTTAACCAGGATTGGACCCTAACGTGGGAGGGAGTCACTGGAATTCATTGGGCAGGAGAATGACATGATCAGATTTGTATGTCAATTCATCCAAGTTTCACCATGTTTCTTTGAATTCCTCAGAGTTATCTCCCCTTATGCCAAGACAATAATACATTGCATTCATAGACTACAACATCTTCTGACTTTTGCAATCAGTAGGCATCCACTTTACCTCTATGTCTTTGTGACCACAAAATGTACTGCTATTTATTTTGAAGGGAAAAGTGACATATTGAACCATGGAGAATCTCTTTGGTTGGATAAACTAAGTTCTCCATTCTAGGGTTTAGCACAAGTTACGAAAGAATCTAAGACTTTATTTTTATCACTGTTTTTGATCATGAAGCAGAACATTCCATGAAGTTTTTGGATGACATTGGACTAGGAAAAGCCATTAACCTCTTAGAAACAAATAGGCAGAAAATGTAAAAATAAATAAACATAAAAGAGTTCTTTTCAGGAACAAGGCAAATGTTTTTCTCTATAAACACTTTTAAAAAGTGCATCTTTTTTGATATATTTTATTTTTACATTACCTTCATTTCCCCACACATCTGTGCCCTCTTCTACTCCTAGAGAGCTAATCCTCCGAATACAGGTGCTAAAATGGTATTAAGACTTCTGGGCCAACCTGAGATGTGGTTCTCCCTAGTTCTCCCTAATACCCAGAGCTACAAATAACTAACTCCCTTCTATACTAAATATTTCTGAATATTCTGTTAGCATTTCTAAGCAGAACTTATATAAAGATTTACTTTTGATAGATGTATGGATTGATCACTGTTTTCAGGTAGAGCCTAGTTGCTTCTGATCTCAGGCCCATATCCCTTATTTTGTTCCAATTCCATGTCCTCCCTCCTTGTCCCATCCCCCAGGCACCTGGCTTGGAGATATTGTCCACGTCTCCAATGATTGGAAGGATCTTGGGTCATGGAAGGCAAGAGGGCACATGGGAAGGCCCAGCATCATAGGAATTAGAGTAAATGGAATCTTAAGAATCATCTAGTTTTTATGCCCAAAGGGCTAAAAAATGTGCATACCACTTGACCCAGCAATATCACTTCTAGGGCTGTATCCTAAAGAGATCACAAAAATAGGAAAGGGATCCACATGTACGAAAATATTTAAAGCAGCTCTTTGTGGCGGCAAAGAGCTGGAAATCAAGGGGATGCCTATCTATTAGGGAATGGCTGAACCAGATGTGGTATAGGAATGTAATGGAAGACTACTGTGCTATAAGAAATGATGAGCAGACGGACTTCAGAAAATCCTGGAAAGACTTATATGAACTGATGCTGAGTGAAGTGAGCTGAACCAGGAGAACATTATACACAGTAACATTCACAGTGTTCAATAACTGATTTTGAAACTTAGCCCTTCTCAGTAATGCAAGGACCTTAAAACATTTCCAAAGGACTCATGATGCAAAATCCCCTCTATATCCCGAAAAAGAATTATGTGTGGAATCAGAACATAGAATGAAGCTGACTATTTTCTCTTTTGTTATGTATTGTTTTTTTCATGGTTTCTCCCATTTGTTATAAATATTCTATACAACACATCGAATGTGAAAATGTTTTTAATAGGAATGTATGTGTAGAGCCCATATCAGATGACATGCTATCTTGGGGACGGAGAGGAGAGGGAGGGGGAGAAAATGTAAAATTCAATGTAAGTGAATGTTGAAAACTGAAAACAAATACATTAACAAATTTGGGGAAAACGTAATTAGAAATGTTTGACAAGAAAAATGAAAATACAATACAACATAGTTCAAAGTTTGCCAAACTTTATCCCTGGCCCAAATTTGCAAGGACTTTTTTTCTCCAAGGGCTGTTTTATTGTATTTGAAGGTAAAAACCATTCTTAACTCTTGGGTCATAAAAAAAGCAAGTAGCCAGCCCGATTTGACTATGGTTTCCAACACTCCTATTTTATACAGGAATAACTATAATGATAGCACTTTCCAAATCTTTATTCATTTTATCCCCCAAACAACTCTAGGATGTATTATTCATTCCCATTTCACAGATAAGGAAACTGAGGCAGACAGAGGTTAAGTGACTTTACCAGGATCAGTCAGGCAGGAGGTGTTTGAGATTTGATTTGGACTCATCTTCCAGATGCCCTGTCTAGAGTTCTAACCAATGAGCCACCTAAGTGGCCAGAGATGGAAAGTGACTAACCAGCTATGGAAGCCATGTGACTCCATGACTTACCTGCAAAGCTGTAACTACCAGTTTTAGTCCAAAACAAGAGCAACACAAGATGTAATCTCAAAATCGGGCTTTAACGATAAATTCAGTTGAGTAGAGGGCAAAGACTGAGGGAGAGAACTCAGGGTTATGATGAACCAGCTGCTGTAGAGGGAGCCACCTAAGGAAACTTATTGAACCAAGGGTATTTCACTTTTCTCTGTGTTGTCTTAGTGCCTAGAATAGTCCTTGAGATATGATTGATGCTTAGTAAATGCTTTCAGCTTGCTTGATTGGAAGCAGGGTGGGGCTGAGCTAGGGAGTAACTACAGAGTGGGGACAGAGGAAATGTCTTCTTTTGGCTTCCTGTTTTAATGACTCACTACTGTTAGCTATAGTTATAGTGTGCAGTAATAGATAGCTCACCACTCCTGAAATCAGGGAGACGAGCTCAAATTTCACCTTAGACACTTAATAGCTGTGTGATCCTGAGCAAGTCACATAGACTCCTTTAGATCCTGTGCTCTATCTGGACAGAATGTCAAGTTCAGGCTGTAGTGAAAATACTATCTCCCCCATAAAATGTCTTCCCAGAGTTTTTCTGTTTTCCATGAAGCATTTGGGGAGTCAATATTCTAACCTGTTTCCCATTCTCCTTTGTGGGCATCTCTATAATATCATCTGGTGCCAAACACATGAGAGTCCAGATGAATGGACAGCCAGAGACTTTCTTTAAAACTATACTCTGGTTGGATCTTCTCCTACAACACATGATTGATCTCCCCCATAATGGTAACATCCTATGTTCTAAGCTCCCCTCCAAAAGGAGAGTTGACTTTTCCCTAACACCACAAGTTATCACCATAGCTGTGTCTTCCTTATCATCCTTCTTTCTAGCAACCCTGTGACAAGTTTTCAATCATCATTTTTGTTGGATTTGTTTCTTCCTTGTGATAATGGTCGGTGCACATTCCAACACCTACTACTTATGGCAAATCACTCTATTTCAGGAATTCTCCACCTTTTACTCCATCTTGCATGACTTGGGAAGTCTGCCAAAGCCCGTGGACCACTTCTCAGAATACTGTTTTTAAATGCATAAAATAAAATACTGAGGAATACAAAGGAAATCAATTTCATTAAATTATAGTTACCTGTATTTTTTAAGAACAAGTCTGAGCACTCAGGTTAATCACCCCAGCTCTTTTCCTACTTAAGTATCTCCAGTGTTCCAGTGTCTGGGATTTGAAGGATGCTTCCCAGACTGTCTGCTTTTCCATTGGTCTTTGGCACAACCAAGTCATCAATCAGAGCTGAGGTGAACATTTTCAGATGCCATAAGTTGGGTTCCTTAGTCATGGCAATTGTTCCCTTGAGAATGTTTTTATCTGGTCAGACTTTTTTGGGTAGGAAGATGGCAGCCTAAAAGGTCATTGAAATCATCAACAAGTATTTAGTGAGCACTTTTAAAATATGAATCTGAGATTTATCTTTGATCTGGAAGAAGACAGGAAGGAGTAGCTCTTGTCCAAGCCTCCTAAGGACACAGCCTTTTTTGTCTCCTCCAGCTGTTTAGCCCAGTGGAAGACAACCCAGCATCTGAGTCCTCATCTTGGTAGGATGGGGACTCTCTTTTCCATCTCTTCTTTTCCCTCTTGAGGTCCCCCAGTTTGTGTATGCTAAAAGTGAGTCTTAGAAGCCTTTGGCTAAAATCATGGAACATAGATCTTGAAGACATTCTTGAATTCAATTAAATTCAACAAGCATTTGTCAAATATCTACTCTGTTTCAGGTTCTGGGGTTACAAAAACAAAATTTGCTGGAAATAACAGAGAAGCTAGTGATAGCTAGTATTTATATGGATCTCTAGGGTTTGCCAAGTACTTTAGATTTGTTACTGCACTTGAGTCTCACAATTATCCTGAACAAAAATGACCTCTCTCCTAGGAATTATTTTATATTTCATTTTCTACCCATGTGGTATCCCCCTCACCCCCAACGTAGTAAACTCCTTGAGAGCAGGGATTAGTTCATTTTTTGTCTGCATTTCCAATGCCTTGAATAGTGCCTGGCACATAGTTAATGCTTATTGAACGAATGAATGAATGAATGAATGAATGAATGAATGAATGAATGAATGAATGAATGAATGAATGAATGAATTTATGAATGAAGGCTACGAGAGAAGGCATTTGTAAAAATAGAGGCTAAAAACATTGTTTACCAAATATTTTGCCTGTCTGGAAAACAATATGAAAAATAAGCACATAGTTAGCATGGAGGTAATGTAACAGCTCTGGCACAGGTTTTATTATTAGGCAGTATATTGAATTTGCAGCTGATAAAATTGGAATATTAGTAATTAAACTTCCTGTAAACCTTCAAAATTCTGCAAGAGCTGGCATTGCAAATACAAATGAATATTGCTTTCACATGCCTCACCTACCACAACCCATAAATCTTTGACCATGGTAAAGCCTATGAGGTGTCCTCCCTGGACAGCCCTGCAAATATCATTACCCCATTTTACCAATGTGGAACATGATTGCATTGCAACACTCTCCTTCTCTAGTTTCCCTCACTTCTCCCGTAAAAACATTAAGAATTCAGTTCTAAGGGCAAAATTGTAATGGGAGAGAGGAAAATGGAGCTTTACCCTAGGGTGGCACTTTAGCAGATGCCTGAGTTCTTGACCAAGAGAAAGTTCACTAACAAATAGGCATTCCCATTCTCTGGTCACAGCTGCCCTGTCTTCCTCGATGGACAAGAATTTGTCAGATGTCCCGGTGACACCTGGGGTCACCTAACACCATCTCCTCCAATCTTCCTTTACGGCCATGTACCCGTTAATGTGCCTTACTTTCTTGCAGAACAATAAGCCAAGCTATTGCTATAAACAGACACTGCCCTCTAAATCTGCAATAGCTCCCTCATCTCTCAAAGGACAGGGGGAAGAGTGCTGCGTTCTTCCTCCCTCTGGAACTCTGATCATTTCCCCAACAAGAGTTCTAAAAACTATTTCCTCCACCCATTGGGAAATTAGCCCGAGCCTGTCCAAGTATCGAGTTCTATGTGGCTAAATCACTAGGAGGTGTATCTCTGTACTTCTTTTCCTTCTATTCACCCCAATTGTTCCTGGCATTTTCCCCATGTCTTAAACACCTTCCTCTTTGTTAATGGCAAGCCTGAACAAGTTTTCTTATTAAAATGTGGTTTGTGAATAATTCTTTTCTGTAGAGAGCAGGGGATACATTTCACAGGTTACTTCTAGGCAAAAAAAAAAAAGAAACCAAAATGAGCAGATGTGGCATTTGTAGAAAAACCAGCTGGGTGTGCTAAGAAATTTAAGGATAATTGGCCTGTTTGACAGGTTTGCTTTTGTAGACCCTTATGTTTTCTGGGCAAAACATTTTAGGATGGAAAGGAACAAGCTGGAGAGGGTGACTAAGATGGTGGAAGGCCTGGAATTTACACCACATGAAGATGAGTTGAAGGAGTTAGGGATGAGGAGACTTAGGAAGAAGAAATTTAAAGGAGACACGATCGTGGTTGAACGGCCATCCTATGAAAGAAAGATGTTGAGCCACAGAGGAGAGAGCAAGGAGGAGAAGCTGGGAAAAGGTGGAATTAGGCTCAAAGTCAGGAGGAACATCTTGGCAATTAGCAATTGCGTTAGGGCTTCTGTAGAAGTGGGTTCTCCTTTTGAGGTCTTTCTACAAAGGCTAGATGACCATGCAACAGAAATAATGTGAAGGGGATCTCTTTTCCTTGTGGGGTTGGACCAGATGACTGTGAGGTCCCTTCTGAGTTTGAAATTCTATGCTTCAGTGCTCCTGAGATTTGCCCCTACTTGGATCTGAGTCACAGCTGAAATCTATAAGGATTTACCTTTAACTATAGGGTATTACGTCTCCCAAACCTTCGGAGCTGTCTAGATTAAGGACTGGATTTCTGAGTCTTAAAATTCACCTGGTATTGTTTCAATGGCTTCCTTTGTTGCACGTAGAGTGTTAATAGGTTTTTGTTTTCTTACATATCTACTGTTTTTCCAGGGCATTCAGTCCTTCAGCAAGCATTTATTAAGCACCTACTATGTGCTAGGGATACAAAGACAGAGAGGAAATAATCTGTGCCCCCAAAGAGCTTACATTTTACTGGGGGTGGCAGAGGAATGGACACAAATAAATTTTAAAAAATACAATAACTTAGGGGTGGGGCACACCCTAGCAAATGAAGAATCAAGAAAGGCATCCTGTAAGAGGAGGCACCTAAGCCTTGAAAGAAGCTAGGGATTTTATGATTCGGCAGTAAAGGAGAACATTCTAGGCAGCTGTTGGGGAAATGATCAGAGTTCCAGAGGAAGGAAGAATATAGCACTCTTCCCCCTGCCCTTTAAGAGATGAGGGAGCTATTGCAGATGTAGAAGGCAGTATCTATTTATAGCAATAGCTTGGTTTATTGCTCTGCAAGAAAGTGAGGCACACAGATGGGTGCATGGCTGAAAAGGAAGATTGGAGGAGAGGTGACCCCAGAGATGGGAGATGGAACATTCTGCAAAGGTAACCCCCTAGGGTCATTGTTTTAGCCACTTAGAATTAGGAGGTGCTTCAGAAGTTATCTTCTTCTGATTCCACCCCCCCATTTTACAGATGAGATAACTGAGGCCCAGAAAAGTGATGTAACAAGGTTGTGTGGAAAATAAATAGCAGAGGGTGAATTTGAACTCAGGTCTTCTGATTCTAAATTCAGTGCTCTTTCCATTCCACAACTGGCAAGTAGTGAAAGGAAAAGAACAGGCAGTTTTCTAAGGAAGAAATCCAAGCTATCTATGGCCATATGAAAAACTTCTCTCAATCATTACCAATTAGAAAAATGCTAATTAAAATAACACTGAAGTTCTGTCTCACATCCATCAATTTGGAAAAAATGACCAAAAAGGAAAATGATGGATGTTGGAGGGGCTGTAGGAGAATAAGCACCTTAATGGGATTGTAGGTAGAGTTGTGAATTGGCCCAGCCATTCTGGAAAGCAGTTTGGACCTCTGCCCCAAACCTTTCTAAATTGTGCATATATATAAAACATGTGTGTACACCTATATACGTGTGTGTGTTATGTATATATATATATATATATGCATGTGCACATGTGTATATACATGCATATGGTTGGTCGGTTGTTGTCCTTCATCTTCAAAGACAACCAAAATGACATCACCATTGTAAAGTGAAATGTCAGTGTGCCCGACTGTGGCTGATCAGACCAATACGAGCTCAGAATGCTCTACCACAGGCTGGGCACAGATAGTCTGTAAGAATATTTGGGGTGGATACTCCAAATTTGCACATCCTACATTTACTTTATGCTGTCTCAATTCTGCCTTGCTCATTGAGTCAGCACCCTTTCTGATGTGGGCACACCATGCTGAGCGGTCCTGTGCCAGTGTCTCCAATGTTGCACAGTCAAATCCAAAGTTCTTGAGAGAGATCATCATTTCTTCTGACCACCATGTGATCACCTGCTCCATGTGAGTTCTCCATAAAGATAGTCTTTTTGACAAGCATATATTTTGCATTCGAACAATGTGGCCAGCCCATCGAAGTTGCGCTCTCTGAAGGAGAGTTTGAATGCTTGGCAGTCCAGCTTGACCAAGCACTTCAGTATCTGGCACCTTATCCTGCCAGGTGATCATCAGAATCTTTGGCTGCCTGGAGAAGTTTATCAGTCTTGTATGTCAATTTCATGGTGGCATGTTTGCCCAGGTTTTGGATAGTGGACAATGCTCTCATGCCTTCCCAGTCACCAATGGAGTAAAACACGGTTGTGTGCTTGCTCCCATGCTTCTTAACATGATATTTTCAGTCATGTTGTCAAATGCTTTCAGTGAGGATGAACATGGCTTCAAGGTCAACTGCCATACAGATGGTAAGTTCTTCAGTTTGCAAAAGGCTACAAGCCAAGACCAAAGTGGAGGGAGTGTTGGTGCAAGATTTTCTGTTTGTAGATAATTGTGCACTCAATGCAGCCTCTGAAGCTGGGATGCTACAATTTATGGATCAATTCTCTAATTTTGGCCTACTGATCAACACCAAGAAGACACAGGTGCTCCATCAGGCACCACCACACTATCCATTTGTGGAACCATCGATTACAACAAATGGAGAAGTTTTGAATGCTGTGGATAAGTTCACTTACCTTGGTAGTGTACTTTCCAGGGATGTACACATTGACAATGAGGTTGATGCATGCATTGCTAGAGCTAGCTCAGTGTTTGGGAGGCTCTGAAGAAATGTTTGGGAAAGAAGAGGTATCAGACTGACTACCTAACTGAAGGTCTACAGAGCCGTTGTGCTGACCTCATTGTTGTATGCCTGTGAAACATAGGCAGTCTACCAGCGCCATGCCAGGAAACTGAATCGCTTCCATTTAAACTGTGTTAGGATACATGCATATACACATCACACATATACGTATGTGTATATACATAGACATATATGTATGCATGCATATATACGTGTATATACATATATATCAGTGCTTTCTGTGATGGCAAAGAATTGGAAACCAAGGAGGTACCTGTCAACTGGGAAATAGCTAAACAAATTCTGTTACATGAATATAATGGAATACAATTGTGCTATTAAGAAATGGGGATGGGGTTGGTTTCAGAGAAGGCTGGGAAGGTCATATGGACAGATGGCAGACAGAAGTAAGCAGAGCCAGGAGAATGATTTATACAATAACAATAACATTGTAAAAGCAAATAACTTTGAAAGACTTAAGAATGCTGACCAGTGCAATGACCAACCACAGTTCCAAGGGACTAATGATGAAACATGCTACCCATCAGCCTCCTTACAAAAATGGGGATGGACTCGGGGTGCAGGTTGAAACCTTTTTTAGAGCCAATGGGAGAATTTGTTTTATTTAACTCTGTATGTTTGTTACAAGGGTTTTGCTTCTCTTTTTTTCCCTCTTTAACGAGCAGGGAAAATAAGATTGGAGAGAAAATAGATTTCTGTTCAGTAAAAAAAAAAAGAAAAGAAAATTTAAAAAAATAAATCCACTTTTTCACACTGCCTCTCATATCTGAAGGAGCCTTGTTTATCTAAATATTGTGGGGTTTAAAAAAAATTATTTACTGATGTTTCCAGAGAAAGTAAATGTCTTAGATCCAGAGTTCTCCTGACACAAGTGAATCATATGTGATACTTTAACATTACAGAACACTTTGCATGCGCGAGGTCTGCAATGATTCTGTTTGATGATAGGAAGCAGGGCAAGGCTTTGCAGTGTCCTCTGCTCCACCTGGTCCCTTTTAGTCTTGCTCCCAAATTGATCTGCATATTAACCAACAAGGGGGCATTATGGGTGTTAAGATCTCCCCACCCCATTCCCACCTAGCTCCTTTTCAGTTTTCAGTAACTAAGTGGTTTGTGACTCAGTCACATGAGAAGAGTTCAAAGGAATTCCAGACCATAATTCAAATGAATCTGGACTGAGAGACTCTGAGCAGCCACAGAGAAAAGGATGTGAAAGAGTGGACAAGAGCTGAGAGGGAACAGTGCCATGGTGCCTGCGATCTGGCAGGTGGCAGCAGAGCTCAGGTGAGCAGCCACCTGGGCAGCATCCCAGCCCAGACCTGCTGAGAGCAGCCCTTTGGGGTGAGAGTACTGTGCAGGGTGCATCTGCCAGGTCCCCATCACCAGAGAGCAGGAGGGCTGCCAGCGGCCCCAGTCATGTCTGTAACCTCAACATGTTCCCCACACATGTGCCCCAATCATGCATGTTCTATGCATGTGTCCCCCAGAGGTAGCATGGCAACCTGTTGTAGGCTGTGTCTGTGAGGCAATGGACAGAGCACCAGGCTTGCCGTCAGCAAGATGTGAGTTTGAATCCAATCTCAGTTGGGTGTTCCTGGGCAAGTCACTTCACCCTGTTTGCCTCCATTTTCTCATCTGCAAAAAATAAGTTGGAAATGGAAATGACAAACCACAGCAGTATCTTTGCCAAGAAAACTCCATGAAGAGTTGGACAAGGCTGAAATGAGCAAACAACAAAGTGTTTATTGATCGATTTTTTTGGTTGCTTATTTGCTGTATTGCTGTTTTAAATGACTTTTAACTAAAGATTAAACAGGCATAATGCATCCTTAGTCCTTCACGTAGTATTTGATACCTGGCAACGGCTTCAAAACAATTGAATTGAGGAGATCAACAAGATGGCAGACCAGACGCTTCTCTGGGCCACATCGATGCTCAAAAATTTCCCTGCAGTTGTGGTACACTTACAGCAATAAGAAAGGGAATCCTGACAAGGGACACTCCTTCTGGATTTATTCCTGAAGCATTCACACGGTGCTCCTCCTTTGTCATCCTTTACTCTTCCCATCATGGACGTAGAAGCTGATGCACAGCCTTGTCGGGGCCCAGACTGGAAACCCTCTTGTTACAGATCCTCAACAATCTCATAAAACCAAAGAGCAGGGCGGCATTGATAAGAAAAGAATCCTCACAATCTGTTGTCTACCAGAAACACATCTATAAAGCTAAAACACATATTGAATCAAAACAAGAAGCCAGGACAAGATTGACTGTATATTAGGTGAATCCAAGGGACCTCTAATTGTGCCAACAAACAAAGCAACAATAAATATGTATGATGAGGAAACTGAGGCAAACAGAGTGAAATGACTTGCCCAGGGTCACACAGCTAATAAGTGAATGAGGCCAGATTTTGAACTCAGGAAGACGAGTCTTCCTGGCTCGAGGTTTGGCACTGTACCACCTAGCTGCCCTAGCTGCCTGGTCTTAAGTAGCTAAATGAAAATGGTGTACTAATCACTAAGCCCCTAAAAATGGGGGAAACCTCATTGATAGGAGCTCAAGCCAATGGCAGAGAAGAGATTCCCAATTCCCTCTCCCTATGGAAAAACATGGAGAGGTGAAATCTGACAGGTCTGGTTTTGAGAGAGTAGGGCCATGGCAACCATGTTATATAAGGACTGAGCATAAATGAACTAAATTAAAATGACATACCTTCCAGTTAGTCTAGTAAAAGAAATGCATTGGTGGTAGGAGTAAATGGGCTACGGTTTTGAGTGGCTGTTAACCTAAAATAGATGGGTGTAGCTGGGTGGCACAGAAGATAGTGTCAGGCCTAGAAGAGTCATCTTCCTGAGTTCAAAATCTGGCCTCAGACACTTACTAGCTGTGTGACCTTGGACAAGTCACTGCACCCTGTTTGCCTCAGTTTTCTCAACTGTAAAATAAGTTGGAGAAGGAAATGGCAAGCTATTCCAGTATCTCTGCCAAGAAAACCCCAAATGGAGTCATGAAGAGTCTGACATGACTGAAACAACTGAACAAAAATTCAAAATATCCTTCAGACTTTGGGGAACTGAGGTGAGAAGGCCTGGATACCATACTGGTCACGGCAGAACACTAAAGAGCTCCTTCCATCATTTTCCCCTGCAGCTGTTTTCCCATGAATATTTATGAATTGCCACATCGTAGGAAAGATGCTGGGAAATTGTATTATGGTTGATAGATGGAGAGTGGCCTTGGTAATGAGATAGTCAAATACTTTTACAGCATTTTGGGAGCCTGTGCCAATGATATTTGTTCTTGGGCATGTTTCCTTTCTCATCATTGTCATTCGAATGTGGGGAGGAGCTATTCACAAGGTGTTTATCTTTGTTCCTGACTTCTAGAGCTTCAATACTCACATACACCCAAATTCATAAGAATTGCAGAAGCATGGCCACACCCAGTCCAGTCTTGCTCCTCTGAACTCTGCTTCTTAGATTTGCTTCTAGGTTTTTGTCCATAAGCAGGGCATGGTGACCTGGGACCCTGGGTCATCTAATAGACATTATCTCATTGGATTCTCACAACAACCCAGTCATATATATCACAATATATATATATAGTGATTCCTACTTGACCAATGAGGAAACTGAGGGCCCAAGAAGTGAATGCTTTGTTCAATGTCCTATAACTTGTCATTGTCAGACAGCCGAATCAAGGCTTGAACCCAGTCCTTTGGACTTTCTACTCTAGTGCATTCTCCTTAATTCCTGCTACCTTTCAATCTTCACACCACTGAGCTAGAGTTAATGGTCAGTGTGCCCACAGCATCATTAAAGTTGAATTTCAAACACCAATTTGCAAAAGAAACAGGAAAAGATTTGCATTTGGCAGCTGAAGCAGAATATTAATTATAGCCCTTTGAGATGCTGCAGAACTCTTCAGTGATGGTTATCCAAGCACTTTCATTGAGTTCCTGGAGTCTCCGAGTTGTAGAATCACAGAAGTCCAGGACTGGAAGGGAATCCAGAGACCAACGCTGGGATTCCTTCTACACCATGCTCCATGGAGTCAATTTGAGTCTTGCAGTCCTCCAAAGACTATAAAATGCTGTCTGGATCCGTCTCTATGGAACTGCTACCCATTACTCCTGGTGGAACTGTCTATGGTCACACAGAATGATAACTGTCATTTATGTGGCTAAGATTTGCAAAACACTCTCATATACTGGCTAATTTAACCTGAAGAATGAGTGAAGTAGGTGCAGGCAGGTGCAGGCATTACTATCCTCATTTTAGGGTAATGAAACTGAGGTTCAGAGAAGGAAACCTGGTCGCACAGCTAGCAAGCATTAGAAGCAAGATTTGAATCCATGACTCCACTCAAAGTCTAATGCTCTCTCCAGAGCAGCTACTGATACAGGGTGTGTGAAGATATGGATGATTACATAGGCAGGTGGTTATTAGGACTTGTCCTTTGTTCTCAGAGGCCCATGACATCAGGGAGGAAATGCTGTGACATGCAGGTGAATTGGATTTAAGTGAGGCAAGGCTGTGCAAAGTTACCAGCCTCATTCTCTCCTTCAGAGTCATCCAGGTCCAGTGGTAGAGATCAGGAAGACTGGAGGTGGCCCAGCATGCAGTGGGAGACCTTGGCCTTCACAAGCTTAGCACTTAGGCAAGACAGCTATGCTGGGACTTTGTGGTAGGTTCTCTGGGGAAGAGCGGGGAGATTCAGCCCTGTAACACTGGCCAAATCAGCGTGGTAGCTGACCACTCTCCTAGGCCAGATGTGTAGGGCAGGTAGATGGTGCAGTGGATAGAGCATGAGTGCAGAAGTCAGGAGGACCTGAGTTCAAATCTCACTTCAGACACTTGACACTCACTAGCTGTGTGACCTTGGGCAAGTCACTTAACCCCAACTGCCTCATCCTGGGTCATCTCCAGTCATCCTGATGAATATCTGGTCACTGGATTCAGATGGCTCTGAAGGAGAAGTGAGGCTATTGACCTGCACAGCCCTCCATCACTCAAAACAAAGTCAAGTGCCAGTTGTGTCATCATTTCTCTGATGGCATGGTCTTTTTCTGCAATGAAGGACAAACACGCACACACACACACACACACACACACACGTCAGATAGAATCCCTGGGGAACTATGTTAGAAGTGCAGGTCCCCAGGCACAAGAGCCCCTTTCCTATTGTTAACTACCAAGTAAATAGAGGACTTTTCCTCTCACAAAGACCTAGAATTATGAAAAGAGAACCAGAGTACCAGGAGTCATGGGTTCTAATCCAGGATCTGTAATTGATGAGTTCTAGGACCTCAGCCAAGATACTTCTCCCTCTGGGTCTGATATCCTCACTTGTTAAAATGGGCAATGTGGGGATAGGGTGGGGGTAGGGGCTTGATTCAATGGATTCTAAGATCTACCTCCACAGTCTAAGTATCTGCATCCAGGATTGCCTGTTAGGCACAAATGGCAGGATGGGATTCTGGCAAGGATAGGGTTATGAGAGGCTATGGACATGAGAGTCTGCAATGAAGGGAGGAAAGACTGAGACTTAAGAAACTGACCGAGGAGGTAGGCCAACACTCTTCTGGCCTGATAGATAATGGGAGGTTTTCTTGCTCTGTGTAGTTGAGAAAGACTCATGAAAAGACAAGGACAGGCCTGGTACTTAATAGGTGCTTACTAAATGCTTATTGGAGGACTACAGGAAAGAAGGAAGGAAGGAAGGAAGAGAGGGAGGGGGGGAGGGAAGGATGAAGCAAAGAAGGGAGGGAGGGAGGTCAGGAGGAAAGGCAGGTGCCAGATGAAAACAAAATCAGGTGGAGATGGCGGGGAGGATTAGGATGCACTTCAGGCCACTCAAGATCAGCCAGTCAGGCTCTTTCTGGCAGTGTTTCCATGGTAACCTCATAGTTCTGACAGAATGGCAACCACTTGCTTAGCAAGCTGCGCCTATTCCGAGAAACATATTTCCCCCATCAAGTGAGAAATTAAAAATTCAATCACTTCAAAAACAAGGAGGAGAAACCTTTTTTTTTCTTATTGGGGGTCAGAGATGCACAAAAAACTAAAGCTGTAAGGTCACATGACTAAAAGTGTAATCCAGATGGGTTGTGGGGAGTATGTGTGTGTGTGTGTGTGTGTGTGTGTGTGTGTGTGTGTGTGTTGATTTCTGGGAGGGAGGTGGGTTTTTTTTAAGAGAATGGAAAAACATTCCACTCATCCACTTTTAAAATCAAGAATAGATAATACAAATATTACTTAATCAATGTGATAAAACATGTAATGTCTTCTGGAATTTTTAGCAGCAATAGCATGCCATGGACACTCTTCCCCACCCCCTTTTTCCCTACCCTTGGAAATTTCCCAGGTCTCTCACTCTTATGGCACTTTAAGGTGTCCAAGCCCCTTGTCATACATAATCATCGTCTGACCTTCTCAACAACCTTATGAGGTAGGATTATAAACCCTCTTTTCTACAGATTAAGAAACTGAGAGATCAAGTGATTTGCCATGGGGCACAGAACTAGTATGTGTTAAACACAGGATTTGGATCTAGGACTTGTCTCATTTTGGCTGTCCCAAGTAATCTTAGGACCACATGAAAAGAACACTATCTAGTACCAAGCAAGGGAGCTGTTCTCTTCTAAGGTCTGACCTCACTGGGAGGATTGGGTTCAATTTGGGGCATTGTATTTCACAAAAGACATTGACAAGTTGGAGAGTGTCCAGAGACAGGTGACTAGCATGGGGAAAGTTTTGAAATCACACCAATGAAGGATCTAGTGAAGAAACTAGGGATGTTTATCTTGGAGAAGAAATGAGTTGACTATGTTCACATATCCGAAGAGCCTCCATATGGAAAAGGAATAAACTCTGTTCTGCTGGGTCTCTTGAGTAGAGAACCAGGAGCAATGGATAGCACCAGCAGAGAAACAAACTTAACTTTGATGTCAGGACAAACTCCCTAATGACTAGAGCAGTCCAGAAGTAGGAAGGGGTGACTTGGGAGAGAGGGCATGAATGATCCTCACTAGGAGTTTTTAATTCGAGTCACTTGATGACCACTTGTTGGGGGAGACAGAGACAGAGACAAAGGAAGAGAGAGGAAGAGGCAAAGAATTGCACACTGAGACACATTAGGAAGAGAACCCACTTTTGGAAAAGAAAGGATGGGATGGGATGGAGGGGTTGGGAAATGAATGAAAAAACAGCTAGAAGAGAGTGAGATGGAGGAGGAACTCAAACCACTAAAGATTTATTGCATATTACTATGAGTAGGAAAGGGCAGCTAGGTGGTACAGTGGATGGAGTGCCAGGCCTGGAGTCAGAAACACTTATCTTCCTGAATTTATTTATTTTTCATAATTAATTTATTTGTTTTTTAGTTTTCTACAATCACTTCCATAAGTTTGACATTCATCTTCCTGAATTTAAATATGGCTTCAGTCACTACCTGTTTGAACCTAAGCAAGTCACTTTACTCTGCCTCAGTTTCCTTATCTGTAAAATGAGCTGGAGAAGGAAATGGCAAATCACTCCAGTATCTTTGTCAAGAAAACCCCAAAATGGCATCATACAGAGTCAGACACAACTGAAAGGACAAAACAACATGTATGAGGAAATACACTGGCCATTGTGGAGAGGAGAAGGGTACAAGGAAGACTGGGACACAATGCCTGCCCTCAAGGAGCTAACAGTTCAGTTGGGTGCTTCCAAGACAAGCAAGGGAATTAAAGCTCTTGTCAAGCCAAATGCTCCATCTTGCCTTACTTTCTCCTCTGTCAAACCCAAAGGCAGAGGAGTGGTTTGCAAGTGGGAGAGAGAGGGAAGAGGAAGGAGAAAAAAGAGAAAGAAGAGAATTGAGTAAAAAGAGAAGGAAGAGGAAGAGAAGGAGGGAAAGAGGACAAGAGAGGAAAGGGAAATGGAATCCCGTGTCTTTCTGGAAGCCACATCCAAGAACCAGTATCCCTTCTGACGGTCCAGCTGATGGTTCTCCACACCCCTAATGAGCTTAGAGCTGATTGTGATAGATGAAGAAGCCATTCATGATGAACGAAAATCTTCAAATAGAATGAAAGAAAATGAAAGGGATAAAAAAGGCTCGACAGCTTGTCATCACGCACTAATCCTCGTCCCCTTGGTTATCCCCTTTTTGTCACTGACTTGCTAATTATATGAGGCGCTTTCACCTTTGATTTTATTCAGTTACATATGATTAAAAGCTTTTTTAAAAGCTAATTTGAAAGCTAATTTTCCAGACCGCCAGAGAGCTTTTTCAGTTTCAGAAAAACAAAGTTGATCGGCTTTCCTGGCAGACATGCTGACTCTCCCACCGCCTCGCACAGTTCATAGCCTGCGATTTCATTGTGCTGACAGACTCCGGCAGGGCAAAGATGCGAAAGAACAGGCGAGCAGCATGACTGAGATAATTTGTCATGTGGTGCAGAAAATAATAATAAATGTTCTTACTGATGAAGAGAGGGAGGAGGAGGATGGCAATTACTGATTTAAATACTCAAAGGATGTGATTTTATAAGCATGGGAGCTTCTCTCCATCAGGGCAGATAGCAACCTACCCACGCCTTAGCAGATAACGTCTCTGTAGTCATCAGGGTTTGCAGAATTCTTTACATGAATTATCTCGTTTGATTTGATTGTCATAACAACTCTGTGAGGCTGGTGCTATTCTAAACCCCATTCTGCAGGTGAAGAAAGAGAGGCTGATAGAAGTTAAATGATTCAAGGCCAGCTCTTCCTAACCTTCCTGCCAAGTGCTCTCAAGTCCTCGGAAGTTGCTTGAGACACATAGAGGTTGCATGACTTACCAGGGCCCCACAGCTCGTTAAGGAAAGAAACACTCCTCTCCCTATTACTTTATTTACTGCTCAGTGCTGGCTCACTACTCACCCCATTTGTCAACTGCAATAGCAGACATTTAATACGTAACCAGACATCACAGGTGTTCAGTGATGGAAAGGAAATTGTTTCTACGTTTTAACCCTGTTCATTCATTGTTGTAGATGGATTTTTGATTTTGTTTTCAAAGGAAAAATCCATAGTACTTTCTAAGTCAGGTTTGAAAAGGGGTTAAATGCTCTATAAGCACGAGGTGACCCTAGTAGTTAAACCAACAAATGAGCCAGATGTTGGGGATATGAAAAAAATAAAATGAAAACAGTCCCTGCCTTCAAAGAACTCACAGTCTATGGCTGGGGGACAACATGCAAACAGCTATGTGCAAACAAGGTGCAGACAGCATAAATTGGAACTGATCAAGAGTCAAGGTGAACCTTGACTCTTTAAGTCAAGGAAAACCACTAAGGAAATCCATTAAGGAAAACCAAAAAAGGCTTTTGTAGACAGGTTTTTACCTGAGACTTGAAGGAAGCCAGGAATCCATGAGGTGGGGATGAGCAAGGAAGGAATTCCAGGCATATGAAGACGGGCAGCTTTGGAAATGCGGTATTTGGTGCAAGGAACAGCCAGGAGGCCAGCGTCACCAGACTGTAGACCTCTAGTGGACATTTATATAATTATTGACTCGAAACGCCAGGACCACAGGACCACCCCAACAAAGGAAGCAAAGATATTTTCTGGATGGGGTCAGCTCGCAGAACTTTGTACGTCCTGAATTCAAAGTTGGAAGAAAAAAAGAGAAGGAAAATCTTTCTCAGGCCTATTGCTGACTTAGTAGCAGAGCAGGGGAGAGAGAGGGAGGTCTCACATAGTTTTGTTTCTCTGTCATGGGAGATATTTCCCATACCTATTATTGATCCTATGCAAAATAGGGGAGGGGGAGGTTTGTCCCTCATTGCAGTGATTCATTGGAATGGAACACAAGACAGTAATTAGAGAGTGTTTGGAAAACACTTAGGAAATGTTTAGAGGGTGTTGATTAAGAATGTCCAACCCTCCCTTGGGGTGAATTCAGAGGAAGACATACTAGCATCCCTTTGCACAGGCATATTTCTTAGTCTAGAATCTCTCTTTCTCCATATTTTATTTTTCAATTAACAAGCATTTTTTTCTCTGTCTCCCACCCACCAACCCATTTCCAGATTAAAAAAAAAAAACTCTCGTAACAAAAATGCAAAATAAATTCCCATTAAGATCTGTGTTTAAAAAAAATTGCATCTTGAATTCATTCATCTTTGTCCTTTCAGAAAGTAGGCAGCTATCAATCCTCAGGAATAATGGTTGATTAGAACTCTAAAGTCTTTTAAAGTTGTTTGTCTTTAAAAGGTTACTAATGTATAAATGGAATGATATATCAATTATTCCCCTGGTTCAACTCACTCTGCATTAATTCATTCCAATTTTCCCAGTTTTCTTTGAACCTCTTCTTTTTATCATTTCTTATAGTATAATAGTATTCTTTAGCCTTGTTCAGCCAATATCTGATTTATAGGCACCCTCTTAGTCCCTGCTTCTATCCCATTACAAAAAGGGTTACCATAAATATTTTTGTACCTATTGGACCCTTTCCTTTTTCTTTGTTCTCTTTCGGGGCTCTGCAAGGCTTGTGGAGTTATTACTAGGTCATACTTAGGGACTTTTAAGGCATAGATTCCCATTGTTTTCCAAATGGTTGTACTAACTCACAGCTCCAGCAACTCTGTTAATGTGCCTGCTTTCCCACATCCCCTCCAACATTTGTTATTTTCCTTTTTTTCTTGTTCATGTCAACATGATGAATCTGAGGCTGCATCCTCTTCATTTAGGACTCTGAAATTCTTCCAAAGGAGGGCTTAGGGACCACCTACCACACAAGTTTTGCTTCCATGGGACCTTTCTCCTCCAGTTGCTAATACCCTCCCACTTTCCCCAAATTCCTTTGTCTTTATTTTGCATAATTTCATATTTGAGAAGTAGCATGGAATAGTGGGTAAAGACTTGACCATCAAGTTGGGAAGAGCTGCATACTATGTTATCCATACTGACTGTGTTATCTTGGCCAAGTCATTTAACCTCTTAGTGCCCTAGGGAGCTCTCTAAGACAATAAGCTGCAGCACAGTTGCCAGTCTGCCTTGGTGGAGGATATTTTCTTCCCTGGGAGTTCCCTATGCTCATGAAATTATAGGTTTAGGTCCCATAAGCTGGACATTTCATGTTCTCTGAAGATCCACCCCTCCCAGTTGGTCAATCAACAAATATTTATTATGTACTTACCATATTCCGGGCACTGGGCCAAGTACTAGGGAGACAGAGAAGACAAAAGGAGGAAGAAAACAGCAAACCTTCTTGGGCTGGAGTCCATTTCCCCTCTTTGGTCTAGAAGTCACAGCATGGGAGCGGGAAAGAAAGCTAACTAGAAGCTCTTATGTCTTATACTAGAAACAGGATCAGAATAGAACAGTCAACTGGCTAATTGTTTAGAGAGCATTGTAGACACTTCAGTGGTTCTCATGGTCACAGTTGCCTGGGTGAACAGGAACACACAATTACTCTTCCAAAGTCCTAGGAAATCTCCCCTGCTGGGCGCAAGGACTCCTCTCCCAACTGCTGATGCCCTTTTCTGTCCCTCTAACACCACAGCTGAAATATGGCAGTGCCCATATGTCCCCCAAGCTAACATCCTTGGGTGCTGCTGGATGACGGTCTCACCTCCAACATGGACAGTGTCAGTAGCATGGGGACATGCTCTCTTTGCTTCTTTGTCTCCTCCAGGCTCTCTCATTTGCCTTCTAGCTCTGGCCAGAGAGTATGGTCACCCTCCATCACAATCACACTCCACAAGTCTGATCAAACAACCCAAGTCCGGTATCCTTGGTGGGGTTGGCCTAGAGCTGGTGCTTCTTCTGTGAGAGGCAATGTGGCATACCAGGCATCAAGTCTGCCTTTTAAGCAAAACTCACAGAAAAAACCCTGGAGCCCGAGTCAGGAAGGACTGGGTCCCAATTCTGCTTCCCAGTCCTCCTCGCTGTGTGACTCTGGGCAAGTCTCTTCCTCTCCATGGGACTCAGTCTCCCCTTTTCTAAAACTGAGATAATGGTGCTTGTGCTACCAACCTCACCAGGCTGTGAATCAGAAAGTGCTCCTAGATGGTGGCATGGTATAGCGACAGGAGCCATTGTGCATCGCTGACTTCTTTGATGATCCTGAAGATTCATGCAAGCAGATGACAGCCCAGAGGCCCTCACTGATTCATACAGACCAGTCACACAGCAGGGGAAGGGTTACATTTCAGAGATAGAGCGTTGCCCTCCCTGCGCTCCGCCCCCCTCCCGCCAGTCCCTAAAGAGATGGCCAGTTACCACTGTTCCCATCAGGCTACAGGTGCCTGAAACAATTAGGCTGCTATAACTTCATTTGGGAGTCTGTGCTTGAGCTCATGGAGTAGAAGATTATATTCTAGGAGAGAACAAAGTGTTATTTTTACTCCTTGATGTCTCCATGTTTTCTCCTGGGACTCCGCTGGCAAGAGCCCTGAGGGCTAATCACCCCATTCCCGGCAGTCAGAACCCTTTTCACGGGGGCCTGCAGCCCCATTTACCTTTTGTGGACAAGTTCCATGGGGAGCTGAGGAATTCCACATCCTTTTTTTGGTGATGATTTCATTCCCATCTGCTCTCCAAAGCTCTCCAAAGGTTTTGCCTTGAATGCACCCATTCCAAGTCAAGAGACCCAAAAGCCACTGTGTTCTGTGTTGTTTAAACACGTGGTTGGGGCAGGCTTCTAAAATCAAAGTTAGCAACAACAATGACAATAGAAATACTTAGTAACAAGAATAAGTAGCATTTATATAGTGCTTTGTGGTTATGAAACACCATATGTAATAATCATAAGTAGCAATAATGAATATAAGTATATTGGTCTTTGAGGTTTACAAAGTGCCATGCATATGGAGATTTGCTCCTTAGAACAACTCTGTGAACAGCAGTCTACTGTTTGATAAACCCAAGGACCCCAGCTTCTGGGATAAGAACTCACAGTTTGGTAAAAATTGCTGGGAAAACTGGATAACAGTATGGCGAAAACTGGGCATAGACCAATGCCTGACACTGTATGCAAGAATAAAGTCCAAATGGGTACATGATCTAGATACAAAGACCAATAGTATAAACACATTAAGGGAGCAAGGAATAGAGTATTTGTTAGATTTATGAAGAATGGAGAAATTTATGACCAAACAAGAGATGGAGAACATTATGAAGTGAAAAATGGATACTTTTGATTACATTAAATTGAAAAGTTCTTGCACAAACAAACCCAATGCAACCAAGATTAGGACGGAAGCAGAAAACTGGGAAAGAATTCTTGCAATTAGTGTCTGTGATAAGGCTCATTTCTAAAATATATGGAGAACTGAGTCAAATTGATAGGAATACAAGTCATTCCCCAACTGATAAATGGTCAAAGGAGTTTTCAGAGGAAGAACTTAAAGCTATCAATAGGCATATGAAAAAATACTCTAAATCATTATTGATCAGAGAGATGGAAATCAAAACAGCTCTGAGGTACCACATCATGCCTCTCAGATTGACTAACATGACAAAACAGGATGATGATAAATGTTGGAGAAGATGTGGGAGAGTTGGAACACTAATTCATTGTTGGAGCTGTGAGCTGATCCAACCATTCTGGAGAGAAATTTGGAACTATGCCCAAAGGGCTACAAAAAAGTGCCTCCCCTTTGACTCAGCAATATCGCTTCTAGGACTATATCCCAAAGAGATTATAAAAATGGGAAAGGGTCCCACATGTACAAAAATATTTATAGCAGCTCTCTTTGTGATGTCCCAGAACTGGAAATTGAGGGAATGCCCATCAATTGGGGAATGGCTGGTATGTGAATGTAATGGAATACTATTGTGCTATATAAGAAATGGTGAACAGGAAGACTTCAGAGAGACCTGGAAGGACTTATATGAACCAACACCGAGTGAAAGGAGCAGAACCAGGAAAACTTTGCACACAGCAACCATCATAATATGCAAGGACTTTTTCTGGTAGTTCTTCACAGCAATGCAAGGACCTAAATCATTCCCAATTGACTCTTGAAGCAAAACACCTTCCACATCCAGAAAAAGAACTATGGAATTGGATTGCAGAATGAAGCAGACCATTTTCTCTTGGGTTATGTTTTTTTTGTTTTATGGTTTCTCCCACTCACTTTAATTCTTCTATGCAACATGACTAAGGTGAAAATATATTTAATAGTGAAAAAAAAGAACAATCCTGTGAGATAGGGTCCATTATTTTCTCTACTTTACAGAAGAGGAAACTGAGGTATAGACAGGTGAAGTGATTTGCCCAAGGTTATAGTGTCTGAGGACAGATTTGAACTCAGATCCTGCTGACTCTAGGATTATCCTTGAGTAAAAGACAATAGTTAGACTAATCAGCTACATGATCTAATGGGTAAAGAGAGCCCTTACAAGCATTTGTGGGCAGCTCGATGGGGAAGTGAGCAACCAGCAGTATCAGAGGTAGAGGAGGGGTCCTGCAAGAACACTCCCTTAGGAGTATGAGCTCCCCCTCTACCCCACGCCAACTCAGATAGAAATGGGGTCCATGCCTACCCTTCATCTATATTCACCAGCTTTGAGTGTGCCCTGACCACGCACGCTCCTGGTGTGTTTTCCCGTGTCACTAATGGTGTGGCAAACTGAGAGATGTTTCTTCATAGTTTTTGGGGGATGCAGTCCTCCTCACTTATTTTGCTGATATTTAATTAGTCATAATTTTCTTTGAACTAACATCCTCTGGTTGACTTGCAAAAGATACATCTAGTGGGGGCACATGGGCTTAACCAGCCTCACTACTGGAGAACATTGGCGTGGGAGTTAACTGCCATGTACAGCTCTTTAAGCCCTAAACAATTATGCAAATTTAATTCCAATCAGACCATACTTACCCAGCACTGATTTCTGCAGAAAAAGCTTCAAGGAATTGTTTTTTCCATGGGCTGTTTTGGATCAAAGGGAGAGCAGAAGGAGGCCCTGGTGTAGAGGGATGTACAGGTGACAGATTCATTAAGGATGAAACTCCTGCAGGGAGTGGATAGCCACACATATTCCCTTGTGGATAATTTGTGGTGGGAGAAGTTGAGAAAGAGCCTCTGTAAAGGCATTCATTCTGTGCTGTCTGATCACTGCCCTGGAATGTGCCTGTGATTATCAGCCTTGTTCCTGAGGCATGCTGGGTACATTTGCTGTGCCCTGAAACCAACCCTTGGCCAGAAACAATTCACCCTGCACAGAGGGGTCTCCTGGATGAGGGGGAGAAGATGCAGGGCAGCTTCCTCTGGGTTTTTAATGAGATTTTATGCAATCTCTCTTTTTAAGTCTAAGTAATGGCTGGTGTATAAATCCTGGGTCCCCTGGGCAGTGACAGTTGAAAGACCTTCATTGAAAAATGCCAAGCTCAGCGGTGGAGGGCCTTGGCCTTGTTATGGAGTTATGGAGGCCTTGGCCCCATAAAGTAGGGTTACCACTGGGCCGGAGAATCTTACGACAAGGTAATCACCAGACCAGGAGTCAAGGGATCTGGGCTTCTCTCCTACCTCCTCTCTTGGCCTTGGGCAAGTCACCCAGCTCTCAGTTTCCCTATCTGTAAAATTAAGGTGTGGGACTCAATGACACATAAGGTCCCTTTGAGCTGTAGATCTATTGCTGCAGGGCAAGGTGTCAAGGTGCTGGGCCTTTCTGTTCACTTGTTTCTGTTCCTGGGTCTGAGTTCTTATGGACGTGGGTTTTTGTTGATGTTGTTAGGGTTTTGTTTTATTTTTTTACTATATTTTTTGATGACTCCATCTCTCTCCTCAGAAGGGCTTCACCATCTTTCCTGCAATGTTGAGTGTCAGAAATTACCCAAGTTGATGTGAGCCAGAGTCACACAGCCCACTGTCCCCTGCACTGTTTCCCAGGCCTCAGAGATCCAGCCTTGCCTTCAAGGGGCCTCTAGTCTGTTGTGGGGGCAGCTAGGTGGTGCAGTGGATAGAGCACCAGTGCAGGAGTCAGGAGGACCTGAGTTCAAATCTCACTTCAGACACTTGACACTCACTAGCTATGTGACCTTGGGCAAGTCACTTAACCCCAATTGCCTCATCCTGGGCCATCTTCAGTCATCCTGATGAATATCTGGTCACTGGATTCAGATGGCTCTGGAGGAGAAGTGAGGCTGGTGACCTGCACAGCCCTCTCTCACTCCAAACAAAGTCAAGTGCAAGTCAGGTCATCATTTTTCTGATGGCATGGTCTTCTTTGGCAACAAAGGACGAACACAACGACTCTGCTGTGAGAGATCTAGCATGCACACAGAGAAGTGCTCCTCAAACCATTATCATTTAACTGCTCCCAGGAAGGTCAAAAAATGAAAACATAAGATAAAGAAAAACATTTGATAAGATAAAGTAAAACATTTGACAACACAGAACCTTGAAAAGAGATTTGGAGTCAAGGGAACTGGGTTTGAATCCTGCCTCTGACTGATTTATGATGCAGCTGGGGACAAGCCAGTTTTCTGGGCCTCAGTTTCCTCATCTGTAAAATGAAGCTTGACAAGGTAGACTTTGAGGTCCCTTCCCACCCTAGACTGGGGATGAGGTTACATCCCAAGGATGACTTAGCAGCCGCCTTTCAGCGTTTCCAGGCCTGTGGTGGAGGAGGCTGGAACAGTTTTCTACAATGAACCTTGGGGACCTTCCAGATAACAGGTAAACCCCTGTGACAGCACAGCTCTGGGTAACCTGGAAGACAGTGGGGCTGGATCAGAAAGCATATCTCTTCTACTTGATCTGCCTCCACACAGGAGAAGGGCCCTCCCTACTTGACCCATGGCTATTTAGGCCTTTCCCAGCCTTAGCCTGGGAGCACTCCAGGGGATATTTATTTTCTTTCAGGACCCTGGGGGTGTTGGAATCCCAGAGAAATGGGGTGACATCATGGGGTAGTGACAGGCTACGGTGCTTTGCCTATTTTTACTCTGTCTTATCTGTGGCGCCCAGAGCACAGCTTTGTCTGATGACCCCTCAGAATCTGACCATATTTGGATGCGAGACAGACTTTCTCACATTCCTTGCTCTAACCCAGAAACCTTCTCCCCTCATGGCTGTTGCATTAGGGGGTTCAAAATCTTTGTTTTTTCCTGTATCGAAAAGGTTTGTCTTTTTGCAAAAGACTAGCTGCCCTGGAGTTCCTCACACAATATTCCATCTCCCACTTCCAAGACTTTGCACAGACTGTTTCCCATGCCTGGCATGCCCTCTTTCTTTCCTCCAAGATCAATTCAAGTGACCCCTCCCACCTGAAACCTTCCCTGATCCCTCCAGAGCCCCCTAGACCCTCCCCTAATGTTACTTTGTATATACCAATGTGTATATACCCATCTCCTGGTAGAATCTAAGTTCCTTGAGGGTAGGGCCTGCTGCATTTTTGTCTTTGTATTGTCTGCACCCAGCATAGTGCCTGGCACAAAATAGGTCATTAGTAATGGTTTATTGGGACAGCTGGGGGTGCACAGACTACACAGGGTACACAGTCCACCAGGCCTGAGTCAGGAAGACTCCTCTTCCTGAGTTTAAATCTGACTTCAGACACTTCCTAGCGGTGTGACCCTGGGCAAGTCATTTAACCCTCTTTGCCTCAGTTTCCTCATCTGTCAAATGAACTGGAGAAGGAAATGGCAAACCACTCTAGCATCTCTGAGACCACGAAGAGTCGGACACAACTATAATGGCTGAACAACAGCTTTGGCTTTCCTGAATTCAGCTTCAAGAAAGCTCCAGACAGAAGACAATGCCCTCATTAGTTTAGCCTTATTGGATTTGACGCCTAGTTGATTCATTTACACTGTAATGGATCCTTAGACCTGTGGTTACTGCTCCTCATTTGGGCAGATCCAGAGTGACAACTGAAATGTTATTACTGGAAAATATTTCAGGGCTCCCTTGGTACTAGCTTCCCTTGGAAACTCAATTATACTCTCTGCTGCAGGCTATCAGAGAAAATGCTCCCCATTCCGGGCTCTGAGACACACATTGAAGAGATCAGGATGCTACTAAAAGCTCATCCTTCCATTTAAATGGTTGCTTTTAGCAATGGATGGATGGACAGATGGACGGACGGATGGGTGGTGGATGGATTGGATGGGTGAATGGAGTGTATGTGTGGTGGGGGTGAGGGTGTATTTTTTACAGCTAACATTGACCTACCCTGAAAGTATTACTTTCCATTCAAGAGCCCCTTTGCTTGCAGTCTCCCTTCTCCAAGTAATAGAATTTTAATCAATCTGATTGTACTTCAATGGCAAAAAAAAGAACCTATCCAACTGACCAGGGCCAAGAAGCACGTTTTACTACATATTTGGTTTTAATGATCCTGTGTCCAAAGTGTGTGTGCTAGAGGCAGCTATGTGGAGCAGTGGTGAGTATGCTAGATTTGACATGAGGAAGACCTGAATTCAAATCCAGCCTTAGACACTTAGCTGAGTGACACTAGGCAAGTCACTTCAACTTTAACCACCTCAGTTTCCTCTCCTGTAAAATGGGGATGATAACAGCACCCACATCATGGGGCAGTTGTGAGGCCCAAATGAGAGAACACAGGTAAAGTTCTCTGCAAGACCCAAAGTGCTGTAGACATGCTGGCTGTCATGACGGATCTTCTTCGAAGGCGTAGTCTTTCTATCACATGACATCCTATGGGATTACTCCAGTTCAAAATCTTTTTCCTCTATCAGTTCCCAACATAGGATTAGATGTCCGTATGGTCTGCCAAATGGTGTTTTACCTGGAACTAAACACAAAACTTCAGATGTGTCTGACCAGAGAATGGGAGAATTCGTTCCTTGTCTGGAATAACTTGGCTCCTTTCTCTAATCCCTAACTGAATCTTTGTGACCCCATGGACCATAGCTGTCCATGGTGTTTCGTTTTTTGGCAAACCCCAGGATTGCAGGTAAAATCATAAGATAATAAGGTATTGATGAGGTAACAGGTTGTGGAGTAGGAAAGCCTTGGTGAAGTTAGAAGGGTAGATCTTCATTCATTGGCTGAAGACAGGCATGCACTTAAAAGACAGTCCACTTAGTTTGAGGAAGTCCAGCAGCTGAAGGGACTTCAGGATGGGAACCAGCAGTCTGGACCCTGTGAAGGTAGCACTCTGAGGATAAGGAAGGGAATTTCTCTTTCCTTCCTCTCCCTCTCCCCTTCCACACCTCCTGATCCATTCACCCAGAGGGAGATAGCTCATCCAGCAGCTGGAAAGTCAATTTGAGAAAGTTCAAGATACAGTTGAGGGTGCAGAGTCACACAGGGTAGGTAGCCAAGGATGCAGAAAGGTGGTCACTGTGGGTTAGAAGCAGTTTCTAAGCATCCAAAGCACTAGAAGCTAAAAACAGAGCTGGCTATGGATCAGAGAGAGAGCTAGCTAACACTAGAAAACAAGACTCGAGCCTCTTGAGGACTCCAGAACTGTGGTAGCTCAAAGAACCATGAGACGTACAAATGTAGAGACATCTTCACTCTAGATGTTTTTGTAGACTATTTGCTCCCAAGCTGTGGTAGAGTCTTCTGCACTAGTACTGGTCTCATCAGCCACAGCAAACACACTGCACCTTGACTCCAACTTAGTGATGTCATTTTGGTCCTCTTGGAGAACACAGGACAACAACCAACCATAGATTTATCTAGCTAAGAAACGATCAGAACTTGGCTCAGGAATGTGCTTTTTCTGTGATTGCACAAGTATCCCCATGACACAGCCAAAGGACTCCATGTTTCCTCTCCTATCTTTTCCTTTCTTAGCCTTATCCTTTCTGTCCTGAAAAATAAAGACACGCATAGTCACTTCAGCTTCACCCTTCTATTTGGCTCAGGCAAATGGAGGCAGCTGGAAATAGCAGCTCTTGGGATGTCTCAGAGGTTCAAACTCAGGCAAAGAATGACAAGCTTGTCCAGAAAGAACCAGACCAGACAGAACTGGTCATGAAGAAAGGGATTCCAGAGGGCTTCCTAGTTAGTTCAATTTAATGCTTCATTTTTTATGAGGAGGAAAGAAATAAAAGCACAGTGTGTATGCTGGGACTCTATCTGCCAGCTTTTCTTGGCATCTGCTTAGATTTTGGTGACTTTTACATAGAAATCCAGGGTCAATCTTCCCGTGACAATCCTCCATAACCCCACTTAGCATCTCTGACTCTGCACTTCCCCATCTTGCTCCAAGGTTCAGTTAAGGTCCTTTCTCCTTCTTGAAACCTTCCAGACCCATCCTTCCTCCCCCACTCCCAAAGACTGCTTTCTTCTTCCTACGTGGTCCTATTTTATCCTGAGTCACTATTTGTCAAAAAACAAAAACAAAAAAACAGAATAGCCCCAAATAAACGACAAAGAAACATACCTCCCTACTCCTGAAGAGAGGTGGGGGACTGCTGGGGCAGAATGCCGTCTGCATTGTTAGATGGGTTCACTATCCCATGGCTTTTTTTTTTTTTTTTTTTTTTTGGCTACAAGATAGGGCTCCCTCTGGAGGCTGGTAAGAGAAGGGAGGTTGTTTTCAGAAATGACTGTCAAGTGAAAATAACACCAGTAAAACATGAAAGGAGGAAAATAAACCATTATGAAATAAACCATCTAGACTTCAGGTTGCCTACCTATCGATCACCCTGATTTTGAGCCTTTCCATTGATTTCCATTTTAAAACTGGCATTGTGCATGTGTATGCAATTTCCTTCAATATTCAGTTGTTTTTTAAAAACTTCTCTATCTTAGTTACTCTCCTGGGTGCTTTGGGAGATGCACAGCTGAACAAACCTCAGTCCCAGCCCTTGGGGCTTATTCCTTTACCACCTCAGGATCCAGTCTAAGTTGTCCTGTCCCAGTCATCTTCATTTCCATTCAGTCACCAATCCCAATTCAATTCAATGCTCAAGAGGTAAGAGTTTAACACCATGCTCCATTCAGCTACACCTGATAGAATTTTTATCCTTTCTAGGCAGCTGGCTCTGTCTTTTTTGAAATGAGCTCTTTGGAGTCCAAGATCATTGGATAGACTAAGAGGGACCAGGACAGAATAACATTTAGAGAGTTCTTGGAAGAGAAACCAACATGAGGAAAGTGTACAAAATCATGCCCCACATGGAGGAGGATGGAAGGAAATCAAAGCTCCTGACTCGCTGAGCCTGGGGGGCCCAATATAGAAAATGGATCCTAGAGCTAGAATTAGAAGTGACCTCAGAAGAGGAAAGGACGGAAATAAACTTTATTAAGCACCTGTTATGTGCCAGGCATTATGCTAAATGGATTACAGATACCGCATTTGACCTTCACAACAGCCCTGGGAAGTAAATGCTATTATGGTCCCTATTTTACAGTTGAGGAAACTGAGGCAGCAGAGATTAAATGGCTTGCCCAAGATCACACAGCTAGGAAGTGTCTGAGGCTGGATTTGAACTCAGGTCAAGCCAGTGCTCTGTGCATGAAGGCACCACCTGTCTCCAGAGGCCATTTGGTCCAATCTGCCTAATTTTATGGATGGGGACACTGAGACCCTGAAAGGTTAGTGATTCATCAAGTCTGAGGAGGGCCCAGGTCCTGTGACTCCAGAACCCATGCTCTCTCCATAGGGTCTTATCACTTCTCAAGCTTTGTTTGAAAAGGAGACCCAAGGCAATGTCTAGAACATCCAAGCAAAGGGATTAAATTCTTTGGACAGCAAAGGACTGAACCAAAGTGGTTAACAGAGAGTTCAAATGCAGGACATTGAGGAGACAATCCGGCAGCCTCTAGTTGTCCATAATGTTCAAGTCACCAGGCGTGGATGTACTCCCCCCATGGGAATGGAAAAAATATGGCTGTTATTGAATTGCTGTCAGCGAACTCTGAAAAAAGGATGAAGAATGAAAGACTTGTCTCAGAACCGAAGACAGGCAAATCTTGTCCACATTCTCAAAACGGGGAGGAGGGGATTGTGTGCCAACCATCTGCCAGAGAGTTTGGCCATAAATCCTGGGAAAACTCTAAAATTTATGAGCAAGTTGGATGTTTGGTGAGAATTTAGAAAGAGAAGCCGCCATCACTGGGAGTTTCATGAAGAGTGAGATATGCCAGACTAAACTCATTCTATTTTATCAGTGTTATCAGAGCTAGAAAATGTCAACTATGACAGATAGATGGACTTTAATAAAGTTTTGACAAAGTTTCTCATGCTGTTCTCATGAACAAGTTGGAGACATGCAAGCCAACTGACAAAGCGGATTCCAAGATGTTGAAGGATGTTGATGATGATTTTTACACCATTTCTTGTCCCACGGTAACACATCCCATGCCTGACTACACCCAACAAGAGTCTTTCCATTGCCCCTTGGATCACCTCCCTTTGGAAGGCAGTGTGGTGTAGAACAGGAGAGCTGCTATCTGATGACCCGGCTTCAAGTTTTAGCTCTTCTTGTCTGTGTGACCTTGAGAAAGTCACTGAGTTTGGATCTCAGTTTCTTCAGTTCTAAAAGGAAGGTGCTGGCTAGTTCTAAGGTCCCTTCCAATCCTAAGCTGATGATCCACAAGCATGTGGTATCACCAGGAAAATATCAATGGCAAAAAGGAAAAGCTGGACTCTGGCAGGAGTGGGCACCATTCAGTAAGGATTCACTCCACAGAAGTGGCTCTCTCTGAGGCTACCAAGGCTCTCTTAACTGCCAGATCTGAAGGTCTTCTGCTCATTTTCATCTTGCTTGATTTAGCTGGTCCATTCTACTCTGCTGACTCTCAGCAAAATGTGTGCAGCTGGGAGGTCGGTGTCCACTACGGATGCTTCATGGGTCTTTTCCAAATAACAGCATGAGTTTCCAGTCAAGTAGGGTAACATCTACAAGGAGTTCTCTCAGGAGCAAGCCTTCAATTGTCTCTGTCTCTTTCACACTAGCCTGACTATGTTTGTGGGGATTTGGGAGAGGTGTGGCATCAACTGAGTAGCACAGTCCTGCCTCAGTGTCTGGAAAGAGAGGACAGACAGTAAGACCAGCTCACAGAGACCTTTGGTTTCTCCTTACTTCCTTAAAGCAAACTTTGGGAACAACCCTCACCCTTGCTTAGCCCCATACTTGTGGTATCTTCCTTGGATCATAGATCAGAAGCTAAAAGGCACCTCAGAGACCACTCAATCCATGGGTACGGAAACTGAGATTCAGAGAGGTGGACATGGGCCCAGGGTCAGCCTGGGGATCAGTATTCTTGTGCCAGGCATCCTCAGAGAAGCATGAGATACCATTCTACCTCAGGGACCTGTTTTCCTGTGCCTGCTATCTCTTTGATTGTCTTAGGTATAACTTGGTATCTCAGGGTTATTAGCATGTGTATTTTTCTTATCCTTAACAGCAAGTGGCTTTTCCTTTACAAACAAAAACTATACAAAGAGAATAAGCATTTATATGGGCTTGACTCTGTGTCTGGTGCAGCCTTGAAGCCACCTGTGGCTCTCTTGATCCTCCAGTGTCACCCTTTGATTGAATCCAAATTTCAGAGAATAAATCCACTGAATGAAAGGATTTGTTCTGTAAAATTTAGATTTAGTCAAAAGGCTGCACCCAAGGACCTAGAAACCCTAGAGGCTGCAGGTTCCCCATGCCTGTGCCAGGTACTGTGCTAAGCTGTGAGGATATGAAAGAAGGCAAAAAAGATTCTAAATTCTAATAGGGGACAGGAAGGGGCTTTTTCCTCCCCACAGTGACCACAGGAAAGGACAGCCCAAGGCCCTTGTTGCATAGCACATCTTTTCTTGTCTCTGTTGTCCAGTGGGGTATGGTTCTATGACCTCATTTAGGGTTTTCTTGGCAAAGATACTGAAGTAGTTTACCATTTTCTTCTCTGGTTTATTTTACAGATGAGGAAACTAAGGCAAACAGGGTGAAGTGACCTGCCCAGGGTCACACAGCTAATAATGTCTAAGACAGGTTTGAACTAAGAAAGATGAGTCTTCCTGCTTCCAGGCCCAGCACTCAATCCACTGCACCAGCTAGCTCCCTCTGTTAGACAGGCATCTTTTTGAGAGCAGGGACTGTAAGGGCTTAATAAAGCCTTGCTGACTTGACTTCTTTGGGTCCAAGGAAGGGACTGTTGCCCTCTCCTGGTACAATGGGATCAGCTCCCCTTCAGAGGACACCAAGCTGCCTCTGGAAACTGTTGGGTAGCTGAGTGAACACAACCCAACTGCAGATGGCGGCCACGTGACTCTTCTGGGATGACCAGGACACTGGGAGGATGCAGGTTTGAAGCAGAGGGAGGCCTTTTTCACCCTCCAGGATGAGCTGCTGGATCCTCTTCGGTATACAGATGAGCATCAGTCACGCATTGGGCTGCTCAGTGGCATCCTTGTCATTTTATAGGTCTAGGGCTGGAAGGACAGAAGCTTCCAGCAGGTCCAACTTCCTCATTTTACAGAGCAGGAGACTGAGGCCCAGGGAAGTGCCTTGGGCAGAGTCTTGCAGTCTCCCTAGAGAGATGGGATAAGCCCCAAATGGGCACTGCCCTCTGGTCTTCTCCTTGAGCCGGAGGTTGGCCTTCCCAGGCCAAGGAAGGAAGGTCCTGGCCCCAGATCCTACACGAAGCAGCTAATGAGGATGAATTCCACCACCCAAAGTCAGCCCTTTAGCTTTCAAACGTCTTTTCTCTCCCTTGGATTTAGAAAGACCATGCATGACTAACATGGACCTTTAGTTCACAGTGGAGCGAGGGCGCCCCCTGGTGGTACAGATGTTCCAATGCAGAGGCTGCTGTCAGGGTGAAGATGCCCTACTCCACCCAGCAGCATCTCACCTCTCATCCTCCGCGAGGCAACAGAAAGTGGAGCTTGCGCCACAGTGACACCTACTGGTGATCATTCAGACCGCATTTTCCCTGCTGGAGCGTTAGCACTGGCTGCCCCCTTCCTGGAATGTGCCCCCCCTCCCTGCCTGGGATGCCCCCCTCCTCCCTGCCTGGGATGCCCCCCCTCCTCCCTGCCTGGCATGCTCCCCTCCTCCCTGCCTGGGATGCCCCCCCTCCTCCCTGCCTGGCATGCTCCCCTCCTCCCTGCCTGGCATGCCCTCCTCCTCCCTGCCTGGGATGCTCCCCTCCTCCCTGTCTGGCATGCCCCCCTCCTCCCTGCCTGGCATGCCCCCCTCCTCCCTGCCTGGCATGCCCCCCCTCCTCCTTGCCTGGGATGCCCCCCTCCTCCCTGCCTGGCTTCCTTCCAGACTCACTCAGACACTCTTTCTGCAGGAAGCCTTTCCTGTCCCCCTGCCTGACCCACCTTCCCCACTATGCTTGGGGGCCATGACTGGATCTTTGTTTATTCTCCAGTGCCCAGGCTTAATAAATGCTTGGTGACTCTCTGAACCACAGTGAGGGCAGAGGGAAGGACAGGTGCACGGCAGTGCGCTCCTGCCATGATCCTCTGAGTCTATTCTCCTACTGGAACACAGTCAGGTATCCAGGGGTGCATTGCTTAATTCTGAGGGATGCTAGAGTAGCTGACCTCGAAGTTTTCAGCCATCTCTAGCTCACAAATTTCTGAATAGACCATCCACACCGTGACCACAGGAGGCAGCCGGGCTATTCACACTCCTACAGTAAGGACCAGACAATCTCTGCATGCCCCAGACTGAAACTGCATTTCTTACAGTTCTTTGAAATGTGGTGTGGTGGAGTGGTCAGGACACTAATCCTGCAATCAGGAAGACCTGGGGTTAAATCCAGTCTTGTTCAAGAACTGAAGGCTCTCCCCACTCCCGTCTCCCCAACACAAGGTCCTTTACCCCTCTTCATCCTCCTGGCCCGATGGCTGTGTGTATCTATTAATATTGACTAAACAGTCAGAGAGGCAGTATTGGGTATAGTGCACAGAACACTGGCCTGGAGTGAGGAAGACCTGAATTCAAACAAAGTCTCAGATCCTTACTGGCTGTGTGATCCTGGGCAGATCACGAACTCTGCCTGCCTCAGTTTCTTCCACTATAAAAACAGGAATAATATTACCTACCACCGAGGGTTGTCATGAGGATCAAACTAGGTAACATAAAAAAATTAGTACAGTGCCCGGCACATAATAAGTACATACTAAATTCTTCCTGTGTCAGTGAAATCACAGGTTCTATTAGAAGAAAGAGAAAAAGATCTCAACTAGCTGAGTATGATTTAAAATACTCTTCTCTCAAAAAAGAAAATCAAAGGAGACCCTCCCTGCTCTTTCCCACTTTAAATTCATGAGAGTTGGCTTAGCTTTTTCACCTGGTCAGCGTCCGAGTCTCCTGACTTGGCAGACCAAGTTCCTAGTCTTCTGGCATTTGGCATGACCCATGGATAACGCATCATCCCTCCAGCAAACTCTTTGACTTTTAGATCTAAAAAGACCTAGCAAAGGAATCTCTGGAAAAGCAAAGAGCAAGGTTTGGTGGTACAGAGAGAAAAGGGAAAGTTTGAGTGATTTACAATAGACCCAAAAGGGCTGAAGGAAGCACTCACTGCTTGTGTGTCCTGCATCAGGAAAATGTGACATGACAAAGGTAGATAGTGGGGACTGAGAAAAATAGAGCTTGTCTCCCTCCCTCCCCCTTTAGAATCCCTGGCTTCCTCAGGGATCACCTGAAGGCAGGCTTGCTATGGGAAGCTTTGCTTGATTTCCTACAGGCCAGGGTATTCCACCACCCCATAATCTTTTATTTACTTTGTCTATCTTTTGAATGTAACTATAAGAGCAGGAGTAGAAGGATGTTGATGGGGCAAATCAATCAAATTACCTCCAGGGCTCAAAGTTACTAACAAGAAGGGAAACCTTGGAGAAATTGAATTAATTCATCAATATCAACTCAATGTGAAGGGGTTCTAGCTATTCCCCATAATAAGGACATAATAAATTCAAGCGTGTTTCAATTAGGTGACAGAAGTCTCTTTGGATTGGTCAGGAGACTCGGTCACACCCAGTAGGGTCTGTTTAAAACCAGTCTAGTTTGGAGTTCAGACACCCAGTGGGGGCTAGCTAAGGATGAGAATTCCAGTCAAGTTTCTGAGGAGGGTGGTCTTGGCCTTGGTCTCCTTCCAACTCCCTTGTCCAGGACCCAGCGAACTTCAAAGTTTGCAAAACGTTACAAATAATGCAGCAGAAAAGCAATGCCAAATCTAAAGGAACATCTTGACAACTCCAGTGGAAGAACTTCTAAGAGCAGTGAGTTACCCTCTTGCCCCATGTGCTCTCTAAACTTGAATCCACTTTCCCCAGACTCTGTATGGCCTGGTGGGAAAGCGTGTTACACACTTCGTCACAGGAGGTGATGTTTTGTTCCAACCTTTTTATGATGCCATTTTAGCAAATAATCCTTTCTAAAAGTTGATTAAGTCTGGCTGACTAACTGATATTATCACACAACCACAGAAGGGAAGCATGCCGTTGGGGGCTTGTGACCAGCAGAAATCACATAGCCCTAAGCTCTCAGAGCTCTAGAGGAGATTCAGTGTGCACCGTGTAGGGGCCCAACTTAGGGCCAGTTGGGAAAGTCCAGCGACTGTGGTACGTCAAAGGTGTGACTTTTTCCCTGATATAACATAAGCACCTGGAGAGCAGAGATTATTCATTCTTGCCTTTGTATTCTCAGTGCCTAACTCATAATGGACACTTACTTAATAAATGCTTGTTGACTGACAGGTAAGTGAAAGAAGGAAGCTTTGCCACCTCCAAGGCAATCTCCATTCATCGTCTTCTTCATCTTCTCCCCCACTCCAATATTCATTCAGTTGTCAAGCCCTGTAGATTCTACTTCCACAACATATCTTCCATCAGTATTTTTCTCTCTACTCTCATAACCATCACCCTAATTCAGTCTCTCAATTACTCTCTACTAGACTATTTAAAAAAAAAACATTTTATTAATTTTTTTTATTTTTACACATGCCTAAATTTTCCCCTACATTCCCTCCTTTCTTCCACCTCTCCCCCTCCTAAAGAGTCATCTTTTATAACAAGATTATTAAGTACAACAGCATACTTTTTGCAGAAGGAAGGAGACTCACTACTTCCAGGACCTACCCTCTCCAAACCATTCTCCAACCAGCTGACAAAAGACTGTTCCTCGAGAACAAATCTGACCTTCAAAGGTTCACTAATGAATGAAGGATAAGATAGAATCTACTTTATTTGCCATGTAAAGCCTGTGACAATTTCCAAGTCACCTTTCCACACTGACCTCATATTATTCCCATCAAACATTCTATTCTCCAGCCACATTACCTTCTTCGGTTCCAAAAACTTGACTTTTTACCTCCTGCTGGCCCATGACTTTGCACTGGCAGCCTCCTCACCTTTGCACTACAGTTTTCAGCTTGCTCCAAGTCTTAGCTCATGGACCTCCCACAAGGGGCTTTTCCTGATCCCACTAGTTGATTGTTTCCCCCAAATCATTCTCCAAATTTTTTTTCAGGCCACCTGGCTTAGTGTCACACATCTAGTAAGGGTTTGGGACCAGATTTGAACTCAGGTCCTCCTGACTCCAAGGACTGTCTTCTATCCTAGCTGCCCTTCAATTTAAAAAAAAAGTATTGTGAATTTGTCACCAGTAAACACAAACTTCACAATACAAAGTACAAGAGGATTCTCGAAGAAGCTTTGAGCATCGGTGAAATCTAGTTTTATATCACATATGTGCATATAACATTTTTGTCTGTATTTGCATATATGTATACACATAGAATAAATAAAATGTATATATATTATATATATATATACATATATGTACATATATAAAACACCAAGATAGCAAGATTGTTTTATTAAGCCCCCCTCCACCTCTTCATGCCATGGTGGAGAGAATGCTGGGCCAACCTCAGAGCAAGGGCTGACAGATCCTCTGACCACTTCCTTCTGCCATGATGTCACATTTCACTGGCTACTGAGGCAGAATTCCATCTGTGTACTCAAGGCAGCCCTTTCCCCTCAAGCTTCTTCCTCCAGCTGGTGTCAGGGTATTAGGTCAGCTCTCTGAGCCCTGCAGGGTCTGGTAGGGAGAAGGTTGCCCTTCTCTCCCACCCGATACCCTGAGTACATGGCCTCCCAGGCAAGCCTGCATCTGGGATTCGGCCACCTCCTGTCTGTGCCATCTTTCCTTTGGTACAAGGTCTTGGGAGATCTCAAATCTGACAGCATCCTCTAGCCCAGGCATCTGACCAGCAGGCTATCACAGCCAAGATGGCAGCTGAACAAGGAGAAAGGAAGCAAACTTACATCACCTACTGTGTGACAGCCACTGTACTAAGCACTTTACCAACACTGATCTTCACAATAACCTTCGAGGTAGGTAGAGCAGCTATCAGGAGAAGTCACACATGGAGAGAGAAACCGGCAGAAAGAAAAGAGCTCAGGCTGTATTTAGAGCCGATGAAATGCACAGCGGCAAGTAGCAGCCCCTACAAAGGTCCGACAGGGTTTGAATACCAGCCCCCAAAGGACTTTCATAATTCTATACTTCTTTGCTTAGGATTCCCTTTCCTCTGTGGGAATAAAACTGCTTATTCCACACCTGACTCAGGTTGCTACTCTGGCTACCTTCCTTCCTTCCTTGTCCCCTGCTGGGAAGGATGCCTGAGATGAGAATCAAAAACAAAATTATTCCCCAGGAATCTGAGTTGGGGTTGGTGGGAGTGGGGGCAAGGCAGGGCAGGGGAACTGAGGAACCAGGCAGCCTCAGAGCAATGACTTAAGGCAAGCTGGGAGGGCAGGTGAAAGTGTAGGGCCCCAGCTCCTGTGGCCTCAGCCATTTGCTGCCAGGTGCTAGGGATGCAAACACAGGCTTTTGGACAAGTATTTTCCTGTGTCAGTACAATAATTTATAAACCTCAGAAGCAGTAGGGCACAGCCAACACTCCCAGGAATCAAGTTTCTATGAAGATTGGTATTTTCAATAGAAAGGTTTAAAAAAACCCAGCCCATTTATGACTATTTTATATAACTAATCTGTATCAGAATCTCACATTTCCTGGCTGGAGACTGCACCCCAAATTCTGAGAAAACATCTCCACTGGACAGCCTAGTAGACTGGCTTAGACAACCACAACCTATCAGAAAGAAATCCTACTATAGGAAAAATCAGCACCTCTAAAATAATCAGCTACAAGAAAATTGTCGTTCCGTCATGTCTTACTCTTTGTAACCCCATCTGGGATTTTCTTGGCAAGAATCCTGGAGTGCTTTGCCATTTTCTTTTCCAGCTTATTTTACAGATGGGGAAACTGAGGCAAAGTGAATGTGTGAGGCCAGATTTGAACTCAGGTCTTTCATCCAAGTGTTTTATCTACTAAGCTATACAGCTGCCCTAACAAGAAAATCACAAGATTCTAAACTCAGTTTCTCTGGTCCAATAGCTTCCCTTAAGGGAAGATAAGTACTTTTTTTTTTTAAATAAAATACCCTGTTGTGGAAATGATACACCAGAGAAGACATCCTCTATCCTTGACGGCATTAGCCTTTACACCTATAGGATGACGGGGTAGAGGCTGGCAGGTGCAACTCTAAATTATAGAAATCATTGTCTGTCCTCTCAGAGGCTTCAGGCCCCTCTGCTTTGTCCCGTGCTGAGGAGGATGTCTGAGATCTTTGCTTAACCTGTGTGTCTTTAATCTGGACTTCTCTTCTCCACTTGTTCAAGGCTTGGGGTGGGCCCAGCTCACACTTCAATTTATTCTCATTAGATCTTGGATAGGAATAATTAAATTACCTGGGGATCTTGAGGCCTAGTGTTGGTCAAAAGCTCTGCCCTAGCTAAGTCTGCGTTGTAAGCAGTTCCAAGAACCAGAGATGACCTGGAAACTTGCCTTTCCTTCTTTCTAGTCAGCACAGCTACAGGAGGAGGCCCAGAGCAGCTCAGTTAGGGAGTCTGACCACGCTCTTTGATGGAGAGGAATTCTCTCAATTTTTTTTCTAGAAGGATCCCTCTTGTTGGGTTAGTCCAAAATAAGGTTGGTGTCTTGCTGGAGGTGGTACAGAGGATAGATGTGCTGGGCCCAGAGTCAGGAGGACTCCAAGCTTACACCTACTTGACTCCTTCAGTTACACAAAACCTAGTTACACAAAAGACCATCCCAAATAGTGAATGGTAAGCAAAGTCCTTTATTCAAGTAAATCGGGAAATGTATATAGACTGGAACACACCAGAAAATAAACAGTGAAAGAGCTGTCCCATTGGGAGAGAGCTCTCAGCCCACTGAGAAGAGAGGCCCTGGCATCATCTCTAGAGAAACAAGTCGTACATAGTGAGGGTTCAGTTTCACATATCATCGACTTTTCTTCTTCTTCATAAAGGGAAATATTCATGTTTACTAAATTTATAGTAATAAAAGGGAAAATTTTTTAAAGAAATAAGTTGGAACTAAATCCTAAACTTCTTTAAGGTAGAATTAAAAAATGTTTTGTTGGAAACTTAATAATGAATATCATTGTAAATGACTAAACTCAATTAGTATCTATTTACATTTATATAAATCCATTTCATGCATAAAATAATCATGAAACTATTTCAGTCACTCTAAATCCCAATCAGGATTTTTGGTATGTTCATTTATTTCTCCTTTATTTTTCCTCATATTGAGGTCAAGTATAATTTTTCAGGATTTCCAATAAAAGCTGGTTATTTTCCAAGCCAGGGATCCTATCTACTAACCCTATAGTCCTGGCTCCTCGTTGTCACTACTCTCGAATTCTAAGAAGTTCACTGTTGCTCCCAAGATTTTCAGCGGAACAGAAAACAATCAAACATGGTACATGCTAAGTCCAAAGACCACAAGGGTTTGTAAGAACTGGACACCATCATTTACTCTGCTCTGTCAACTCATTAGTGAATAAATCTAATCTTAAAAGCTAATTTACATTTTTTAAAGTACTAAAAATCAAGTTATAGTGAAGGAAAAGAAATTGTTCAATGAACAGACACTCCAAATTGGAAGTCTGAAAGGAAAAACATTCTTTTTGCAAAAGAATTATTCATTAGCACTTACAGGCACTATAATATTTTAATAAGTAAACATTAGCACTCAAATGTTAAAAGCTTACTGGCCTAACAAGATCTACCAGTATTGCTAAAGACTAACAGGGAAGGTTTCCATTTAGTTTCCTAATCATTAAACTGTAAACTACTTTAATGGTACTTTGAGTTGGGGGTGGAGTATAATGGACATCTGTGATTTTGTCATTGTGAGAAACACTTGGAGTGGAAAGGAAGTTTATGCTGCATGATCTGGAAATGGTTGGAACGTGGTGTGGAAACCTAGTTCTAGACAATACAAGAGAAAAGTTCACTTAGAGCCTGGAGATTTAGAATGGGTGGTTCTGGTAGAGATGGTTAAGGGGGATAGTTGAGGAAGATGGAGGGTATGGAGGCAACATGGTCCAGAAACAGCTAGGAGGTCCATGAATGAGACTGTTTCTAGGGGACAGGGAGGTCCCCCAGAGGCACACATTTCTGCTGTCACTGGATGGACCCTATAGGACAGATCTGAAGTGGTAACTACTGCCTCTTGGTTTTCCTGTGGCATGGACCACTTGAGACAAAGTGTGGGATTGGAGACAATTTAGTTCACTTGCCAGATCTGTAGAAACCCCTCTCCATCTGCCACACCCCACTTTTTTTCTTGTGACATGAAATACATTCTTGAAACCCTTGTATTGCCCACGTGGAAGGACATTAACGGAGATGTTCCCGTCTCCACTCAAACCCCAGCATGCCGCTGTTCTGAGCTCCCATCAGACAGGGCTGATGGACAGAGGGTGAAGTCATTCTCCAGACTTTTTTGAAGATTTCTTTTCCATATTCACACCAGCTCCGATACTACTTTGTCCACTGCCTTGTCAGGACAAAGACGAGGGCTGATGAGCTTGACTCATCATGTAACAAACAGGGCTGAGGGTCATGGGGAACCACAAAATGATCAGAACCATGTGATTCTCTGCCATATTCTTCTGCAATCCAGCTAGATGATGGACAGGCCAGTGAGGCAGTACTCCGCTGCATTTCAAGGTCGGACTCAGTATCACAAATGTTAGCTACCATGAAAATGATGAAAACCTTTGTAGCTAAGTTTTTCAAGGGTAAGGCATCATGGGAGGCCTAACCAGGAGATGGATCTGAAGCTGCAATGAGCGCCTGGATCCTCAGGAATACAACCCCCCAGCACTTACTATGTACCTGGTACACACTGTGCTAAGCACTGGGGATACAGAAAAGCAAAAATAATTATCAAGGGGTTCGCCTTCTAATGAGCAAGATCACCTGCAGACATGTCCAACATCCCTTCTGTCCTTTGGAGGGCAGACCCAGAGAGAAAGTTTTGCCAAACAACTTCTCCGTTTGTCTTAAGGCCAATGCTTAGCTTAGCCAGATTCCTTTGGCTTGGAACTCCTAATGCCACTGAAAGGTGAAGACCTGGGTCCTGGGAAACTGTACCACACAGGGTAACTAACAGAGATGTGTACTTCATTCTCCCAGGAGCAAGTCTCCTTTATTATTTGGTAGGTTTGGGTGGCTTTTGTGGATTCCCAGAGCTGAGCAGTCAGCTGAGAAGATCCCACCAAGACACTGAGTAGAGGTGGTGACTTGGGTGAATGTTACCCCAAGGTTTGGGAAACACACGGAATGAGTGGATGGTGCATTATTCTACACCTGGGAGTCTGAGAAGGATGCAGGTATTCATAGAAGGCTTCTTTTAATTCCCTATCTCTTGGGAAAGTTAAAGATTGATTCAGTTGGGTTAAACAAAGCTGAAAGGTTAAATTCAAGAGCATTATTCCAGGAGAAAATCTGCAGCAATGCTCTTGCCAGACCCTAAGAGAAGGTGAACATTCCTAAACCCCTTTAGCAAATGTGCATGGTATAAAGTTAATAATAGTTAACATTTAGATAATGCCAAGCATATCTATGGGCCAAGCACTGCACTCTGAACTTTAGCCCCCTACCTGCTAGGTGGTGCTAGCAGTGCCGGGTTTGGAGAAAGGAAATCCTGAGTTCAAATCCAGCCTTAGACACTTATTGTGTGACCTTCGCAAGGTGTTTAGCCTCTGTTTGCCTCAGTTTTCTCATCTGTAAAAATGGGGATAATATGATAACTCCTCTCTGCCAGGGCTGTTCTGAGAACCAAATAAGATGATAATTATGAAGTACTGAACACAGTGCTTGACACATAGTAGAAGGCTATGTGTGTGTGTATGGAGAATTTACTGAGATCCTGGGAGAAAGAAGGGCAGGAGGAGGTTATCTGTTCCCTCCCCTCAGGGCATTTCAGTTAAGTGGGCTTCAAGGTCGTAGCCCAAGATGACACTGGACCTTATTAATGGATATTCTGGGTACACCGGTTAAACCAGCCACACAGCCCACCTCATACCACAAGGCATTGGACCTTTTTGTACCTTGTCCATAAGCATATGATGAGCCTGGGCCCAAAGCCTTACTGAACTCAAGCTGTCCTCTATGTGGATGGCTATCTCCTGATCTATTAAACTCTTGAAACAAGCTTTCTAATTTTTCAGCCTGTATGTTTAAACTGCATTATGGTTTCCAAATGCCGAATGGACAGCATGGAAATTGGAGGCCAACCTTCATCAAGTGACTTTAAGATGCCAGCGTGATGTGAGGGAGCTTGAGATGATCAGAAGCTTGGTGAATCAACGAACAAATACGACATTTAGTAAGCACTTACTGTATACATTGCTAAGGGCTAGAGACACAGAAAAGTCAGCCAGGTCCGAGTTCCGAGAGGTTCACATTCCAGTGAGAGACAGTCCAGAGGGAAGTCATCGAGAAAGGCTCCCACCATGTTCCCTTTCCTATGAGTGTGGAAACAAGGCCAGGATTCCCAACTTAGACTTGAATGTAGGAGTTCTTCCAGCCCAGAGCCCTCCGCTGTCCTCCTGGAAAGCAGCCCTCAGAGAGGTGGCTTGACCTGCTCCTGCAGGGGCCAGTCACTGAAGGCCCAGAGGGTCCTGGCCCCAAAGTCGGAGGGCTCAGCGCCAGGCATGGAGTGGATTTTATAGTAGAGATGACACCAGAGATGATATAGGACCATTTGTGCCGCTGCTGCTGCCCCTAAGGACCATGGGACTCTTCCATCTGGCTGCAGCCGAAACTGGGCCCAGGAGTGGCCTCCTACACTGGCTCCTTGAGAGTGGGGGTGCTCTTACTGTTCTCAGTACAGGGATTTGCACATGGTAATCAATCAATCAGTATGGATCAGGTGCCTATTATGTGCCAGCCCTTGCCCTCAAGGAGCTCACGATCTAATGGGGGCGTGTCCATGCCAATTAAGCTCTAGGAAGGATAAACAGGAACTACCCAGTGGAGGGGAGATGCTGAAATTAAGAGGGGATGAGGAAGGCTTCCAGTAAAGAAGGGTTTCAGTTGGGACTTAAAGGAAGCTGGGGAGGTCAGGAAGCATTCGTTGTTGGAGCTCAGTTGTTTCAATTTTGTCCAACTCTTTGTGACCCCATTGGGGGTTTTCTTGGCAGAGGTAATGGAGTATTTGCCACGACTTTCTCCAGCTCATTTTACAGAGGAGGAAACTGAGCCAAACAGGCTGAAGTGACTTGCCCAGGGTCACCTAGCTAAAAGTGTCTGAGGCTAGATTTGCCTGACACTCATTCATTTGTAGATCTGGCACAGAAATGGGCCTTTCTGGGACAAATCTCCCACCCTCCTTGGTTTGTAGAGGCGGAAAGGAGCTGCAGAGAGGTCCTGATGTCACCCAGCCACTGCAGTCCGAAGAAAGGGGCCTGAGCTTTGGGCAGAGGATTGGGCGCCCTTCCTAACTCTGGGCACACAGAGGCCGGAGCTTTGGGCAGAGGACTGGGCGCCTTTCCTAACTCTGGGCCCACAGAGGCTGGAGCTTTGGGCAGAGGACTGGGCGCCCTTCCTAACTCTGGGCACACAGAGGCTGGAGCTTTGGGCAGAGGACTGGGCGCCCTTCCTAACTCTGGGCACACAGAGCCGGAGCTTTGGGCAGAGGACTGGGCGCCCTTCCTAACTCTGGGCCCACAGAGGCCGGAGCTTTGGGCAGAGGACTGGGCACCCATTCCTGACTCTGGGCCCATCACTTCTCTCTCACCCGCAAGGCCCTCTGTTGCCTATCACGTCTCTACTGGCTCTGAATCCTGCCAGGTGAGTTCAAAGGGAGTGAGCCAAGCTGGCTACGCCTGCCTCTCAGTGTCAGGAACATGCTGGCTTGCTGGATGTCAGAGGAGGTCTGGCTAATATGGGCCTGGTAAAAGAGGGGAAAAGGGCCCCAAGCTCAAGCCCAGGGGCCGGGCAGCTGGGGGTGCAGCGCACAGAAGGATGGAGGGGCCTGCAGTCTGGAAGAAGACTCAAGTTCAAATCTGACACATTAACTCTGTGACCCTGGGCAAGTCCCTTCTCCCCTGCCTGCCTCAGTTTCCTCATCCGTAAATCACAGGTGCTGTTTCACCCTTGTCTTTGCATGTAAATGCCTGCTGCTTTTTAAAGTTTGGATATTTCTATAACCCCATGGAGGAAAGCATACATGGGGCACTGCTGACCGCTGGAAGGGTCTGGGATGTGGGACATCCACAGGCGCAGGCAGCAGTCCCCTCGGACCAGGCTGGGGCTTCCCATCTCCGTAGGCCGGACCCCCTCGGAGCCTTGAGCCGTGGGAGCAAAGCGGCCTTCCCAGCTTCACATGGGCCAGGCCTGGGAGCACTAACACGCGGTACCAGGCACCGTCCTCACTTTCCTCATCTGTGACCTTGGGGGTGCCCTGATGCAGACCCCTGCAACAGCTGCCTCCTCTCCCGCCCCCCCCCCCCGGGAGGTGTCCTTCCCCTGGGTCTCTCCTCCCCCATACCTCTGGGCTAAACCACAGAAGGACCGCCTGGCATCTGGTCTGGTGACCCCTCACCCGCCTCTGCCATTCCTCAGCCCAGCCAAGCTGATTTTATCGTGGTTTTTCATGCTTGACGCCCCATTTCCCGCCTCCGCGCCTTTGCACAAGCCACCCGCACGGGCCCGCGAGGTTTTCCTTCCGTCCCCTGGAACCTCGCGCCCTTCCTCGGTTCAGCCCGAGGGCCACCTCCTACGCGAGGCCTTTCCCGCGCCCCACTTGACTCAGCTCACCTCCAGCTCAGCCCGACCTCTTGGATCAGTTTCCAGGCCCGCCCGTCCAGCTCTCCGCCCCCCTCTCCCATTTGCCGGCGTTTCCCTGGGCGGCCACGCCACTCCGCCCACCCACCAATGAAAGGAGATAAGAGGAGGGGCCTGAGGTTCCTATGTCCAATCATAAATCAGTTCGAGGACAGCTGTGTTTGGGAGCTGTTAAAAGAGCGGGCCGGGAGTTCGGAGAGGTAAGAGGAGGAGCCGGCGCCGGTTCGGCCAATCAAGGGGCTCTGCGCAAACGAGCCGCGGACCAGCGGCCAATCAGGAGAGGCGCTGCTCGGCCCGTCGTGTCGCTGGTACCCGGGCCAGGCCGCGGAGCACCGCGGACGAGGCGCGTGGGCGGTCGGAGGCCTCGGGCTCGATCCCGCCGGGGAAGGGAGCAGAGGCGCGGGCCCCGCACGGAGGCCCGGCCCGGAGCAGCCTCCGCACACGTGGGCCCGGACCGCGGCCCCTCCCCCCCGCAGGCGGCCGCGCATGCGCCCCGCGCTCCATGGAGTCCGACAGTCTGGCGGCGGAGCCGGAGCCCGGGGAGCCCGGGGAGCATTTCCTCTACTTCGCCTACGGCAGCAACCTGCTGAAGGAGCGGCTGCGGCTGCGCAACCCCTCGGCGGAGTTCATCTGCGTGGCCAGGCTGCAGGTCGGGGAAACCGGGGCACGGCGCGGGCCGGGGGGACCTTTGACAGATGGGGAAACTGAGGCACGGAGTGACCACCCCCCCCCCCCAGCCCGTCAGTGTCTGGCCGAGGCACGCCCAAGGGCACGCAGGGAGCCCGGACAGCTGCCCGCCACGGCAGCCCCGGCTGATCTGGAATCGCCCCTGGCTCCGTGCCCCCCCGCAACCCCGCCATGGCACAGTGACCTAAGGGCCTCCGGGGAGCTAGTGCCGGGCGGGCCTGGGGGTGGGATGCCACCTGGGGGTGGGTGCTCTGGGGGGTGTCACCCGGGGGATGGGTGCTGGGGGGAGTGTCACCCGAGGGATGGGTACTGGGGGGGGGTGTCACCCGGGGGCTGGATGCTCTGGGGGTGGGGTGTCACCTGGGGGCTGGGTGCTCTGGGGGGCTGTCACTTGAGGGCTGGGTGCTCTGGGGGTGGGTGCTCTGGGAGTGGGGTGTCACCTGGGGGTGGGTGCTCTGGGGGTGGGGTTGTTGTTCTGTTGGAAGGGGGAGGCGGATAAGCATTGTTAACTGCCCACCAGGTGCCCAGCACTGTGCTAAGTGCTTCACAGATACCATCTCATTTTGTCCTTACAACAACCCTGAGAGGCTGAGGAAACTAAGGAAGACAGGGGTGAAGGGACTTGCCCAGGGTCACACAGCTAGGAAATGTTTGTGTCTGAATTCGATCTCAGGTCTTCCTGACTCCAGGCCCTGCTCTGCCTAGGTGCTGGAATGATGTATTGTCCTTCTCAGATGATGACCCAAGGTTTTTGAAGTCACCCTACTGGCCAGTCCTATTCATCTCAAAAAAGCTTTGGCCAAGCCTTTTTTTTGGCACTGTCACTGGAGGACCAACCGAGGCACCTCCCCAGAAGGTTGGGTGTTGAACTTAAAAAAAAACAGTCACTCATGACATTGCCTATTAAAGTGGGGAGAGGCTGTGATCTAGGAAGTACCGGCACATCCATGAAATCCCAGATTTAGAGATGCGGAAAAGCTAGAATTTGCAACCTGCAGCAGCAGATCACCAACAGAGTGAGGGGAGTGTGTGTGTGAGAGAGAGAGAGAGAGAGGAGGGAGAGAGAGAGGGAGTGGGGGGGGAGAGAAAACAGTACGACTGTTTGGGCCAGTGCCCCAATGTGGTCAACTCTTCATGTATCCAATAAACCAACTGAACCTTGTTTGTAAGGTCCAGCAGAAATCCTCTGTGATAACTAGATCCATGTCCACCTTTCCAGAAAGGTCTGGCAGATAACCAGCCAGCTGAGGACAATTGGCAGCCGACTGTGACAAAGTCTTTGCAGACTGATTGTCCATTTCACTGGTGTTTATTCAGAGGGTAGGCACAAAAAATCCACTAGGAAAGCTAAATCTTTAGAGGCACGAATAAAGGTATTTGTATGCTTAGTTCAGGGTTTGATGGATGCATGTGTCTATAACAGAGACCGCCGCTATAGGGAAAGAACAAAGCAGACCAACAGAAATCCCACAGATATTAAACGACCCTAATAGTGGGTGAGCCTACAATGTTTGTCATTGACAAGTGACAGTCTTAAAATGACATCCTGATGCTGGGGATCTCAGACTTGAACCAAAGACTAATCATGATTGCACTGGTTTTCCTTTGCAGGATTTCAAAGTTGACTTTGGAAATTATCAGGGCATAACAAGCACCTCTTGGCATGGAGGTATCGCTACTATTGTTCAGAGCCCTGGAGATGAAGTTTGGGGAGTGGTGTGGAGAATGCACGTGAGAAACAGAAGTTCTCTGGATGAGTAGGTGACTCCTAATTACACTTTAAATAAGACTAATTTACAAAGGGTGTGTGGATGTTGGGTTCTCAGTGGTGCTTAGTCCAGTGCCTGGCATACATCAGGCACTTAATATATGCTTGTCGACTTCTTAATGCAATGTAGCATTAAACAAAGAAGAAGAAAAAGAAAGGAAAAAAGAAGAGAAAATACCATATAGCATCTCGGTATTTTTTTTTAAATTATAGGGATGTTGGGCCTGCTCCATTTAAAATTATTTTAAAATGGTTTTGTTTTCAAATGACTTCGATGTATTTTGAAATTCATCTGACTTGTCCCAGCAGAATGTATTTTCTTTTTCAGAGCCCTTGGAGGGGGCTTTGCAGTTTCTGGCTCATCTGAGGATAAATACCTTTCTTTCTCTTTTTCTTTTTTTTTGGGGGGGGTAGTTATTTAACTTTTAGAAAATAAATAGATACCTAGAAATTTTTTACTTTTGATTCTGAAAAACAAATATTTTAAAAAATAATTTGTTGCTTGTTTCATAGAGATTCCGAAAGATGGCCTAACTTTATTGGGACTAGTCTTATAAAGTGCCATTTACTTCTGATGGAAGTGGTCTAGAACAATAGTGTGGTGACCTAAACATTAAGGGAGCTTTCCTCCTTTGTGTAATTAGTCCTTTGGTAGAGTCATGTAACAAGCTGGCGTGGGAGAGGGGCCCAGGAAGGGAAGAGGAATGGATTAACTGTTCTTGATAAATTGTCAAATACATGAGTGGGAATTGAAGACATCTCTTTTTTTCTCTCTTTTTAGGAGAGAGACCTTTTTGCCAAGTTGCATGCACTTATTTTATAGCACAGACAGGAATAATATTGCAGATGTGCAAAGACTGAAATAACTATTTAACAGCGTAGTGTTGATTTATTATTTCCCTAATAAGAGAAGCTGAGAGTTACAAGTGAAGTCTTATTCATTTGCAGGTTTACCTGGTCTAAATGATTTACTTTTAAGGTGAAGGCCACTATCCCTTTATTCCAGATTACTTCTTTAGAACATTAATGTACCAAAAATGTCTTGAGCAGAAGTCTTTGAGCTGTTTAAAAAAAAGTTCTGATCGCTCTGTAGCTATAATTGATTTTCTTTTTAATCTTCTGTATTTTGTTTGATGTGTTTAACAATATGACTCTGAGAAGGGATCCATAGGCTTTCTCCCAGATTGCTGAGGAACACACAAAGGTAAAGAACCCCAGGCTAGAAGAATCAATATTTTTTAGATAGTTGGACTTTCATTTCTGTGTGTGCTCCACCTTGAAGAAAGAATCTTGGAAAATACATGAAATTAGGAAAATCCACTTATGAGGAACATCTGGTTTTGGGTTTCAGACAAGAAGGAGTTGGAAATGGAACGTATATTCCAATAGAAATTGATGTTCACAATCAAGAAGGGAAAGTATTAACCTGCCGAAGTTACCAGATGAAAAATTACGTCCCAGCACCCCCCTCACCACAGTATAAAAAGGTAAAGAGTGGTGGAACTCAGACCTTAGGGAAATGTCTGTTTTGAGGGAAATTCCAATTTATTTTATGGGGAGATTTGTCTCTAGAGAGTCAACATAGTACAGTGGAGAGGAGGGAGGGTTTGGAGTCCAGCATGCAACTTCACATCTGAGCAAGCAGCTCTGATGCTACTACTGGTGTGTCATTAGGAAATCACCTACCTCTCAACTGGGTCTCAGTTTCCTAATCTGTAACATGTAGGGGTTGGAATAAATGATATTGGAAGTCCTCAGCAGCTCTAAATTTATTATCTATAAGCTTCCATTTGCCATTAGAGAAATGGAGAAAAGAATTTTCAGTGTTGTTTTGGTTTTTAAATTATGTTTTGTTCTGGAAGGGGAAGGGAATATGCAGTTATATATTCACTAGCTGGGCAGATCACTTCACCTCTCTTTGCCTCAGTTTCCTCATCTGTAAGTGGGGACAATGACAGCCCTTCCCTCCCAGGGTTGTTATGGGATCACATGAGACAATATTTGTAAATATTAGCACAGTGCTATTAGCAGGCACAGAGTGGGCTCCATATAAACATCAGCTGTTATCTAACAGCATTCTTATAGTTCTACAGCACTTAGCACAGTCAGCCTGGCTCATAGTAGGTACTCTCTAAATGGCTTATTCCCTAATCTTTCCCCCAACACATACCTTATTTTAACTCAGATGCTTTTCAGCCCTCCATATCTTTTGGCTTTTGCCTGGAGTGAAAGCTTACAAAATGTGCTGAGACGGATCTTATTTAAAGAAAGACACATATTCTAAAAAAGTAAATTATCTCTCAATTTAAAAAAATTAATTTAAACTAGAAATATAACTGCAAAACTTTTTTGTGGAAATAAAAGAAGACAAATTCTTATGTGTTCTGAAAACACAAATTGATTTTTATAATGGGAAATATCTTTGCCTACGTGTGACTTTGGGTGTAGGATATCGTGTGCTGCCGAAGTTTTATAGTTTTATAGAATTGTCTTTCCTCTTTCTTTTTTATTGTTATAAGAGATGGCTGTCTGGGTGAGAAAGGAGGGGAGGGACAGATTGGAAGGGGAGGGTCATCAGTAAAGATGAGGTCAGTAATTTTTTTTATTTTAAAAGGTTAAGGAAAATTTAATTTATACATATGTATACATATATGTGTGTATATGTATGTATGTATATACACATATATACATACATACTATATATATATGGAAAGACATTTTCAAGGGAAAATCATTTGCTGTAGACAGAACATATTGGTTCCTGATGAGTCGGTCTCCATGAGCGAAGGCGGGCTAAGCACAGCCTCGGGACCCAGCCTCGCCTCTGCTTCTTCCCTCTCGTTTCTTCCTCACTCCCACATCCCATCGGGCGCTAAACCCTGCTGTTTCTGCCTATGCTAAATCTTGGGCATAGATCCTCACCAAGGTTAGCTTTTCATTACCAGTGTGTCTTCCCTGCCTCTGCCCAGCAACTTTCAGTGATTCCCTCTTACCTACCAGATGAAAAGAAGCCCTTAGCTTGGCATTCAAGGCCTGCCTGTGGTTAATTTTATATTGCTCTTTGTCGAGGGCTTTCTATCTAAGTAGAAGATGTTGGGCAAAAGATGTTAGTGGATTAATAAGCTGGGAAGTCCGTAAGCATAAGACACATTCTGGATACATCCTACATTTGTGACAAAGGCACATTTTTCAAAGTGGGTCTTCGTATACAGGCACCAAAACTAGTGAAATCATTTCACCTGTCAGGTAGTTAAATGTTATGCCATTTAACAATCACATACCAATCCTGAAGGGGGCTATCTCCAGTTGTCTTGAGGTATGTGTATCTGGCCACTGGATCCAAATGGCTCCGGAGGAGAGAGTGAGGCTGGTGACTTTGCACAGCCCTGCCTCACTGAAATCCAGTTCACTTGCATGCCATGGCAGCACCTCCTTGATGTCATGGTCCTCCTCAGGGATGAAGGACAAACAACAATACCTAGTACTGTACAGCAGGAAATGAAGAAGCCAGTTTCTACTTAAACCTTCTCAAAGAAACTCCAAGCATAATTTCACATAGCTGGACAGGGATGGCAGGGGCTCAGGGCCTGCTCATTGCCACCAGGGCCTAGATGCTGGGTGTCTTCAAGCTCAGTGGGAAAATGCCATTGAATTAGCGGAGATATTTTGGGAATGTTCGTCTCTGTTTCTGACCCTACTAGGAAACCTCTTTCATGCATTTGCACCCTCTTGGTGGAGTGTGAGCTTCCTAAGAGCAGGGACAGTCTTGAGCTTTGTCTGTGGCCTTCACTGCCCCTGGCACAGAATCAGTGCTTTGAGAAGTGACTGGGTTTGAAATGAATTTTTTGAAATGCTTTATTGATACTTTTTGCCTTTGTATCACCTTCTTCATTTTTCACTGTATCTATTCACCCACCCCAGAGCAATCTCTTAAAACAAAAAATAGAAAAAGAAAGAGGGAAAAAACGATTCAGCCAGTTAACCAACATTTTAACCAAACCTGGGAATAAATGCCATGTTTGACACCCAGAGGTCGCCTCCCCCAGGAGTGATATCCTTATTTTTTTATACTTATCCTTATTTTGCTTTGAATTCTCATTTTATGAAGCAAGGCATTTTATAAATTGCATGTAGCCCCTTGCTGAGTAGGCCCTGAAGCCGCCCATACTGTAATGTTGGCCTATGAACACAATCACAGTCGACAGAACTTTCTGAAACCCTGGTTTTGTTTTCCGTCCATTTGCAGGTCATCTGCAAGGGTGCCAAACAGAATGGCCTGCCCCCTGAGTATCAGAGGAAGTTAGAAGAAATCGAAACGAATCACTACAAAGGACCCGTGAAGGTCCTTGAAGAAATCGAAGCCGTTGTCAAGGAACCATTATAGCCGACGTCCTTTATAATTTTAGACCATGTATCTAGCCTGACTTTGGGCTTCAACTTATTTTCAGTACTGTCTCTCCTTGCCACTTTTGCATTTTTTAAATATTTGATAAAATGAGTCCCAAATTGTCCACAGTAACTTATTCAGGTGACATCACTGCATTAATATATTCATAACTGTTTTCTGAAATGCTGCTACCCATTGGTAGTTTCTCTTGTTTCTAGATTTCTACGGGGATTGGGGTCAAGGCTAGGCCATAATAGTTGTGCAACAGCATTAAGAAGTGACCTGGTGAATTCCTTTGGACACAGGCCATGATTTTAGGTGGGGTTTGGTGAGAAGGAGACACACCACAGTACTCGGGGAGGTGGCGGGGGCGGGGGGGATTGGGGGTGGCGCTGCTTTCCTTTGTTTATCAAGGGTGGGAAAATTGGAGATTGCGCTAGATGGTAATTTTCATCATAAAATGAATGTGAATACTTTGTCGTTGTTAGAGGAATAACTGTACCTCATGGTTCCACATGGAGTCTGCTCTTACACCGGGAGAGGAACAAGTAAACGTTTTTATCAAACTGTCTGTGCTTGTGGCTTTTTTTGAGAAGGTTCCTGGTTGCTCATTTTTCACCATCATCATCACATTCTTTTTTATAGTGTGTGTGGCCCCATAAATGAAATAAGACTTTTTAAAGCCCAGTCAACAAGGGCATGAAGGGGGAGGAGTAAAATGTCTCCCTCAATGGAATATGAAGCTGAGTTCATGACAATCTAAGGGCTTGATGAGAGTTGGCCCCCTGGCAAGCCCTCAGCTGCTCTCAGGCAGATCACTAGACCTTCTTCAGCCTCCGTTTCTCATCTGTAAAATGAGGATGATAATAAATGCCACCTTTGAGGGTTGTTGTGAGAATCAGAGGGGGGTAACGTTAGGCACTCTTCAGTTGGAGCCCCAGGTTCAAGGCCTGTGAGCCGGTGGCTTTGTGCCCTCCTGGGGCCAGCCACAACCTCAGAGGCTAGAGGGTGAAGAGAAGGGCTTCCTTCTCTGAGAGCTCCCTATAACCACAGGCCTTTCCCTATGAAACGCTGCCTTTTTTTCAGGAAGGACGGCTCATTTCATTAGTCATTTCAACCCATAGTTGGAGATGAGTCCTTTGGGTTTAGGTGAATAAATCATCTCAGTTGTGAGAACAGTCATCCATATTTAAAACAGGTCTCTGACAGAAAGGAATTTGGGATCATCATTCTAGAACTGGAAGGGTCCCCTGAGATCTAATCCAGTGCCCCTGTTTTAGCAGATAAGGAGACAGGCTCCATCTGGCTCCTGGTGCTACAGCTGGCTGCACCCTCAAGGAGTCCAGTAGTCCAGCCACGCTCTACTGGTGAAGAACTCCCGGGCTGTGGAAGTCCAGGGCTTTTGAGGTCCAACCGTGAATTTCTGGCAGGAAGATGAGCCACTGTTAACTGGACAGACCCTATTTTATAGCCTTCAGCCCAGATAATTGACCAAAGGAGTCAAACCTTCCTCACCCTGGCTGTATGGTCAGGGCTCCAGGACCTGGCTGGGATGATCCTGTGAATACTAGACTGTCAGTCCCATAAATTAATTCCACAACCCAGGACTCTGGTTTTACTCCAAAAGTTCCAGAGGCTCCACTGACACTCATTGGTATAGCTCCTGGACCCTGCCTTGGCAGGAGCCCTTTTCCATAATCCTCGCTGCTACCAACTAACCAACATTTTCAGAGCAGAAAAAAATTTATGGTTATTACTTTAGGGCACCATAAACAAAGGATTTGGAAATCTTTCGATAGCTTTGCCACTTACAGATTTAAGGAACAATTTAAAAACATTTTTAAAAAAGCTACCATGTAGCTTCCCAGCTCCACTGTTCCCTAAAAGGCAATTTTAGTGCATTGTTTGATGTGCTGGGGCCTCTTATTTCAGGGCATGCCAGTGGGTTTGAGTCCTAATTCTGTAGAAAGTAGAACTCTGATCTTGCTTTGCTGAGAGCTTCAGATAAGGGTAAACTGAGGGAATCACTATATTAGGTTTCCCTGCCTTTCATGTTAAGAAGTTCAAAATTTGTTTTCTCATGTATCTGTCTTCATGAAATCATAGCGGTTAGACCTGGATGAGACTGGAAATCTAGTTGGCCCCCTTCATTTTACAGCTAAGGAGACAGACCCGGACTGGTGAAGCCACATGTCCAAGGTCATACAGTTAATAATTTCAATTAAAACAGGAGTCAGAACCCAGGAGCTCTGCCTCTGACTGAGGGCAGCAGCCTCTAAATTGCGCTCCGCCAATAAATCAAAGCTTCCCTTTGCATTAGCGAAACATGCTTGCCTTGTCATAGGAACTGAGCATACATGTGGATTTTAATTCTTTAACTTCTGAAATCTAAAAAATGTTGCACGTATTTGTGACCGAATAAAATCAATGCCATTGGGACAGCCTTGGACACAGAGGCGTGACTAGGGAACAGCCTCTCCAGCCTTCTGATAATGCTCACATTTATTTGGTGCTCTCAGCATCACATCGCATCGTACACAGTTAACATCATGGATCAGAGTTAGACATCATGCAGTCTGATCTTGTTTCAGATGCCTTGCCTAAGATCCTGAAGGTTATAGGAGGCAGAGGATTTGAACTCTAAGGTTTGGCAGGAGTTTTTACAAAAATCTCTTTTTTCTCACAACCCCAGGAGGTAGGAGCTATTATGATCCCCACTTAACAGAGGAGGAAACTAAGGCAGTCAGGCTAAGTGCCGGGGCCACGCAGCTAGTGACTGTCAGAGTCTGGACTTGAACTAACGTCTTGCTCACTCCAGCTCCAGCTTTCTAACATAATTGACTCCTTAGAGGCCATGGCCATGATTAGCCAGCTAGAGAACATATCAGAGGTGGGGCTTGAATCAGTCAGACTGTGCAGCCACTAGGCCAAGGTGGCTTCTCTTAAATGCTTTTATCTTTATAATGTTTTACATTCATTTCCTCTGACCCATTTGGACCCGGGAGGTACATTTATTCCTCTAATAGTAAGGGAGCATTTACAAGCTCTGACCCCTTCTCCCACTCCTCCAGGCACTCCCTTTCCACTCACCCCTGGATTCTTAGATCCCCTGGCAGCCTTCCCTTTGCTAGTACTGTCTTTCCTCTGAGAGTTCCTTCTACTGATTCTGTATCTAGCAGTCAGTCTATAAACATTAAGTACCTACTATGTGCTAGAACTGTGCCAGGTGTTGGGGATACCAAACAAAAGGCCAGCAGCCTCTGCTCCCAAGGGGCTCCCAGTCTCCTGAGGGATAATCACCAGAGGGAAGGCACTAGAATTAAGGGGGATGGGAAAGGTTTCCCCAAGAAGAGGGGATTTTATGGGGCCTGAAGGCCCCTGGGGAAGCCAGGAGGAGGGGATGAGGAGAGAACATCCCAGGCTTGGGCTACAGCCAGGGCAAGAGCCTGGAGTCGGGAGATGGGCTGTCTCCATAGAGGGACAAACTCGGAGGAGGACGGTGGCCCAGACAATGTTGGGTCGGTGTGAGGTGTGAGTAGGTTTTGAGGGCTTTGAATGCCAAGCCAAACAGAGAAATTTGTATCTGCAGAAGGCAGCAGGAAGCCTCGGGAGTTTACTGAGTGGGGAGCTGGGGAAGGGTAGGGGAGAGGCATGACCTGGTAAGACTTTGGCTTTGGGAAGCTCACTGTCAGCTGAATGGAGGATGGGACAATGATGGAATGCGTGAATAAAGAGCGGGCAGAGGCGGGGGAGGGGGGCAGGCAGACCCCCTCCCCTCCCCAGCAGCGACTACGGTAGTCCCAGGTGGGGCAGTGTCGGAGGAGAGGAGGTTGGGTTCGGGGGCTCACAGGGGAGGATGAGCCCGGGCTTTGAGTCTGGGTGACAGGGAAGTTAGAAAGAGATCTAAGGGCACGAGAAATCTGCCCACACACAGGTATTTTCCGTGTCTCCTCCATTAAAACGTAAGCTTGAGGACGGGGAAAGTGTTTTTGCCTTCAACACTTAGAGCAGTGCCTGAGACTTAAGGCGGGCTTGTCGACTTCCTGGGTCTCAGTTTCCTCATCTGTAAAATTGGGGGGCAGCTTGTCTTGGATGGCCTCGGACGTTTGGCCCAGCCCTAGAGCATAGATCATCGAGCAGCATTGGCCGCATTCCGCACCCGCAGTCCCGTCTCCGCTTATCCGTCCTTCAGGACGCAGCTGGTCAGTCCGTCCTTTCCTCGGGGTCAGGCAGCTTTCGGGGGCCGCGCCCCAGTTCCTTCTGGCTGACTTCCCAGGGCCTTCATGGCTCGTAGCAAACGAAAGCCAGAGCCAGGGCCGCCTAGGGAGCCAGGGCCCAGGCCAGATCCTTTGGGCTGCCGTGGACACCCTGGCGGCCCCGCGGGTTGGCCCGGGCCCGCATTTCCCCACTCCCACATGTTCCCGAGTGGGGGGCACGGGGTGCACCGAGGACCCCAGGGCGGTGCCGCGAGTCAGGCTCCCAAACCTTGACCCGCCCCTCGTCCCCTCTCCTCCCCCTCCTCACTTCCGGCTCTCAGCCGCCACCGCCTCCAGAAACTCTAGCACTGGAGCTGCAACATTGTAGCCACTTGTGGAACGTTCCCAGCTGCCGCGGCTGAACTTGGCCCGCGTCCAACCTCCTCGCCGCGGGCCGGGGGCGGCCGCTGCGGAGACTGGGGCAGAGAGGGCAGCAGCGGGGCGGGGCCGGGCCGGGGTCCACCCTGAGCACTTGGCCTGTCCCAGCCGCGGAGCCCACGTTCCCTTGGGCCTCTCCGCCCTCCGCTCGCGGCTGCTCGGCGGGGCCCTCCCCTGATTCTCCCTCCCAGCTTGGTTGGACGTGAGTACCCCGGCCTAGAGACTGTGCCCTGAGAGCCTGCGCCAGCGGCGTGTCTAGGGGTTGGTTCCTCGGATTTCGAAAAGGGCTGGGGGGAGGGAAGGAGAAGAGGGAGCGGAACTGCCCTGGGACTGGACGGGACCGGACCGTATCGGAAGGCGTCGGAGCTCTCTTACTCCTTGCCCTGCTGGCTGGAGGCTTCTGTGCTCACCCGTTCCCAGCTGGTTTAACTTTGGAAGCTGAAAAAACGGGGGCGCGGGGTGGGGGAGAAATGGGAGTCCTTTAAGGGGGTCAGACGACTACCCGGTGTCCTGCTCCTTGCGTCTTTCCCGGGGTCGGATAGTCTATGAGGTCTTCAGGTCAGGCCCCTCTGCCTGTACAGTCCCTTAGACTCTCTCTTGGCTGTGGGACAGAGCGGCCCTGTTGCCTCGAAGAGGTCTGAACACCTCCGGTGGCTTGATCGCCGGGGTCTGGGGGCAGGGGGAAGGAGACAGTGCCTGGCGGAGATCCCCGGACCTTGGGATCCAAAGCGCAGAGAATGTGCTGGCTTTGCGGGACAGTATGGGAAGCAGAAGGAATTCCAGATAAAGCCCCAGCGGGCCACATTACGGTAAGTGTACGTCGCCCTTGCCTTGACCATTGGAAAGGAAAGTCGGAAAGGTCCCTTTTTTTATTAGGCTGACCAATTTAAGGATGAAGCTTGATGATGAGGGACTTGCGGAGGAAGGGAATGTGTGAAATTGTTAGTGGCTTCCCTTTGGAATGTGATTCTAGTGCTTCGAAGGTTTTAAGTCCTAAGGCAGAGTAGGGAATTTTTCGAATGAACTATTTCTCAGGCTGAGGCTTCCCTGTTCCCGCCCTGTTGTTACTGATGCTAACGGTGGGATCCTAAACCTAGGCAGATGGGCAGTTGGTAGAGGAGAGCACGGCCATCGTTACTTCGAGGGAGGCCTCTGGGTTCTTATCTGTCCTCTGATGCTTGCTGCCTACGTGACGGTGCTGGGCAGAACAGTTCCCTGGGCTGGGTTGGGAATCGGAGGACCCGGGTTCCAATTTTGGCTCTTCAGTCCCCTCTGTCCTTGACCACCTCTGACCACCCCTTAGAGAGAACCAAAGGATGAGATCTCTGATGAGAACTAAGGGCAGGGAGCAAAAACGGAAACAGAACGAAACAAGACACCAAGAAAGAAGAGGGTTTCAGAGGTTCAAATCAGGACCAGCTCTTACCTTCGTTCTGGAATTTGGATTGAAGCAGCTAGCCAGAGTTTTGGACAAAGGCTTATTTGGGGGACTTTCCCCAGTCCTTTTATTCTTTCCCTAGAAACCTTTCTTCCTTCTACATTTCCCCACACCCTTGGACTAAGGGCCCTCTCCATCATTTCCTTTTCTTTCTTAAGTTTTTCTGGTTCTCTTAAGGGAAGCCTGGTGGGGCAGGAGGCAGTTCTTTGTTAACTCCATACCCCTTACCCTCTGTGGGGCTTTACGGAAGTAGGACCCAAGTGGCCTGCTACCTCTCCCGGCTTCAAACCCTTCATCAGATTCCCCCTGATGTTCCCAACTCACCTGCCTGCATGAAGGTAGCAGTGTATTTGCCTTCTATTTATTTGGTATGAGAGGTGGACATCCCGTCTTAGTGGTAGAGCTGGCCTTGGAACAGGAAAGTCCTGACCCTCAGACCTCCCAGTTATATAATAACCCTGGGCAAATCACCTCACCTTAAAGTCCGTTGGGCAGTTCTCTAAGACTATACAGAGAATGGGAGGGAACAAGCTTTTATTAAGTGCCTATTAGGTGCCAGGTACAATGCTAAGGGCTTTATAAATGGGATGTCAGAGTGCTTCGATAGAGGGAGTTTCCTGTGCCAGTGTTCAGTCCCTATACACCAATAATTTACACATATTTATATGTGTGCATGCTGGCTTCTTCAGTTGAACATCTAACTTTTGCCTTTATATCCCTATGACCTGGTTTATAGTGGGTGCTTAATAAATGCTTGTTCAGTGCTTGGTTGCTAGCTCCCCTGCAACAGATCCTTCCCCTCCTTTGGTGAGGGGAGGTGGAGGAAACAGGCATTTATTAAGCACCTGCTATCGGCCAGGTCCTGTGTTGAGTGATTTCTAAATAACAACCCTGGAAGGTAGGTGCTATTATTCCATTTTACAGATGAGAAAACTGAGGTAGAGGTGAAGTGATTTTTCCCTGTGTTTCAGAGATAGAACTTGTAGAGTTCTTTTAGCTCTTGAGCACACCCCATTAGCATTCATGCCTTGAAGATGGGCTTTGGGGGAAGGCAAGGGCTGTTTGGAAGGACCTTTGATCTATTTGAAATGGATTGGAGCCCCTGTGCCCCCTGCTTGACTGCTATCCCCCCAACCCCCATCCAGACCCTGGAAGCCAGAGCTGAGACAGTCACTTTCAGAGAACTGGGCATGGCAGGTGTAGAATGTAGGAGTTCTTCGGCTGTTTATGTCCAAGGCTGAACCTTTCACTTGCACACTCCTGCTCTGTGACATTTTGATTGATAATTGTGCTTAAGTGGTTCTTTAGTGGCTCTGTTTATGTTAGAAACCTAAGTAATTTGGCAATGAAGGCATAGCTTTCCTGTTTGATCATTGTATTTGCTTGAGTCAAGCAACTGAAACCAAGTCTCCTGCCTTTAAGACCAAAGGATCCTCTTGAATCTAGTTCATAAACCCTACCTATTAAACACCTACCATGTACTCTTCCAGATAGTGGGGATACAGAAATGAAAAACTATATTGTATCTACCTCAGTTCGTTTATAATCCAGCCTCAGGAAGGAATGAGCAGGGTGGTCCAGTGGAAAGTGTACTCCTTCAGAGCATCAGTATTCAAATCCCCCTCCTGTCTTATAGGATCTTAGGCAAGTCTGTATCGGACCAGTTCATAGGACTGTAGATCTGGAGATGGAAGGGACTCCAGAGATGGTCACCTCTTTGTTTTATAGAAAAGGATGCTTAGGACCAGGAAGGGCCTTAAGTTATACACATAGTAAGTGTCAGAGGTAGGATTTGAACACAACTCCTCTGGCTCCAGAGCTCATGCTTTTTTCCTCTCACTAAGCTACTCAATCCTTCCTGAGGTTGGAGGATAAAGTAACTGAGGGCAGGAGCTATGTCATTCATTTGTTTCATTGTTTGTTTTTGAGGTTTGTGATTTTAGTGGTGTAAGGGACTCTGTAGGAGGAATCTCTCTCCACCATTCCTGATCTTTTCTTCAGTTTATAGCCTTAGGGGGTTACCTGCTAAGGGGCATTGAGAGGATCATATGGCTAATCTGTGTCCAAGGCAGGCCATGACCCACTGCTTCTCCAACCTTCTTTTTAACAACCTCTTAGGTCCCTTCCAATTCTCAATCTATGATCTCAAAAAGTCTTTATGTTTCACATTTCTTTTGTATTTTTTTCCTTTCTGGGGAGTTTAGTCAAGCTATAGAATTGGGAGGGTTAAAAATGCTATATGTGCAGAATCTTGTGAAGGTTGGGCTCAAGGTGTCCTCATAGTTTGCAGGAGCATCCTTTTCTCTTCTGGGCAAATTCAGTTGTTTGTACTATGCAACAGCTTTTTTTTCACTGCCTTCCATAATGGTCTAGACTTGTCTCCTGCAAAATGCCTCTTGGGATCATTAGATGCTGGTTTGATGGCAGTTGTGCCTTCCTGCCTTGACTCACATTTTGGGAGGAAAAGAGTTTGATAAGTTGGCGTTGCAGTTAATGAATGGTTGTATCTACTGCCAAACAGACTGCTATTCTCCTGGCACTGACAGTCAGAATTTGCAAGGATTCTATTGCATAGAACCTTCTTGCCCTTACATGCCCCCAGACCAGGGGCTGCAAAGAGCGCTGGCTTAGGGAAACCACTCACACTGTCCTCTTTGTGTCATTAGTTAGGAAGTGCATTAGATTTGGGCTCAGCACAGTGGGTAGAATGATAGTGACATGAAGTGGGCAAGTCCCTTCCCCTTTCCATGACTCAATTTCTCCTCTGTAAAATAAGGGGATTGCACTGAATCAGGAGTTCTTAACCTGGAGTCCATGGAACCCCAGTTTGTGGATGGATTTCAGGGAGTCTGGGAACTTGGCAGGGCTTCAGTCCTAAGTATAGGCAACAAAATGGGGTTCAGAGAAGTCTAGAAGCTCCAGACAATTGCCAAAGGGATCCAGGACACAGAAGAAGGTGGGGAAGCCTGCCCTGAAGGTGAAGATCCCACGGGTCACTTCTTTCTCTAAGTCTTTAGATCTCAGAGAAACAAGCCAACTTGCCTCCAGTCATGGCTGCCCAATTCTCTCTGGGTCCTGAGTCGTCCAACATTTCCTACTGCCCTTGGAGGTCTTCTTAATAATGCTCATTTCCAAAGCACTTTCAATTAAAAAAAACCAAAACAACTGCAAACAAACCATGTTCATTACTTGCAGCCACTCTGTGGAGTGGGCCGTGCAAATGTGAGCATCCTAGTTTTACAGAAAAGGAAACTGAGCCTCAGAGAGGGGAAATGACCCATGGAGAGTCACAGAACCAGGAAGTTACAGAGCAAGGATTCAAAGACAGGTCCTGGGATTCCAAGTCCAGAATTCCCACTACTCTGCTGTGAATGAATGAATGAATGAATGAATGAATGGGATGAATGATGGATGGATAAATGACTAAATGAATAGCTATATAGTACTTACTATGATGGGGATGCATACACAGAATTCAGACAGTCTCTGCCCTCAAGGATCTTATATTCTAACATGGGGGAAAATGTCTAGGAATAGTGATCTGGGAAGTCAGTAAGGATGGTGACTGAAGCAACTGACTGACACATTCTTTCCAGGAATGATGATAGGATAGTCATATTGATTTAATTTCTGAGTCCAAAGCCAGAGGTGGAAATTGGGGGTGGGGTGGACAGGCTTCTGTACTAGGGGAATGGCAAGCTGGGCAGAATGGAGAGCAGGAGGGCACATGACCACAAGTAAATGAGAGTGGGAGAGGATCCAGGAAACTCAAATTAGTCTGAAAGAGATGAGGTTAGGGGAGGGACAGCCCAAATTATATGGTGGTGGTGGTGATTGGTTTGGGGTTTTTCTCCAGACTAGAGCTATTTACTGTTACTGAGTAAGTGTATCTGTATAGGAAGGAAGGAAACAAATATTAAGTGTCTACTGTATACCAGGCATTGTGCTAAGTGCTCTACAAATATTATCTCTTTGATCCTTAGCAACCTTATGAAGTAGGCTACTATCCCCATTTTTACAGGTGAGGAAAGTGAGATTAAGAGACATTAAGTGATTTGACCAAGGTTCAGTATTGAGGAAATATCTATTATATTTAAACTCAGATCTTCCAAACTTCCAGACTCTGTCACACACACACACACACACACACACACACACACACCTCCATGGTATAGAAGTACAGGTTTTGGGGTAGTTATTTTTTCCTTCTCCATGTAAAACTGGAGCAGACTGATGCAATGTCTTGACTTGCCTTGGAGTCTGGAAACCCTGGGGTCTGCATCCTGCCCTTGATCCTCTACTTTGTGACCATGGACTCTGTGACGATGAACCTAACAGGTCTCCTCTTCTCCCACCCCCATTCCCTATGACTGACTGTCCATTAAAAATGAGTTGCCACCTGCAGCAGATGGAATGAAGTTCCACACTGGAATTTCCCTGGATGAGTGGAAATCACAAATCTGGACCCCAAAAGTGCAGAGTTTTGTAATGTGTCCATGGTTTGCTCAGGAAAGAAAATTCTTAGGTAACTTTGCTATATAACCCTTTGAGTTTATGGGATCAAAGGTCTAGAGCAAGAGGATGGGACATATCCCAGCCCCCTCATTTTTTAGATAGAGAGACTGAGGCCCAGAGAGGTCACGATTCTCCTGAGGATGCACAGTGATTTATAGGGTGCTTTCCCCAGTATTATGCCCATTGTACAGATGAAGGAACGGAGACTCTGAGAAGTTAAACTGCCCAGGGTCACAAAGTTGACAAATGACAAGCCCAAGTTCTCTGACTCCATGATTTTCTCATGTTACTTACATGTGGTTGAAGAGAAGCAAACCACCCGATTGCTTTGCTGGTGTGAGTCTGGAAGTATCGTATATGAGTCATCATGGTGGGATGGAAAGAGTCTCAGATTGGGAATCGGAGGGCATGTGAGACCTTGGGCAAGTGCTGTAACTTCTCAAGCCTCAGTTTTCTCATCTGTAAAATGGGGGAGGGGTGGACTGAATGACTTCTGAAATTCCTTCCAGCTCTGAATCTTCAAATCCATGGGGTGAGTCTCAACTGAGTTAAGGATTTCCTTTACTTCATTTAAACATATTTAAAAAGCACCGTCTGTGAAGCAAAACTAGAAATTCAGCAAGAGAAACTATGTGGAAAACAAGCCTGTTCTTTGTCCCTGCCTTTGCTGTCCCTTCCTCCTCCTCCTTTTTTGTGGGGTTGAGGAAAATGGGTCTTTTCATAGGAGGGCAGCTCTTCTGTGGCATCCTTGTGAAGGGAGCCGTTGTTTGGTATATTTCATGATATATACGAAGGCAGCCCACCATGGTGTCTAGAGCACAGGGTGGGCCTTGGAGTCAGGAAGACCAGGGTTTAGATCTTGCCTCTGACAGTTTTACACACACACACGCACACCATTAGGGATGTACTATCTCTGCAGTACTGAAAGAAGGTGAAACCACAGTGCAGAAACCACATCATCAGAGAAAAGAGTCCCAGTTTCCCCGCAGACTCTGTGCCCATGACTTCCCCCAACCTGCAATTTTTCCAGACTTTCTCATTTAACCCTCACTAGTTGTCTAGAAAATTTCATATCATTTCAAAAGAAAACAAAACAAAACATGAGACTGTTGACTGAAGTGATTAGGGTGGATTTACAATATTTATTTTGACATAAGTGTGGTTTTCAACATACCAAGGTTGCTAGCTAGGACATAAGAAAGACAGGCAGTGGCTGGTAATTAAACATTCCTTAACTTAGAGGTGTGTACCTACTGTTTTCAGAGGATGGTTCTAGGTGCACTGAGGCAGAAGAAGAATTTAGATAAAATGACCTACTGACCTTCATGGAGCTTCTGTTCTTGGGGGATGATTCATTAAGTTTGGGGTCTTCTGATATGGCAACTCCTTCACAGAGAGGTTAAAGAGACTTGCCAAGGGTTGCACAACCAACATGTGTCAGAGGTGGGGCTTGAAGCCAGATCTCCTGACTCTATCCACAGTGAAGGTAGCCTGTAGGGAGGCGGTACAAGATGAAAGAGATCTCTGTGAGATCACCGGGGGAGTGCCTCTACCAATGGTGGGAACCTGTGAGGACTTCCTGGAGGATATGGCATTTACTTTAAAGGGTGGGTCAGCAGGGTGCAGTGGAGAGAGCATTGGCCTTGTCAGAAGACCTAGGTTTGAATCCTACTAGGTTAAAATGTCTACTTGTAGGACCTTGGCAATTCACTTTTAACCACTTCAGGCCTCAGTTTCCTCATCTGTAAAAGCAGGTAAGAGAGTGCCATGCATTTCAGGGCTTCAGGTATATGTGTTCTTAGAGAGCAGCCCCATTTGTCTAGATTGGCTGGTGTATAGATATCGGAAAAGAATATGAGATAAGCTCTTGTGCTACATTGTGGCTGGCTAAGTGCTAGGCCCGAATTCGGGAAGATCTTAACAAGCCTTAACAGTTGGGGATGATGAGAGTCTGATCATTTGGTCAGTAAGCATTTATTAAGTTGTTACTATGATTCAGGAACTGTGCTAAGGGTTGGTGATACAAAAAGGGACAAAAGACAGGCTCTACCCTCAAGGAGCAGGTACCCCATTTCTTGGAATTGGTAATCATATACATAGCTGCATTCTTTAAAATGACATTTGATTTATAGTGGGGCGTGTAATTCATAGCCCTTTGCCATGTATTCTCCATCCCTTGTCTTTTCTCTCCCTCCCCTCCCTCCCTCCCTCTCTCTCTCTCTCTTTCTCTCTCTCTCTCCCTCCCTCTCTCTCTCTCTCTCTCTCTCTCTCTCTCTCTCTCTCTCTCTCTCTCTCTCTCTCTCTCTCTCTCCCCTTCCTCCTCTCCTCCTCTTTCCTATTTCATTTATTCTTTCCATTAGTTCCCATCATTGACTTTCAGGGAGGCACATGTCAGTTAAGTTCTTGTATACAGGATTGTATTGGAGGAATAGCTCATTCTCTAAGGAGGGATCTGTGGATACTTTATGAAAAACAAGTAAACACAACACAGCCAACTCTATCAATGGGGTGTTAATTGGTTTTGTGACTTTCCTGTGGTGTGTGAAGTACTCTGCTGGAATGCCAACCAACCAAGCGTCAAGGATGGTTCCAAAGTTATCTATTAGTTCTTAAATCATCTTTGGGCATCGAACAACCCTCCATGTTCCTTGCTGCAAATCTACAGTTATAGTGTCAGTAAGGGATGATGATGAGACTGCTGATAATTTTAAGGAACTAGAGAAGCTGGCCTGAGAAGGGACTTGATGGGGAAGACATGATGTTTGGAGCTGTCCAGGCTGTTGTGCTGATGAGGGGGAGAGCTCAATCTCCTTTGCTCCAAGAGAACCAAGCCCCATCACTATCCTGGTCACTCTTCTGGACTCATCATAGCTTCTCATGGTCCTTCCAAAGCATGGTCCTCAGAGTGAGTGGAGTGCTCCCTAAGTGACCAGACCAGTTCTCCTCTTGGACATGACATTTTTCTTAACACACTTTGATTCTACGTTAGATGTCTTGGCTGCCTTGTCTGAGGCTGATTCATTAAGCTAGTAGCCCATGAGAACTCTCAAGTCCTTTTGAGATGCCCCGCCATCTAACAAATAGCTAGCATTTAAGGTTTGCCTTTAAGATTTGCAAAGTGCTTTACAAATTATTTCATTTGATCTTTACCACAACTTTGAGACGCTGCTCCTCTAGCACCATGTCCTTCACCCTACATTGATATGGTTTGGTTTTTTTAATCTAAGTGCAGGATGGTATACTTATCTTTTCTGAATTTTTATCTCATCAGACTCTACCCAGTGTTTTAGCCTCCCCAGTGTCTTTGGATCCTGACTTTGCTTTCTTTTCATTTATAAATTTGTCACATTTGCACGGATGCAGTCATCTAAGACATTTGTAAAAATGTTGAACAGCCTTGGATGAAGGACAGATCTCTGGGGCTCTATGGTGGAGACCTACCTCTAATATTACTATCATTCTAGTCATGACTCTTTGGGCTTGGTCATTCTAGATCCCGATTCTAGATCCCTTGAATTGTACTGTTATGCAGTCTACACTTTCATTCTCTCCCTTTTGTCCACAAAGATATTATGAGAATTTTGCCTTTCTAAAAATCTAGAATTGCTGTGCCTGTGACATTTCCCTGATATACCCATTGAGTAATCCTGTTAAGAAAAAAAAAAAGGAAGTAAGGTTAACATAACCTGATTTTGATAAACCCTTCCCAGTTCCTAATAATCATCACTTCCTTTTTTTAAAAAAAATTTCTTTATTGATAGCTTTTATTTTTGTCACTGAATTTTTAGCTGTATCTCTTCCCCTGCTTCCTCCTAGAGAGCCATTCTTTGTAAGAAATTTAAAAAGAAAAACAGAAAGAGAAAAAAAATCAGTACAACCAATCAATACACGGAGGTAGGGGTGGGAGTGGGGAATCTTGACAATATACAGTGTTCCACACCCAGGACTCCTTTTCCCCACATGTATCTTCTTCTATCTCTTCTTCAGCATCAGGCTTGTTCTTTAATTTCCCAGCATTCATCTTTGGTTACTTTGTAGCTGTTTTTCTTTCCATTTATGTATTATGTACATTGCTTTCCTGGTTCTACTGCCTTTACTTATATCAGCTCATGTGAATTTTCTCACACTTCTTTTGTATTCCTCACTTTCATTGTTTCTTATAACACAGTTATATTCCATTCCATTAATATATCATAATTTGTTTAATCATTCCCCAGTTTATGGGCATCCACTTTGTTTCCATTTCTTTGTTAGTACCAGAAATGCTACTATAAATATTTCGGTGTCTATAGAGCATTTCTTTTCATCACTAATCTTGAGGCACAATCTAGCAGAGGAATCACTAGGATCAAAGATTATGAACACGTTAGACATTTTGTATGCATAATTCCGAATGACTTTCCCAAAGGGGTAGTAGCAATTCACAGCTCCACCAACAATGCATTAGTGTGCCTATTGTTCCTTAATCCCTTCAATTGGACTGTTCCTGTCATTTTTACTTCCCTTTTTAAGTATTCATTGGGCATCTCTTTAAAAATACATTCTAGACTTTTTCCAGGAATGGAAGTAAAAATCTATTGGCCTGTAGTTTAAAGGCTCCTTTTTCTTTCCTCTTTCAAAAACTATAATTTTTTTTCTGTATCCAGTCCTATAGGACCCATCTTGTTCTCCATGGTTTTTGAAAGAACTCTGACAGTGTCTCAGAAATCACTGTTAGTTTCTTTCAGGATCCTGTGATAGATTTTATCTAAGCCTTGACCTTGTTGAGAGCAGGCAGCTGGGGACAAGAATCCGAGTTCCAACCTATATACCTGCTCAAGAATCCCTTCTAAAACCTCATTGTTCAGTCCCTTGGGTTAGACTCTGGCCACCAAGGGTCCTTCCAACTCTCATCTTCTCTGATCCCCAGCAAAGAATATTCTTGCCTCTCCTTGAAGACTTCCTATAGAGGGGAAACCATCTCTTCCTATTCCACTTTTAAATAACTCTAATTGTTAGGGATATTGTTCTCTAGTTATTTGAAGGGTTATCATATGGAAGAAGGAATGCTTGATCTATTTGGCTTCAAGGGGCAGAAATGCACAGTCATGTTTTGGGTTGGCCTCAGGAAAGACTTCTAACGTTAGAGCTGCTCCAAAGCAGCCTGGGCTGCCTGGGGAGGCAGTGGGCTCCCCTCCCTGGGTGGCACCTGGGCTGGATTGTAATAGAGATTCCTCATGTGTGGGCATATATGGCCTGTTTGGATTTTTGGTATGTGACCACTGAGATTCAATCCTAAAACTTTTTGGATCTGGCACAGTGACTCATACCTAAGAGGCGATTAATAAATGCCTTTGCATTGAATCTGGCCTCTGACACTTACTAGCTGTGTGACAGAAGGAAGGGAGAGGGGCTGTCACTTCACCTGTTTCAGGCTCAGTTTTTTTATATGTAAAATGGGATGGCATCTACCTTAACAGGGTGGTTGTAAGGATGCAATGAAGGAATGTTTAGAAAGCACTTGGTCTGTTTGAAAGAATGACTTAAATGTCAGCTGCTGTTATTGAGATGCCCCAAATGCCCTTTTATGTTTATGTTTTATAGCATCAGTCAGCAAGCATTTATTAAACACATGCTGTATGTCAGGAACCTCGCTAGGCACCAGGATACAAACTAAAAACAAAGTGCTTCCTGCCCTTGAGGGGCTTATAGTTTAATGATGAGGGGATATCGTGAAAAGATACAGGTGTATGTATTCAAATCTACACAGACAGGGAAAGACTAGGCAGTGGGGAGAGTCAGAGAAGGCCTCATGCAGAAGATGGCTCCAGAGCTGAGCAGAAGGGATCCAAGGGTAGATGTAGGGAGGAGAGGGTACACTCCTGGTGTGGAGCCAGCCCCTGCAAAGGCAGAGACAGGAAGCAGAGAGTTGTGTGTAAATAATAGCAAGAAAGGCACTTTGGCTCCCCCAGGAGAGCATGGAGGGAAGTCATGGGGAATGGGGAAGTCATGGGGCAGAAGTAATGGGGGTATGAAGGGCTTTAAATAGAACACTACAGTTATTGTTCAGTCATGTCCGACTCTCTGTGACCCCATTTGGGATTTTCTTGGCAAAGATACTGGAGTGGTTCGCCATTTCTTTCTCCAGCTCATTTGACAGATGAGGAAACTGAGGCAGACAAGGTTAAGTGACTTGCCCAGGATCACCCAGCTAGTAAGTGACTGAGGCTAGATCAGATTTGAACTCCTGACTGCAGGCCTGGAGCTGTGTGCACTATGAATGCCACCTAGCTCCTCTCAGGGAGAAGTCTACGTTGGACCCTAGAGGGTCACTGAAGTTGCCTGAGCAGGGGAATGACCTATGCTTTAGGAAGTCCCATTGGAGAGGGAAGAGGCTGGAGGCTGTGAGTCCTGATGGCAGGTGATGGAGACCGAGCGGGTTGGTGGCTGTGTGAATAGGAGGACCCTATTGTGTGGGGAGAACAAACCTGCCCATCCCCACTGTTACTGATTGATAGCTTCTGCCCACAGAGTAAAACCCCTTGGAGGACTTCCTCTTACTCAATTTCTTGCAGGCATCTTATTTAGACTGTGTCTTATTGCCTTTTCCTCCAGAAGACCTTTTAATTTACTGTCCCCATAAATAGACTTCCAAACTCTATCAGATGTGGATGGCTTCCTGGGTCCTAGGTCTCCTGGAGTCAGGAAGACTTGGGTTGAAATCCAGCCTCTGACACTTGCTAGCAGTGTGACCCTGCCCAAGTAACTCACTTTCTGTTTGCTCCACTAAAAAGTCGGTATAATTATAGCACTCCCTTGCAGTTATTGTGAAGACCAAGAGAGATAACTGTAAAGTGCCTGGCACCTAGTAGGCTGTCGGAATGCTTGTTCCCACCTGACTCTCCATGGTGGGACAACATCAGTCAATGAATGTTTCATTCTATAGCTGTTCAAATCCAGCGTGGCCTAGTGGAAAGAGTTTGGGATTTGGAGTCAGGGCACCTGGCTCTTCTTCTAAGTAACTGTGCATGACCTTGGATAAGTCAATCCCCCTCTCCCAGCCTTAGCTTTCTCATCTGTAAAATGAGGCCTGGTTCTGAATTTTCACCCCCATGTAGGTGCTTATCAATTACAAGTCTCTTTTCAAGAGACCTCTCTTCTTAAAAATTATAATAAAGAACAGTCTTAGGAAGGTAGTAGAAGTTAATGGGTCCTAAAATGAGCTTATGATGTCATCTAGGAAAAGTAAGGAGAAGTCCTTATGTGATTGTGTGTTATGTGTGTGGAATGACCCATGTGTGTGGGGAGATATCATGTATATAGATAGATACATAGATAGAGACAGGGCAGATGGAGGGTATCTTTAAAGGACAAAGCATTAACAGCTGAGCATAACCAGCAAAGGCCCCTTGTGAACTGTGGCACATGAGCTGAGAAAGGAAGCCAGGGATAATTCTGAGAGGGAGGATTGAGGAGGAAGAGCATTCCAGGCATGGGAATGGTCAGTGCAAAGATGTAGAGATGGCAGATGAAGTATTATAAATGGAGAATGGCAGACGGGCGTTGTGGTCAGGTTGTAGAGTCACGGAGGAGTGTAACGTGTAAGAAGACAGGACAGGTAGGAAGGACCCAGCTTATGAAAAGCTTTGAATATTAAGCACAGGAGTTTAATTAGTCCTACAGGGTGACAATGTCACCCACACTTTGGGAAAGCCACTTTTACAGCTGTACGGACAATGGTCTGGAGTGAGGAGAAGGCATGAGGTGAGGAGGCTATTGTAGTAGCAAGGGTGATGTGTGTGTGTGTGCATGTGTGTGTGTCTGTGTCTGTGTCTGTGTGTGTGAAGACGATGAAAAGATCCAGGAAAGGAGACTGAGTAAGGAGAACCTGAGACAGGGAAAGGTGACTAGCAGTGCTACATGTTGCCAAGAGACCCCCAAGGACAGGGCCTGAGAATTAGATTGGGCAATCACAAGATCTCTGGTAACTCTGGAGAGGTTGGTTTGACTTGACTGGAAGCCAGATTTCAGAGGCCATGCTTTCTAAAAGTCCTTTCCAGGGCAGCAGAAATCCTTGTGGCTAACTCTACTTCTCCCCCAGGGGCCACCGAGTTCCTTGCCAGGAGATGGAGCCCTCCATCACTGAGGGATTTCGGGAAGTCTCCTGATTTGCCAAAGCTCCCTTGGCTTCTTGCCCTCCCTCAGACATTGTGCAAAAGCCTGCTTCTTCTCTGATGAGCTCAGCACCTTCCCACAAGAGTGACGAGCTTGCCTCTGCGTGCTAAGTTCTCAGCGAGGGGCTGTGTGCGGCCTCTTCGTTGGCATTTCTGTTGGGAGGGATCGAGCTCTGGCAGATCATTCTAGTCTGGAGGCCTTTAAGTGGCTCAGGTCACTAGTGGTATTTGGGCTTTGTTTTTTCCTGCTGCATAGACATCACCTAGAAATGGAAATGCAGATACATTGGCTTCAGCTCTGCTCAGGCGGCTAGGTGGTGCAATGGTGCGCAGAGTGCCAGGCCTGGAATCAGGAAGACCCATCTTCCTAAGCTCAAATATAGCCTCAGACACTTAGAAGCTGTGTGACCCTAGGCAAGTGACTGCACCCTGCCTGCCTCAGTTTCCTCATCTGTAAAATGAGCTGGAGAAGGAAATGGCAAACCACTCCAGTATCCCTGCCAAGAAAACCCCAAATGGGGTCATGGAGAGTTAGACACGACGGAAAACGACTGAACAACACCTGCCAACCAGCAGCTCTGGGGAGCAGGCTTGTAGTGTAGAGCATGGCTAAAATTCCACGCCTCCCCTTTCCCAGAGAGATGAGATTCCTTCCCTCCCAGATCCCCTTGGTTCTTCCTGGTATGATCCTTCACCCAGGCCAGAGGCCAGATGTAGCTAGAGCAGGTCCAGGACAGGTCCCATTTCTGGTATCCTTTACCCTCTCGTCCTTCTCATCCTTTATCCTTTACATCTCCTTTTTTGGTGAGACAATCAGGTTAAGTGACTTGCCCAGTGTCACACAGCTGGTAAGTGTTCGTTGTCAGAGGCCAGATTTGAACTCGTTTCCTGACTCCAGGGCCAGTGCTTTAGCCACATTACCCACTGTGCCACCTAGCTGCCCCTCCCCTCACTCTAGTTTAATTGACATTCTTTGGCACAGGCCTCCAAAGCCCCAGCCCAGCTTTGGGAGCAACAGAGTGGTGGCCTTCTGGGCAAGGCTGCCACCAGGTCATATCGACCTGCCCCTGGATGTTTGGTACGCCAATGGGCTTCTGGGCAACAGGCTCCCTGAGCATTCTTCTCCTGGGGCCCCCTCCTGCTATCCCCCAGCTCTGATTTCCCACTCGTCAGCACCCGTATTTCCACAGATAACATACTTACAAAGACAGTAAGTCTACACAGTCCACGTGAAGCTTTTCTGAGCAAGATTAAAATCCCAAACCATAGAAAGCCATCCTAGTTCATCTTGGGTTCATGGCTGGCTCATCCTGGCCCCTTCCTTGCTGCCACACGCTCTGCGATTCAGTGCCTTGGCTTGACCATAGTCCAGGACAAGCTGGAATTCCAAGTCAGGCCTTCAGACTCTACATCAGATGAGGAAACCAAAGCCCTGAGAGGTTTATCATCTCACTCATATCACTGAGGCTGAAATTTGAACCCAGGACCTCTGACTTCAAATCTTCCTTTCTTTCCATTGTCTCCTACTGCCTCTCCTCTAGAAACCTTTGGGAAGGGAGGCAGTAGCTGGGATACTCCTGGGGATTGGGGTCCCACCCTAAGCCTGGCTTCATCTTGGATGAGTGTGTCTTGAGATGGCTTGATTCCTGGGACAGCCTGGGTACACACTGGGGTTCACATCTTCCTCAGTTCTGTAAACATCTGAGCAGTAACACGATGGCCTGTCTCCCTTAAGAAATAACTGTGGATTGATTAATTTGGGGGTTGAGGGTTGGAATTTCTGGAGGGCAGTCCACTAAAGCTCCCAGAACCAGCATACGGTCGGCCAAAGCTCCCTTCAGCCTTATATCCAGCATTGGCAGATGTAATAATAGGTCATAATTTAGAATTGGAATATTCTTTAAAGATCGCTGAGCCCAAACCGCTGGGAAGACGCTGGGCCCAGAGAGCTTGTGTCCTGCCTAGATCCGCACAGCTCGTCAGCATCCATCCACACAGTGTCTGAGGCAGGATCCAAAGCCAGGTCTTCATGACCGCCCCCCAAAAATGCAGTGCACTATCCATTGTGCCACACTATCTCTCCCCAGTTACAGTAACAAACCAGATGGTTTTCTGTTTTTCTTTTAAATTCTTACTCATCATTATGAGGCAAAGCTTGAATGAAAAAGGCTTTCATGTGAGTCAGAGATCAGATACATCAACTCTGGAGGTGCTGGAATGGGTAAGGAGAGAAAATGCCTTGTCCTTCAAGAAGGAGGGAAGGTGGGAAGGAAAGACAGAGGGAAAACTGGAGAAAGTCTTTGACTCTGAGACCTTTGTCAGGGGATCTCCAGGTAACTTACCAGGCAGAAGCATCTTCCAAGGGCCCTGAGAAATTAGGACAAAGGGGAGGGGAAGAAGAGGGGTGCAGTTCCTCCTTTCGAGCTATAAGTGAGCCCTACTGAGATGTCTGGGACTAATCCAGAGCTTCAGTGAGAGGCCAGGACTTGGGAGGCCACGCCCCATTGTTAATACCAGACCCCGTTCCTCTCTTGAGGTACTTTCCCTAAAGGGGAACAGATTCCAAAGTGAAATGCCCAGACCCACAGCTTTCTATTTTAGCATAAAGTGGCTGCTTCCGGTTGCCGGCTTGTGTTTCCTGACTTTCCCCTGTGTTCCTGTGGTGGTTTCAGAGGATGGACGGACGTTGGAGGTCAGCTTGTCCACTTATCTCACTTTAGAGATGGAAATAAACCAAAGCTCCAGGAAGCTGTGACTTGCCCAGGGGTGTGGAAGGGAGCTGAAAGCCCTTCATTTTACAGATGAGATAACTGAGGTGGGGGGAGGGGGAGTGTTTATTGACTTGTCCAGCTATCAACACTGGCAGGAAGTATCAAAATGAGGTTCAAACCCAGATCCTCTGAGAAGCCAGGGAAATGCCATAGATCTTGGACTTTAGCTGATTTTAAGCTTTGCAAAGAGCAGCTATAACCATGATATAGTGAAGGACCTACTGAGATTATTATCCCCATTTAACCAACAAAGAAACTGAGTCTTAAGGAGGCTAAACTACTTGTCCAGTAGTCGCAGAGTTCAAAGAGTCAGAACTTGAACCTGGACCAGGTCATGAACTCTGAGATCACACTCACTCCCTCCAGAAGTAGCTGTCCAGGGCCTGCAGGAGGGGTCAGTCCCTGGCCGTTGGAGGCAGGATGGAACTTGTGACCTCGCCTTCATCAGTCAAGTTATTTAACCAGATGAGCTACCTGGTCCAACTCAAAGCTTGTTGATTGACTGTCTGAGGGTTTGGTGCTACTGGCTGTTCAGAGATCACGTGACCAGTCATTAGCAGTCACTTAAGTGCTCAAGAATGGAGCCTGGAGCCCTGCCAGGCCAAGCTAAACCCAACCTGCCTCTTCCAAGCTGTGGCCAGCCTCACCTGGGAGTCTGGGAACCTAAATATTCATCTTAGTTCTAGTGGTGACCTTAGGCATGTTAGCTCTCTGGCTCGAAGTTTCCTGATCCATAAAATGAGAGCACTGATCTAAATGACTTCTAAGGCCCCTTCTGGTACTAACATTCAAGGCTCCACAGCCCTATGATGCTGATGGTTCTAAGGCCTCCTTGACCTGTAAAACACCAGATCACGTATTAGTTCCTATTCCCTGAGCAGATAGTTTTCTTCATAAATTTTATCTCCATGCAACCTTTTCATCTGTTGACTTTTGCAACTTTCTTTCCAGTTCTCTGATTTGTTCTTTACCAAAATGGGGGTGATGGTGATGATTTTTCATATTTATATAATTCTTTAAGTTTTACAAAAACCCTTCATGTAGATTATCTCATCTGATCCTCTCAACAACCCTGCAAAGTAGGTGGTCTTATTTCACAGATGAGGAAACTGAGGCTGAGAGTCTAAGTGACTTTGTCCAAGACTACACAGCTCATAAGTACCGAAGCTGGATTCAAAGCCAGGTCTTCCTGATTCCTGCTCTAGAACTCAACCCCCTGCACTACACTGCCTACTGATTGGCTGCTGCTATTAGAATCCCTCCATGAAGATGTGGGGAAAAAATGAGACGTTTATGCAATTAATGCACTGTTGCTGTAGTTGTGAACTGATTCAACCATTCTGGAGAGCAGTTTGGACTTATACCCAAAGGGTTATAAAACCATGAATCCCTTTGATCTCACAATATCACTACTAGATTTGTATCCCCAAAAGGAAAAAGGATCTGTATATACAAAAATTTTTATAGCAGTTCTTTTTTGGGGCCAAAGAACTGGAAATTGAGGGGATGCACATCAGTTGAGGAATGGCTGAATGAGTTATAACTAATGGAATACTATTGTGCTATAAGAAGCGATAAGCAAGATGCACTCAAAAAAACCTAGAAAGACTTACATGGACTGGTGCAAAGTGAAATGTACTGTGTACAAAGTAGCAACAACATTGTAAGATGATCAGCTGTGAATGACTGTTCTCAGCAATATAGCGTTCCAAGGCAACTCTGAAGGACTTAGGGTAAAAAATGTTGTCCATCTCCAGAAAAAGAACTGATGATGTCTGAATACAGATTGAAGCAGACTTTTTTAACTTCTTTGAGTTTTTTTTTTGTCTGTGTTTTCTTTCACAACATGACTGTTATGGAAATGTTTTGCATGACTATACTTGTATAACTTATATGGAATTGTTTGCCTTGTCAAATGAGAGCTGGGGTGGGGAGGGAGGGCAGGAGGGAGAGAATTTGGAACTCAAAGTTTTAAAAACCAGTTAAAAATTGTTTTTACATGTAACTGGGGAAAAATAAAATACTAATTAAAATAAAATAGAACCCCTCCATGAGACTCCCATTCTGATGTCTTATCCCAGCTGGAAAATGAGCCTAGGTTCTCCAAGACTATGCACTAGTGTTGGCATGTGTGTGTGTGTATTTGTCTAGATTGTAAGGTCCTTGAGGGCAGAGACTGTCTTTTCCTTCTTTCTGTATCCCATGAGCCTATCATGGTCCCTAGAACGTAGTAGGTACTGAACAAAGATTGATTGATTGAATATCCATCCAAGGACCAGCCTAGTTAACTTCAGTCTGGGTACCAGAGGATGAGATTTTCAACTGGCTCCCATGACAAGAGTCTGTGAGAGCATCGAAGGAAGGCGAGGACAGCTCTGCATCAGTGAACAGGACACAATCATGGGTCCTGGGCCCCCTAAAATGTGTTCTCCAAGCTCAGATCCTGAAGTTCAGAAGTTCTTAATAAACCAGAAATGAATAAAACCATCAGGAACCAAAAAAACAAAGGGATGCCAGTGGGATTGTTTTTTGCTTGGTTTCCTCTTTTCATTCCTCATTAATCAATTCCCACTCCTACTTACAAAATTCAGTTGTTCGATTTTAAAGAGAAAAGTTATTATCTGGAGTGCAGGCAGGCAAATTGTTAAATGAGTGTGAATAACTTGGTAGGATTGAATGTTTTGAAAGTAATGTGTAGGTAACTGTGTCTCTCAGGCAAAATCTTTCCTTGTACCAAGTCACTGCCTCTCCTTTTTATCCCAGAGAGGTCCACAGGAAGCAGAACATGAGAAGAGTACTAGCCTTGGAGGCAAGGAGACCTGAGTTCAAATCCTTCCCTATACATACTAATTAGCTATGTGACCCTGGGCAAGTCACTTAACCTCTGTCTATTTGTTTCCTCAATTGTAAAATAGTGCTAAGAATAGCACCCACCTTCCAGGGTTGTTATGAGCATCAAGTAAGATAATATCCATAAAGGTATTAGCACAATGCCCAGTGCATAGTAGGGGTTTAATCAAGGCGGGTTCCCTTTCCTTTCCTAATTTTGGTTCCACAGAGGAAAATAAAGGCAGGGGTCACTTAGTTTCAATAACAGCTTAGTGCTTTTATTTTTCTAGCTCTTCAAGTGAGGTAGGAGAAGCAACAGGCATGAAGGGTCTGATTGCCCAAAGACCCCAGAGACAGATGCCACCTAAGATGAATTTGGGGAAAGTCCCATAGCCATGGAAATCCAAGCCCTCCCTGAGTGGACAGCAGGGCCCAAGGATGCCCACTCTTGCATCAAGCTGCTCAAGGTGGACCGAGAACGGCTGGTCACCCACATCCGCAATGTCCAGTGTCTGGTCGACAACCTACTTGTCAATGAGTACTTCTCAGTGGAAGATGCGGAGATCGTGGGTGCCTGCCCCACTCTGCCAGACAAGGTACAGTCTTTGATGGGTCTGATGCCTCTCAGTGACCAGTGGGTGGCCCAGGGAGCCCCTCCTCTGGTCCCAAAGTTTGAAATGGGATAACATCAACACAGAGGGCTGAGTTACCCACTTATTCCTCAGACTTGTGTGTGTTTGACCTTTTTTCTTAATAGAAACTTTTTCTTTTGATTCAGTAGAAGAATCCCCAAAAATATCCTGGAGAAAGGACCTTGGCTGTAGAGTTAGAGAACCTGTGTTCAAGTCCCAGCTCTGATGCTTACTGTATGGGTGTGACCTTGGGCAAATTCCTGCCCCTCCCTGGACCTCAGTTTTCTCATCTGTAAAATGAGAGAGTTGGATTGGGTGGCTTCCCTTTCAGCTTCAGATAAATGGTTCTGTGATCAATATTCCCCTGAAACAGTTAAGCAAACCAACCTGAAAGACTGGTTGTAATTCACTGCGTCTCATTGTTTGCTGTTTGTTAAAGGAAAGGCAGGATGTATGTTTTCACTTTCCTAATTTGAAACTGACATAGACCATTGTATTTGCCCTGAGTTTTGTGGCCACAAAGTATTGTTTTCATTATTGTTGAAGTCACAGAATCATAGGGAAGGATCTCAGGGTCCTCTAATTTAACTTGAACCTGAAAAAAGCATCCCCCCGGACCATGTCTGCATTAACAGATCCAGGGATGGGGAATCTCTGCCTTCCCAAGGCTGCCGGCTCTGCTTCTAAGCAGGAGTGCAATGTGCCTTCTCGTCCCCCTGTCTGTGGTTCTTCTGGTTCCATTCCCTCCTGCCTTTGTTTGCATGGAGGGTCAAACAGCTCCCAGATCACAAGACTGATCTCCTGCCTTGCTAACTCATTTCCTTCTGGCCCTTTTGTGGTTCTTGCTTCTAACTGGTAAATGAGTCAAAATAGAGTAAAAGCTGATGGAAACGTTCAGTCCTGGACAATGAAAGTTGGGCAGCTGCTGGTCTAGCGAATGGATGAACCCGAGCAACCCACCGGGTGTAGAGCACAGAAATGCCTGCCTCCTAAGCTCCAAAAAGGGGCGGGCTGAGGGGGGCACACCCCTCCGCAGTGTCCATAAGTATGGAGCATCACAAAGAGTATTAGATTTTTTTTCAGTGTATTGATCAGTTGTTGATATTTTTTCCTCATCTTTTCTTTTTAAAACAAAATCTTCATTATAAGAGATGGTTCTCTGGGGTGGAGAGGGATAGAGTGGGCTGTTTAGATAAGAGTAAAAAAATTATCAATAAAAATTTATGTTAAAAAAAAGTGGGGGAACAACCACATTTCCCTTCCTAGATTCCTTCACTTATCTTTGGAGAAGTGTGGAGAGCTTCTTGTAACTGGGGGGCCATAGCGAGTTCCCCACTGTGACTCTAAAGACCATTCTAGAATTTCTCAGAGATATGCTAAAGGGCATCCTCATTCATGTGCAGGTCTGAATTAGGGACTTTGAGCTCTTAGATTCTTTGATGAAATTTTTAAGAAGTAAAAGCATTTCAGCAGCAACAAATCTGTGTTTCCTAAGTCCCTAAGAAGGAGCCCTGGAGATAATGCAGGGACTTGGCTGTGGCCCTGGTGGTCTTATCCTTTGTCTTCCTTAGGCTGCTGTAGGTTTTGTCCCTGGAGAGTAAGGATGCATTGTGTCATTGCTAAATTGATCGTGTATCCACGAGGTCCATTTCTCCCCTGATGCTTTACCAGCACCATGCCCTAGAGAGTGGTCCAAGCTGCTGAATATTTCCCTGACCTTCCTGAGAAGATCACGGAGTACCACATTTGTGCCTGGAAAGAATGTAATGTTTGGGCAAGAGCAGAGATGAGGAGGGAAAAAAGTTCCATAGGGGGTGGCCTTTGGGATTGGCATAAAAGCCTTGGCAGCCTTCTGGGGTTCTCTGGTACAGTCAGGCAGCCCATCCCAGGCTCCACTGCCTGACAAGCTGATGCAGGCAGCAACTCAGTTGGGGCCTGACCCTGGGGCAACACCATTCAGCCCTCTGTGTGCCCAGGCACCTCTCCAAGACAAATAGAACCGTGGAGGCAAGCTGATGCCCTGCCTGTTTGTCACTGCCACTAGGTCCGTAAGATGCTGGACCTGGTTCAGAGCAAAGGGGAGGAAGTGTGTGAGTATCTCATCTCTGTGCTGCAGCAAATCCCAGATGCGTTCATCGATCTGCAACCATGGCTGGAGGAGATCCGATTCTCACCCTCAGAGCTTGTGAGGGGCAGAACAATTATGAACACTGATCCTGGTAAGCCAAGAAGCCAGCTGGCAGATGAAGTCACTGGGGCATTATTAATACCAGAAGCTCTGAGACTTCCCACAGCAATACCAGTTCTGCACCTTCCCCTGTCATCTCTCATAGGAAACACATTGTTTTCCTTTTTAATCAATCCATCAGTGAACAGTTAGTAAGCAATTACAATACACCAAGCATTGTTAGGTATGAATACACAAATACAATAAATAATTCCTGCTTACAAGTTTCATAGAATTGATCAGTCAGTCAATCAGCAACCATTTATTAAGCACCTACTCTGTGCCAGGCATTGTGCTTAGAGGTACAGAGATGGAAACAACTTCTTCCCATCAGGACATTCCATTCTAATGGAGAGATGAGGACTTCAATAGTTGTGTGCAAATCTGCATAAGTATAAAGTAAATGAATCTAGGGTGGCTTGGGAGGGAGGCTACTAGCAGAGGGGGGCTATCAGTAAAGGCTTCCTGGAGGAGACAGTGCTTGAGCTATGCATGAAGGGCATTGCAGCCCCATGGGGCAACCAGTACCAAGACAGGATGGATGAACAGCACATCTCCTGGCACACTTAGGTCAGGGTGGCCAAGCCACTTTTTCAGTCTTTGTTACAAAGAATTTCTACCACCCCCTCGCCATATACAATCTGGTCTCAAGTCTCACTGACTTCCCCTTTCTAACACTTCTCAAAGCTGCACCCCTCTCTTTGCATACTGCCGCCCCCTGGTGTGGGATCCCATCACCTCACACCTGGACCATTGCATTCGCTGCTGGTGTGTCTGCCTACCAGGCTCTCCCCACTTCCATCCATCCTCCATTCAGCCATCCAGGTCATCTGCCCAGATTCCAGGTATGATGTGACCCCATTTTCAGGAATTCCAGGAGCTCCTTAGTACCACTAGGATCCAGTATAAAACCTCCTGTTTGGCTCTGGAAGTTGCTTCCACATACTCTGTGTTCCAGTGACATTGGACTCCCTTTCTTACCACATGACATTTCCTCTCCACATTTCCCCTGGCTTTCCCACGTGCCTCTGGTGCTCTCCCTCCTCATCTCCTCCTGCCTCCTCTGGCCTCCTTCAGGTCTCAGTTAAAATCCCCTTCCCCAGGAAGCTTTGCTAGCTCCTCCTCAGTTCTGATACCTTCCCTCTAAAATCACTGCCAAGTTATTCTGTGTATAAAGCTTGTTTGTACAGGGCTGTTTGCATGTTTTCTTGTCCATCACTATGTAAGCTCCTTGAGAGCAGGAGCCATCTTTGACCTTGCTCTGTATCCCCAGCCCTTAGCACCATCCCTGGCACACAGTAAATACTTAAGAAGCATTTTATTGACTTGACTTGATCTTTAAAAGGGATGGCTCTCTGGGTAAGGCAAGAGGGTGGAAACATTTAGATATGAAGATGATGTGAAAACAAAAGATATTGATAAATTATTTTTAAAAGAATGCATGTTATAGGCACAAAGTTAGGGTGTTTTTTTGCCGAATCACAATAGGCTGCTCCTGATACTGCACAAGCTAGAGGAAGCCAGGCTTCTCATTCTTGGAAATGACACTGCCCTCATATCTCTCTATTGCTTTCTCTCTCCTTCCTTCCTTCCGTCTTTCTCTCTCCCTCTCTTCTTCCCTCCCTCCGTTCCTCTTCCTCTCATCTCATCTCTTTCTTTCTTTCTCTCTCTCCCCCTCCTCCTCTCCCTCCTTCCTTCCTTTCCTCCTGCCCCGGCCTGCTCCCTCCGCTCCCCCATCAGTGAGCAGGTACATCCAGAAGCTGCGCTCTGAGTGGGGCCGGGATTCCAAGTTCATCACCTCCTACAGTCAGAAGGAGGAGATGCTGCTATCGGACACGTACACCGAGAACGTCATGGAGCTGCTGAATTTCCGCAACGAGAGCCTGGGCAGCGTGAGCAGCCTGGGCTCCCTGCTGGACGACCCCGCGGGGGTCATCAACCAGGAGGGAGAGACGGTCTTCATCTTGGGCGACGCCGGCGTGGGCAAGTCTGTGCTGCTGCAGAAGGTGCAGAGTCTGTGGGCGCGGGAGGAGCTGGGTGCCGGGCCCAAGTTCCTGTTCCCTTTCCGCTGCCGCATGTTCAGCTGCTTTCCCCCGAGCTCAGCCCTCACCCTCCGGGACCTGCTGTTCACGCACAGCTGCTGCCCCGAGCTGGAGCCGGACGCTGTGTTCGCCTTCCTGCTGCGTTTCCCTTGTTCCGTCCTCTTTACCTTCGACGGCTTTGACGAACTGCACTCGTCCTTCGACCTGAGCCAGGTGCCGGACGCAGCCTCCCCGCTGCAGCCCGCCCACCCGCTGGCCCTGCTGGCCAGCCTGCTCCGAGGCAAGCTGCTGCAGGGCGCCGGGAAGGTGCTGACCTCCCGCACGGGCGTCGAGCTCCCGAGGGCCCTCATCCGGAAGAAGGTGCGGCTGAGGGGCTTCTCCCCTAGCCACCTGCGGGCCTACACCTGCAAGTTCTTCCCGGATCCGGCCCTGCAGGTGCGAGTTCTGGACCAGCTGGACGCCAACCCCCACTTGTGCACCCTGTGTTCCGTGCCGTTGTTCTGCTGGATCATCTTCAGGTGCTTCCAGCATTTCCACGGCACCCAGGAGGGCGCCCATCACTTGCCCGACCAAACTGTGACTCTCACAGATATCTTCCTGCTCATGACGGAGGCCCACCTGAATCGGGCTCTGCCCACTAGTCTCCTGCAGCGCAACACTCGCAGCCAGGTGGAGACCTTCCGCTCGGGCCGGCAAACGCTGTGCGCCCTGGGCCGGCTCGCCTACTGGGGCATGGTGAAGAATCTCTTCGTCTTCAGCCAGGAAGAGGTGGAGGCCTCGGAAGTGCAGGATGGGGACCTCCAGCTGGGCTTTGTCCGTGCGGTGCCGGAGCCCGGGCCCATCGGAGACCAGCCAGCATATGAATTCTTCCACATCACCCTCCAGTCCTTCTTCACCGCCCTCTTCCTCATTGCTGACGACAAGGTGAGCACAAGGGAGCTCCTGAAGTTCTTTGGGGAGTGGACGCCCAGGGGGCAACGGGCAGGCTCCTTCACACTCCCCTTGCTCAAGCTGAGCTGCCTTGGGGGGAGCAACCTGGACAAGGAGGACCCCTTCCGAAACAATGACCACTTCCAATTCACCAACCTCTTCTTGTGCGGGCTGCTGTCCAAGGCCCAGCAAAGACTCCTCCGGCACCTGGTGCCAGTCGTGGCCCTGCGTAAGAAACGGAGGGCCCTCTGGAGGCACCTGTTTGCCAGCCTGAGCTCTTACCTGAAGAGCCTGCCTCGCACCCACACAGAGCAGTTCAACCAAGTGCAGGCCATGCCCACCTTCATCTGGATGCTGCGCTGCATTTACGAGACACAGAGCCAGAAAGTGGGCCAGTCGGCCGCCAGGGGCATCTGCGCCAACTACATCAAGCTGACGTACTGCAACGCCTGCTCTGCCGATTGCAGCGCACTTTCCTTCGTCCTACACCACTTTCCCAAGCAGCTGGCCCTCGACTTGGACAACAACAACCTCAATGACTATGGGGTGAAGGAGCTGCGCCCCTGCTTCAGCCGCCTCACAGTCCTCAGGTGAGGTCGTCTTCCAAGCCTACCCAGCTGGGTGGGTGCCGCTGATGCGGTGGCAAGACCTGGGCTTGGTTCCTAGCTCTGGGTGACCTGGGCCAGCTTGCTTTTTTCATTCATTCGTTCATCCATCCATCCATCCATTCCTCCATTCATTCAGCGAGCATTTATTAAAAGAGCCTACCCCATTTGGAACTGCGGATTCACTCACAAAGGCAATGAAATCCTTGGGGAGGTTACATAATATCAGGAAAAGGTAAATATACACAAATAAGGAAATGCAAAATACATACAATATCATCTCTGGAGGGAGAATGCTGGTGCCAAGGGAAGAGAAGGGGGAAGAGCCTCACATAATGAAAATAGTTAATACTCACATAGCACCTACTATGTGCCAGACACAGTGCTAGGCACTTTACAGTTGTCTCACTTGAGGCTCACAATAATCCTGGGAGGCAGGTGTTATTATTCCCATTTTATAATTTAGGAAACTGAGGCGGGATGAAGTGACATGATTTCCCCAGGGTCACACAGCCAATAACTGAGGGCAGATTGGAAGTTGGATCTGCCTGACAGGTCCAGCGTTCTGTTTACTGCAGCGTCTAGATTAAAGGAACAAATCTGGGCACAATCGTTTAGAGGGTTTAGGGAAAGTCATTTATTGTGTACAAATGCAGGATTTCTGGGAGCCTTCGAAATGTAGTGGAAAGTCAGAAGACTGGGGTTCAAGTCCCCTGTTCAAAATCCTTGATAGAGTATTTTAAGTTTTGCAAAGCATCTTAAATATATCCATCCATTTGATTTAACAGTCCTGTGAGCAAATGAATGAACAAAAACATTTCTTAAAAGTGTTTTCTATGTGCCAAGCACTGTGCTAAAGCTAGGGATACACATATGAAAGAAAGCTGGTCCGTGCCCTCAGAGAGCTTCCAGTTCATTAGGAGGAGACAACTTAGGTGGAAGAAGGTGGACCAGCCCTGGATATTTAGACCTTCCCAGCATTAGTGACTGGAGCCAGGGGGGAAATGATGGGCAGGTGTACTCCCAGGGGAGTGCACGTATGGTTACAGAGCTGGGCAGAGAGGAGGGAGTGGTTGGGAGGGGAGCCAACAAGATGATGGCCAGAGTGGAATCAGAAGATTGGCTGGAGCCAATAGCTACCCACTCACAAGTCAGGACAACACAGACCCCAAGGGGAGCTCCGGAGCTGACTGGCTGAAGTCCTCTGGGAAGGTTCTGCCCCTCTGTTGATTCTCTCTAATTTAGCTGCTTTATATCGCATTAGTATGTAGTTGTTTGCTCATCACCCTCCCCCCATTAGGGAGACCTCCTTGACAGCAGAGACTGTGTTTTTGCCTTTCTTTGTATCCCCAACACTTAGCACCAACACTTACCATGCCTGATATTCAGAGATTGCTTAATAAATGCTTACTGACTCACTGACTGCAGTTGAAGTGACTTCCTGCCTGCAGTGGGCAGCAAGAGGAGTGAGGCAGGGAGGATCAAAGGCAATGAGAGAGCCAGGGCAGGCTGTTATGTATGTGCCATGGATAGCCTTACCCCAGTTTTGCAGTTAAGGCCATTAGGGTCCCAGAAGAGGGGGAATAGACCTGCCCAGGGTGACACATCCAGTCCAGGTGCCCCTAGCTTGTGCTGCCCCTCTCTCTTCAGGCCTCAGTTTCCTTCTCTGTGAAAGGAGCAGGTTGCACTAGCTGGTCTTTGAGGTCTCTGAACCTGGAGCTCGATGAGCCTGTGAGTGTCTGTGAATTTCCCACCAACAGCCCCTGTCATGGCAGCCTGGAGAGAGGGTTGGACCCCTGCTACTCACTCACTGTGACCTGAGGCAAGCTCCCTCCTGTCTCTGAGACTTGGAGTTCTGTCTGGATAAATGATGTTGACTGTGTTATAGACCTGGGGACCAAGGATGGGACCTTAGCCATCCTTGAATCCAGGACCTTCCTTTTATAGATGAGGCAACTGAGGTCAAGAGAGCTTAAGTGATTTGCCTAAGGTCACAAAGTCTGTTAATTTGAACCCAGGTCTTCCAGACTCCAAGTCCAGCCTTCTCTCCATTTCTCCACCCATTCTTTGTTGAATGGGCTAAACTTGGATTACAGTAAGGGGCTCTTTGGGCAGCTAGGTGGCGCCATAGTGTGCAGAGTGCTGGGCCTGGAGTCAGGAAGACTGAGTTCAAATCTAGCCTCAGACCCTCACTACCTTTGTGACCTTGGGCAAATCACTAACCTCTGTCTGCCTCAGTTTCCTCATCTGTAAAATGAGGATAACAGCACTTCACAAGGTTGTGGTAAGGATCAAATAAGAAATATTTCTAAAAAGTACCTAGTGCAAGTACCTGGCACCTAGTAGGCGCTTTGTGAGTGCCTAGTCCTTTCCCTTCCCCCTCTTGAGCCTGGGAGTAGCATGCTATTTCAGGGTCTGGGACAGCGCACAGGGCCATGGCAGACCCAGGCTGGCGAGAGGCAGCCAGACCAGTTTCGCCATTGTGTGTGTTTCCCATTTCCTTTCAGACTCAGTGTGAATCAGATCACCGACTCCGGAGTCAAGGTGCTGTATGAGGAGCTGACGAAATACAAAATCTTGACATATTTGGGGTATGTATTTTGGGTGTGGATGGGGACAGTGAGTGTGGAGCCTCCATTTTGGTGGTGGGGGGGGACAGCCCATGGAGAGACATTGTCCTGAGAGAAGGAAGACTTGTGTTCTGGTTTTGACTCTGCTGCATGGCACTGGACAAGTCAAAGGTCACTTTGAAGTCTGGCAGTCTAAGATTCTCTGACGATCCTACAATCTCATTTGAAACTAAGTTCATGTCTACAGCCACGGCACTGACCTGCCATCCAGGAGCAAAATGGCCCCAGTGTAGGCACATGGGATGCTGACATGCCTGTGGAAGGGGACAAGGGGTTGTCTTTTGGAGACGCTTCTATTCAAGTCTTCCTCGGGTGCCCTTGATGACATGGAGGGGGCTAGAAGCCCATGCCAACAGGCTCTGACAGGTTCCCCCAAAACAGAAGGACTTCAGGGCTACACCTGAGGAGGGGCTGTGTTTGTTGTCTAGGAGTATCCTGGCAAAGTAGGGGTGGTGGCTGGGGATGGGCACTGATTTTGTAGCAACAGCAACTCTTGAAGATCCATGGCTTTGGGGTCACAAAACTGAGTCTGAAACTTTCCTCTAACACTTATTCCCTAGGTGATCTTGGCCAAGTCCCTGGGTTAGTTTCCTCAGCTGCGAAATGGGAAGGTTGGACTGGGTGGTTTCTGAGGTCCCTTCTAGCTCTGTGTCAATGACACCAATGAGTTATAAGGGGTGGCTTTTATCTACATCAGCGGTGGGGGAGGGAACAAAATCGAAAGTACTGACTTACTTGTGAGCTGATCTTAGTTTCCTCCAGGCTTTTGGAATCTCGTTCTGGGCCTTGTCACCCCAGGGTATGACACCCACATTTCTAGAAAGAGAGAGGAAGGGAGGAGGGAGGGAGGGAAGGAAGGAAAGGAGGGAAGGAAGGAAGGAGGGAAGGAAAGAAGGAAGGAAAGAAGGAAGGAAGGAAGGAAGGAAGGAAGGAAGGAAGGAAGGAAGGAAGAAAGGAAGGAAGGAAGGAAGGAAGGAAGGAAGGAAGGAAGGAAGGAAGGAAGGAAGGAGGGAGGGAGGGAGGGAAGGAAGGAAGGAAGGAAGGAAGAAAGGATGGAAGGAAGGAAGGATGAAAGGAAGGAAGGAGGGAAGGAAGGAAGGAAGGAGGGAAGGAGGAAGAGAGGGAGAAAGAAAAAAATCTAACAATCTTGCCCCCCAAAACAAAAGACATCTCTGCCTCCTTCCTGGAGCTATGAGTTTGGAAGCGGGAGGGTCCACAGGTGTGGAACACTGCATATATTGACAGATTTTTTTGATGCATTGATTGGTTTCACTGCTTTTTCTCTTTTAAATTCTTTATCATAATAGATAGTTCTGTGGCATGGGGGGTGAAGAGGGGGATATTGAGTAAGTGCAAACAAAAGAGATCCATAAAAATTGACTATTTTCAAATGATCCTAGTTTTCAAGGTGGAAGAGATCTCAGAAGTCATGGAGTCCAACTCTCTCATTTTCCAGCTGAGGAAAATGAGGTTGAGAGGGAAGGATGTTGCCCCCAAGGTCCTACTAGGTGTCACAGTGGTTACAGCACTTGACTGGAAAACCTGAGTTCAAATCTGGCCATAGAACTTACCAACTGTGTGACCCCAGGCCAGTTACTTAAATTCCTCCTCTGTAAAACAGGATCATAACAGCACCAATATTCTGGGATTGTTTTGAGGGTAAAGTGATAAAATATTTGCAAAGTACTTTGCAAGTGTTTAAAGCACTATAAGATTCTAGTTATTATACTTGTAATAAGTGACGGAGACAGAATTTGAACCTGCACCGTCTGACTTCAGACCTAGTGCTTTTTTTCATCGCAGAATTTTGACTTGTAAAAGCCCCCAGACCACGCCAAGATGCCCTAAAGTTTTGCCTGAAACTGTGATTTCTCTCCAAGGTTATACAATAACCAAATTACCAACATTGGAGCCAAATACGTTGCTCAGATCCTCGAGGAGTGCACGAATCTCACCCACTTGAAGTGAGTTAAACTTGGGCTGGGGGGAGGGAGAAGAGAGGTATAGGGGAGAGAAGACAAGATGGGAGGGCTGTCTGATTGGTGTGGGGGGGATACGTTTCCTCCCTTCCCTTCGCCTTGTGAAGCATTATTAAAATTCAAAATGAAGGAAGAGGAGCCTCCAGGTAGTAGAGTCAGCCTCAGAGTTAGGAAGACTTGGACCCTGGGTCTTAGCTCTTGAGCTCATCTGGTACAATTCCCTGCCTCTCCCCCTTTCTGTTTCATTTTGCCATTAAAGTAACTAAAACCCCAAGAGATGTGGTGATTTTTCTAATACCACATAATTAGCAAACAAGGGAACCAGGTTACAAACCCTGGTCCTCTGACTCGATATTCGATGCACTTTCCATTATCCAAGTCACTAACTGACCTCTTCAAAGGAAGGCTGGAGGATCACTGAGCAGGGATGTGTTCAAGAAGCCTGTTGTTTGGATGCAAGTCAGACTCACTGGCTTCCCAGATACCATCCGGTTCTGAGCTTCCGTGATACATTGTGTATCATGGATGCTGCGGAGGATAGAGGATAGAGCACTGGACCTGGAACCAGGAAGTCTTGAATTCCAATTCAACCTCAGACCTTCACTAGCTGTGTGACCTTGGGCAACCTCGGCCTGCCTCAGTTTCCTCATTTATAAAATGAAGATAATAATAGTACTGTTGTTGTGAGGACCAAGTAATATATTATTTTTAGATTTAGCAAAGTTCCTGGCACTTAGTAAGCTCTGTATACATGTTAGCTGTTATCTAACAGCATTATTATAATTATAAAGCACTTAGCAGAGTACCTGGCACATGGTCAGCACTCTCTAAATGTTAGCGAGGAGGAGGCCTTATTTTGGACTCTCTTTGTCCCAGTGTCCTTGCAGCTTTCTGATTTTAAGTTAGCTGGGTACTGCTGTATTCAGTGAATGATCCCCTGGTGACCAGAAGAGTGGAGGCTAGAACGTAAACCACAGTCTTTCTGAGTCTCTCCTTTCTTTCACATACACAAATGTTCTGACTTTCTCCACAGACTGGGAGCAAACTACATAACAAGCGAAGGAGGGAAATGTCTGGCCTTGGCTGTTAAGAACAGCAAGTCAATCGTGGACATTGGGTGAGTAGGAGCCTTGTTAGCCCTGGGCCTTGCTTGTAGAGGCGAGCAGCCATCTAGGATACAGGCCTGGGCCCCTGCAGGTCACCCTGGGCTCTCCATTGGAGTGGAAGCTCCCTGAGGGTAGGAATCATCTTTTGTGTCTTTGGTTGGACTTAACACGGTGTAGCACCCATAGCAGGTACTTAATAAATATGGATTGATTGACTGAGATTTACATAGACCATTAATGTCTGGCCATTTCACGCTCATGCCATCCTTGTGGTGTTGGCGTCAGTAACCCTATCACTCTTGCCCTATTGTGTTTGCCCCATTTACTACCACCTAGGAAGGGAGATGGGGAACAGGCCATGTCAGATCTTTGTGACTTCAGTGTCACATGAGTTCAACTATTCCCTCTGTTCTAAGGGCCCTTGAATCTCTGGATCTAGCCCCATGCTCTCCCATGAGCTCCAGCCCCCTTCTCTGACTCATGATAATAAATCACCAGCACTTATGTTGTACCTGTAGGTGTTCAAAGCACTTTGCCTATGTTATCTTATTGTAGATGCTATTGTTATCTCTATTTTAGAGAGGAGTAAACTGGGGCTGAGAAAAGTCAAGTGACTTGCCTAGGGTCAAACAGCTAATAGGTGTCTGAGGCTAGATTTGAACTCTGGTACTTCTCACTCCACTGTACTACCCTAGACCACTGTACTACCCAGCTCCCTATAAGTGCCTGTTAGAAATCTTGACTTGGATATCCAAAGCCTTGCTCACTTTCCACCTCTTCTAGGAAGACCTCCGGATACCTCCCCCAGAAAAAAGAGGCCTCTCCAGCTCCCCTAGTGTTCATGGTCTACACCTCTTCCATTGGCCCTTTGGCTTTCTATATTGTGTGGTGTTTTTGTTCCTTTTTCTGCCTGCAGTAGCTTCTCTGAGGGCAGGCCTGGGCAGTTTAGTCTCTCTATATCCCTCCTGTCAAGCCCACAAGGACCTCCCACCGAGGAGTGGCTCCATGGCTGAATTTATCTCAGAGACACTACAGTCAGAGAGGAGGGTGGAGGAGCTCCGAATGGTTTCTCTCCCCGCCTCCCTGAGTTTTCATGTCATATGCATGCTTTGTATCAGGATCATGCATACAAAGTGTGACAGCCTGGCATCCTGGGATGATCTCTGGCCTGGTGTCTCAAGGCCTAGCCCTTTCGTGTACTTGCTCTGTGATCTTAGGCAAATCACTTAATTTCAAAGCATGAGGAATTGACTTGCCCAAGGTCACTCGGCTTGTAGCAGAGCCGGGAGGCTGGAATGTAGATTCTCACATGCCATACCTAGTGCTCTCTCCCACTGGGCCACATTGCCTCCCATGCCCACCTTACTGCTTAGAAGAGTTTACTAAGGCTGAGGTCCGCCAAGGGGGAATAAGTGATAGCTCCAATGGGCCTGGCTTGGGGATACTGAACTCTCCCTGTTTTTCTCCTCAGGATGTGGGGCAATAAGATAGGAGATGAAGGAGCCAAGGCCTTTGCAGACGCACTGAGGAATCATCCCAGCTTATCCAATTTGAGGTAACCAAAGCACCTCCTTCCAAGACCACTCACTACCTCTGGGATAACTTGTTTGGGGGAGGTGGGAGCAAGCCCCACTCCAAACCCATCCTACTTTCCTCTTCCTTTGCCTGATGGGGGTGGGGGTACAAGGGATTGGCTTGTACCAGGGTCCCTACCTTTCCCCACCTACTTAAACAGCATTTCTCCTTTCTCATTCTCAGAATGTTGGGAGTGGGAGAGCTGCCTGCCTTCTTTCCCCTTTATATCAGTCCTCCTCCTCCTAGATTTCACCTCCTCACTTTCAGTTTCCTCCTAGTCCTGCTTCCAGGCTCTAGGCTTTCCTGTTACACTGGCCAAAGATGATGGGACCTGAGGCCAGTGGACTTATCCTGGGAACCCTCCAAAGAATTTTCCCTGGTCTGCAGCTCACACATGGCCACAAAACAACCTGAAAGACTCTAGGGCTCTTTGTGGCCACTGGCTCTCCCAGCACTGCTCCCTGCATTGACTGAAGTTTTCCCTGGCTTTGGTCTGAGCTGTGGATACAACTCTTTAATGCAGAGGTCTGCCCTCAGCCAGGAGATTCATTCATTTTGATTGGCAAGCAGATACTCAACAGTGGCTTCCCTGGTCACTGCCCAGTGACAGTGGAGGAGTGTCTGGGATCTCTAATGAAATATCCCTTGTGGTTTTCCCTTTCAGCCTTGCCTTCAATGGCATCTCCACAGAAGGAGGTAAAAGCCTTGCTCAAGCGCTGCAGCAAAACAGCTCAGTGAAGATAGTTTGGTAAGGAAGGCAGAGCTTGGTGTGGAGGACCTGGTCTCGAGATTTCTCAAATGGTCACTGCGTTTGTTTGGGTTGGTTTTCAGTTGGTGCTGTGGATAGAGTGCCCTAAATGCGCTGGGAGTCAGGAAACCCCAAGTTTGAACCCTGCCTCAGGCATTTATCAGCTGTGTGATCCTGGTCAATCGATCATTCATCCCTCAGCCTCAGTTCCATCATCTGTGAAATGGGGATAACAAGAGTTCCTACTTTACAATGTTGTTACAAGGATCAAATGTAAAGCTCTTGGCTGACTTTAAAGTGCTCAGTAAATGTCCATGATCATTATTATTATTTATTAAGCCCTAACCATATGGGAATATAGAGACATAAGCAAGATCCTCCAGGACCTTACATTCTCCTGGGGGAGCTGGGATACAAAGAACACACAGATAAGTACAACACAGCTGGGGGAAGCAGGAAAGGCTCACTCAAGTTGAGACTTGAAGTCTAGAGGTCTAAAGAGGAGGAAAGAGCCTTCTATATTCGAGGGCTACCCTGGGCAGAGGTATGGAGGTGGGAAATGAAATGTCATGTTTGGGGAACTGCGCTTGGGCCGTGTTGGCAAGAATACAGAGTGCACAAGGGAAGGAATTAGGTGGGGTAGAGAAGTGGGACGGGATGAGCATTTTATAATTGTGAAAATAATAGCCAACATATATATACATATAGTGTGCCAGAAACTAAGTGTGTTAATATCTCATTTGACAATATGAACTAAACCTGGTATTTGCACTTCTTACTTACGGCTCCAGCCTCTAGCTTCGGGCTGTCATAGCCTTTAAGTAAATCTATGGATACAGTTTGTTCTGACATCATAGACACTTTCCAACAAACCCTTTTACAAAGCACATTCTCTGAGAGATCTGACTGTGCTTCACAGAGAGGAGGGATGTGTTCTTTTAGCTCTGGCAGGACAGTGCTGACGGTGACCCTTGTGATTTCGTGCCCTCGCCCACTTGGCTCTGGTGGTCACAGTCATTGCATGCATATTATCCTCTGGGCTCTGTCTTCTTCACTCAGCATTTCCTCATACAAGTTTTCCCATGTTCTCTATGAATTCTTTTTATTTATTATTTCTTCTGCTGCCAAAATAGTCTATTACCTCATATTTTAGGGTTCTCAGCTTTTTGTTTATGACCGGTGATGATTCTATGGATATTTTCACACATATTGGGTCTTTTTAAACATATTTTTTACATTTTACATTTCTTACACTCAATAACCTTGAAACAGTCCTGATAATGAGATCATTGAGTCAAAGCACATGAATCTCCGGGAAGCTTTCCTTTCATAATTCCAACTTGTTTTCCAATCAGCTGATGTAATTCTCAGCCCACCAAGGATGAGTGAATCATATGGCCTGTGTTCCCCTGCCCCTTCAACAATGAGTTTCCCATTTCATTGCATTTTTATTTCCTGGCTTCATGGACAACTCACCACTTTTTTCAAACATTGATCTGGCCATTTAGTTCTTGATGGTGAAGGTCCCCTTCCAGTAGAAGAAGATGGGAGGGGTGGGGCAGATCTGCCCAGTGTTCTGGGACAGTCACTTCTGGTTGAAGGACAATGGAAAGGATCCTAACTGCTACTCATTCAGCATTAGTGTCTATACCCAGGCTTGAGTGCCCCCAGGTGTTCTTGTCCTCTCTTTGGGTTTACATTTTGAGGAATGGAGACCTTGCCTTTCCGGCCAGCCTCTCCCAAAAACTGGAAACAGGGATTGACCTCAGGGATTTACATGCTCATGCAGGCTGGCATGCGGGCAGGGTGAGCTAACCGCATCCTCTCTGTCTAGGTTGACCAAAAACGATCTTGATGATGAAGTAGCGGAGAGCTTGGCAGAGATGCTGGAAGTCAATCAAACGCTGAGAGATTTGTGGTAATTTTACCTTCAATAGCTCCCACTTATAGGATTCCTTAGACCAGGGAGGTCAAACATACAGAAACAGTGGTCACTAAACTGTACATAAGGATCCCTGCAGCCTCATATTGACTAAGAAAGCCATATGTGACCATTATCTTTGTCTTATAGTATTTTTATTTATTTTGTTAAACATTGCCCAGTTACATTTTAAGTCTGCTCTGGGTGACCTTGGCTGTGGTTAACACCTCTGCTTTCCACCATTTTTACATCTATGGGATGGAGGGGTGTGTGTGTGAGCGTGTATGTATGTGTGTATGTGTATACATGAACCCGTCCTCATTGCTGAGCCTTGAGCTGAATACTGTGACAGGCCTGCCCAATAAAATAGCTCAGGGCCTGTGAGAGAGCCTGTGCGATTGAGGGGAGTGTGGAGGGGCAGTGGAGTTGTACCTCCAGGACTCAGATCCTGGACCTGCCACTTCTGACCTGTTTGGCAATGGGCAAGTCACTTACCCTGTCCCAGCCTCCATTACTGCCTTCATTCAGCAGGAGGATGAGATGACCACTAAGGCCCAGATGTAAACCCTTCGGATCTGCTCTGTGTGTATCTTGTATGCGTTCACTAGCTATTTGTACAGGTTGTCTCCCCAGTTAGAATGTAAGCTCCTTGAGGGCAGCAAATGCTTTGCTTCTGTCTTTGTATTCCTAGCACAGAACCTGATGCATAGTAGGTTCTTCATAAAATGCTTGTTGATTGACTCAATCTAGGACCATCTTGGCATCTCTTGCCAGCGAAGACCATGACAGAAATCAGGTCAATGTCTTGGGTAGATGAAGGGGCTCCCCCTCCTACACATGGTCAGCAGCACTCGGGGATGCCTTCCTTTCCCTGTTTCCCTGACTCAGTCTTTAAGAGAGGCAACAAGAGAAGTGGGGGAAGGGGGATGTAGTAAAGGCAGTCAGGCTAATGGTGGGCAAGTGTCCAGCTGGATTTGGAGCGAGGGCTCTGCTTTCAAGGATCAGTCTCAAGGCCTTGTATACCTGCCCCAGTTTGCTCTTGGTAACCCTGGTCCTGGCAATGACCTCTCTTCCTGGGCCAGGGTGAAGGACTCGAAGCCTCACCAATCGTTATCAAGCACCAGTTTGTGATGGAAAGGGGACCCAACCAAAAATTAATAGACCTGAGTTTCTAACTATTAGGCTTGGTCATTGAATTTTTTTTTCTTATTGATAAAAACAAATTTATTAAGAATCTCTAGACTAGATGGTCCCTGATCCAAAGCCTCTGATTGCCACGGAAAGGAGGAAGGCCCAACCTCCCTCCTATCTCCCATCTCAGTGTTGCCAAAACACTTGCCTTCTGGGAATGTGTGATAGAAGCCAAACAAAATATTCAGCCTCATGGCTGTGAAGTACTTCACTGTTTGCCTCTTGCTTGGCCTGTGCACCGAGCTACAAGAGTTTGCCCCGGGGAGCCTTTCAAAAACACGTGGTTCACTGCAACCACGTCCCTGATCTATGAGCATTTAGCCCCTTCCTGCCTTCTGAGCAGACCAAGGAGAGCAAGGGTGAATTTGTAACTAAGCCCAATGAGGAACGAGTTCAGAAGAATTCTTATCAGTCCATGAATGTTTAATGCCATAAGTCTTCATGGTACAGAGATGTCTCTCCTGTGCCAAGTCAGGTCATATGGGTTCTGGGAAAGGCTCAGAATCCCTGGAAAATATTAACGCACTCGCACCTGGCACTAACTTCAAGCCAGGTTTCAGGCACATGAGGATTGTGGCCTTGTTCCAACTGTGAGGGTCTTTGCTACATCCCAACAAAACGAACCCATATCAGTGGCCCTCCTGGGATCCATGAAGACTTTCAGATCATGGCAGATGAAAGCTATTTACTGCTCCCTCCCTCTCCTCCCTCCCTCCCTTTCTCTCTCTCTTTCTCTCTCTCTCTCTTCCCCTCTCTCCCTCCCTCTCCCTCTCTCCCTCTCCCTCTCTCTCAGAATGTATAGAGGATCATAGATCTGAATCTATGGAAGAAACCTCAAAGCCTATCTATCTAGACCAATCTCATTTTTCAGATGGGGAAACTGAGGTCAGGCAGTACTCCTGATAATTTCCTACACCTCGAGCTGTCTAGACCAGCCCCTCATTTTACAGATGAGGGAAGTGAGGTCTGTTGATGGTGACTTGCTCAATGTCACACATAGTTCACAAACAGCAGAGTGAGGACCTGGCTTTGTCGCCGCTCATATCCCTATTTATCATTCTAGAAAACACTGTAGATAGAATAGGAGAGTTTAGAGACAGTGGACAGAGGAGACCAAGGCTGCAATCCCGACTTTATGCCTGTCTGACTATGAGCAAACACCTGACCTTCGTTAGCCTCACCTTCCTCATCATCCCATCTAGCTCCAACTGTCTGTACAGTTAGGTCACTCAGTCCAACCTACCACCCTCTATTAGAGCCCTTCTCTCACATCCCTGGAGTGTAATCAGGAAGCCTCTGCTAGGACATGTCCAAAGATGGGGAGCACTCTCCAGACAAGGTGGCCCATTTCAAGATGGGAGAGCTAAAGCAGCCTGGAAGTGTACCATGAGTCCCAGCTAGTTACAGCATGATCCACTTAACACTGGAAACCAATCCATTTTCCTTCCTTGTAAAGCAAAGAGTATAAGCATTCCTTGGCAGCCCTGTGACAGGCTTGGAAGGAGCTCTGGGAAAAGCACATCTTGGTGATGAAACTTGCTCTGCCTCTCAGAGCTGGCCATGCCCACTACCCTCCTGCCCCACGACCATGGTGAGAAGTGTTTAATACAAGGCTTCTTCTTGTTTCAGGCTCATTCAGAACCAGATCACAGCCAAGGGGATCTCGCGCCTGGCAGATGCTCTCCAGAAGAATTCGACGATCCTGGATATCTGGTCTGGCCCAACTCCTTTCCCTGCCTTGTGGGTTGGGGTGGAAGCATTGGTGACATATTTGGTGCTGAAGATCAATCCCCTTTGTCGTTCTTAAATCTGGGAACATTCAATTTGATACGATAATGAGTCTTGGAATTTTTTCTTCCACTTTTCCCAATTCCTTGGATTCCAGATGTACTTCCAGATAGTTTTGACTGGACTTTCTAACTTGGTTGAAGAATCACCAAATGGTTTGCTCCTCTCTGTGTTAATAGACGATAGACCTTCCCCTCCCTCCCACCTAAAGGGGTTAGCCTAGATGACCTCTTAGTCCTCTCTCATCCCCTTTCATGTCCACAGAGAGCACCATGTCTACAATAGTCTAAACAAAATGAAAAAGCAATATCTTGTATTGAATGATGAAGCATATTTGCCTTCTCTCTGTAGGGAGATAGGTGACCATGGTGGTGTTGGATGCCATGGCTGTATCCATTGGTTTCACTAAAGCCTTTTCCTTTGTAGCACCACCTCTGGACTCACTCTTCCAACCTCCATTCATTTTAGCAGGAAGGTCCACAGAGGGGAATTCCTAGGGGGATTATATCATTGGGTCACTGAAGGCTTGGGATACTCTACTCCTAACATTTGTGACCTCCATCTAGGATGCTCCCCCACTACCAATCAACCACCTGATATCTATTAACTTAAAGGAATATTTACTGAGAAGGTATAACAAGTTGATAAAACTATTCCTAAAAACAGGTGACTCAGCCTCCCTCTGTACACACTCAGTCTCTGGGATACTAATCTAAAGGGATTGGTACAAAACATCCCTACCTCCAACCCAGGCGTGAGTTGCTGCCACCAGCCCCATAATTCTCTTTTTCTATGGGATTTGAGGTGGCTTTGGTGGATGTTTCAATCTCAGTGGTCACCTGGCTATTCCCATTGATGTGTCTCCTGATCACTTGGGCATCCCATCTCAGAATACTCATTTAGCTAAGATCAGCAAAGAATAAATAAAAAGGAAATAAAAGAAACAGTGGCACCATGTGTTCACAGACACGTGGCAGCCAGGTAGGAGTAGAAATAGCAGTCCTCCTCCCTTGAAAGCTGCTACATGAGAGAGTGAGAGACAACCTGCTCAGACTTGATCTGTACACTCAGTTCCAGTTTAGCCTTTACTGAATCATTACTCCTTCCAACTCCTCAGTCAACCAGAAAACTTTTCATTTTTATCCTCAGACAAAGCAGTATAAAATTTGTCCTCAAATCAACTTTTAGAGGCATTCTTTGGGAAGTGAGGAAGGGTAAACGGGAAAGGGTGGAGGACTTTTTTTAGCCTTGAAGTAGGAAGTAAATGGCTCTCTGTTAGCTTCTTAATTTAAATAATAATACTTGCTAATTAGGCACTGAACTAGCTTGTTTCTGGTCATTCCTGAAGATGTACACCCTCTACATTTCAGTGCTCTGAGAGAAAGCTCTGGGTGTCCCACCCTAGGTCCAGTCTGCTATAGGACATGGGAGGCAGTATAGATTGGAAACATTGGAACAGAAACAGGATAGATGCACTGAATACATGATTCCCAAAGAGCTAGGCTGCTCAGCAATAGGGAAGGGTCAGCTTTAGCAGGAGAGGGGCCAGTTTAGCTTCTTGTCATATCTGTTAACCTCCCAGGCTTTTTTCCTGTCCCCAGCAAACAGGGCATGAAGTTGCCCCTTAGTACACAGAAGGGACTTCCTCTGAGAATGGGGAGGAGCAGAAGAGAACTCTCAGTAATGCAGAAAGTCTGGGCTTGGCTGTCAGAGTTCACATTCTCATGCCCTGGTTTGGGGGGATGCAGAGAAGGCTGTCTCTGGGAGGGCCACAGGGCTAGATTGTTCGCTGCTTGGTCAGTGGCTGGGGAGGCAGACTCCAGTTAGGAAATACACCGATAATCCTGACTGTGGCTTCCAGAAAACAAGGGCCATACCAGTGAGGCTGGTCAAGGACCTTGGGGTATTAGCAGCTGCAAAGCAGCACCTACCCCTTCTGTTTGAACAGTGGGTGGTTTTAAGTTAACAGTTTTTGTTTGTTTTAAGGGAAAAAAAAAACTTCACACCCTCTTCCCCTAGTTTCATTGTAAATCCCTACTCCCTCTTTTGTTGGGCAGACAGTCAGGCAGGAAGGCAGGCCATACTTTGCTCACTGTAGATTCTAGAGGTCTGGGTCTATGTCAGACCTGCCCCATTCAGGCCACACTGGGGAACAGGATCAGTTCTGGGAACCACACTTTAGGAAGGATATGTGATGAGCCAGCAAGTGTTCAGAAGAGAGCAGCTAGGATGAGGGAGAGCCGAGGCCAATGGGCCAATCCATCACTACGCACTTATTGTGCATTTAGTATGTGCTGTGTGCTCTGCTCATACTAGTGATCCACATTAGCAACAGACAGTCCCTGCCCTCAAGGAGTGTATGTTCTGATGAGGGAGACACAGAAGACACACATGATTACATGGGAGATAAATGCAGAGTAAATGGAAGGAAGCCTTGGATGGGAAGGCTGGGGTGGTGGGTGGGGGGGACTGGGAAAGACTTGTAGGAGGTGATGCTCAGGCCAACTTGTGAAGAAAGTCAAGGATTCAACACAGCAGAGGTTAAGAAACAGCATTCTAGGCATGAAGGACTGCCACTGCAAAGGACCAGAGATGGGAAACACCATGCATCAGGAGCAGAAAATAGGCCAGGGTGGCTGGGAGTGTGAGAGCCAAAGATGCCCTGGGTCATTGTTAGGCAGCCACACTCCTTTATTTCAATTGTGCTGGATTGTCAAGGGGAGACACTTAGTGCTGTTGCATTCACTTGGCTTCCTCCAAAAACTTTAGAAAACACAGTCACCTGAATTGCCCCCCTCCCACAACTCCATGGGTTCCAATTAACACTTTCTTCACTTTCTGCTTCCCTGCCAGCTTGAATGGGAACCCGATCAAGCCTGAAGAGGCCAACGTGTTTCAGAATGAGAAACGGTTCCATTTTTGAGGAGCTGTGTCTCCATCAGCACTGCCCCGCAGCAGTCAGTGTGACCAGTGTCGTCCAGAAAGGAACCAGCAGCACAGCCTCACACGCTGGGGACAACAGCCCTGGGCCAGCTGTCAGGGCAGACTGACAGCAGTCAAGGACTTCCGGAAGATGGCGGCCCGTGGGCACCGGGCTGACAGTGCTGCTGAAGAAACACATATGGCTTTTCCCTGGGAAAACTGGCTAGTGTGTTACTGAGGCAGGAGAATCCATTTTGTGGACATTTTTTGAGTTGTCTGTATGCCACCAGAGGCTCTTGTATATAGTCATGTTTTTTGTACATATCCATTAACAGTGCTGTGCACACAGCACTTTGTCAGTGATGAGTGAATGAAAGAATTTATTTTTCTATGCAATGGAAGGAAGATGAGTTTCTGAGAAAATATGGAGCTGGCCAAGCTTGATTCATACCAGTGCCTGAGCCTTCCCTGAGCCTTGAAGGCTGTCAGGTGGTGCAGTGGATAGGGCATTGGACTTGGAAACAGGGAGACCTGAATTCAAATCCTGTCCCAGATGTTAGCTGAATGCAACTTGGCAAACCTCTTAACCCCTCTGGGCTTCAGTTTCCTCATCTGTAAAATGGTAATGATACTAGAACCTACCTCACAGGGTTGTTGTGAGGTACTAGATATAAAGTGTGTCATATAGAAATGCTTTTTAAACTTATTGTTACTCTTGTTGAAATGAATCTCTGTTGGAATCAAGACACTGAGCATTGCAATGGCATTGGATCATAGATTTCTAGCTGGGATGGACCCTAGAGGGGGAAGGAATAAGCACTTATGTGTGAGCCATGCCCTGTGCTAAACATTTTTTAGATCATTCCCTTTGATTTTCATCACAACCCTGCGAGGTAGGTGCTGTTATTATCCCCATTTTGTAGATGGGAAGATTGAGGCAGAGAGAGGTGAAATGATTTGCCTAGGATCACATAGCTGGCAAGGGTCTGAGGTTAAATTTGAACTCAGGTCTTCCTGACTCCTGGACCAGTGCTCTGTGAACTATGGCGCTCTCTAGCTACCTCTAGAGGTCATCTAGTCCAGCTCCCTCAATACACATTGAGGAAACAGGCCCAGAGACATCAAACAGCTCACCACCTACAGTCTAGTGATCTCCGTGTTGGTGGTATCTCTCCAGGACAGAGCCCTGGGTAATGACATCTAAGGCTTTTGGGGTAAAACATGCTCAGTAAATAAATACATGGCTCCTTCGGTGACACAGATAAGGATTATCATATGTGCATCCCACAGATGAGGAGACAGATCCTACGGTGAGTCAGGGCCCCGAAAATTGTTAGAATGCTCACAACTCTGTAGTCCCATAGAGAGTGACAAAGCAGGCAGCCTGTGTCATCTCTTCCCTCCCCTCTGACATGCTTGTGCATCCAGACCAGCCACCCAGCTCTTATCCCAATTGAGTAAGGATGCCAGACAGACCCTCACATGTCCTCTCTGGTCTCTTCTAGTACAGCTCTGCCCACATGTACCGTCTTGCTCTAACCAGAGTGAAGGAAGAGTATGTGGATGGATATGTGCTACAGGAGACTGGAAAGGGGGGGAAATGGTTTCTGAGCCCCAGTGTAACCTGGAAAAGCCTCTCAGTGCCCAAGATGGTGAATTGCGGAGAAGGGGCTGACTGCAATGGGGATGAGACTTTCAGTTCTGTGTCTCACTCCTAGGCCTATAACCCAACATTGTGAATCCAAGGTTTTGTGGAAGAGTCAGGGGGTTGGGCTGGATCTGAGCCTCCTAGGTTATACCCTGTGGGATGAACACCTTGGCCAACAGATCCTCCTCTGCACCCTCAGGGCAGTCTGTTCTCTGCTCAGTCCAGTCATTCATCACAGCAATATAAACTCATCTCTGCTGCACAACAAAGGACAGCTATCCCCTGGAGTTTGGGGAAATCAGTGGCTGGGTCAGCATCCCCCTGAGGCAACCAGTCAGTGGTCTTTCACCAGTGACACTGTCGTGGCACTGTCCCTTCGCAGTGACAGGTCTGTGGAAGTTCTACTTTTAACTCATTGTTCAGCTGCCAGAGAGAAGAAATCAGACTCTTGTTCCCCTTGGAAGAAAGCCCAGAAAGCCAGCGTCCAAAGGTCCTTTTCCACACAGCCTGCTGACCCTCCATGGGAGGCTAATCTGCCCCTAAGTAGGTCAAAAGGACAATACTGAGTCAATGACAAAAAAATGATATTCTTAGTTCTGAAAAACAAATTGAAAAAACAAGGAAAAATGTGAAGGACCTAAACAGGGCTTGTTCATTGAAAAGCTGGCAGGCAGGCAACAAATTAAACGTTGTCCATAAGCCAGGTGCTGTGTTGAGCTCTAGACACAAATGGAGGGATAAAAGTAGACAGTTCCTGTCCTCAAGGAGCTTATGTTCTGATGAGAGATGCTAATTCATGAAAGAGAGCTAAAAGGGGTGTGTGTGTGTGTGTGTGTGTGTGTGACAGTGGCAGCCTATATTATTTGGCTGAATCAAATTGTTTTCCAGCACTATTGGATGAATTCTTAGCTCTACCAAGAGGATATTAGCATGACCACATTTTAGGGATGGCATTGACAACCTGAGGACAGTGATTTTAGATCATGCCTCATGAGAATTGGCCACTAGGTGGCACAGTGGGTAGAGCCCTGGGGATCAGGAAGATGCCTCTTTCTGAACGGGAATGCATTGGAAGATACATAATCAGCAGTATAACCTTGGGCAAATCACTTAACCGTTTGCCTCAGTTTGCTCATCTGTGAAATGACCTGGAAAAGCAAATGGCAAAGCACTTTAGTATCTCCTAAAATTTAGACCCCTCAGATGGGGTTGTAAAGAGCCAGATACAACCGGAACATGACTTAACAATGAATATGAGAATTGGTTGAAAGAAATGGGAAAGTTTAGCAAAAAAAAGAGACTTGAAGAAATGGGGAAGGGGAAGAGAAAGGACACAGAAATGTAGGTGATGCAAAGACAAAATCTACAAAGAAAATTTCATTTTTAAGAAGAAAAACCAAACATGATATTACATGACAAGGTCAACTCCCTGATAAAGTATGAATTCTTTATACTTCATATGGTCCCAGGAGTAATGATGACATCACAGTTGCAGGTGATTCATTGTTTGGGCTACACCCTTGCATTTGTCCTAGTAAAGGGAAGGTGGAGAGAACACCGGGGCTGAGAGGCCTGAGTCAGACACCAGAACAACAAGAGAGTTCCCTGGAGCGGAGCTTGTACAGGCACTCCTCCTGACCCAAGTGGGAATGGAAAGCAAAGTTGCTGCAAAGCGCAGGGTCCCAAGGTAGAGGAGCAAACCTTACCTCCAATCAGGGAAGTCTGGACCACTAGTGAGGGGTCTTGGTGGCAGTTTTGCGGACTATTTCTGAGCTCAAGGGCAAAATGGGTTGAGATTTTTTTTCTTTTCAATAAAGTCTGCCCTATCTTGTTACATTAGCCTAAGTGCTTCCAAGGGAATTGATGTCCTCTTCCTTTTTGTTGTGGAAACTTAGAGACAAATCAAATCTTGATGCTTCCAGGGAAGTTGGAACATAAGTCAGAGAGATAAAAATTCAAACTGAATGTGATCAGCTTAAACCTAGAACTTTGATTCTAAACCACAGGTTACACAAAAAGCAATATTCAGAGATGTAAGTCAAAGAATCTTAGAAGTGGAAGGGAAAATGTCATTTAGAGCAAGGTTCTCATCTTACAAATGAGAAAACTGATGGAGAAGGCTGGTTATTACAAATCACGTTTCTTGACTGCAAATCTAATTTTCTTTGATACTCTGTTGGAATATTGGATCACATATTCCCTAAAAGTTATTCTGATTGACTTTCTGTTCTCTAGGCCATGCCATAATTGAATATTTTTCAATTATACTCTAATGGATCTGCCATTTCTCCAGTGAAGACATTCAGTTCTACAGTGCAGATTACACCCCTTACATGTCCATCCTGTGTAACTCTTGTTCATGGTCCTCTCATAAATTTACCAGGGTTTTGGGATGAGGCACCCAATGATTTAGGGGCCTTCTTTGCTTTCTCTGGATGTTACCTGTATATCAGTGGAATACACAGGTTGCCCACTGGTTATGCCTAGCAGTCATGTCTTTGACTGGGCTCTATCCTAGACAGATTCCATTTCTTCAGTCTCATGCATACCAAATGCTTCCTAGAGCAGAAATCATGGCATTCAGAGCTGTAAATGATATTGGCCACAAGAGGGCAGAAGGTCTCCACTGTGGAAAGGCAATCCACACCCTGGAAGCGTTGAAAGGATCAAATTGTCAACCCTTCCCCTGTTTAAACAAAGCACAACCTAGGTATATAGGGGATAGGATTTAGGTGAGGTTACCCAGAGGCACTGTGCTGGATTGGGGATTGAAGGACTGGGCTTCACAGCTCAGTTCTCTTGAGAACTAGGTAAATTTAGGTCATTTCATTTCAGTGCCTCAGTTTCTCCTTTGTAAAATGAAGGGGTTGGACTCCAAGGTCCCCTCCAACTCTAGGGCTATGATCTAAGGAGTATGTGAGATATGAGCTCCAGGAGCCACAGCTCAGCACCTTTTAATCAGTGCCAAGTTGTGTTAATATATTCTTGGAGGTTGCCTTTCATTCAGGAGATGAAATAGATAAGGAAGCTGGGACTCCCAGTTAGGAGGGCCCTAGGCTGACCATGCCTCCTCCGTCTTTTTTCTCTTCCCTTGGCCTCAGACACCCTTTGTTTTTCTACATAACCACAGTCTCTTCTCTCTCTCTCCCTGTCTGTCTCCCTCTCCCCCTCCCTCTCTTCTCCCCACTCTCTCTCTGGTCAAGTTCATTCACAACAGCCCATTCAGCTCCCATCCCTGTGCCAATGATTTCTCTGTCTCCAGACCTACCATCTTCCCCAGCCCCTAGAAGCCCTCTCTCTCCATTGGGACCTCCCAGTCAGGCCTGAAATACAACATAGCCGAAAGTGAGGTAATCTTTCCTCTGCTCCCTCAACCTCCTCTTCGTTCAGACTTCATTGTTTGGCTTAATGGCACCACCCACTCAGTCTCCTAGATTCGGAACCTGGCTGTGTCATCTCCTGAACTTCTGCTATCTAATTAGTTACCAAGTCCAGCCTAGTCATTCTGCCTTCCCTTCTCTCATTTACCCTCTATACAACTGACAAGCTAATTGTCCTCATGCAAAGGATGGTGTCTCTCTTTTATTTAAAAATCATCACCAGTTTCCTTCTGGCTTCCACATCAAGCCCAAATCCCATTGCCAGAATACTTTGGGCTCTCCAGTCTGGTGCCACTTTTACTTACCCACTTTGACCAGGCCCTACCAGGACCTCCACCAAGTTCCTGTTGTTTACATAGAAACTGGATAAGGAAGTACCCCCAAGGCAGCAGGCAACCCAGTGGAAAATTAACTTTGTGAAAAACAAGATTATAAAACAGGGGAGGGTAAGAAATCCAGAGACATGCAGCCCCAAGTCAGGTAGGCTTTGTTTTGACAATTGTCTGAGTGACACCCCTGCCCCCATTCCCAAGGTGATGTGGCACTCAGCCTTTTGGGGAATAAAGCATTTGTAGGGAGGGAGCATCATTGTCCTTCAGACCAGGAAAGACTTACCAAGTGTGGGCTGCTGCTATCACAACCCAAGGCAAGCCTCTATAAGGGACTGAGGGAGGCAGCCAGGGGAACCCCATCTGACTGCAGCTGCTCTCAGGCTCTGACTTTGTTTTCCAAACTTGATTCTCATGCCCTTTGATGATTCCCAGGGAGGGGAACATTCACACTGTTGTAGTCTGAGTGTTTACTCAAGGCTAAGTTGTTTTTTTCTAGTGTCTTCCTCCAAATACTCAATAAACACCATTCAAATTGGGCTCCCCATTCTCCAAATACATCTTGCACTGTCCTGCCTCCAAGCCTTTGCCAATTCATTCCCTGTGTTTAAAATGCCTTCCTCCAAAGCTTACTGATTGAATTTGGTCCCTTCCCACATTAAGACTCTGAACCTCTTCATCCCTTAAAGCTCAGCTGCAGTTCTAGTTTTTAGATGAAGTCTTTCCTGACCCACCAAGTAGGGAATGAACAAATGTTTGGCTTTTTTCTCTTGGTGCCCGGACTGCGTACATATTTTGTTGCTCACAGTCTGAGTGTGTCAGGGCACCTCCTCCCTCTTATCTCTAAGGCAGAACCCTGTGCCTTTTTTGTTCAGTCCCCAGCAGGGTGTTCTGTGTATACTGAAGCTGATTAGCTTTAGTAGCACAAGTACTTTCTTAATGATGATTGGATATAAAGGAAGGAGGAGGGAATGTCATCTCTCCCGACATCCAGGAACCTTTTGAAATCACATTGCATTTCAGTGTTGAAAAGATGGGGGCTGGTAGCAACCTTCCAGAAGAATCTCAACAATTTTTAAAGTTGGGCACCTGTTTCGTAGAAAGCAGTGGGGGGTCCTTGTAAACCCGAAGGGTCTTGCCTAGGGGATCTCATGAGCCTGTGTTCTCCTAAGTGTTATAACCAGGCATAAGAAGTAGCAGGCATCAAGATTCCAAGAACTGACACATACAAAAAGAAACAGACTTCTTCTGCTTGGTCTAGGAAAGGCAGATTTATGCTGAATGGAAGCTGTGAAGGGTTATGGTGGACAGAATGCTGAATCTGGAGTCAGGAAGACCTGAGTTCAAATCCAGCCTCAGAACGCATACTGACTATGAGACCCTGAGCAAGTTACTTCCCATCTGTTTGCCTCTTTTTCCTCAATTGCAAAATGGGGATAAGAACAGCACCTACCTTGCAGGGTTGTTGTGATAATCAAATGAGATAATATTTGTAAAGTGCTTAGTACAATCGTATTACTTAATACAGCTTACACATAGGAAGCACCAATATAAGTATTAGCTGTTATTATTAATAATTACCAACAGAGTTCTGAAAAGCTGGAATGGGCTGTGTTAGGAGGTAATGAGATTTCCCTCACAGGAATCCAAGCAGAGGCTGGATTAACCCTGATCAGGGATCAGAGGGGACCCTTGTTCAGGTACGAGTCAGGCCAGAGAGCTTCCTAGGTCCTTTCCAACTCTGCAGAAATAAAACTGTAGAGTGCTGAAATATATTGCCATTATTTCAAGATGGCAGAGTAGCTTATCTGTTGCTTCAAGCTAACATGGTGGAAGTAAGGCCATTTCTGGATTTCTCTGCTCTTCTGTTACTCTTACAGATTCCTTCCTATCCAAGAAATTTATGGTAGGAGTGTCAGGGGCACTGAAGAGATATGGGTCAGACCCGAGTCAGCAGAATCTGATCACGAGAGGGACTGAATGTGGAAGAGCATACTTGGAATTCTCATTGTCTAGCCTTTCCACACATACACACCCAAGGCTGGGCTGTATGGGGTGAGGCTCAAGGGAGGCCAGTGAACTTTGCCCCTACCATACCAGAAGCCTCAGTAAGAAGCCAGCCTGACCCTCCTGAAACACCCATGCCATGGCCATGTTGGCAGGCTGCCAGCTGTGTCTTCACAGGACCTCACATCTGGGTGGAACCTTGGAGATCAAATGAGTTCAACCCCCAAAGCTGAGGAAAATGAGCCCCATGAAGAACCAATGAAGCACTTAACCTGAGCACTTATAAACCCTATGTGCCAAACGCAGTGCCAAACACTGGGGACATAAATGGAAAAAAAGGCTTTACACACAATTTGGAGGAGTCACCGCATAAAAGAAAGTTCAGCAGCAGGATAGATAGATAGGCCCTGGTCAGGCACAGCACGGGGTTGGATGGCAAGGCCCACAGGCCTTTAGGTTAATCCAGGTCCAAAGAACTTGGAGGTAAGTGAGTGGCACAGTAGAGAGATAGACGATCTGAGATGGAAATCAAACTCCAATATTTACTACCTATGTGATTCTGGGCAAGTCACTTAGCATTGCTTTCCTCAGGTTCCTCATTTGTAAAATGGGAATGATAACAGTACCTACCTCCCAGGATCAGCGGAAGATATAATAAGATTATTTACAAAGTACTTTGCAAACCTTAAGAACTATAAAATTGCTAGCTATCATGACTAATCTTTTGGTGACTGTGCTTCAATAGTATTGTTTCCTTGGCAGTCCTATTTATGCATTCCAAAGCATGATTTTGTCCATAGGCTTTGGCAGGCTTCCAAAGAGGTCTGTGGTCCCAAAAAGGCTCAGGCCTCCTGCCTTAGTCCAAAGGCTCTTTGTGGTATTCCAGGGTATGTATTCTCCTTGGACGCATTGGTCACCCTCAGCTCCTGTCACGGAGCTTCTTAAGTCTTTTCCTGTCAAGTGAAAGATAGTTCTGGTTTTGGACAGAATAAACCATCTTTTCATTACAGTCTCTGAAAGCTTGAGGACCTTTTGGACGCTTGTGAAAAATCACAATGAACACATTGTAATTTAACATTCAGATTGGGGTTCTTTCTGTTATTCTATCTGCAACAAGTCCAATTGCAATCCATGCTAAAGAATCGTGCTTACATTTGGTTCCAAATAGCATGTTCTGGATAAAGAATGTGGTCCTTTTCCTGGAGGCATTTTGTTTGGGAAGGCACTATCTCAGGCCTCAGCAAAAAGATGAAATACCCAAGAGGGTGCTCTGGATGAACTGTATCTTTGGACAGCATCTTTGCCCAGAAAGCCCCAAAGAGGGTCTTCAAGAGTCAGGTTTGATTGAGCAATAACTTCATTTTAAAAATACTGCTCACTCTTGCATGTCTGACAAAAACTGTTCAGGAATAGCTAAGAGAGATCTGGTTACCCAGGGCTAACTGAGACTTCACTGGGTAATTTAGTTCAAATAAATATACTCTTAGATTGACAAATGATGAAAGTGGACAAACTTAAAATTTCAAGAAAACAATAATGGCTAACAGAATAGCTAACATTTATATAGAAGGCACTTTAATGATATCTCATTTTATCCTCACAACAGCCTTGATAAATAGACAATCTTATTATCTCCATTTTACAGATGAGGAAACTGAGAGACAGAGGTTAACTGACTTGGCCCAGGTCACACAGGTTAAGTATCTGAGTCTGGACCTGAATTCACATCTTCCTGACTCTAGGTCCTGTACCTCCTCTGATAACTGAGACATTGTGACAGAGAGATATTGTGGATACAAAGATAAAAAGGAATTGTCCTTATCTGAAGGAGCTAGTGTACTGTTAGGGGATGTAACATGGAAAACATGAATGTACAGAAAGTAAATACAAAGTAACTTCAGAAGAGAAGGAGCACAGGGAACTTGGGCAAGGGCTTCATGGAGATAGTAGCAGCTGGTCTGAGCCCTGAAGGACAGCACAGTTCTGAATGACAGATAAAGGAAAACGTTCCAGTGACGGGGCATGCTTTGTTCCTTGAAAAAGCGTTGAATGAAAAGGCATTTCTGATCAGTGTTATTGGGGAGGAGGAGAAATCAGTAATCAGAAATACTATGGGTTTGACTCTGCCTTTGAAGAGTGGGAAAAATGTCTTTGGTGAGAAGGGTATGGGGGAAGCCAGAACCACTGCTGAAAGATTAAAAAAACAAAACACTGTCTAAAACTGTGGGAAAGAACTTTTTTACTTTAACCTGTAATTCAAGTAGAGTAGATAAAGGGCAAAGTTAACAACTGTGGAGAAAGGTACTGAGGTATTTACAAAATCTTGGAGTAGGAAGTGACCTCATAGGCCATCTGGTACAATCTGAATCTGAACAAAAATCCTTTAGGAGGAGGGGAATGGAATAAGAGTTTATTAAGTGCCTACTATGTACCAGGTACTATGCTACAAATACGATCTCATTTGATCTATCCCAAATACCTAACAAGTGATCATCTAGCCTTTGCCTGAACACCACAGTGAGGGGAAGCCCTCCACCAAGGCAAATCATTCCACTTGGGGAAGTTCTTCCTTATATCAAGTCTATATTTATATAAGGCACTTCGCAGACCTTAAAATGAAATAAATATGGTAGCCTGTTATCACTAGCTTCACTCCAACTTCTGTCTCCAGACTCACACATAACAAGAAGTTACTTGAATGCCTGAAGACAGCTATCACTTCCCCCAAAGTCTGCTTTTATTCACTCAAAGTTCAAGTCCTTTACCCAAGCCTGACTTTCCCTCTGGTATAATCTCTAGCCTGCCACTATCCTGGTTACCTCTGGACACTTAAGCAAATGTTCTTCATGAAATATGATGTCTAGAAATCTCTCTCTCTCTCTTCCCTTCCCCCACCCTCCCTCTGCCTCTATCTCCCTCCCTCCCTCTTTCCATATATACATATGTATACATACATTATATACATATGATTGTATGTAACATGTATACATATATATCATATATACACACATATATTTAGCTTTATTCTTTAAAAGTGTCTTGACACTCTTAAAACATTCAGTTCCCAAAGCACACCCCAATAGATCTCTCCTTTATAATAGAGTGAAGTAAAACAACCCCCATGGGCCACATCTGAAATGCACACCTGGTTCTGCCCCTATTTATTGCCCACCACCAGTGGGGGAGGTGGGGAGGAGGCTACCCCCTAGGTTTCCTGAGCCATAATTGTTGATCTGACTTCTGGATTCTCTTGGCCTTCTTTTCCTTTCCCTTCTGGTGGCTGGGTAAAATCTTCTTCTGGTTCTATGTATTTTGCTCTACACTAACTCAAGTTTTCCCAAGTTTCTCTAGATTTTTCCTATTCATCCTTTCATATAGTGCAAGACAATTCTATTCCATTCAAAAACCATGTGTTCAATCTTTTCCTACTTGATGGGTATTCCCTTTCTTTCCAGACCTTTATTAGAAAAAAAAAACCGATGCTACAAATTCAATATAGTTTTGAAAACAGATTCATCCAATTAAGCAGACAAGCAAGGTAAGCAGCCATGAAAAAACACATTTCTGCCTGACCTGCCACAGATCCCCAGGCCCCCAGTGTGAGTGACATCCCTAGTTCAGCCCATCCATGGCCAGCTTAGAACATCTCTTTTCCTCTGAGGTTGCTGCTTGACACTTCTCCTCAGAGTGGCTGATGTAATGAATGGGCTTTCTCTACAGGGCTGCTGGCTTCCCACTTCTGGAGGGCAGGAACCAGCTTCCTCTTCTTGCATTTGCATCTCTCGTACTTGCACAATGCCTGGCACTGACTAGGCTTTTATCAAATATTTATTGACTACTGACTTTGCCAGACCAGAGAGAACAGGTAGACAGACCTGCTGAACTCAGGCCTACATTCCTGGAACTACAATCAAACCACTGCGCTCTCTACAGAAAACGTTTTTTTTAAAAGCGGGAATTTTTTTTTATTATAAATCTAGAAGTCTTTGAGTATGCATGGTTCCCTAGGTCAGTCTTGGGTCTAGTGATAAATTAACCCATAGCTGGAAGCAGAACTGAATCTCATGGCAAAATACCTAAACTTCAGGTTTAATGTTTTTGAGAACGGAATTCAAGAAATATTTATCAAGTTCCTGTGGGACTTCTTTCTGACTCCCCATCCCCACCCCAAATGGATAAGATACTATGCTAATTACTGAAGAGACAAAAATTTCATGGAAAGTGTACGTTGACCAAAAGCCTTAGGAACCATCAACAAGCAATAAAAAATGATCTTCTTTTGAGGCGGAGTGATGGCAGTTAAGAGCAATATTATTTTAAAAAGGTAATTTGGAGGGGAGGAGCCAAGATGGCAGAGTAGAAAGACTCACGTATGCTAGTTCTGAACCCACAGCCCATATATTTCCTGCAAGAACTCCCCACAAATTCTGGATCACTGCAAGGTGCGCAGAAACAGTGGAAGAGATTTCCGTTCCAGAGAGCCCTGGAGAGCCGTCCCCAGGGTCCGTCACGCCCTGGAAAGTGGAGCCCACCCCTGCCCTGCCCTGGCCGGGTGGCCCCAGAGGAACAGATCCGAGCAGGCTTCAGGGATGGAACCTCCGGCAGCTGAGAAGGTCCTTCCGCCAACAGATGCTACAGGTCAGTGAGAGAGACGTCTGAGCTGGCCGAGAGGGGAGCGGGGTGTCTCCATGGCTCGGGCCCCCTTGGGAGGAAGCGGCGGAGGCAGAGGCAGGGGTAGGAAGTGGTGGAGGCAGCGGCGGTGGCCCGGAACTCCCCGAGCAGCAGGCAGGATCTTCATTACTGAAGGTCTCTGCATAAACCACCTGAAGGAGCTGAGACTGGGAGGTAGCCCTGCCCCCACCCACTCCATTACTAAAGGTCTCTGCATAAAGCCCCTGAGGGAACTGAGCCTGGGAGACGGCCCTGCCCTCACCAGCTCCATTACTGAAGGTCTCTGCATAAAGCCCCTGAGAGAGCTGAGCCTAGGAGATGGCCCTGCCCCCAGCCGCTCCATTATTGAAGGTCTCTGCATAAAGCCCCTGAGAGAGCTGAGCCTGGGAGGCAGCCCTGCCCCCACTCCAGCACCAGAACTTAAGCTCACATTGAATAGCAGCCACAGCTGCCTTGGAAAGCCCATTTGAATCTCAGAGCCCAAGCACTAGCTGGGCGGATCTAGCCGGGGGTGCAGAGGAATCTCAGAAGTCAAGTAACTGGCTGGGAAAATGCCCAGAAAAGGGAAGAAAAATAAGATCATAGAGAGCTTCTTTGAGCAGGTGCAAATGTTCCCGTCTTTCAATTCTGATGACGAGGAAATATTCTTACCATCAGGGAAAGACATGGAGGGCGGGGCCTCTGTATCCCAGACATCCCAGGGGGATGTCGGGTGGGCTCAGGCCTTGGAAGAGCTCAAAAAGGATTTTGAAAAGCAAGTTAGACAGGTGGAGGAAAAACTGGGAAGAGAAATGAGAGAGATGCAAGAAAAGCATGAAAAAGGGGTCAATACCTTGGTAAAGGAGACCCAAAAAAATGCTGAAGAAAATAACACCTTGAAAAATAGGCTCACTCAATTGGCAAAAGAGGTTCAGAAAGCCAATGAGGAGAAGAATGCTTACAAAAGCAGAATTAGCCAAATGGAAAAAGAGGTTCAAAAGCTCACTGAAGAGAATAGTTCTCTCAAAATTAGAATGGAACAGATGGAGTCTAATGACTTTCTGAGAAACCAAGAAATCACAAAACAAAGCCAAAAGAATGAAAAAATGGAAGAGAATGTGAAATATCTCATTGGAAAAACAACTGACCTGGAAAATAGATCCAGGAGAGACAATTTAAAAATTATGGGACTACCTGAAAGTCATGATCAAAAAAAGACCCTAGACATCATCTTCCATGAAATTATCAAGGAAAACTGCCCTGATATTCTAGAACCAGAGGGCAAAATCAGTATTGAAAGAATGCATCGATCACCACCTGAAAGAGATCCAAAAAGAGAAACTCCTAGGAACATTGTGGCCAAATTCCAGAATTCCCAGGTCAAGGAGAAAATATTGCAAGCAGCTAGAAAGAAACAATTCCAGTACTGTGGAAATACAATCAGGATAACTCAAGATCTAGCAGCTTCTACATTAAGGGATCGAAGGGCGGGGAATAGGATATTCCAGAAGTCAAAGGAACTAGGACTCAAACCAAGAATCACCTACCCAGCAAAACTGAGTATAATACTTCAGGGGGAAAAAATGGTCTTTCAATGAAACAGAAGACTTGCAAGCATTCTTGATGAAAAGACCAGTGCTGAAAAGAAAATTTGACTTTCAAACACAAGAATGAGAAGAAGCATGAAAAAGTAAACAGCAAAGAGAAGTCTTAAGGGACTTACCAGAAGTGAACTGTTTACATTCCTACATGCAAAGACAATATTTGTAACTCTTTAAAACTTTTCAGTATCTGGGTAGTTGGTGGGATCACACATATACACACACACACGTACACGCGTGCACACACACACATACACTCATGCACGCATATACAGAGACAGAAAGCACAGATTGAACTGAATAGGATGGGACCATATCTTAAAAGAAATTAAGGTAAATGGTGAGAGAGAAAAGTAGGGGGAGGAAAGAGGGTGAAATGGAATGGGGTAAATTATATGTCATTCAAGAGGCAAGCAGGAGACTTTTTAGTGGAGGGAAAAAGAGGAGAGCTGAGAAAAAAAAACCAAGAAGTTTACCTTCATCACATTCGACTAAAGGAAGGAATAAAATGCACACTCATTTTGGTATGAAAACCTATCTTACAATACAGGAAAGTGGGGGAGAAGGAGATAAGCAAGGGGTGGGGATGATGGAAGGGAGGGCAAAGGGAGGAGGGAGCAATTTGAAGTCAACACTCTTGGGGAGGGACAGGATCAAAAGACAGAATAGAAACAATGAGGGGCAGGATAGGATGGAGGGTAATTCAGTCTTACACAACACGACTGTTATCGAAGTCATTTGCAAAACTACACAGATAGGGCCTATATTGAATTGCCTGCCTTCCCAAAGGGAATGGGTGGGGAGGGAGGGATGGGGAGAATTTGGAACTCAAAGTTTTAGGAACAACTGTTTAGTATTGTTGTTGCTACTAGGAAATAAAAAATACAGTTAATGGGGAATAGAAAGTCATCTGGCCCTACAGGACAAAAGAGAAGATGGGAACAAGAGAAGGGAGGGATGATAGAAGAGAGGGCAGATTGGTGATAGGGAAAATTAGATTGCTCGGTGTATTGGGGTGGGGGGAGGGGATAAAAGGGGAGAAAATTTGGAACCCAAAATTTTGTGAAAATGAATGTAAAAAGTTAATAAATAAATTTTTATTTCAAAAAAAAAAGGTAATTTGTAATCTCATGAACATGATAGGTTCTAAGCAGTATAATATGTAGCATTTTTTTTTAGGGCCTACAATGTGCCAGACATCAAGTGGAGCACTTTGAAAATATTATCTCATTTAATAGAGAGACAGTATATGACCAAAGGATAGAGAGGGTCTTTGAAGATAAAATGGACAATTTAGAATACACACAATTAATAAAAATGCCATTTGTTAGCATTTGTGTAGCACTTAAAAGATTACAAAGAACTGTGTATATTATCTCATTTACTCCTCACAAGACCCATGGGAGGTCAGGTGGTGTTTATTATCCTCATTCTACAGTAGAGGAAACTGAATCAGACAGAGGTGAAGTGACTGACTCAGGGTCACACAGCTAGTTAAGTGTTTGAGGCTGGATTTGAATTCAGATCTTCCTGATTTCCAGGTCAGCACTATCCATCATACCACCTAGCTCCCCAAAAGAGTGCAATACAATTAAGATTAGAGGGATTAACTGGGGAAAATAATCTTCAAAGTGGGTTTTTCTGATAGAGGTCTCATTTTCAAAATATGTAAGGAACTGATTCAAACTTATAAAACTGAGCCATTCCCCAATAGATAGATCTTCAAAGGATACGAATAAGGAATTCTCAAGGGATGATATCAAAGCCATTTAGTCATATAAAATCAAAGTTATTTATAGCCATAAAATCAAAACTATTTATAGTCGCAAAATCAAAGCTATTTATAACCATAAATAGGTCCAGATCCTTGATCAGAAAAATGCAAATTAAAGGAAATCAGGTTCCACCTCACACTCCTTAGATTTGTAAGGTTGACAAAAATAAAACGTGAAAAATGTTAGGGAGGCTTCGGAAAAACAAGCAGATTGCTATACAGTTGATAGAGTCGTGAACTGGTAAAAACAACCCAGAAAGCAATTCATAATTATTGCTTCCAAACTGGTCAGTTTCATGCTGTCTGACCCAGCCAGGCCACCACTAAGCCTATACTCCAAGGAGATCCAAGAACAAAAGTCCTTTGTGCACACCAAAATCTTTGCAGTGACCAAGAGCTGGAGACTAAAGAGTTGCCTCATACTAGGGGAACGGCTGAATAAATAATGATGCGTAAGTGTGATGGGATCATGTCAGAAATGAAGAGACAGTTCCAGAGAAACCTGGAACACTTGTTTGAACTGATGCAGAGAGAACAATTTAAGTTCTGACATCAATATTGTAAAAAAGTACAATTCTGAAAAAATTCTGATCAATGAAACTGTCGATCGAATTCAAGAGGAACATGATGAATGCTATCTATCTCATGACAGAGAGGAGGCTAATATACAGAGAAACGTTTTTCTGGACGTGATTGACAGGAGAAACAGCTTTGCTTAATTGGTACAGTGGTTTTGTATTCTTTTATCTTTCAAGGGGAAAGGGGAGATAAGAAGAAAAATAAATGCCTGATAATTATTTTTTAAAAATTATGGTATCTTTTTAAAAAGTACCACTGAGCACAACTTGGGTGGCAAAGCATCCAGGACCCTGTGGGTGTCCAAACTCAGGTGCTTTGGAGGAAAGTTACCTTTCTTCTACCTAAGGCAATCCAAATAATTAAGAGCTCATTGGCTGGGCTGGCCAATTGTTATCCATTGTTAAGCAAAACAAAACAAATAAAAAAAAACAACAACAATGAAAAATAGCATAGTTTTAGAGGGGAAATCTGGAATTGCAACCCCTGATCACTGCTGATGAGGATGGTTGGTTTCATATATACATTATATACAAGGTGGAAGAGCAGTGTGGTTGAAGGAGTGCCAACTCTGCAACCAAAGGTTCCATTGTGACTCCAAGGACTTGCCATCTTCATATTCAGTTTTTTCCTCATTAGTAAAACATTGGAATTGTATTAAATGATCTCCAAAGTCTTTTTTAATTCTAAAGTTTTATGAAATGTCCTTTCAACTTTTTTCTATAACTCATCAGGATCTTTAAATGAAAACTGCTGATTCACAAAGAGTTTAGAAGAACTTATAAGGCAGAACTGGGTTCTATATACTCCCCTCAAAGTTGTCCTCAACTACATTGCAAAACAGGCATTTACATAAAAACTGAGAAAAGTATTTCAGACTTTGATTAGTTTGGCAAAGTTCATTCTCTTCTTCCCAGACCTAGGTGTAAGCCCTTCCCTCCTCACTCTTCTGCTTTCAGGAAAAGTTTTCTTTGAGAAGGAAACCTCCTTGGCTTTGTTATCTTGGAGTGTGGGAAGGTCAAAGGCATGAGCGGAACCAGGGGGAAGTCATTCCTCATAGATCCAAAGATGCACTGTCATAGAAAGGAACTTCATCTTTCCTCCTCCCCTACTTGGCTCAATATGGGCCAAAACAAGATCCTTGCCTCTGCTGCATACACTGAGCTCTCCTGTTCCCAAGTCTCTGCTTCTTCAGCTCCAGTGGAATCCTGACTCCTTCAAGGTCAAATTCAAATGCTGCTTCCTGGACACTTTCTCCTCACTTCATGCACGCTTCTTAGGCCGTTGCTAAATGAGTCACGATCCCTTTCTAACTTGTAAGCTGAGAATTGGGGCTGTTTTATCCAAACCTTGCCTTTCATCCTGGGTTTATCAGCAGTCAACAATCACTTATGAAGCACCACTTGGTGCCAGGTCCTATTTGAAGGCAATGAAAATGACATAGCTCCCACCTGGTATACAAAATACATCCAGAGTTAATGGGGAGAGGAGCCACTAGCAGCTGAGTCTAACGCTTCAACGCTATTGTATTCTTGAAGAAAATGAGGCCCAGAGAAGGCAAATTCTCAGCTTAGTGTCACACAGAACATAAGAGAGCTACTTCCATTGAAATATCTCTGTAGGATGATGAACTTCCTCTAATAGTGGACTTGTATGTATGACCTAGTCAGATCCACAAGCTGCTTCCTCTTTGATCTGGCACACAGTAGGAGTTTAATGTTTACTAACTTTGCAACTCCTGTGATTCCTTCCTTCTTTTTCTATTACACCAAATTTTTTTTGTTGATACGAAAGAACTCCATTATGATATATATATATATATTGTGCTTTCAGAGCTACAAAACACTTTGCATGTTACCATTTTGATTCTTTTCATGGAAGGTCCATGAGGTGTTGTATATATTTAAATATACTTCTGTTCCATTGACACCTCTCCAATAAAAGCCGGATACAGAATCACAACTTTCAGCACTAAAAGGGACACAGGAAACCATTTTTAATCATGTTCCCAAGTGAATTTCTGTGTATTTGAGCTATTAGTCTGAGACACAAAGGCATCAAAATGTTTTACTCTCTTGGTTCAAATTGTCTATTGTGTCTCAATAATTGATACAAAAAAGAATTCATGGGGCCATTTTGCTTCACACTGTGCCCATAATGGGTTCTAATGATTTATCGTTCTGTAAATGAGCATGACTAACAGTGACTTCATTTTGCTTCTCTTCAAGACTAAAGGACAACAACCAACCAGATGAGGGTGATGGACATGAATGGCTTGGGTTAAGGCCAATTCATTTTCTGAGACCTGGTTAGTAAAATCTGAAGATGAGACAAGATGAGTTTCTTTCACCAAATCTGGTAATAACCTCACATTATAACCACAGCTGAAGATGAACTGAAAGCAAAGTACCTGCCTTGCAGGCAATTGGAGATGAGGGAGGTGGGAGAGGGATCTGTCAGAGGTAAGTACTCAGAAGTTTATGATGAAGCAGCATAATGACTTGAAGTCGATAAACTATCTCAGAAAACTGGAATGAACTGAAGGTCCCATTCAAAGCCAAGCATTGTCATCTTTCAGTGTTATATCAAATGCTACCATTTTTGTTCAGACATAAAGACTAATTATCCAGTTTCTAATATGAAATGGCTGACAGGAAAAGAAGTGAATTCATTAGCATGACACTAAACCTAATGGGGAAAAAATGACAAAGAAAAAATTTAAGTAGAAAGCAAAACTTTATTTCTCTGAAACTTGTGAAACAAAAGTAAAAAAGTTTAAGAGTGTCAATTTAAAATTCTATAATCCATTACGATTCCAAATCTCAACTCAGTAGCACCTTTCCAATCAGGGCTCCCACATTCTTGGTGTGCATGATGGCAGGTGACCTAAGCTTTTGCCCATTTGGCACAGTCCCTGCTGCTGGCATGTGCTGGATTGTAGGATCACCACCTTCCTAGAGTTTGTATCACTTTCTCCCATCTGCTGTTACCTAATGGTTCCAATACAGTAAGGGGGAAAAGGGATTCCTTTTCTCCAATGGCCACATTTTTACTAGAGTACATACTGGAATTATCACAGGAACTCTGGAACCTAGAAGGGATCTCAGAGGCTTTCTTGGTCCAATCTACAGAGGAACAAAAATCTCCTCTATAGCAAACCTGACAAATGGTCATCTTTGGCTGAAGACTCTATGCCTCTTTCCTATCATCCATTATTACTTTCTCATTGCAGAATTCTCAATTGTCCATTACTTAATAGCACACAGTGGTCTTACCACTTCTTTTCCTCAATGTACTTTTAAAAAACCCAATTTTTGTCCTTGTTTTCTTGTTCTTAAATAACTGTGCCACCTATGCTCCCATGACCTGTCCCTGCTTCCTCCTGTAACACATACTGGCTTCACATCAGTCTCTGACAACTCCTCATATATCCCCCTCTTCACTAGCATTACACTGACAAGCTGTTGACCCTGGACAAGTTGCGTAACCTGTTTGTCTCAGTTTCCTCAGCTGTAAAATGGGGACAATAACAATGTCTCTCTTCCAGGATCACTGAGAGGCTCAAATGAGGCATACTTGCAAACTGCTTAGCCCAGTGCCTGGCACACGGGTACAGTGAGCAAGAAGAGGTGACCCACTCAAGGTCAGGTAGTCAGACTTAGCTACAGAGCTGTAATTAGAACCCAGAACTCTGGGTTCTTTCCCCAGATCACTTTCCACTACACAATGAGCTCGCTTACACTGAACAAATTCAACTGGAAATCCTTGTAATTCAATGAAAACCATTCCAACTAAGATGAAAATGGGCTAAACAAATCTTTATGAGAAAGGAGCCTATAGAACTCAATACACTTTGCATCACAAATTGTGCTTCAAAAGATTTATTACATTTTCTTTATATAATGGAATGTTATTAAACATACAACCTAAATCCAAAAATATTCATGATTGTGTACCGGCAGACTGTCAAAAATCCCAACAATCTTAAGTCTCCCAATTATACTTTCAATTACAAAATCTAGAAACAGGCACTACATTCAATGTTACATTTCTTTTTAAATTTAAGGTAATGAGGGAAGACCTATTATTCATTACCACTAAAATGACAATTGTTTCATAAGCGATTACAGTTTCATCTAATACTTGTCAGTACATTGCTGTTTGGGTAAGTGTGCAAAATGAGATACACATGTTGCCATGTAACATTAACGCTAAGGGCTCAGTGTCCCAATTCCTTCCTCAGTTCTGTTAACACAGTATTAGAACACAATTTAGGGAGAGTTAAAAATATATTCCCTCGAAAGCCTTCTTCTCTCCTCTTTCTACCTCAAAATATTTTGACACGTTGGCAAAATCAGCTAAAAGAATAATGCATTCAAACACTTACGTGGATGTCCTATTTCAGCCTGAACCGAAAAGATACAAGTTGTTTCCACTTAATTTTCTACTTTTCATGATTGAAAGCTTATGCTCACTTAACAGCATTAGTCTAGTAGTAAATTAGAAGGAGCTATAAGGTCATAATGGAGGAAATTAGCAACAGAAGCTCACCAAGTTATGGTCACACATTTCCTTTATTTTCAAACAATGACACCCATGGCAAGTTATTTCTGAATAAATAAGTGAGATTTACTCTCCTAAATCCAATACAAGAAAGCATTGTGTGACTCTGAACTCAAAGCCTCGATCCTGAAGGGCTGGCATGGTAGCCACAAGACACAGGAGATACTTGATAAAAGTTTGTTGATAATAAGGGCCTAATACAATGTATATTATAATGACTGCACAACAAATGCTAATTAACAAAACCATTTTAGACCTCTAATCAGACCTGCTAGTACCTGGATGTGAAGTAGGTACCAAATTTCAACACAAACCATTAGGACCTAGCAGTGTCTTCTGATCAGAAACTAGGAGGGAAGATCTGAGAGCCTTAACAATTAAAAGCAATGCTGGTAGATAAAAGCCTGGTATCAGGCCAGAGGCTGTTAGTCCTGTCTGGAATCAAAGTCCATCACAGCCTCTGCATGCACATCAGGGATCTGAGGGCTGCCCAGCAGCCAAGGCAGAGCCAACACACATTGCCAGGCAGGTCTGCTGGCCAGGGTTTCAGCTCACAGATGCCACCTGGTCCCTTGTCTCTGGAATCCTCCTGTATACAAGCAGAGACCTATTGTGATGGCTACTGGTTGAGGTAAGGTGGCTTCAGAGCATTAACCTATTTATGCCCAACGACAGAACCAAAGCTTAATGCACCTCACTGCCTCCAGTGCTAGAAGTTATTAGTAAGCTAAGCTGATCGGGGGAGGAAGCATGTCCTAATAAATACAGTAGTTCTTTGTTTCAAACAGAGACCACAAAACCAGGAATCATTTGAGTAAGGATGCTCACTTGGAGCTACAAGCTAGTGACTGTTTTGTTTGAGTGAAGCAAACTAACCTGCTGCTGCCAGGAAAGGACCACAGCAAAGAGGGAGTGGATTGCAATTGCCACCCAAAAACCTAGCAAGCACTAAGTTATCAGGAACAGAAGGAAAATCAAGGGGGAAAAGCCAACAACTCAATAATCAACGAATGTCCTTCACAGAGCAAGGCATAAATCAGTAGTGACACACTGCAGGAAAGGGAGGCACAGGGACTAGTGCCTGACATTCCTGCAGTCAAGGATGACTCTTCCAACTGTTGTCACAGAAAAAGCATCTTAAACTGAACTCCCTCTAAGAGGGCTAGAGAACCAGCAGGCCCTACTCTCATTACTGCTCTTTGTTTAGATTTACTCTTAGCATGTGCTCATTCGACTTAAACATGTTGATGTAGTGGAGAGGCCTGCGAGCAGCAAAATTCAGTGATTCCATCTGAAAGCCCAGAGAGTTCACAGTATAGCTTCGCTTTATAATCTAGTTTGTTGGTATGAAATCCACACTTCGAAGTTAGTAGGCAAGAGGTGCAGATGATGTTTATTTGGAATTTAGTCTTAAAAACAAAACAGAATAAACCAATAACAAGCCACATCCATAAAGCACTGAGATTTACAAAGTGCTCTCCCCAGTCGTGTCTACCCACGTGACTGAATTGGTGAACTTTGATTGGTTTGAAATGTTCCCATCCCCAATTTTAGAATTATTATGAAAAAAAAAATTGGTATTCTCACCAAAGGGACTTGAATGGAACTGGACAACTGCACCGGGGAGAGGGCGAGGACTTTAAGCCCAGAGTCTCCTACTAACAGCAGCCTCGGCTTGAGTTTGAGTTATCACAGGAAATTGAATACCCAACACTTATCTATATCCAATGAATTCGCTTTTTGTAAAACTCAAGCTTGTGCCCAGATTTGAAAACTACCCCTTAAGAGCTTAGTCTTCTGGCAAACAGTTCATTTAATGGTAAAACCTGAGTATTACAAAGATTTATTTTTTCTTACATATTTAGGCAAGAGATAGGCCCAGCAAAAACACTGGGGAAGGAGGTGTGTGTGGTAAAAACTGGCAGCTGGCACACTGCAGACCAAGGGTAGCACGAAATCATAGGAAAAAACACTCTGCTTTGCCCTTTTGGGCTTTCAGCTCTCTCTAGCTAGCAGGGCAGGTGGGAGAAAGCTAGTTTTCTAAGATGTGGAAGATTTCCTGCCCTGGCACCACTAGATCATTTACAAATTTCAAGCACATTTCCCTGGGATGTTTTTCAGAATTTTAAATATTTGGAGCTAAATTCTTAACCTGTTTAGGATTTAAGTAATTTTAAAAAAATCTGCAAATTAATATTTTGGGAGGTCAAGTGATGAGAGATAAAAAAAAGTAGTTTCTAGTTTGTTTTGTTTTTTACAGGCTAGTCTCCAACGGATTTCAGTAGAAACTGTCCTAGATTGGTGGTGTCAAACTCCAACAGAAATGGATCCCTGTTGGTTCCATAACTGACTTTTAACATAATCTAACTTTTTAATTTAGTAAACCTTTCCCAATGACATCTGAATCTGGTTTGGCCCAGCAAAGCCGAACACTTGGGTTCTGGAGAGAGCAAGGCTAATGGAGGCAAGGAGGCCCAACACAGTAGGATTTGGTGTGTGCCATTATTTCAGGGTGCCCTGACAGGACAGTCAGAAAGCAGACTCAGGCTCCAATGTAGGATTGACACCTACTGTCAGAGAGGAAAATGAAAAAGAAATAATCATACGGAAAAAATAAGGCTCTAGGACAATGTGGTCACTCAGCCATCCCAGCTGGAAAATAATTCTGCCCACAACAGGACATCAACAGTGTGAAAGGAGTACATTATTCCTTTCCTTATACATTATTTCCTTATACACGCTAAATAGTGGATTATTTTACGGAGGGAACAATGTACAAAATTAAAAACCACAAAGTAGATTGGACTGAGATTTAATGATGAGAGCCACAGTTGGAGGGAAGAATCTTTTCCTTAGCTGGTTCAAAACGAAGCACCAGGACACTGTGTGGTCAGTTGTTACAAGTGGTTTTGGATTCTCGGATCGTGTGCAGCATCACACAAGGCATTTCACAGCAGAGTTCAGGGAAAATGTTATCTAAGTCACGCTCTCCCAGCAAGCCATGATAGAGCGGGGCCGGGGCAGGTGTGCTCACCTTAGTCTGGGCGATGGCTGCAGCGGTGGCTCCTGTTCTTGCCCTTCTTAACACAAAAACAGGTGGGGTGAGAGATGGGGAAGAAGGGGGAGGTGGAGAACATGGGACATCAACAGCCCAGGCAGCAGCAAGGAAAGGGAAACATTTCATCTGCTCAGAAATCAGCTCTGGACAGCTTCCTTCTGAGGTCCGTCAAGTACACTGCAGAATCTTTAATGATAACATTTTCCCTTCACATTGAAAATGCAGAAACTACTTGTTGTGTTGATATAAAAAGACATTCACTTCAATAGCCCTGATTTTTCTTCAGAGTTTAAACCATTCAGATGTGTTTTGTGGGAACTATTATTTATTTATTCACATAATTTCCTCAGTACATTTCCCCTACAGGACTGTTTAAAAGCCTCTGTAAATTAACATACATATGCAGCACAGTAACAATACATTAATAAATTATAAATTAACAAAATCTCCATACTTGTTTAAAAAATTATCAAATGCTAATCTCCAGATTATCTGGAAAATGAAAGATGCAAATTGCTATGAATCTGCCATGCAAATTAAATTCTGATTTTTTAAAAAAAAAATCTATATAAAATGTTCACAAATTATTCTGAGCTCCATCCAAACTTAATCTTAGGAACTTGGAAAACTTCTCTCCCCACTTCAACAGTTATCTTTAAGTTTTCATATTTTGCCCCACTTGGAGAGGCAGCCTGGAGATGAAAGTACAGAAAAAGAATTACCTGAAAAAACAAAAATACCCGTTAAAAGAAAATTCCCATTGCCGGCAGCACTTAAAACTGGTCCTTCCTTAGGAAGTTGCATAGCTGCTCGGGGCTGCCGCCACACTGCTGGGTAGGGGTCTCTCCCCCAACAAGGAAGGGAACCCTCCAGACGGAGTAGATCTGAGGGAATCTATCCCTAACTTCACTGGACTCTTTGGGCCATGTTCCGCTTTTCACTTTTCCTTTGGAGACATCTGGAAGAACTTGAGATCATGGTCTGCATTCAGAGAAAAAGGTTTTACGGCTGCTCCATCACCTAGTTTGGTTTTTGAGGCGTTAATCCACAAGAAGAAAACTTGAGACCATCTTTACTTTAGAATCTGAGAATGCAAGACCATCCCCAGCTGGGAGGAAAAGAGACAAAACCCCAAACCCCCAAATCTATTCACAGCTCAAGGGAACTTGAGAAGAAGTAAATCCACTATGAAATTCGCTAACTTTGGCGTCTGAATACAAAATGTTACCAACAGGAACTATGGGTAGATGACTATGACACTAGGAGGGCTGTGCAGCATTTTCCAATCCCTGCTGTGCGGCCTTTCCTGTGCTTGTCTGCACTGAGCTGTGCTGAGGGAGTCCCCTCTCACACACGAGCCACCCCTTTGACCGTCCATCTCTGTGACTGATCCAGTCCCATAGAACTCAGGTTTCTGGCTGCATATGTTTTTTTCCAAGAGACAGGTCCTCATATGGTGTTTTCCAAACATCTTGAAAAGATATAAGAAAACCTGTTTAAAAACAAACCAACAAGTCAGTTATGCTTAATTTACAGCAGTTTCTGACAGTAGTCACACAAATTACAACCACAGGCCATCTCTCCTATGTCCTCTGCTAGCACTGGATCCTGCAAACTTTTTGCTTTCCTAGCCCCAGAATTTCAGATAAAAAGACAGTATTTTACTGAATATACAAAGAATAGTTTCTGAGGCTTAATTTTCCAACACTAGCCACATCTTGTGCTGCATAGAACCACCCAGGGTAGTGGGTGGTGGCATCTTTTTGTCTGGGAGTGGACAACTGCAGCTTTGTAACTTCCTTCCATAAGTGAGGGACAGGTTATCTTGAACATAACAGGAGTTTAAAAAAAAAAGTTTGCAGGATAAAGTAAGTTTAGGGGAAAAAAAGTTAGTTTAGCTGGTGGAGAAAGTTAAGAAAAAGAATTTTAAACTCTTTAAACTCTGTTAATAAATTTAATGTTCTTCCCACAAGCAAGTTGCATTGAAAAACAGAGGTGAGAATTCCCCACCTTCCCTTCCTGCTCTTTTGTCAATGTGCTAAGCTTTTTGTAATCAGTGTTAACCAAGCCCACAGGCTTCTTCCAGTCCCCATCTACGGCTGTCTACATTGAGATGCTCAGGCCTACCTGGGGAGTTCTCCTTTCTAGTCTGGATAGCTGTTGCTATGAAAACACCTGTCACAACCTCAGTCAATTTTCTAGTCTGCTGTTGCTGGCTCATAGGCTAACAAAGGCATCTTCTTTGAAAACCAACTCAATTAACTCCATTTCCACCTTCAAGCAACCGTGTGTGGGCCAGATAGTAACAGGGCAGAGGCACAGAGCTAGAAGGGACTTAGACACTGAGTAGGTCAGTCAGCAGGCCTTTGGAAGGGATGTGGGCCTCTTCTATCTAGTGCAATTCTCTCATTTTATAGATGAGGAAACTGACCCTCTGAGACTGGATTTGAGCCAGTTCCTTTTCTGTGTCGTTGGCCAGCACGGTGTAGCCCATGAGTTCCTTGTCAGAATAATATTTGTGAATGCATAACATAAAAATGTGAGATTACATTGAAATAAAAAAGTTGTCCAAATTTTAAAACCAGGTTCCAGGTGAAGAATGAAAATGGCTTGGCTATCTACCGCCAGCTCTGGCAGCCAAGAGACCTTTAAAATCCTTCCTTGGAAGGAAATTGCTTTGTGCTCTCTATGAATAGAAGGTGTCCCTCCATATGGCAAGCCAGAAGCCTCCATTCAGAAAAGACCAGACTGCGAGACCAGTGAAGTTATTCTTCCACCTAAAAAAAACAACTGAACTTTCTCACAGGATCAAGAAGGGGAAAGAGTCACAAATTACGCACTAACTCAATGTTTCCTGAGAACAGCCAAAAAACAAGACTTCTGGAGGGTGTATGCAGAATGAAAGTAGATTCAATAAAAAATCCAGGCTAACAAAACAGTAGCAACAGAAATAAGACAATTTTACTGTTTAGTCAGAAAATGACTGTATTTCTCTGCATGCTTGGCTGGGACATGGGCCACAAGTGTACAGGGCAAGAGAACAGAATAAGCTGCTTTAGGTTTTATAATTTGTCAAGGATGTGGATAATTAGGAATTGGGGATTTTTTTAATCATATAAAAAGTAAATTACTGGACAAGTGACATTAAATTAAAATGAAAAATTCTATTATAGCTTATTTTTAAAAAGAAACTAAAATATAGGGTAGATAGGAAAAGAATTACGTACAAAACAGGAATTAGATGCTTAGTCTGACGGGTGCTCAGGGCAAGACCTATTGACTTCAAACCATTCGTCTATGCAGCTAGAAAAAGAAAAAAGACAACAGAATAAATGAGATCTCATGCATTTAAACTGATCAGTATTCAAAAATATTTTCCTTTTCAACATGACTACAATTTAGTAGAAAGGTGTATCAACATCTTCATTTTAAAATTGCACAAGCTTATGCCAAATACATCTCTAATTATTTCTCTCTATGGGTAGATGACACTGTAAGTTACTACTCCTTTAAGCAGTGTAACAGGAAAGATTTTCATGCAGAATTTTATTTTATTTTAGTAAAAAGATGACCATTTTAAAAAATCAGTTTTGGTTTAAAAAAAAAAAAGCTGGAGGGAAAGTAGATGCCTGAGACTAAGGGAATCACTGGGCAGATCATCTCTGCCACTACCACTCCCCTTTCCCACCCCCAATTAGATTGTGCCAGATGAAAGATGGTAAATGACTGAGCCCAAAGGTGTAGATTAGTAGATCTCTAATAACCTGCTGGAAGGTCTCTAGTGTATGTATACTATAATGATCGGTAGCATCACCAGTTGAAAAAGAAAATCCAAATAAAGTCAGAGTAGATGTGGGGAATTTGCTTATAAAATCTGGGTAGAATACGAGATGATGAATGATCAGTCCAGGGTCCGAGACTCAACCCAGTGTGCTTCCCACTAAACCCTTAGTTTAGTGGAGCCCTTAAGAGCTCTAAAAAGTCCTGCTTCAAACACAACAAGAAGGGTCCTCTTATTTTGGGACTTTGCTGCCAACTGGGAGAGGTGAAAGGGTGCATGTATGATGCATCCATCTAATTGTGACAGAAAAAGGAAAGAAGATGGGCATTTTAGGGGAGAATAAAACCCCAGCCCACCCCCAGCAGAGTATCTAGACTGCTAGAAAGCTTGAGGAAAATGGGGACAGTGAATGGCTTTTCTTTTAAAGGTAAAGAGGAGGAAGTTGACTTTAATTCCTGGAAAAACTCTGGAAGGTTTTAATGGGGATGGCTGTGAACACCTGGGAGAGGAAAGGTGCTCACTAAGACCTGGTGTGTCTTTACCCAGAACTAGTTATAAGCCCATCTGTACAGGACCGTTTGCAGCAGCTGGCAGGGATGCCCACCAATCGGGGGATGGCTGAACAAGCTGTGGTGCGTGATTGTGAAGGAATAAGAAATAACCAGCAGAATACTCTCAGCAAAACCTGGAAGACTTACGCAAACTGCTACAAAGTGAAGTGAGCAGAACCAAGAGAACATTGTTCACATTAACAGCACTGTGTGATAGGAACTGTGAATGACTTGGCTATTCTGAGCATAATCTGAAGGACTCATGAGGAAAAATGCTATCCATGTCTAGAAAAAGAACTGATGGTGTCTGAATGCAGATTGAAGCATACAATTTCTTTCTTTCTTGTGTAAGTTTTCTTCCACAAAATGACTAATACAGAAATGTGCTTTACACATTGCACATACATAACCTACATCAGATTGCTTATCATCTCAGGGAGGGAGAATTAGGAACTCAAAATTTTTACAAAGTTAAAAATTTGTTTTTACATCTAATTGGGGGAAAAGTAAAATACATGTAAAAAGAACTTTTCATACCGCTTAATCTCATTTCTCATTCTTTGAGGGGAGAAAAAAGGTTGGGGGGTGGGGTGGGGTTCTTAAATGCTGTAAATAAAGAGAGGGAATGCAGTAGATATAATTTACCTAAACTTTAGCAGAACATTTGACAAAACCTGACGGAAAAGTGGGAGTAATGTAAGCTAGACTCACAGTGCAGGGTGGATGGGGATAGGTTTTGATGCAAAGGGCAATCATTAATGCTTGGTTGGTGTCATGTGGAAAGGAGATTTAGGTGTGGTGTTCTGCTTAGTATAGGATGTTTGACAGTTGGAAGAGACCTTCCACCATTAAAATCAGAAATTCAGAAAATGGGGACCCTCAGAGGTGGAGTGTCCCTCTCCTGGGAGGTAAACTCTGCTCTGACTCCTCTCCAGAATAACTCTGCCTGTGTATGCAAAGGATAAAGCTGATGGGGAAAGAAAACAAGCAGAAAAACAGTCACCACTGAATGTTCAGTTAGATCTAGGATTCACCATAGTCTCAAACAAGGATTCAAAGAAATCCATTTCATGAGAGGAGAAATTGTGACTAGTATGTGTGATGAGCCTAGTGAGACAGGAAGTCAAGAAAACGAATGTGAGGCAGGATGATGGGGCCAGCCAGGAAAGGGAATTCCTATGAGGATGGGCTAGGTTCAACAGCCTCTGAGGGTCTTTCCAAATCTGCAAGTTTCATCTTCACTCATCTCACTGTTCAAGGGCACATCCTGCTTTGCTGGTGTTTCATATACCTGTCAGTATTTAGCACAATTCAAAGGCTACCTGAGAATTAGCAGTGGGAAAAAGAACATGGTAGATTCTCCACCTCCAAGAAAATGTGGGTAAGAAGCGATGACACAAGCAGGTATACACAAGGTACTAAAGGCATCACTGGCTAGACCAGGGATGGGGAACCTGTGGGCCTTCTAGGTCCTTGGGTATGCCCCTTTGACTGAGTCCAAGCTTTATAGAACAAATTGTTTTATGAAGGGGTTGTTCTGTGAAGTCTGGATTCAGTCAAAGGGCCGCACTTGAGGACCTAGATGATCACATGTTCCCTACCCCTGGTCTAGACAATGATGGGTAGAGGTGCAGCACAGGGCAAAATTACTGTTGATAGCAATAATCAATGGAGCTTCTGGAGAAGTACACTTGAGTTGAGTCCAGAAAAGCTGAGGCTACAGATGGGAGCAGTGAGGTAAACTTCGAAGGGGCCAGGATGCAGGCAAAAGCACCAAGGAGAAGGGGAGATGTCCTGTGGTAGGGCTGACATCAAATTCTGCTGGGCAAAAGGCATTCATGTCCTGGTGAGGGAGAACCATCCATGGGGCATCTGGAGGGAATCCTGGCATGAGGTGACAGCTGGGATTAGGATAGTGGCAATGAGAGGGAAAATACCAAACAGAAAGGAGCACATACTGAAAGAGGAACAGCCAGGTGGGGAAACCAGTGGCATTCAGGTGTGCCCAGCTTCTGAGACAGGTGGAGGGGGGCCAGACTAACTGGGCACCAAGGGAAAGAACTTGATTTTGGACACTCCCCCTTGCTAGAAACACTAGCTAAAACCCTCACAGCCATTTTCAGATAAAATACATGTCATGTCTATGTGGTAAGTGATGATGCTATAAAATTTTAACATGAAATAATTTTTTTAGAAAGTTCCAACAATGTGACAAGTATCTTCACTCTTTCCTAACTTCAGAGAAGGGGAGACCAACCCTCGCTGGCTGCAGTGCCAAGGTCCATACCCTTTATGGTAGATGCACAGACAGGGCAGCCGGGCAATTGTGTCTCCTTGCTGCAGTTCTTCCAGGCATATTGCACATTCTCCAGCATCTTTACTTAGCACGTCCTCTAGAGGAAAAAAAGAAAAAAAAAAAAGAATTCAGGAAATACACTCTACAAGGCAGGATATATTGTGGGCAGGAGATGCTACCAAAGTCCATGATGGAGGAGTCTTAAACGAGCCCCAACCTGGATATCTTTTCATAGACCACAATGTCCTGTCAGCCTCAGGTGGGGCCTCATCTTTACTGACATTCTGTTAACATTTCATGAATCACTTCAATAATGGAGTCTCCACCTAACAAACTATGTCACTGCCACACAATGATACATACAAAGAGGGTCAAGTTCCCATTTTATTGATAGAACTTCTCAATAAGGAAACACCCTCGACTAATTCAGGCTGACACCTTTCTTTAACTTAAGTCTTAGACTGAGATGTTGAGGGACTTGGCCAAGGTCATCTAAGGTCACACACACGCACAGTCAGTATGTGTCAGAGGTTACTACGGCCTCTCACTAGTGATGCCACCAAAGTTTTAAAATCCGTAATTTCACTGACAAGCTGTACATTGGCAACAAAATCAAAAGAAACAAGAGTTATTGTTACAGTGAAACAGAAAAACAAATAGAAAAGAAATTGACATTTATCTTAAGTGCCTGTGCTTAAATAGCTGTGAGGAGAGGCACATGGAAAACTCTTATGGCAATGCGGAGAGGAACCTGTAGACACTTTCAAATTAGTGAAACCAGCTGTTACTGTCTAATTAATTTCCTTTCCCCTGATATAGCTGTTTCAGTAGGTCTTTAAAAATATCTGTATCGGCCTTAATTAGTCCTTTCTTTGAGTAGAAGAGAGCTCGCTGTCTGTCTTCCTGAAGTAGTCTAGGAAAAGAAAGAAGCTGAGGGGTATGTGCCCCGGCTGAAGACTGCCTAAGTTAATGGCAAAGAAGGAAGAAAACCTGGACCACTGGCCATCAGTACAGGAGAGCTGAGTTGCTGCCTTAGCAAGGAAAACAAGATGCAATGAACTTTCAGTGATCTTATTAACTCATCTGGGTTCAATTATCTCTACCCAAATGATTCCCAGGTCTATCTAACCAAGCCCTTGTCATTCTCTTGAGGGCTAATCCAGCATTACCAATAGCTGGCTGAACATTTTGAACCACATGTCCCAGAGGTCCTTTCCAGGTTACCACCAGCCTTTTAGTCTCCCAGGTTTATAATGCGTCATCCTTAAACCTTTACTCTCTCCCACCTCACGCCTCCATCCATTTCTCATCTACAGCTTCCACCTGACCCCTTCTCTCTACTTACCTGGCCACTTTCTAGATCACCTACCACCTGTACCACTCTAACAGCCTCCTTGGAAGAATACCCTCTGACTTTCCCAAAGCTCAGGTCTGACCCTACTGCTCTTCTCCTGCCTCTAAAGTAACTGGCTCCAGCTCCCCTTTCTAGGCATTTTGCTGCTTCCCTTTTATCAAAGCTACATCCCAGTCAAACCTGCACACGCTTCATTCAGCTCTCAGTGCCTTTTGCAGAGCCCATCTCTGATGCCTGGGACTTGTCTCCTTTCATAAGGTCCCCAGCCTCAGATTCCCCCCAACTTCAACACCCATTAGTTATAGTATTGGCTGTTTCCCTCAATAGAATACAAGCATCTCCAAGGCAGGGACTTCCTTATATTTCTAATTCCTACACAAAGGGCTCTTAATCAACTGTTTCATTCTTTTGCTATGGACACTTCACAACCATTGTCTAAGAATGCAGATTCCCAAAGCATTCATGTCTTCTTGTCCTACAAGATCATGGTCCATTTCTCCCTGTATTCCCAGAGGTCCATCCAGTGTGACTACCTGGACACACATTAAGCAAACAGGGCTGTTCATCATTTCCCTTACTTTGGATAGCTTTCCAATACAAGAAGTAGATATTCTACTTATCACAGAAATTCAGATTTAGATGGCACCTCAAAGGTCATCTCAACTCAAAGACCATCCGAACTAGAAGGGGACCTTAGATATCAGCTAACTTAAGCTCCTCATTTTATGGAAGAAGAAACTTAAGCCTGAAGAAGTGACATAATGTGATATTCCTTAAGCATGCCTCCTTCCTACTAAGTGCCTGACAGTGATCCTCCAGCTTCTGATTAAATTCCCAAGATTGGGGAACACCTGACCTCCAGCACGCCGTCTTTGGCCAGCTCCCTCTACTGGCCAAATACAGCTTCCATTAAATGAAGCTTTCTGAGAGTAAACGGAATTTTGTTGGATCCTCCTTTCTATGACCTCAATGTCAATGTCTCTTTTGGTCTTGGAGACATAAGTCTTTAAATGAGTTGTTTTTGTGGAAAACAAGTCATTTATTTCCCACTCTTAATTTTAAAAAGCAAGAATCTTTTGCTAAATTCTGTCGAAGTTCTTCAAATATTGTAATACATATAACATGTAAGACACATAACATATGTGAAGCACTCTGGAAGAACTAAATGACAGTAATGTCCAAAGAGCTTTTAGCCAACGCTCCAGACTTTGCTCTCCCATTTCCCTTTCCTGCCATCTCCATTTTAAGTCAAGAGCCACAAAAGGATCCACCTGAATTATGTGTTTTTTAATCCCACCTACCCTCGCTCCAAAGGTTCAAATGAAAAACCTAAGAATTGAAAGGGAAAGTAAAAATGATAGAATTCTTTCAAACTCACTCCTCCAATTTCTTTAGAAACACCATACAGATGAAAAGTGTAAAAAAAGTGTACTTGGTTTATTATGTACATTATATGCATCTTATTATGTATGTCACAATATAATATGTATCAAAAGCTAAAAAAAATTTGGTTTTACAGATGTTTTTTATTTCAACTGAACACTGGAACTCTTAAAAGTTAAATATACAAAAGTATGAATTGATTTTTACTATATCTAATACCAGTCTGCCACCCCACAGTCAGGGCTCTCCCCACTATCACACACTGCCTAGTGTTTTGTAAGTGAAAGGCCTCCAGAGAAAGGAGAGGACCAGTCCTTTGTAAGACAGAGCAAGGACAGCACTGGCACCAGAACAGAAGGCACTACCTGAACGCAAGCAGAAGAGGAGTGAGTGATGATCCTATGTCCTACTCTTCTGAGTATTGACTTATAAACTTGAATACCACCTTAATACAATGGGAAAATGTTCATTAATAATGAATTCTAAGTCTAAATACTCAAAGACTAGCATCTCCACATGAAAAAACTGACCAAGAATGAAGAACAATTTTCTTTCTACTTCTTCTTCTGGAAAAAGTAATAGATTCAAGTGATAAAATGGTTCTACTTTTAAAAACTGTATCCTATGAACAAAACCCATGTCAGTAAATAAAAATTCATTAACATGACCTACTTCAATTTCATTCTCACATATATTTCCTTTCACCCAGACTTAAATTACTTTAAACCCCAAATACTTAATTCAAAACAGCCAGATATGCAAAATTAAAAATTATAAATGTTTAGCACGTCCAAGCAAATGCCTATATAGTTACTGCAGATCAAGGCAACATGGAAAAAAAGCCAACAGCCAAAAGTCTTAAATTAAAATTTAAAAATATCAAATTTGTTAAGAGGCAGCCAAGAAAACCCCATGCGTATTTCATAACCATCAAGAAATTGAAGCTCAAACACGCCAGCGCATCAATGAGCTCTTCTGCAGTCTACAAAAGACAAGCACTATATTCTGGATTAACATCAGGCATTTTACCTGAAGATATATTTTTTGATCTTGAACCCTCAATGATAGCAGTAGAAAACAAAAGCAGCTGAAATGTGAAACATTCCCTAGAAAAACCAAGAATTAAATAAAATAAGTTTACATCATTAGTAAGAAGCAATTATATAAATGAAAATTGGGGGCTTAAGAGAGTTGTGTAAACACTGTGTATTTTAGGAAATGGACTCCTACATGAACTTTAAGATTCCTTATCCAGATAACCCTCACTTCTGGGATCCACAGCAGAGCACAAGATCTTTTACTCAAACATCACGGGGCTCTTCATAACGCACTGTAAGAAGGGGATACCTGCCCAATAGCCATGATAGCAACCTGTGCTGCTCATCTGCAAAGAACAATTCCTTAAGTTTGTATGTAAGAAAAAAATTCTAGGACTCAAACCATTTCCTCTCAAAACTAAGATAGTCAAAAGACATTCCAGGAGTACTTTAAGAAATCTGTTTGTACACAGTCATTTGCATGTTAACTTTCCCATTAGACTGTGAGGTTCTGGTGCTTCAAAGTTCATTTAAATAATTTTTTCTGGCTTTATTTATCCATCCTTCACAGGTAAGTCAGCCCTAGAAGAGTAACCCCTAAATTCTTCTAGATGAGGTAGCTGGTATCCCCCAAATCTGAGTTTTCTCAAACTATTTCATGGAACCATTTAAAGGAACCATGAAGAAAAAAGAACCAGGATACTCAAGGACAAATCAACCTGTCACTTCCTTGTCTTTTTTGGGCTGGTCAGGAACAAGGGTTTTTAATCCAGGGGTCTGTGGATTTGGCTTTTTAAAAAATACATCTCAGATATCTATTTCAATATAATTTGTAATCCTATATTATTTTATTTATGCATTTGGAAGGGGTCTATAGCTTCAGACTGCCAAGGAGTTATAATGCAAAAAAGGATGGGGAAACCCTAGAACCAAGCATTTATTGAGCACCTATAGGCCATGCTAAAGAAACACTTCACAGATGTCATTTGATCTTAACAACCATTCAGAGAAATGGGTCCTATTACCCTCCTTTTACAATTAGGGAAATTGAAGCTGAGGTTAACTGACTTTTCTCTGTGTTTTAGAAATCAAGAACTCTTTAGAATTCTTTTGGTTCAAGCCCACCACAACATTTACTACCGGCTATGAAGATGGGCTTCTGGGGAAAAGGCTAAGAGATAGCTAGTCAAGTGTGTAAGGCTGGGCTGAACTTTGGCCTTCCTGATTCCAGGTTGCTCAGGGCTAAAATCAATCACTAAATGTGCTCAACATGAATCACACCCAATCTAGGATCTGCAGTCAGGTATGGCATGATGTGGAATGTGTTGGAAGGCTTGGTTCTGTCCATCTCTGATACTTAGCTAGAAATAACAGTGGGAAATTCACTTCCTCTGCAAGGTGGGCAGGTATTAACCTTGTAAACAAAAGATCTATGAGGAATTTTGCAAACCTCAAAGTGCTATTATAGAGTTTCATGGTGTCTTTATTTGAATTCAACTTGGATCAAGCATTTATAAGCACCTAGAACAAGGATGTACAGATTCCCCAACCCCTTTGAAAGAGGGTCACAATTGGGCAAGGGATGGGGAGGGGACTGAATATATACAGCAAGTCATTACATGAAAGGGAGAGGCTCAGGAAACAATTTAAGAGATGGTAGCTACGCTGGGCCTTCAGGACATTGGCCGTAATAGAGACAGGAAGAGTTGGCTACAGATAGACACAGTCTGTAAACACAAAACAGATATTTGTGTTTTAACCTGCTAGGAATGAACCAATCAAAGTTACCAAACAAGGGGCTGACATAGCCTAGTCCATGTTTCAGAAATATTAATTTAGAAGCTCTGTGGAGACTGGATTAGAGACCAATCAGCTATTTTAACGTTATTATTCCGATAGTCATGACAAGAGGTGAGAAGCAAGCTGAGGAATAGACAGACACAGAAAACTGTGGTGATGTATCTAGCAATCTCTGTCCTCCCTCAAGGAGCCTCCATTCTACCAGACTGGCAGTGGATCAGATATAGAGAGTGAGGGCAAGGGAAGACCCAGGGATTATTCTAAGGGTGAGAAGCTGGGTGAATGGAAGCCTGGAGCAATCTGGAGGTCAGATGGCTTTGCGGTGGAAGACTGGAATATGTTGAGATTCAGAGATACTGGGCCACTTAGCCTCCCTGGTCTACAGTCTGAAAACTGGGTGGGGGAGGGTAATGGTGTTAGAATTGAGGAGCTCTGAGGTTCCTTTTTAGCTCTAAATTAGTGAAAATTAAAAACATGTGAAGATTCTTACAAAGTCAGACTATCATATCCAGTATTTTCCCCTGCTATGAAACCAATGACAACGATATGCTTCTCTCTCCACTAGCTATTGAAAGAACTAGTGGAGGGAAAGGGAAGAGGTACCTTGCAGCACTGGAGATCTGCAAACATCTCAACAAAAATGTAGAGTGGGTCATTTTTATGGGACAAAAATTCTAGAAAATTATTTAAATGGTTAATGATTAGCTAGAAAAGGAAGTGGGTGACAACCCAGAGGTTATGGCTGACTAGGTCCATTTCCTATTTTACGGGTTACCAACCTAAATTTGCGTAGACTGTAGCAAAGCACTTGGGGAGGCATTTCTTTCTGGCTCCAAAGAGTAGAAAAGCAGCCAATGGCTCAAGATGTCATTGGAATGAAGTCTCCAGTGACATGCCCCAGGGATCTGCATCTGGCCTTTAAAAGGATCTGGTCAAAGCCAGAAAAGGTGTAAAGTCAAGACTAGTGAGGAAAAAAAACTGAGATGGGAGAGGACCAGATACTGTGGTTGTTGCCTTGGGCTTTTTCATGGAATCCTTATCTTCTCAGAATCATGTCCAGTAATACTAAAATGCAGTTGTCAAAACAAATTCATGGTCCTAAGATAAAAACTCCATTTGGTTAGAAATGGCCAGTAAACATAAGGATGCCTTTAAAAGTAGTTAAATTAGGGACTAAATTAGGTGACTAAATGTCACCTGATCTTTTCAAAGTCTAAGTCAAGGAATGTGCCATACTTCATCCATTGTATAAAGTTTAAATTAATCATCCAAATCTTTCTATTGGGTGATACTTAAGATGACCAAAAGTGCTTTGAGTTTTGTCCTCTTCTCGGCCCTTACTGACACCCCAGGCAACCTGACATCTAACAGCCAAGAGATCCTAACCCCATTCACCAGAACCTTTGGTGACAACCAATTTGTACAAGGACAAACTACACCCCCAAGTTTGGCATTTAAAGCCCTTGTCAGAATTAATATTCATTTTTCTCACACATGCTATGATTGAGCTAAAATGCCCTCCTTCACAACATTTCATCTCCAGGCTTTGCACATGCTCTGAGGCCTGGGATGCACTCACTGGTCTTCATGCCTCTAAGAATCCCTAGCTTCCTTCAAGGATCTGCTCAGATACCCTTTTCTACAAACACGAAGGCTTTCTTCATCTTCCCCACCACAATTCAATATATATCATATAAACTGGGTGAACACATTGTCTCATTCTGAACCAAAGTAAGTTTTCAGGACCATCCCTTCTCCCCTGACATCCTTGGCACCTTGGACTGAGGCATAGTAGACTAACACAGACAGCAGACCAGCAGGGGTGTTAAGGTGGAGGGTGACATGTGCTGTCCACTGAGAAGGGTGAGAGTGGGAGAGGTTGAAGGCTCCCCAGGACTGGGGAGGGGAGGAGGAACACAGAGAGACAAGCATCCAGAGAGGCAAACTGGGATAATGGCATTAAGAATGGAAACAAAGACAGTATTAACAATGGAAGGAATAATAGGCCAAGATATGCAGGGTGACTGGAGAACTGATGAAAGCGGAAGTTGGGACGAAGACACAAAGGACAGTTACTGTACACACAGCACAAATCTGTCAGACAAATCATTTCAGCAACCTCCTCCAAACAGGTTCCTTTCTAAAATCCTCTGCTTTTCCAGAAGCCTTTTCCTCATTCAGTGGAGGTTCCACTTCCTAATCATTTCTATCAAACTATTGCTCATTTCCCATGATAATCACAAAAATACATATATAACACCACCAAAAAAATACCGAAATTTAAAAACATTAAAAGAGCATACATTTGTATGTGGGATTTACATTCAACACAAGCTTACACACATGGTTTCTTAACTTCATAAGTGCACATTATTAATATCACATGGGCAACCAAAAATAGCAACCAAATTCAGAATCAGCTTCAAAAATCTCCTGATCGTTTGACATTCCCTCCTTCAGACAACATTTTTCCTTCCAGTAGCCAACATGTAAGAATGGTGGGAAATGCCAGAGGCTAAAGGCAGAGGCAACACTGCACACTGATTATTTTTCTGCTGATAAACATATTTCAAAACATCATCTTGTGAACATTCACTGGCTACTCAATTCTATAAAGCAAAGCAGCCCAACAGAAAGATCAGTTTGTTAGAAACATCTCCCCAAAATACTCTAGTAAATCTGAGAAATAAAGGTCAGTTATCTTCCAGCAGATCAGTTCTCATTCATACTTTCTCAAACCTCTTGTGGACTTCTATTTGGGCACCCACCAGGAAAGAGAGTGACTGTCTCTACCATGGCAGCTGACCCTCTGTAACCTTCTGGATGTCATTTCCTTCCCCACATTCTCTATTTCTGGATGGTTCCCCAGGCCACTACATTGGCCATCTCAAGCCTCCCTACCCATCTGTGATCCAAAGAATGCCTTCTCCTTCTTTAAGGGACAACTACAGGCAACACAGGCTAGCTGGTGAAGTGAACAGAGTACTAGGCCTGAGTCAAAAAAGGCTGAGTTCTCATCAAGCCTCAGATACTACCTGTGTGGCCATGGGCTGGCCTCCTCCCCATCTCATATTTATTGTACAGATTACATACATATTGTCCCCTCTCATTCAATCCAGTCTCCTTGAGATGACAGTCTTATGTTTGTTTGTGTTTTTCTCAAAGCTTTGGACATAGTAGGCTCTTGGCTCTTAATAAATGCTCGCTAATTGCTTAGCAATCTTTTATTTTCCTTGAAGGAAATAAAAATCTTTTCTTTTCCATGGAGGAAAATGTATTCTAAAGCTCCCAGCCTCTTTAAGTCTAACACTTTAGCTGCTGTGGCTTACAGGTGGAAGGTGCCTGTACTCCCTGCTCAGTGGAAGCTAGTGGGGGATGGGGAAACTAAGGCTGGGGAGCTGCAAATCGGGCTCAGTCCAGCATGCATATAATTACAGATGTGTGTTGGTGGTCAGGAAATATCTCAAGGAAAGCAATTATTACTTTTTAAATATTAAGAAAAGTAAGTGAATGATCTGACCTCAAAGGTTGACTACTCCACTCCAACCCCTCCCCCCCCATTCCAGGATTTAAGAAGCAATTCTAAAGAGAAGCATTTTGAGGGCAAAAATGTTTTCTTCCAAAGACCTTATGTTACAAATACAGTTTTAAAAAAAATCAATTCAAGAATACTGAACATTCAAGGAGAGCTCACAAATTATATATCCTCAAGAAACTGCTCTGTTTCAATGAACTCTTGTTCTTGGTAGAACCCCTGCTTTCTTAAACATTCTCCAATGTTTGCTCCTCTTCTTTAAAAGCACAAACATTTTAAAAGCACAACTATTTTAGAAGAGATGCAATCAACTTACTTCTCAAAGCTTATCAGTGAAATCAGAGATGGGGGAGTGCAACCTACAAAGCACCTTTAAAGCTAGTTCAGACCTGTTTTCTTCTTAATAGACCTAAGGAGAATTATTGAATTCTGGTACTAGAAGGAACTTTAGAGATCACCTAATTCACCGCCTTCTAATTTACTTTTTTACTTCAATCTTCCACTTGGCATCAATTAAAAAAAAAAAGATGTGCACTCAGCCTAGAAAACTCTTTCTCTGCTCCCAGTTTGTGACAGGATCTCTGCCATCAGCCATCTCAAAGGTTCTACAAAGACTGATTTTCACTGGGACTCCAGTGAGCGATCTTCTCCATCTAAGTTTCATATTTCCTCAGTGGCAGATCTTATTACACGGAAAACCAAAAAGATTCTTCCAGTGAATCTCAACTTGTAATGTGGGGAGGGAATGGGTTCTCAACTACTGTTCCCATTTTTTGTAGTGGTGATAATATTTATATTTCAGGAATCAGAAGCCAAAGTTTATTAAAAAGCTGACCTATTTTGCACACCTACCCCTAGCTCTTTGAGTCAATACTGGAAGTTCAACAAATAATTTTTTGTTTTGAAATTACTGTTAATAAAGTTAGTAATGCTAGCTTTTTCCCTGACAGTTTTCCTGTAAGAAAAAAGAAAGCCGAAAATCAGTACAACCTTCTATGAATCCAGGGTCAAGGTTCCTAACGTGTCCTCTCACCCCAGAAAGCCCAGTCATCCTTTTGGAAAGGTGGCTAATTGATTGCAAATACAACCTGTTATTGAGTACGAGAAATACAATTATCTCCACCACAATAAAAATAGAATGTTCCCTCATCCTAACTGAGCCCTTGCCTTCTGGGTTGTGCTTCTTCAAGAAGTCTGGCTAGCTGGGGCATCAGAAATGTCTCCTTCATCTCCATTAGCAGAAGCAGCCAATAAAAATACCTCCAGGAAAGGACTCTAAAGAACACAGCCCTGGTGGGTAGGGTGTTTAAAGCAATTTGTGAGAGTAAATACAGGCATTGTGGTTCAGTGTCCTCCACCTCTCCCTCCCTCTCCCCAGTGGTTGCTCTGTAGCTGATTGGTCTTTTTGGACTTCAGCTACCCTTTAGCCTGCCTGCCCCCTACTCTGACTTTCTGGTGCATTGTCTAGTCACTGCAGTGAGGTTGGGGGGGGGCGGGGCCGGGAAGGCCAAGGTAGAGTTGACACTGCCAAACCTGTTTCACACTTAGACACAAACTGATTTTTTCCTTAATGGAGCTTAATAGGCTTGGAATTAAAAAAAAAAACCAACAAAGATTCTCCATCCCTGCCTTAAGGAAAATTTCTAGATATTGAAGTTTCATTAAAGCTACATCAGGTGACCAATAGTGGTGACTCACCGTTATAGGTTATCCTTGGCTTTGTTAAACACATCACAAGATGTAAGTCCATTTCATCTGAAGGTACAAACTTGGAGCACACCGGGCACTTGAAACCTAAAAAGAAAGAAAGGAAAACTATTTGTCTTTTCCCTTTTCTGGATCCTGAATTTGAACCTGGTAACTATTCCACATTAGATACAGTAGCACTGATGAATGTACTGGCCCAGTATAAATGGAGGTAAAAAAGGGGGATCTTTGACAGGTGAATGTGAGGTGAGGGAGCCAGGGAAACTCAGGAGATGAGGAAAGAGCATTTGGGCACACACTGCTGGGGCAGGTCAATGGGACTGCAAGGGGGAATAAAAAAGATCTGATCCTGGCCGAAAACCAAACAGTTCTTTGACTCCTGCAGACGCATGGAATGTGAGGAGAAATAATGTAGATAGGTTTTTATCTTGTGAAAGAAGTGGCCATGCATTATTAGCGCTTCTCCTGACACTGGGCAGCACGGCACTGTCTGGCCTTGACCAGATGACACCAGTTTGAGCTCTCCCCCATTTTATCAGGGGAGGGTGGGATTTCATACTATGTACATACTGTGTCATTGCCCTGGTTGGGGTTTATTTTAATTCTGTGGTTTAAGAAGTATGCAGAGACTACTCTTAAAGAAAGACATTTATTTTAATGACAGATTCAGACACCAGCCACAGGTTTCAAGAAGCATTCTCCAGCCCCCAATTCCTCCCACCCCAACCCTTTTTAAGGGGGAAAAAATGCAACACAATACTCAATATAGGAAAAGGGTCATTTTTACTGATGAAATTCACCATTAAAAAGAGTATTCCAGATAAAAAGCCGGCATCCTTACGCAACGGTAAAACAAATACCACAAAATTTTTGGGCAATCTAAAAAGAATCCACTACTGAGGGAATAATGAATGACAAAGAATGATGCAGCACATGGATGAGACACAGAATTGTTCCAAAATTACAGAAATCTTATAAGGAGTTAAAATGCTGCGCCATGACCTTTCACCTCTGTTACTGACACAAAAAGTTATCTAAGAGGTGGAAACAGTCATGCTTCAAAAGACTGAGTGGGTCCTTGTCTGATTTAAATAGCAATTAACCGCATGAGCTATAATCAAGGAAAGACATGGAAAAATGGACTGGTCAAAGGCCTGTTAAACACACAATGTGATAAGTGTCAAAAGCTTGTGATATTAATGCCAAATCATTTAAAACAAGTGACTAGCAAAAGTTCATATTACTGTAACAAAAGGGTGCATTAAAAGGCTCACTACACAAGTCAGTATACTCAATTATTGTAATAATTAATTCTCAATAATTCTTACTATCTAATCAGATAATTAGCTAGGGAGAAACTTTACAAAACTGTTTTGAATTTTAAAATAGCAAATAAATTGACTTTTATTGAAGCACAACAAAAGTAGACATATAAAAAAGTAACTGCTCTTCCCTCCCTCTGGAGAGCCGGGTCCTCTAAGACCAGACCTTCAATACTATCCACCCTCCTCTAAAAGCATATCCTTTGTCCTAAGAAAGCAATTATTGGGGTTGTTTTTCTAGCATATTTTCAGGTATAAAATTTAATTGGCCAGGTAAGAATTTCTAGGATCACAACTTGCTCTCCTCTGTAACAATTTAAGCATAAAATTATCCTTGTTCCAGTTGCTGGACAACTCACAGATGCTCCAAGTTCAACAAGGTCTGGTCTACTACACCTCAGCTCTGAGTCACAGGGATTTCTACCTGGGCAGTACTGGTCCCACTCTGACCCCAGAAATCATAAGAATCAAAGTGGGGAGGATGCTCAGAAGCCACTATCTATACCAAGTGACTGGCTTACCTTGCACAGGCTGTACCAAAAGGGAATGACCTAGCTGGAGAACCTAGCCCATCTCTTAGGAGCTGGTAGAAAACCTTCCTGATGTCAAACCCAACCCTGCACCTGCTCCGCTGTGCTCCTCAGGCTACCCATCCTCTTGGGAAGGGGGTGGGGGGAGTAGAACTACGGCAATCACTCCCCCCCACCTTCAACTTCTCCTGGTTGCAGATTAAAGGAACTTGCCAACTATTCCCTGATATCTTAGCCTGCCCTCTCCTGCTTCAATGAACAATAAAGACTGCCTACTACATATCAGGCACTGAACTAGGTATTGGAGAGTCTACACACACACACACACGTATAGTAAGTATTGTTCACTCACTTTCAGTCATGTCTGACTCTTCAAGACCCTATTTGGTGTTTTCTTAGCAAAGACACTGGAGTGGTTTGCCATTTCCCTTCTCCAGCTCATTTTACAGAACAGAAACTGAGGCAAACAGGGTGAAGTGACTTGCCCACAGTCACACAGTAAGTAAGTGTCTGAGACCAGATTTGAGCTCAGGAAGATGAGTCTTTCTGAGTCCAGGCCCCAGCACTCCATCCACTGTGCCTTGTAGCTGTCCCAAGCAGTAAGTATAGTGAAGGCAAAATAAATACAATTTAGTTAAATATGACGTAGTCAGAAGGGGAGCGCACACCTGGAACTTGAAGAGACACTATTAGAAGGCAAGGAGTTGTACTGGGGGCACAGGAGCTGGCCAGTACAGAGACACAAAGCTACTGGGTGGAGAAAAGTGTGTGAGGAAGAGGAGGCCAAAGGCTTTATCATCAAAACAAGAGTTTCTATTTGACCCAAGAGGCAACAGGAACCAATGGGACTTAATGAAGAGTAGATTTGGGGAAGGACAAGCTGCCCCGAGAAGAGGAAGCTGGAGTAGGGGAGAAATAGCTAAGCCCAAAAGCCACTCCCTAGCAGAGAGTGCTCCAAGGAGATGAACAGACAATTCTCACCACCTTAGAAAAGAATACTCCAAACCACTAAGAGAAATACAGGTCAAAACAAACCAGCTCAGAAAACTGGCAATTCAGTCACCACCTCAGACACCAAATGGGAATTTATTAAGCACCCATTATTGCCAATGTAAGAAACAAAAGACAGAGTCTTTTCAGTATTTCTAAAGAAAAAGTTCCCTTATCAGTCAATAAATATTTATTGAGAGCCTACTATGTGCCAGGAACTGTGCTAAGTAATGGGGACACAAAGAGGCAAAAGGACAGCCCCTGCAATTCTGTCTGACACATTCTGTCTTCTTTCTCTTGCCTATCTGAAAGGAGAAGAGTCAAATATCCACCACCTACTATGTGCTAAGTGCTGGGGGTACAAAAAAGAGGGAGAGGACAGTCCCTGCCCTTGAGGAGCTCAAGTCTAATGGGGGAGAAATAACAAGTAAATACTTGTACACACAAGCTACCAACAAGATAAAAAGGGAATAATTAAAAGAAGGAAGGCAACAGAGTTAGGTGAAAGAAAGTGTTTCCCGCAGAAGATGGGAGAAGGGAGACTGACACAAGGAAATCCTTCACGACTGGGAGGACACCCGGTCTAGGTCTAGCTCTGGTGCCAATACACCTAGTGCCAGTTACTGTGCAGACCATCTCCTTCTCCTTTTCCCCTCCCTTCAGGGATATCTGCTTTTTCAGCCTGTTTACAATTCTTTATCTGCCATGATCATATTCCACCTTGGACCAGAATTGCTTGCAAACCTACTTACCATTTTCTATGGCTTATCTTGGCATCCTTTGGCCCTAGCACAGCACCTTGCACAAAAGGCAATAAATGTTATATTTTTGTTTAACAGAATTGGGATTTACATTGAAACACTGGAAACTTCCATTATAATTCATTTAAATAGATGTTGTGCCAGTCAACCCCCTGCACAGGAGCTGAACTGTGGCATCAAGAGAAGTTCATCCTCGGGAGGATGTTAGAAAGACCCCAGTGAACTATCCTGCCTCAGACAAGTGATTTCACCTCTTAAGCCTCACACAAATAAGGGAAGGCCATTCTAGGCCAGTGGTAGCCAGGAGGGGAGGGAGTACGCTGCCTGGGGGCGAGGGGCACTGCCAATCACAGGTCCCTGGGCACCTTCCCCTACTCCCCAAAGATCTGGATTTGGAGTTCCAAGCTTGAGGTAGGATGAACTCCTTTTCCAGCTGAGTTCAGGCCTCACAAGGGCCAGACTGCAAAGGGACCATCTAATACAACCACTGTTGGCCAGTTCAGTTCCCTAGGGTGGGGCCTCTCAGGTTATCCAGCCCTTCTTCCTGACTCCCAAGTGTGTCGTCATCTCATGATCCAAAATTACTCAACCCTGGTCAGAAGCCCATTCCTTCAAATCCTTTAACAACTGAGGCTAAGTAAGTGAACCCAAGAGGGTAAAGTGTAGACAGGCATCTTCCCAAGGAGTACATTTAAAAATTTTATACATACATACACACAAAGTACAGAGCAGCACTATCTGGGGTAGCAAAAAGTTTATAATCAAATATTCAGTTATTAATCAGAGAACAACTAAAAACTGCAGTACGTTAACGAAATAGATTATTATGCCACAAGAAACAGCATTTCTGGATTTCAGACAGACATAGGAAACTTGGTGCCTAGGATCTTTGGTTGGATTAGTTCATCTACTCCAACTAATTAAAAAAAACCCACTACCTAGTGAAGAGCAAAGTGTTTGTTCTCTCCCATATCATCAACCTTTATGACTCTTTATAGACATGATCTTTTCTGAGAAAAACCCTCACCAAAATGAATTTTTCCTTCTAACAAGTTGAGAAAAATCCAAACAAGAAACCAACCATCTGATAATAGAGACATCAACCTCCATACATCTCTCCTGCCAAGAGGAAAACAATTGTTTCCTCTTCTTTTCTCTGGAATCAAGATCAGCAACTGGAATTTCAACATCATTTTAGAATTTTTTAAAAATTTATATTATGGGTAGTTGTGTATTCTCTTGGTTGCATTCTTACAAATCATATGAGGAACTGAAATTGATGATCACTGGGTTATACAGAAGACCCTCTCTGAGGAAGGGAAGGCCCATTAACTCCAAAACCAGACCTTGCAGCTTAGTAAGTAGTATAAACAATCTGACCCCAGGGTCTTTGACTTCGAAATCCTTTCCTACAACACCACAGAACTTCATCACAAATGCAACTGAGAGGAGAAATGAGTGATGGCCCACTGTGAATGATGAATTAGGATGTTAGGGAAGCCACAGCAAATCAATTCATCAATCGCTGTGAGCCAAGCACCGCTGTAGGCACAGCTGATCGAAAAACAAAGTTTCTGTCCACTGAAACAAGTAACAAGTATACACAAAATAAAAGCAAGTTAATTGGTAGGAAATAAACAAGCTGTTTTCTAGACCTTCTCAAGCGGTATCACATAAGCTGAGCAAGGAAGGAATGTCTCCACACCTAGGGCCCCAGTCACAGTGAGAAGCCTTCCGGTGGAGGACTTAAAGGGCACCATACAAATGAATGGTCTCCCTGGAAGCCTGAGTCTGAGCTCTGGGATTCTTCTGGGACCCACTGAAGGACTGACAGGAATACAATCTCAGGTGAAGATCCTACCTTCCCTATGACAAATACAAAGATTAAATCTGCTGGGATGAATTACGTCAATTTGTTACTATCATACCATGCAAACATTTATTTTGGATGGAAAGGGGATAGTGATAAGGCAATATGACATAAAAGACTGACATTATGATATAAAAAACTGATAATAGACTTTAGAGGCTGCGGCCCTGGGTCTAGATTCTTATTTCTGAGGGGATTAATCACTTAATCTCCTTATCCGTCAAACAAAGGTGTTTGATTAGATGATTTCTAAGGCTCTAAATCATGCGATTCTGCAAGGTCAGGTAGCTGAACAGAAGACATGTAAATACTTGAGCTGCCCTCATCCACACAGTCAGCACATGGCTGTGTCTGTGTGTCACAAAGGAGGGAAGGAGAAGCAAACAGGGGTAAGAGCAGATTTTTTTCTTGACTGCAAAATTAACTCAAACCACTAATAATGAATTTTTCTTATGGTTTATAAATTAAATCAGGTGCTCCTAACTTTGTTTTTTAAAAATATTTTCATAAATGTACTACAATTACAATTAATTGTATTATTCTCTGAAAAATAGTCAAAGGGTTTTAAAAAAAAAATTCCAAAGGAGTTGACAATACAGAAAAGACTCAGAATTTCTGACTTAAGAGGCTGGCCAAAATACTCCCAATAATCACCTTACTTATTAAACCTGGAGTCGACTGGACTAACTAGAACTCAGAAATGTGAATGGAGCTCATTCCCCTCCCTCCAACATACATTTGAACAGGACATTCATGCACTGTTCAGCCTGGAGATGACCCTTCTGACCCTTATTACACTTTTCTGGCTCTGATGTCGACTTTGCTTTCTCCTGTGTTCGTCCTTTCTTGCCAAAGAAGACCATGCCATCAGAGAAATAAGGACGTGACTTGCACTTGACTTTGTTTGAAGTGAGGGAGGGCTGTGCAGGTCACCAGCCTCACTTCTCCTCCAGAGCCATCTGAATCCAGGGACCAGATATTCCTCAGGATGACTGGAGATGACCCAGGATAAGATAATTGAGGTTAAGTGACTTGCCCAAGGTCACACAGCTAGTGAGTGTCAAGTGTCTGAGGTGACATTTGAACTCAGGTCCTCCTGACTTCTGCACTGGTGGCTCTATCCACTACCACCTAGCTGCCCCTTGCTTTTTCCTATGCTATATTTGAAATATCAAAATTTTATGTTCTAACTAATTAGCTATTACTTTTAAATGTTGCCATTAGAAAGCCCTGAATCTGAAAAGATAAAAAGGACAGAACCAATCAAGGCTAAATGGAAAGCAGTGTCAGAAGACGAACTGCAGGCAGGAATGTGATTCAGGCCTTTGCTTCATCCTCTTTGTATCCCTTTCAATCCTATATTTCATTACTGAAATACATAGGCCCCAGTGGTAAGGAAAACTTTGCCAAATGTGAGAGGACAAAATATTGCCCAGATCAGAAATTTGCTAATAAATCAGGCTCCCTCCCCCCAAAGTACATACAAAACTAGAATAGTCTGGAGACTTGAACTGGAAGCAAAGCAACACAAAATCTTTTGAGGAAACATGGAATGAAGAGAGCAAATGAATAAGGATAGCAGCACCACGAATATTTATCTTTAAAAGGCACAGTAAGATACGTTATTAACAAGTAGTCAAAAAAGCAAACCAAACCTGGAAAAGATCACAGTTACTCCTGCTTATTTTTAAAAACGCAAAATAGCTGAGAGAAGGAAAGAGGACAGGATTAAGGTAAAGAGTCTTTGTAAAACATGGATACAGGGTGCCATGGGACACAGCATGCAGGATCCCCCCTCCCCGAGCCTGGGAAACCACAGGGATTACAGAGTCTACAGAGATTTTTACCAAGGTATGAGAGGTTAAAAACATCACCAGGAGGCCAAAAACCTTTCGTCAATTAGGAGCTGATTCATATACTTACCATAAAACTACTGGCTCCAGGAGGAACATAGGTAGCGGTGGTAGAAAAAGAAAAGGAAAACGCAATCAATGCAAAGTGAAGCTGGGCTTCATTCCCACTGCACATCAACAGTCGGAGGCCTCTTCAGGAATGGAGCAGACGCTCCCTTTGGGAGTCAGGCACCTCTTCCTATTTCTGCTCCCAGGTTGTGTTTGGTCACTCACATGCTCAAAATTCACTCTAGAAAATAGTGTCAACTTTTTCTATTCCATAGAAATGGAACTATACTGGGTAAGAAGGGAAAATGAAGCTCAAGTAGTTTATTCAAATCCTCTTATCCTCACTAAAACTGTACTGATTCCCCCAATCCGCTAAGAGCTATTGGTTCACTATATTCCTACATCACTGAATGCCACTTACTCTGGCTTTGTTTCACTGGAATTACTAAGTAACAAAATATACAAATATGTTGCTAACTTTTTCCATTGAAAATTTTGTAACTGGTCAATTTTGTACCTGGGGCAATCATTGTTTTCAACAACGCATAAGTATCTAATGAGTTAGCACAATAAAAAAAAAAGAATTAGGATACAATTCGTGAAGAGTTTTCTCACTTCACTCTCACTTTCTAGATTTATCAGAACATGTCAAGAAAACTATCATGTGAATATATAGTTATGTTTTCAATATTACAAAAAAAAGTGTCATCTTAAATTTAAGATAAACAAGCCAGATAGAGGATTTTAAAATACACTTTATCCTTTTAACACTAAGAATGAACCCACATTTGGAATTTTTACATCTAAGATTAAAAACTTCAGGCATATGCCACACTTTAGGTAAGCCCCATGCAAGTCCAGATGTACAAAACAAATTAAGGGCTGGTTATATTCCTCATAGAATTCCTATAAATAGCATGTCTTATTTTAAAAGACCCTGAGAAACTCATTAGCAAAAACTGAACAACCACACACAACTTCTCGGAAATACCTTGATTTCTCAAGTCATCATTTTGTCAAAATGTCGTGTGCCTAAATGTTTCTCCCTCCTTTTCCTGAGGGACCTTTTGAAACAAGTAAGACTGAAACGACCAGACTTTACTATTTGGGCTTCTTTCTCTCACGTAAACTTTTCCCTACTAAGGCTGTGTTCCAACATACCTTGAGTCTTAATCTTTTCCCCAAGGATCAGAGATTTGTCTAAGGTCACACAGGTTGCAAATGCAACATATTACTGCCCCACCCCCACCTCAAAGAAAAAAAAAGCAGGAACCCCCAAAGGCCTCTGACAACAGGATAGCAACCAAAAGAAATCACTTTCTGACACCAGGTTATTTTAAGTCTCCATTAATTTTTAATTATATTTTAATAATTACTGTCTACACCTACAGTAGTTTTCCATGCTATGAATGATTTAGTCTCTTTTTTAAAGCAAGGTACAATCCCAATCTGCAGGGTTTCAGTGAACACACTGACTTCCACACAAAGGTGCAGCCCTATTTTACAAACCAAAAGGATGTTTCTATTTAAATTGCAACCAAAATTCTGGTATAAAACCAAATCATGCCTTTAAAATTTGCAAGTAGCAAACAGGTAGGAACCATACCTTCCTTTCTGGTTTGCTTTAGTTTGGAAATTCTAACTGTTTAGATGACCAAAAGCAATGAACCATGATACTACAAATTACTCAATGCAATGAATTTTTTTTCTGGTTGTTTTTGTCAAGTCAAATTATTTGCTCTAAGAAAATACCTGTAAGTGTTATAATGAGACAGTTTAACAATGCAGCCCCCTCTGGTGTGGGGGTAGAGTGCCCCTAAAAGGCAGGGCTCATGGACCCAACTTCTTTCTTCCCCAAGAGACAGTTTTCTGGGGTAAGCTGCTCTTAGTCAGCATAGCGGCACAGGAAGGACAACCTATTCTTGTTATCAGAAGACAAAAAATGAAGACCCAATTAACTCTTTTCGTTACTTGAGTTGGAATTAGATTCCTATTTAATTCCATAAACACCACATATTACAAGGAGCAAGGGTAACTAACTGACCTGGTCGGTGGAAGGAGAAGGCTGGAAGAAGGGCAGACACCAACCTCAGTCTCCCCTAAACCTTACCCTCACACTTCAATGCCCCCAGAAATAAAGTAGCCCCTATCCAAGGCTGGTCTGTAAAACAAGACCCTAACACAGAAGATCCCTTCTGCCTGGTACTCCATTTTCTGAATTCTCCTCTGAGCTGTCCGACCAAGCCAACCCTGCTTCCTTTGCTGGATCTTCATCTGTCGCTCCCACAAACAGCTGAGGTTCCCCAGGACTCTGTCCTGGGTCCTCTTCTCCCTTTCCACTAATTCTCTTGGTATGGTATAACTACTATTTCTCTTTTGACTAGCAACCCTGAGGATCTTCCTCTTCCGGTTTGATTTTTTTTTTCTTTCTTCTAATTAAAGAGGTCATCCTTAGACTGACTTCTTCAATGAATGGGCGATTACCTCACTCAAAGTGAGAACCTGAAAACGCCTTAGCCTAAAAGAGCCAGAGTCTCCCATTGCACCCTGGGCCATCTCCAGGCATCCTGATGAATACCAGGCCACTGGACCCAGATGGCTCCCAAGGATAAAGTAAGGCTTGTGACCTTGCACAGCTCTCCCTCACTCAAATTAACACGGCAAATCATGTCATCATCATTTTCCTGATGTCATGATCCTCTTTGAAAAGGACAAAAATGCACAATTCTCTTGGTGATAGCAGCTCCCACAGCTTATCGGATGACTTGTCTAGCCCTTTTATCTCTAGCTCTTCCATCTCCAATTGCCTTTTAGGGATCTCAGAAACATTAAAATGAACATAATCCAAAAGTGAACTCATGTCCCCACCTCAAACCGTCCATTCCTGTTAAGTTCCCCATTACTGTAGCCTGGGGTACCCGTATCCCAGGCAGTCAGGCCCCAAACTTACCTGCTCTTCCTCTACTCCTCACCTTCTATCTTGGAAGCCCCTACAGTTTTTTCAGTTTCCCAGTCTGCTGCTACACTGATCTTCCTAAAGATAAGACTATGTCAATCCCCACCCCATTCCATTCCAACAATGTCACTGGATCAACACAAAACTCTGGCTTTCAAGGCCTTCCATAACCTGGTTCCTTCCTACTTTTCCAGGCTTCTTACAAGCCTCATTTATATCCTAACTTCCAGTAAGGGCTACCCTAGCTGTTCCTGGAATAAGGCACTCTAGATCTCCCACCTCTGAGCATTTTCATTGCCATGCCTCACTCACTAGCTGCGTGACCCTGGGCAGGTCAATTAACTTCTAAGCCTCAGGTCCCCACCTGTAAAATGGAGATAATAACAGCACCTACTTTACAGGATAGGTATGAGGATCAAAGATGTATTTGAGCATCCTTTTGAAGACAGAATCCTTATGACTTTCCTTAAAGGCATAAAAAAGCTTGATTAATCAACAGGCCACACTTGAGGACCTAAAAATGGGAACATGTGGTCTCCCGAGGCTGAAGCTCCCTCCCCACCCCTGGCTAGTTCCTTTAACATCATACCAGGGTACAGGACTCTTTAGTGTGATTATAACTTGTGTCCTGTAGCTTTAGAATCCATTCCTGTTTCTGGGACTCAGCACAATCCATGACACAGATCAAATGTTTCCTTCGGTAACTACACCCGTTAGTGATGAGGTAAGACAGAGCCTGAAAATGAGCTACATTCATGGGATTCTTGGGGAACTTCAGTTATTCCCCTCTTTATGGAAGATTAATCTGCAACTAACCTTTCCTCCTCAACCTACAGAGATGACAAGCAGAGGGGCTGAAGACAAGCAAAACTCTTTAGTTTTCCTTCTTTTCCCCTCAAGGCTTTACATAGTAGCTCTGCGGCTGAATGGACCGTTAGAAGTCATCTACTTAATTCACCCCACTTCCACAGAAGCCCAGAGAAGTTAGTGCATTAAAGAAGGGATTTAAACCCAGGTATCCTTAGACTCCAGAAATCAGGCTTCTTTCCACTGTGGTAGCCTGCTTTTTAACTATTTAGGAAGTTCATAAAGCTTTACCAACCAGCATACAGAGCTACACCAGCTCATAAAAATTTAATCACGAACAACAATAAATACAGTACTTTGATCAGCCACAAACTGAAGCTCTCCAAATCTCCAACTTAATCTTTCAGGGATTCACGATCCAAGTCTCCCGCTTCGCCTTCTGTCCGAATTTTTCCTATTAGCATCTGCATCAGATGCAGAGGTAGAAACAAAGGCAATTCCTGTGAAAGCTGAGGACTGATGAATGACAACCAATCACATTCCTACACAGTTCTCTAACTACATAGAACTTTCTCCTGCACTCTCAGTTGATCCTCTGAGGAAAAGAGGGAGGGAGGAGATAGAATTGGAAAGACGGCAAAGGAGGAACAAGGATGTTGTTAGTAAATGGTATCCACCCTCCTTTGTGCCAGGGGAATTCCAGCGGTAAGAGTCAGGGCTCCAAACTAGATCTTTTGACTTAAATTAAAAAAGATTTTGTTGGATAAAGGCAGTTGGCTAAAATACAGCCTCAGGTTACGTTCACACCATCTTGTTTCTTTTTCCTAATATAATCAAGGATTAAGTAACTAGTAGTAGAGAAAATAAAAGTAATCCTCAAACTGAAGTGACCTGAATGATCACTTGTATAGCTTCTCTGTAGTCGTCAATAAATAGGATGCCTCAAACCTGCTCTAAAACATTGGATGCAAACAAATCAAGACACTCAGGATGATGGGAAGAAGGACTAGGTCAGTCACTCGAGGCTAAAACTCAAATGTCCCTTACGTGTAACTTCTAAAGAAAGAGTCTAAGTGGCTTAAACGGAGGTTAGGGGGAGAATGGGGCACCAAATTCCTAGTTATCAGATATGACAGGACTGCTATTAGAAGCTAGGTGGCACAATCCACTGACCTGGAGTGGGGAAGTTGAGTCCAAATCCAGCCTCAGACACTTTCTAGCTAGAGAAGTCACTGGAAAAGTCACTTAACCTCTGCCTGCTTCTGCATCCTCATCTGTAAACTGGGGATAACAGTACCAACCTCCCAGGTTTGTTGTGGGCATCAAATGCGATAAAAATTCCCAAGTGCTTGGCACGCTGCCTGGCATAGAAGTGCTATCATCACCATAATGATCACCATGCCTGATTCTGACAAGAGGCAGGAAAAGCTCAGCTTAAATTTTATCTACACCTTTTTGAACAGGGCAGAAGAAAACTCTGGGGGGAAGTGTATGCAACCAGGAACAGCAGCACAGGTCATGCCATTCTCAAATCATCTTTAATGCTGACAGACAGAAGAACAGAATTTGCTTGGCATACACCAGAAATCCAGTAATATCTCACTTACATACAGGTCATTTTGCAATAGCAATTGTTAATATCATATAACCAACTCTACCTCAACACACACACACACACACCAGGAACACCATCTTCAGAGGAAGAAATGTGGTATAATTATGTACCAACTCCACGTCATATCTTCATAGAATCAATTTACAACACAGGTGAGTATTTGTCTGTATTTGGAATACAGCAGAGAAGAGGCAGCCAAAGAACATGAAATTAGCTGGACTTTTTCCCTGGGCCATCCTCAGTCCCTATACATTATACCTCACTTCTATTTTTTCAGTATATTTCTACTCACAACCTTGATAGTTGAGTTTTTTGATCCAAAGAAGTTTAAAAGAATCAAATCATAAGAGATTGTTTAAAAAAAAAGAGGGTTGATACCCCAAAGTCTTGGCAGCTAACCATGAGAGACAAAAGCGAGATCCTTCTTAAGATACAACCTCAATAAGCACCTCAATCTATGGAACACCCTCACAACAGTGATGATCATAAAAAACGAGTCACCAAAACTAGGCTGCATCATGTTCAGTGTGTTCAAGAACGGAAAGTCACGCTCTTAGTCCTACTGAGTTTATATGAATACATTCTTCTGCAAATTTGTGTTCTATATTTAGCATATAGATGCACCATTTTGTCAATAACTATTGCAGTAAAAAAAACAGTGACACTTATTAAGGCTACCCCAGTGTAGTAGAAAGCATGCCAGCTGCAGTCACAACTTCTGAGGGTCTAAGTTTCCTCATCTGTAAAGAGGGACCACCTCTTATATCAACTGCCTCAAAGTGCTGTTACACTAAAAAAAAAAAAAAAAGCAAAAATTTTAAAAGTTATTACAGGCTGACTATATGCAAGGGAGTGGCCTAAGTACAAAGTGAAGGGAGAAGGAAAGAGAGTAAGAAATAGTCCCTGCCCTGGAGAAACTTGTATTCTGCTTGGAAGGAAAAAAGCCTACAGCTAAATAAATAAAATAACTTGCAGAGGGAGAAGAAACTGATAGCTAAGGAGAAATACTTCTCATTGGAGGAGAGCCCAGAATGCATTCCAGGTCTGGGTGAATGAATGCACAGTTCTTCAAGGAATAACTAGTAGACAAGTTTGTCTGGAATGGAGCATACCAGAGTGGGAGTAGTAGGAAATAAGGTCGAAAAAGTAGAATGGGACCACATCTTCTTTGGAGGCCTTTAAATGTTGAGATAAGAGGAATTTGTGTTTTATCTTTAGACCTAGTAATGTTTTTTGTTTTTTTTTTGTTTTTTTGGTAAGAGGAAAGAAGTCAGAGGAGAGTTTAAGGAAAATAGTTTTTAGCTACTTTATGTAGGTTGGATTGGGGAACAGTCTAGAACAAAGGAGGCCACGCTGTCAATGGATAGGGAAAGGGTGACGTGGAGAGAAAAGCTCTGATGCCAAAGGGTTTGGATATGGAGAGGTAGAGAAGGAAAAGTCAAGGTAGTGAACCTCAGAGACCTCAAGAATAGTGATGGGAACTCTCAACAGGAGTAGATAGGCTTGAAGGAAAGAGGGAGGTTTGAGGAGAAAGATCAGTTCTATTTTGAACATGGTGAGTTTGGTAGAACATCCATGTAGAGAGTTCAGGAAAGAAATCAGATCTGGATATATAATCACTTATGTGCAGAGAGATAATGGAACTCAGAAGAGCTAATGAATTACCTAGAAAGAAGTGAAGAGAAAAAGGCCAAGGACATAGCTCTAAGTGGGGGCATCTGGACACAGATGACATACCTAGAAAAGGAGATGAGAAGTGGTCAGAAAAGGTAGAGGAGGGGGGAGTCAACAGAACTGAAAGTTGTACAGGAAGTAGGAGGAAGTCTTGGAGAGACCATGGGAATTTAGCAGTTGAAAGGTAAACCTTGAAGGAAGAGTTCATTCAAATGGTGGATTCAGAAATCAGAATATGAGAGTAAAACAATTTATTACTAAGTGAAATTATGTTATCTGAATAATTCAATGACATGTGATACTTCAATTCCCAAAAGATCCCCAAAAAGGCATTAATGTAGATAGAACTTTTATGTAATAGAAATGTATTTTTGAGTGCCAAGTAACAATATAACATTTTTTCTGAAGTAAATTTGATTATCCAAAATCTCATGAAATATTTACTAAGTGATGGTCCCGTCCATTTGTTGAGGAACTATTTATTGTGTTGATAGTGACTTGTATTATCTGTGCTACCATAAATATTCTTAACTAGACATTTAAATATTGTATTTTATTGGTTAGCTACTAATCGCTAAAATATCTCTGGGAAGAATAAATGTTGATAGATCTTCAAAATACTTTGAACCTTTTCAGTGGGAAGAGAAGTGTTACGAAAAGATGCACCGGGTCAAAATTTTTTTTTACAGGATTCATCTACGCCCAGGGAATAACAAGGTGCAAAACACCTACGGATTCCCAAGCTTCAACAGGTGCAAAGCCTGCTCACTTGGTGAATGCCAACATTACTTTAAGAGGTTGCAACCCACTTTCCTTTAAAATTTTGTGGACAGTCATGAAGTGTTCCTTACCAAAATGTCTTGCAGTTTTTAAGTTTAAGTTTCTAAGTTTTTTTTTAAGTTTTTAAGTTTCTAACTCACCTTTCCCACACCATTACGCTAAGATCTATTTTTAAATGTCAAATATTAAGTCTTTCATTTATTGTATTTAAATACATTTGTGCCAAAGGACCAGAAGCATAAATGTGCCCTCTCAGAAGCACTGACTGGAAATCTTCATATAATACCCCCCCCAACTGTTGTAATTTGTAATCAGTCTAGACCAGGGGTGGGAAATCTGTGGCCTAGGGTCCCATGTGGTCCTATAGGTTATCCCTAACCCAGACCACACATGAGGACTTAGAAGACCACACATGGCCTGGAGGCCACAGGTTCCCCATTCCTGATCTAGACTGAACACCATGTTCATTACTTGCATAAGGCAAATATTCATCTGCATAATAAGGCAAAAGGCAAATATTCACCTGCATAATAAACTTCTGTTTTAGTCAATTTTTAAAATTCAAAGCTGCAGCTTATAAGCTAAAAAGCTTGTTTAAAAAAGCATTCTATCTGTATTATAGGTGGATTGATAATTAGTATTTCTTAATGCTATTTGTTCAAATCACTGCAAATTGCACAAAAGGCATCATTCCACAACGTTTTTCAAATATTAAAATTTCAAATTGCCACAGACCTCATTTCAGAGGGAAGTGAAAATAACATCCAAAACCAAAAATCAACAAAATGCTGACCAAAGTTTTGTCTCTACTTTATGGCCATGGAAGGAGGAAGAGTTATGGCTGGGTCCTGTGTAAGAAGCCTCATTTGTTTACACTCTTTCATTTTGCTGACCAAGTATTATGGGACAGGTCAAGTGGTTTTAGATAAGCTAGGCAGTGTGGTTAAATATGTTCATGGACAATTCACAGACACATAAGAAAACATATTATAAAAGTACTGACAAGAAAATTCTAAAATACAAATTTAACCAATAAATCCATGCAAAAGAATGAGATAAAATCTATTCTTGGTCAATATTTAAACTACATTGTCTTTAATTTTTAAGCACTTCAACAACTGTGAAAGAAAGTGCATAATCCATTAGAGACTGTGTTAATGAAATGTCAGTGCTTTAGACATCCATCTACAATGTCAATTTAGACATATGAATATCAACAACTTTTAGACAGATCTCAGGAATAAACACTGTTCACTCAATAACATAACTGAGCCAAGGACTTTGCTGTATTAAAACTGCCTCCATGCTTCCTTCTGGACCATTAAGTCACTTTGAAATCTCATCTGGCAAGCTGATCAATATATTCCAAGTCACTGATCTTCATAGAAACATTGAAAAATTAAGTTATTTAAAACATTCTCTTGAAAAGCCTTTGGCTGAGCAAAATGCCTGGCACATAGTAGGGTTTACCTATCTGTGGATCAAAGTCAAAATCCTCCCCTCCCCGCTCCAAGAATGGTTGAGGTGGGGGTGACAGGAAACGGGCTTCAGGAACTGCATTTTCTGTGGGAGTTGCTGAAGCAGCCTGTGTTACAAGAACCACTTCATTATATTATATAGGATTATTATATTTTATTCCAGGAATTTCTGAAAGCAAAAACCTTGACATTGATCGGGTCGGGGACAGAATATTCCTGGTATCACTGCTTTCTAAAGAAAACAACTTAAATTTAAAGAATTCTTGTGACACTGTGTATAGGGCATGTTTTGCCCATAGTAGGTTTCTTCCCAAGCGCATGCTGAAGCAGCAGCTTTCTCCTTCCTCCGGTCAGAACAGTGAGGCCTGGGCTAGCTGGGCAGAAGTACTCCCTCACAAAGTGATGAGCAGTTCAATAATGGGAAAGGAATTATGATCCAATAAAAATGAATCTCAGTGATTAAAGGAGACCAATCTGTCTGGATATACAGATTCCATTTTAAACTGCTTAAATTTTTCAAGAATAAATGTCCCTTGGTAACTCTTGGTAGAGGAGGTTCTCAATCAGATCAGAAAAATGCTCATGTGCTAACCTGCCCAAACAAGCTCCCAACCAACCACAAACTACCCATAACCAGTAGCCCTGGGGACTCTAGTTGATTTTCCTTCCCCTTTAAGCCTGAATATACACTGCAGAAGCTGAGGTCATCATTTAAGACTACAATTATTCACATCATAAATCTCATACATATCAATCAGACAATGGGTTTTGCCCCATACAGTAGTATGAAAATTTCATATGGAATAAAAATGATATAACAAGAGATCAATCAAATCCATTTTACCCCTTGTCTCTATTTCTACTAGTTCTTAGTTTTAATCAATTAGAAACACAAATATTAAGAGCTAGACATGATCTAGACAGACTATCCAATGCTCTCTTTTTACAGATATGTAAACTGAGGCTCAATAAGGTTAAGCCTAGGGCCCAGGGCCTAAAAGTAGACAGTGGTACATATAACCAGTATGTTGTATCAGTAACCTGACTCTCAGTCTACTACAAGGTTCTGGGACATATCTACAGTCCAGAAAGGGATCCATTTTGGTAGAATTTGACTCATAAACTGGAAAGGGAAGAAAAGACTGAACATTTCATTTCTCTACCTTTAGACATAATTCCACTGAAATTCTGAGTGGTGGGGGAGGTGGGGAAGTCCCTGCCTATGACCTTATCAGTGTAGAGCAGGGAACTCATCCTTTTTTTCACGAGTTCTGGACCAGTTTCGCAGTGTGGTCAAGCCTATGGACCACTATGTAGAATCATTTTTAAAGCTCACATGACAAAGGATTACCAAGGAAACCCATTCTATTGGAATATTTATTTTAAAAGCTCTATGACCCCAGGTTTCTTTAAGAACCCCAGGGGCAGAGAAAGCTTAGTGAGTGATGTCCATGGTCACATGGCAAGTGGATGTGAGAAGCAGGCCTTGAACTCAGGGCAAATGGAGGCTCTGATCCCACTACACCTCTCAAATCCATCTAACGGAGAATGACTCAGAGGACATAAAGTAGGAGCCCTGGATTCCCAGCCCAGCTTCACTATGTAACCTGTGTAATCCCAGGGTCTCAGCTTCATGGGAGAAAAGCTGCTCAACAAGCTCTGTTAACTCCAAGGCTCTGAGATTCAACTCTGCACTTACCCTCAGTCAGAGCCCAGCACTCCTCAATGTAACAGAAATCCCTCATGCAATGTCTTAGGCCCATTTTTCTTTCTGTACTCAACAAAGATCAAGGGAGGTCCTGGTAACAGGAGAGTTGTCAAAAATGATTAAAAGTGAAAAAGAAAGTAAGAATCAGGTTCCAGGACACTTTGAAAGGGTGTCACACTCTAATATGGAATCATAACAATCCTAGAACTTGCTTTAAGACCTGTTATCAGACCTGCATTTCTTCAGTACTTCACGGCTAAAAAACATTTTACATAATTTAATACTTAAATCTTACTTTGAGATAACTCAGGTCTTCTCACCTACAGCATTTTTTTCTCAGGCCCATTGTAAACTTTAATTAGGCTTAACTTTACACATTAATACCTGTTCATAATCTAATACAGTCCTTGAAAGTCTAAAGCTGCTTACAAATATTTATTCTGCGGTGTTGAGTTTTCACTAACTCAGACAGGCTTTTCCATTTCTGGTCAATAAGTTATTGACCATGCATTTTCAGTAAGTTCAGTAGACTATGTATGTCTATTTTAAAAGTTTCCCCTCTCTCCAATCCATCCTCCTCACAGCTGCCAAAAACGATTTTCCTCCTTTATGGGAGGGCAGGAATACAGAACCTACGGGAGTCAGGCACCACGCCAAGCACTTCACAAATACTCTTTCATTCGATCCTCACAACTATCCTATCCCCTCTTTACAATTTAGGAAACTGAGCCAAAAGAGGTTAAGTGCCTGACCCCAGACCCAGTGCTCTAAGACTTGCATGCTTAGCTTTTGCCTTGGGGCCACACCGCTCTCCTGCTCTATTCCTTGCTGTCTCTGGTAGGATCAGACGTTGAGCCCCTTATTTTTGGTAGGCAAAGCCATTGGCAATTTGACTCCCACTGACCTTTGCAGCATTATACTTCACACAGGACTTTTCCCTTGCACTACCATTGAGCCAAAGGGGCCTTCCTCTGCTCCTTACAGATCTCCAGCCTCAGTAGCTTTGAAATGAAGGCATATCCCTCCCCTCCTCTGCCACTTGGAATCCCTGGTTTCCTTCAGATAACCTTCCTCATGAAGCCTCAGCTTATTTCCCCTTCAACTACTTCGTATTCATTTTATATGAATTCTTTATGTATGTACGTGGTATATACATCCACATGTGTTGAGTTCTTCCTTAGAATGGAAGCTCTCCTAAGGTCAAGAATTGTTTCACTTGTCTTTGTGCCCTCTCACTTAGCACATTAAGAGTTATACCATCATCAAGACCATCTGGTATAGACTAAGCAAGAGAGTCAGATCAATGGAACAAACTAGACAAGGGAGATCCAAAAACAACAGAACTCAATCACCTGGTGTTTGATAAGGTGGAAAACAAATTATGAGGGGGAAAAAAACGTCCTTATTCCATAAAAAATGCTGAGAAAACTGGAAAGCAGTCTGGCAGAAATTAGATTTACACCAATACTTTAGCCAGTGTATTCCACAATATACTCTAAATGGATACGTGACCTTAATATTAAAGACCATACCATAAAAAATTTGGATGAGAAACAGATCATATGTCTTTCACAGCTATGGGTAAGAAATGCAGCCTTAACCAAAGAGACAAAGGGCAATTACAAAAGACAAAATAGGTAATTTATTACTTCAAACAGAAATTTCTGCACAGACAATATTAATGCATCCAGGATAAGAAAGAAAGTGGTTAAATAGGGGGAAAAAATCTGCCTCAGATTCTTCTGATAAAGGTTTGGTATCCAAGGTGTACAAATAAGTAATAAAAATAAATGTTTACATAATGTATATGTAAAACTAATAACCATTCCCCAATAGATAAATGGTCAAAGAAAACAAACAGTTCTCAAAAGAATTACAAAGTATTCACAATCACAGGAAAATGTGTTCCAAATCATTAATAAAAGAAATGCAAATCAAAATAACCCTGACCTTTCACCTCAAACCCTGCAACAAATCGGCAAAAATGACCAAAAACAGTGAATCACTTTTGGAGGAGGGTTGTGGGAAGGCAGGAAGACTAATACATCGTTGGTGGAGCTGTGAAGTTGTACATTCTGGAAAGCAATTTGGAATTACAAAATTAAAGGGACTAAAATGTCCACATCTAACTAAAGGGAATTTTAGTCCATACCTTTTGAACCAGAGATTCCACTGCTGGGCTTATACCCCAAGGAAGCCATCCATTAGTACAAAAAGTCCTCATACACTTCAAAACATTTACAGCAGCACTTTTTCTAATAGCTAAGAATTTGAAACAAAGTAGAGGTCTTTTACTTGAAGAATAGGTAACCATAATGTGATACATGAATGTAATAGAAACCTACTGTACTGTAAGAAATATGTTTCCTTGTCTACAGAGGCAAGGAAAAGTCCCACCTGAACCAATAGGGCCAAGAAAACCACATACTCATTGACCATGATAATCATGCCTCCCAAAGACAGTTTCCTGGAAGGAGAATGTCCACAAGCAGCACACAACCTGAGTATTTTTTTAACTTTTTCAGTTTATCAGCTGTGTTTACTTTTTTCTTCTCTAAAAACCACTCTCATAAGGGATAGCTCTCCTGGAGAGGAGAGGGTAGGATAATTATGATGATGTAAGAAACAAGACAAAAACTTAAAAGAAGAAAAAGAGAGCTAGGATAAGTCTTAGTGTTTGATTATCTGATTGCCAGCTCAATTAAATGATCAGTAACATTCCATTATATCAAATACTATAACAAATGCATTATATCAAATTACTATTAAAGGAGAGTTCATCATAGATGAACTCATTTCCAAAACATGGGAGCAATATTGTGTTGCCCTAGTTCCACCAACAATCCTTTAGCAAGTAGAATGGGTCACTTTTTCAGGCGCCCTTTCATTATTTAATAGTCGTTACCCCCAGAGCTCTGTCTGCCCTTAAAACTCCATACGGAGAGTAATCACCACTCCCTTCCTCACTTCAATTACCCAAGAGTCCCATACAAGAAAGGGGGAGGGAAAGAAGGAAGGGGTGGTCCTCTCTGCTTTGATGGGTTCGGTGCCCTCCTTTTTAATTCCCCAATGTTCTAGCTTTTGAACTGGGAATGTAACTTACATCTATTAAACAAACCACTCCAGCTACACAGTGAAACTGTCATAATGGAATGCCCCCTCTATCCAGAATCAACAAGCTTGAAAAAAGATTAACTTGATAAACTACTGTCCTTCTAGCGCCTGCTTTTTTACACCTACAACTTTTGATAGAAACAGTCATTGTCAACTTCACTCTACTATCCCTAATTTGAGGTTTCTTTTCAAAAAGGTACTGTCTTTCTGGGTGTAATAATACTTTTGCATTATTTCTTATAGCAATTAAATCATGGGAATAGCCACCGTTGTGCCAGAGACATGATGGTCAAACGTATTTTTCAAGACAAAAAAAAATGAGAAAAGCTATCTCAAGTCCAGAAAATCAGAACTCAATTTACACAGAAAAAAATTCACAATAATTCTATTTAAAATGAAAAATAACAGGATTGAGCCCAGCACTTCCCTTTCCAACTACACTAATTTGAAAACTGAAACTGAAAACCAGCTCTATGCTAACCTCTTGTGTATATGACAAATAAATTCAACAGGTTTTAAAGATTCTTTTCTTATTTCCTCCAATCAGAAATGTTTACTGGCTGATCTACCTTCCTCTGGCACATTTCTTTTTAATTTTTAACACCTTTTTGTGACAACACCAAAATTTTGCTCTTACGCTGGTTTCTCCAAACACGGTTTCAGCGGCTGATGTTTTGAAAAGAAGAAGAACGTAAAAGGCTACAGACAAAGGATACTCCATTTTCCAAAGAAGTACCATCCCCTAATTTTAAATTATTCCCATTTCTGCTTAGGGTACACTGAGCCGCCCTTGCCAAGCTTCCTTTTCCACACTAGCTTTTCTTGTACACCAACCACTCTCCCATGTCCTTCATAAGAAAACGCCTTGGTCAATAGAATGAGAAAAAAAGGACTTCAAAAATTTTGTTTTCAAAACGTTCGCGATGTGGAAAGGCGCAGATTCCTATTAACTAATATTTGGCTCTAGGTAAAAAATAAGAGCGATAAATACATCATCCATTAAAGTCTAGATGGCAGGAGGAGGTCTAATACAAGTGGGGAATCTTCCAGGGGAAGTCCGATCCCGAGAGGGGCTGGCCCCGCCTCGCTCCCGAGTCCCGGCCCGAGTCTCCACGCCAGGGGGTCTCCGGGGAACGTCTCTCTTCAGCCCCCGCCCCCAACTTCCCCGTCAAGTGCACCGGCATTGTCCGGCAATCTCCTAACACCCCCAGCACGTGACAGTAGCAGGAAAAGTGCCAAAGTTCCGACCGCAGGAAGCTTCGGGGGCCTGGGGGGAGGCCGGGGGGAGCCCGGGGAAGGCAGTAGGGGGTCACAATTGCGGCCGGGGCGGGGGCCCGGGGGGTGGGGGTCAAGGCCACGGGCGCGCGCCCCCGGACTCACCTCCGAACATGTGCGGGGAGAGGTGCGCGGGCAACGAGCCGATCACGAGGCGGGGCCCGCCGGCGGCCGAGCGGCCCTCGTCGGGGGGTGCTGTTCACCGAGTCCTGCGAGCCGTACGGGCCGCTGCTGCTGCTGCTGCTAGGGATGTGGAAGGCGGACTGCGCCGCCCGGGCCCCGCCGCCGCCGCCTCCGCCGCCCAGGGAGCGGGCGCCCCCCCGGGGCCCCGCGGCCGAAGCCGAGGGGGGCCGCGGTCGGGGCCGGAGCGGGGGCGGCGGCCGAGCCCGAGGCGGCCGAGCCGGGGGCCGGAGGCGCGGGCGCGCGGGCCCGCACGGAGCCGCCGGCCGCGGGCAGGTCGGAGCCCGAGTAGGCGCGGGCGCGGCCGTTGGCGGCGGCGCTCTGCTTGGCGCCCATGGCCGGGCTGGGCCGGGCCGGGGCCGGAGCCTCAGGTGGGCCGGAGCCGCCGCGCCCCGGAGCCGCCGGGGCCGCCGCTAGGTGAGGCCGCTGTCCCCTCCCCGGGCCTCGGCACCGCCTCCTCCTCGGCTGGGACTGGGACCTGGACCAAGAGCGCCGCCGCCTCCGCTGCCGCCGCCGCCGCCGCCGCTGCTGCTGCTGCTGCTGCCTCCGCCACCAGCGCCGCCGCCGCCGCCATTCTCCGCGGCCGCCGCCTCCTCCTTCCGAAGCCTCCGCCGCCCCAGGCCTGGGGGGAGGCGCCCGCCCGCCCGCCGCCGCCGCTGCCGCCGCCGCCGGGCCGCCTGCCCCCCGCCCCCGGCTCCGCCCCCTCCGGAGCGACGCCCCGCCCCCGACGGCCGCCTCCCCGCGACTCCCGGCAACCGCCGCCGCACCCCCAGTAACGTGCCGCCGCCGGGGCCAAGTGCGAGGGCGGGGGTGGGGGGTGCCGCCGGCCGTGGGGGCGCAGGGGCACTCCGGGCGGGGCGCCAACCAAGCCATCCGGGCTGTCGCCGGCCGAAGACATTTCTTCTGTTTGCGGGGGGACAGCTCAGCCCCGCCCTGCACCCCCCTCCCACACACCGATCTCGGCGCCCCAGACTTCCACCCCTCTGCGGAGCTAAGGTACGGTCCGCTCAGGAGGAGCTGCAGCTGGTTGAGCGCGAGATGGACACGCCGCCGCCCCGCCCCTTCCCAGTCGTTCCACCCCCGCCGGGGCCGAGTCTAGGTACAATCCGCCCCGGAGGGCACGCCGGGGGCAGGGTGGGATGATGGACAGGCCTCCGGCTCCGCCCCCTGCCCTCCAAGGTGAGCGGTCCTCGGGTCCAGCCCCCGCCCCTTCCGCGGGCCGAACGCTGATTGGCCGGCGGGAGCAGCCTGAGTCCCGCCCCCAACTGAAGTGCCCTCCCTTCGGGCCCCCAGCGGCGAGCACGTGGTCCCTGGTCTGGGAAGCGGCTTCTGGGAATTGCTTTGTGTGTGATGTGGAGAGCGTCTGGGTGATGGCCATTAGGCTACCGGGACCCCTGCAGCGCCCGGGCCGATGCCGGGGAAACTCAGGACTTAGGAACTCGGGCCTGGGCTTGGCGGGAGCCGTGTGACCTTGGGCCAGCCTGACCTCCAGTCTATTATTCCGTACGTCTTTTGGCTCCCGGTTAGACTGGGAACTCCTTGAGGGCAGGGGCTGACCTTTGCCTTACTGGGCGTCGGGGAATGTCTAATGAAAGCTTGTTGACTGACCAATCGCCTCGTCTGGTTTGTAAAATGAGGTTGGGCCAAGTGAGCACCCAAATCCCCGAGGTTCCGGTGAAGTCTGGCTTCCAGGGGCATTTGGTGTACTCTTGTACCCGAAGCCTGAAGTCATGCTTCCGGGAGGGCGGCGGGCCCTGCTACCCCTTTTTCATTCTGTTTAAGTCCATAAACATTAAGTGCCAGGCGCCTTGCGTAAGCCCTCTGTTTTTTTTACAGATGAAAATAACATTTTACAGGATTCCTTTCCTGGAATCCAGAGAATTGACCATCCTATCAAATCCAAATCTGCCTCTGGGCAACTTTCACCCAAAGCTCCTAACTGCCCTTTAGGGACAAGGAGGACAAATAGAATCTCTCTTGAAAAAAAAGTTTGCCAAATACTGGAAACAAACTATTTCTTCTCTTCTAAAATTTCTCTTCTCCAGGCAAACATACCCAGCTCTTTGCACCTGCCCTTTGAAGGTCTGATGTGGATGCAGCTCCCTCACCATCCTGGGCTGTCAATGCTCTTTTAAATATCGAGGCCCAGAGCTGAACACAGTCCTGCAGCAGTCTGTTCTGGACAGATCTTTAAAATGTTTGTTCCTCTGCCTCCAACTGCCATGGGTGTTACTCAAGGTATTTCCTTTAAATGTTCACCAGTACAAAGAATAGGAAACTCACTGACTGCAGATACTGGAGCCAAACGATCCCTTCCGAGAGGATGAAGGACAGATTTGGACCTAGGCTGAAACAGCCAGAAAGGGACACCCTCCAGTGATCCTGAGATCACCCTTGGAGGAAACCTGGTGAATTTTGAAAAGGGGAGGTTGTTGCTGGGCCAGAGTGGTTACAGCCGCAAAATCAGGCATGGGGACACCAGGGTCTAATCTCAGGGTGCCCCTTTAAAATCACTTGGTGACCTTGGGTGAGTCATTTAAGTTTGAAAACTTCAAAAACCTGATCTGTAAATAAGCTAGACTAGATGGGCTCTGATATCACACCCAGCTCTACAATTCCCTTATCATAGTGCCTGGGACATATTTGGCACTTAATAAATGCATTGCCATGCCTATGATTTCCAAAAGCTTCTATTCAATTCAACAAACATTCACTAAGTACAAGTCCCTGTGTCCACTGGCTACAAAGAGGAAAAAAAAAACCCCAAACTGAAACAGCCCTCTTCCCAAGAAGCTTAGAATCTCTTAACCCAGCAAATGCCAGATAGTTTAGATAGGGTGAGAACACTTAATAACTAGGAAGAACAGCAAAAGCTCCCTTTAGGGCAAAGGAAAAATGTGTATCTTTATTTTCACTAATGTTTAACTGAAAGTTAGCATTTCCTTCAATTACTTAAAAATAGGATTCTGAGAAGAGGTCCAAGGGGTCTGTAACATGCACATAAATGTGACAATCTCTACTGTGGGGGATGATGTGGGAGTTGAGCAGGGAAGGAAGGTAAGGCCAAAGTGCAGTCAAGGCATAAAGACAAAAGTGGGAGATGGGATGCTGAGTTATTTGGGGGGTGGGGGGGGTTGAAATGCAGCTAGTGCTTTGTCAGGAGAAGAGTGAAGAGCGAGGAAATTCATCTAGAAAAGAAGGCAGTCACGGTTCCTATTTCTCTGCTTTCCCACATTCCTCTCTAGTTAAACTAGCCTAGCTAGCTGTTCCATGTCACCTTACTCTGCCACCATGGCTTTGCCCAGGTGGTACCCTAAGGCTGCAATGTACCACTTCCTCTCATCACTCTGGAGTCACCCTAGATCACTCTTCCTAGACAAAGCTCAGGTCCCTGCTCCCTGGCTGGGTTGGGGTTTGCTCTCTCAAACTTTATATCAAGGTACAAGTAACTTTGTATTCACTTTTCCCGGTAGATGCCCGGTTCCCCATATGAATGTATTCAAGGGTAGCTACTGTTTCATTTTGATATGTGTCATATTATGCCTTGGCCCTGGGAGGTTTGTTAAATGGAATTGGAATGATTAGGAGGCTTATAGAGTTAATTCATTTAGTATACATACAGGATTATATACATGCGGCAAATAGAGATTATCTAGACCAGTTTTACAGTGTGGTTGCCAAAACCTAGTCCTGATTCAACAAATTTTACTTTGGGAGAATATGGCCCCAGCTGTTGGCTAAACCAGTTCTAGAGGAAACACAAATATGAATCCTGCAGTCAGGATTGGTGAGGGGGAGCAGGGAGAGGGGAGATGCAAACTCACCCAGACCAACTTATCTGGCTGTCCTCTGGCCATGCTTCACATCCCAGCCCCCACCACCCCAGCAGCTGCCTACCTCTGCTCTCTATCCCTGGTTCTGGGCCCAGTAATCAAATCAAGTGCTGACATAGAAAGGACTCTTCATATATGCTAAGGGACTGACTGAGGATACTGCCATTGCTTTAGAAAAGCTGTGACAGCTCCCACTTAGGGCTGTTCACTGTGCCCGAGATTCCCAGATCCCTGCTTTCTTCCCTGCCTACCACTGCCATTAGAATAGAAACTACTTTTCTTACTTGAACATTTGTATCCATAGTGCTTAGCACAGTGCCTAGCATGAAGTTTGAGCTTCATAACTTGGTGATTGATTAACGAGCAGGTGATTGACTTAAATGATTTTTTTCTGTTCTCATAATTATAAAACTGAACTTTTTAACATTTATTTTTTAAAAAATTGAGTTACAAATTCTCTCTCCTTTTGCCCCTTCCCCATCATTGAGAAGGCAAACAATATGATAGCAATTATACATATGAAAATATATTTCTATGTTAGCCATGTTGCACAAAAAAGACCAAAAACCAAAATGAAAAAGTCTGCTTCAATCTTTATGCAGAGTTCACCAGTGCTCTGGTGGTGGTGAACACTTTTCATCATGAGTCCTTTGGAATTGTCTTGGCTAAGTCTTTCACAGTTGATCATCGTTACAACATTGCTGTTACCTTATAGGACGTTCTCCTGTTTCTGCTCACTTCACTTTGCATCAGTTCATATGTTGTCCTAGGCTTTTCTGAAACCACAGTTTTCCATCACTCATGTACCACAGATTGTCCAGCCATTCCCCACTTGATGAACATCCCCTAATTTCCAATTCTTTGCCACCACAAAAATAACTGCTATAAATATTTTTGTACAAATAAGTCGTTTACTCTGTTGTTTTTTTTTTAAATTTAATCTCTTTGGGATATAGACCTTGTAGTGGTATTGCTGGGTCAAAAACTGTACACGCACTTTCATATCCCATTGGACAAAGTTCCAAATTGTTCTCCAGAATGGTTAGACCAGTAATGAACATTAAACACTTACTATTTGCCTGGTTCTTTGCTAAGATGTTGTCTGTGTTCCAGTTCAATTCAATTTAAAGGTAATACAATGGTGCACGCTCAGTACGTGATGGAAGGAAGGAAAGTAACAAGTACTAAGAAGAAGCAAGATGCAATTTGATTGGTTTCCCATAGATTAGATCATAAGCCTTCTAAATGAAAGAAGTAAGATTAGGAGGAGCCTGGTCAATTTAGTTTGGTAGCATGGTGTGTAGAAGTGGAGTCAGGAAGACCTGAATGAGAAAGCTGGATCAGACAGAAGTCCATGTGACCTCTCTGACTCAAGTTCTTCATCTTTAAAATGGGGATAAGAATAGTCCCTACCTCACAAGGGGGTCGTGGGGATCGAGATGCAAATGCCAGTTATTATTATTAGAAAGTAAAACCTTTGTTCTAACTTCAAAGAGACTTAGAATGGAAGATGTGGACATCCCCAGTGAAACACTAGGAGGACTTTTACCAAGTCTTCAGCACACAGAGGACAAGGAACCTCTTCACGCCTGATTTGGAGATGTGATCAAAATCACTAGGTAGCAAAGATATCTTTAAAGCTAAAACAAAGGACTTCTGTCTGACTGTTAACTTAATCTGGTTCCTTTTGTCCCACCCTTCACATAGTATTTATGAGGTATGGGGCTAGTACGTTACATTGCCTGTGGCCTTCCTGTAGAGCTAAACTGATCTGTAGATGGCAACAGCCAGATCTCTACTTAGACCCTTTTCCATCCACTAACCCAGGCAGGAATCAAGGGAACAACAAGGTGAAGCAGGGGAAAGATAGAAGCAGTAGGAAAGTGATGTCAGAGAGTTCTGTATCTCAGTGATCTAGTCAGTCAACAAACATAATTATTAAGGTCTTTACTGGTGCTGGACCCCATGCTAAAGAAAAACAAACCACACAACAGGGAGGAGGTTTAGGGAAGAAACATGTAATTTACCTACTACGTGTCAGGTACCGTAATAAGGACTTTGCCAACATTGTCTCATTGAATATGAAGTTCTATGCACTGGGGATACAGAGAAAGGCAGAAATGAAAATGAAAAACCCCAGAGACCCCGCCTACAAGTACCTTACATTCCAATGGTGAAGATAACATGCAAAAACAAAGTACATAATGAGGAAATGGAAGACAGTCTCAAAGGGGGAGGTATTAGCAGCTGGGAGGGACCAGGAAAGGCCTCCAAAGGCAGGGTTTGAGCTGAGTTGAGGGAAACCAGGCAAACTAAGATGTTGGCATGAAGCAGGAAGCATGTCTTCCTGGCATGGGGGAAAGCCAATGCAAAATGCAAGCAGGTAGGAAAAGGAATGTCTTGTTCTAGGAATATTAGCTAGGTCAGTGGCTAGATTGATTAAAACTTTGGTGGGGAGATCAGAAGTCAGGAAAGGCAGGAGGAGGGACCCAGGTTGTAAAGAGCTTTAAATGCTAAATAAGACTTTAAATCTGATCCTGTGTTCATCCTTCATTGCCAAAGAAGACCATGCCATCAGAGAAATGATGACATGACTTGCACTTGACTTTGTTTTGAGTGAGGGAGGGCTGTACAGGTCACCAGCCTCACTTCTCCTCCAGAGCCATCTGAATCCAGTGACCAGATATTCCTCAGGATGACTGGAGATGACCCAGGATGCACTGAGAGACCTTGGGCCCTTTAGGCCAAAGTCTTTGCAGGTACTCATTCAGCGTGAGGCAACACCCATTCATCGAATAGTCCTGTTTAAGAAGTAGCCAGGGAATAGCCCCTTTAATGGGAAATCACTAGAGTTCATTGAGCAGGGGAGTAATATGATCTGATCGGGGCTTGAGGAAAATCACTTGAAAGAACATTGGCTTCAGATTTTGCCTGGCTATCTGATTTTATAGATGAAGAAACAGAGATCCAGAGAGATGGTCATACCCTTGGTTAGTGACCAAACTGGGCCCTAATCTAGTTAGAGCCTAATTCTAAATTGAATGCTCCATCTCCATCTCCTGACTCCCCGGCATTTTCACTGGTTGTCCTTGGTGTATGTATACGTCTCCTTCCTCATCTCGGCCTCCTGGCTTTCCTGGGCTTCCTTCAGTTGTCATTCAGGCCTGTGCTACTCTTTCTTGACCCCATTTGGGGTTTTCTTGGCAAAGATACTAGAGTAGTTTACCATTTCCTTCTCCAGTTCATTTTACAGATGAGGAAACTGAGGCAAACAGGGTGAAGTGCCTTGCCCAGGGTCATATAGCTAGTAAGTATCTGAGGGTAGATTTGAACTCAGGTCTTCCTGACTTCAGGCCCATTGCTCTACCAACCATGCTACCTGGCTACCTGGTTGGCCCAGGTTTCTTCAAGTTCCAGCTAAAATCTCATCTTCTACCAGAAGCCTTTTCTGATCCTATTTTACACAAATGCCTTCCTCTGTACCTTATCTCTGATTTCCCTATATTTAGTTTGTACGTCTTAGTTTGCATGGCCTCTCCCGTGTTAAATTGTGAACTCCTTGAGAACAGGGACTGACTTGACTTGTCTTTTTTTACCTTTCTTTGTGTTCTCGACACTTAGCACAGTACCAGGCACATAGTAGGGCCTCAAGGCCACAGTTTCCCATCCCTGTAGTAGGGGCTTAATAAATGCTTGTTGGCAGACTGGCTGCCCTTTCCACCCCTCCATAGCAGTCCGGGTGCTAACCACAGAATTATGGAATGTTCCAATGGGAAAGGTCATTAAAGTTCATCTAGTGGGAAAAATGCCTTCTTGATTCCTCTCAGCTGCCAGATCCTCTCCCTCTGAGATTATCTTCCTTCCATCTACTCAGTTGTGTCAAAAGACCTGGATTCTAGCCTTGGCCTTCTGACTGAGTGACCTTAGGAAAATCAAGTTACCTCTCTGAGTCTTGGTAATCTCAAAGTGTTATATAAAATTGAGAAGTCTGGCCCCTGGCTTGATTGTAAATTGGGGATATATATCCACTGAAAATATCAAGCCACTGCTTCTTTTCTTTTCTTTCCTTTTTTTTTTTTTTGGAGACAATCGAGGTTAAGTGACTTGGCCAAGGTAACACAGTGTCTGAGGCTGGATTTGAACTCAGGTCCTCCTGACTTTTGAGTCCCTGATCTATCCATTGCCACACCTAGTTGCTTCCACTGCTTCTTTTCAAAAGGAATGAACAAATAAGTCCATTTAAAAAATCTGAAACATAGAAATTAATGTTTATAAAATATACAACCTGCCACTTGAGAATAAAAAGACATTTGCATGTCTATTTTCTCATTTCCACTTAAATAACCATTTGTAGGGTTCTGGGTCTGGACCTATGATTTCAGCACTGTATACCTACCAATTTGCAATTTATCATCTTAGAGGACTGAGATAGGGGAAGAACCCTACCTGCTAGGGGCATCAGGAGAGGCTACATGTAGCAGGCAGCAACTGGGCTGAACCAGGAAGAGAAATCTTTCCTGTTCTTCAAGGCCCAGCTCAAATGCTAGCTTTCCATGAAGACTTCCTTGATTTGCTCCAGCTAGATGTACCCTCTGCCCCTGGCCTCTCATCTCCAGACACCAAGCTCCAGGGAAGTTAGGCTACCCAGCTTCGGGACTCCGCTCTAGGGCTGAGCTGCCCTGATTGGCAAATGAGCGAATGCAAATGTGGATAACCCACTGTATTTAGTGCAGACCAGACCAGGCCACCTTTGCATCTCAGCAGCCATCCATCTTCTTGTCATCCATTTTGACCTGTCATTCTTTTGTTTGTTTGTTTTTTACCCTCCAACTTTCCAACCTCTTACTCTGTTAAGGAAACCCACTGCTTTTGGAAAGTGAATGTCCATCAACTGCCCTGTGACTACTCCCAATCCTTTGGACTTCCCAAACCAAAACACTCCTACCTGACTGCCACTCCCTCCAGGATTATTTCTGGAATTAGAATATAAATTCCTGGAGGACAGACACTGTCTCCCTTTCATATTTACATCTCTGGTGCTTAGTACAGTGACTGGCACATAAAAACTGCTCAAACACTGTTTTTCATCCATTCATCTAATCATAGCATCTGTTGGTGCTTTCCATATCCACTTGTGTTCCATTTGGCATTACTGTTGTATATGTGCCTGTCTTAATGATGGCAAGCTTTCTGAAGGCAGGGATTGTCATCTTGATCCAAGTCCCTAAAAAGCCTCATTGTGCACTTAGCACCATGGAGAGAGGATTGTGCTTCATGACAGCTCATCACTTCTGTGACAGTAAATCCCCTCATCTCCCTGGACCTCAGCTGACTGGTGGTTAAGCAAGGGACTTGCACCAGATGGCCTGTGTGGGCCCTTAACTCTCTGAATCTACATTCCTTAGGTCCGAATCACTTGAATGCATAAGACAAGAAACAGGGTATCTGACGTTACAATTACAGTGGCCATTAGAAATAGGTGTCTCATTTAAAATCTAAATATAATTGTAATAGGTAGCATTTGCATAATGCTTTAAGGGTAGCAAAGTGCTTTACAAATATTATTTTATCTTCACAACAACCGTGGGAGGTTTATTATTATTGTCTCCATTTTATAGTTGCAGAAACTGAAGCAGACAAAGGGTAAGTTACTTGCCCAGGGTCACACAAGGGTAAGTATCTGAGGCTGGATTTGACCTCAGCTCTTCCTATCTCCATTGCTCAACCTAGGTGCCTAATATGAGATGATATAAATTTCTGAGGAGTTCAAATATGCCCCACACCCCTGACTCTTGTTCCAAGTAGAGGGACACTTCCTAAGGAAGCCTTCATCCAATTGTTATCTTTTCTAGTGCCCACAGGCCAGATTCAACTTACTCTCATGGATTCCATTAGCAGGTCTGCCTGTGGTCAGCAGGGCTAAATTTGGACTGATGTGCCCTGAGATGCACACATTGGCTGGAAGAAAAAGCCCAATCATCGCGGAAAATGCCGTACAGTTGTAACTTAAACACCAGGACTGACATCCCATCTTGCTTCTCTTCTTTTTACAAACAGGCTTCACAGTAAAAAAGCTCATTCTTCTCTTATGACTTAAAAAGTCTAAAAAGAGCCTCCCTTACAACAACCCAGTGAAATAGAAGAGTATAGTATTATTGTCTCCATTTAACAGATGAGAAAAGTGAGGCTCAGAAGGGAACTTGGCCATGATCGTGCAACTAGTGTCTGAGGTTAAATGCTAGCTCCCAGTTCTTCCAAACTTCAAACTCACCATTCTAGCTAATGTACTGAGTGTGAAAGACTTGTGTTCAGATCCTGCCCTTTACACTAGCTGTGAGATATAGGCAAGTCACAGGCTTTCCAAGCCCAGCTTTCTCATCTCTATATATGGAGAATATACCTCACACAGTTGTTGTGAATCTCAAATTAGTTATGCAGTCTAGTGGAAAGTACTTTACAGCAAATTTGAAAATATTATATGGATTAGACCCGAGATTTCATCAGTATAGGGAACTCCCATTGAGGAAACCCTCTTCACTAATGCAGATCATGCCTACTTTTCAACTAAGAGTCCTAGAGAATGTTTTGGGACACTGAGAGGCTAAGTGACTTGCCAAGGGGCACACAGGCAATAGAGGGCATCGTGGTGGCCCAGCTGATTCATCCTATAATAGAAGCATCCTTTATTATTTTTAGCAGATTTTTAATCAATATCTTTTGTTTTTAAATCACCAAGTTTCCTCTCCCATCTGCACCTCTCCCATCCCCCTCCCAGGGAGACATCTCTTACATATCATTTGTTGTTATTAAAGTCACATGACTAGCTGGTGTCAGAGCCAGGATTAAAATCTAAGTGTCTCTGGACCCCAAGTCCAGATCTCTCTGCATTGTGCTAAGCCTTGGGAATACAAATGCTAGCAAAAAGAAGCCAGTCTCTGCCTTAAGGAGTTTACAATCTAATGGAGAAGGCAGGAAATAATCATTTATTCAATGTCTACTCTAGACCAGGCACTGTAAGTGATTTTTACAAATGTTATCTCATTTGGTCCTCACAACAACCTTAGAAAGTAGGTGCTACTATTATACCCATTTTGTAGTTGAGGAAAGTGAGTCACACAGAAGTTAAGTGACTTACACAACTAGTAAGTAGCTGAGGCTTTGAGGATTTGAACTCAGGTCTTCCTGACAGCTTCTCCACCTCCAGCAAAACTTTCTTCACATCTATTTCTGGCCTTCCAAACAGGATACTTGATTGAGAACTTTTGGACCTAAGACTTTTCTGTCCCAAAGAGGTCAAAGTGCACCTCAAAAGCATCTTGTGTTCACCTGGTTTTAATAGACTTTTTCTGGTTTATTAAAGAAAAATATCGCCATGAACCAAGAACCATAATCTATTTCACCTCCTTCTCAGAATAATCTCCCATTCCTAAATGTTTAGAGAAACCATGTCAGCACCTACTAATAAAAATAGCTTGATTCTTTCTTGTCAGCAGCTGTGATTTGGTGTTTGTAACAGCTAAAATGTGCTTATTGTATTCTCACCATTAAGTCCACTCTCGTTGGCAAGCTCTTCCCATTTTCTGAATCTTCAGAAGTCACTGAAATTAGCTCCAAATAAAACTTCAAATAGTATTTCTTTTACTGGAAGCTAGTATTGGGAAGATACCCACAAATCAACTTCTTAATACAAACTCAGTGGTTTGGGGATGGGAGAGAAGTGGATGTCAAGGCTCTAAAGACCATGGATCTTGAAACACAAGTGGATTTTAGAGAAAGAAATCCTTTAGTTTATTCCTCTGTGGAGGAAGACAGAGAACTGGAAACCAATGCTGGGTTGTTGCTGAGGAGGCCTCTGGGACAGGGAACAGGGTGAAGTTAGGGAGGAGCTTACCTAATATGTGTGTGTGTGTGTGTGTGTGTGTGTGTGTGTGTGTGTGCGCGCAAGACAGCCCAGCTCTACAACTTAACTAATTCTTCTAAACAAGTAAATGCTATGCTCATTGTTCCTTCTATTGAAACAGTACAAGTGATATTACCATCCTAAATGCCAGTGGTTACTGGCAACCCCCAGCTGCCTCACCTTAGTTTTAGCTCTAGACTAAAATCTAAAACCATTTACACCCACGCCATTTTTTCCTCATGAATAAAAAAAGTTTCTTAGGCGCATCAGCCCCCACAGGAATTGTGGAAAGCATTCCATCTTCTTTTAATGGCATATTTCTGGAAAGATTTCATTGGTGTGAGTGCATCACAGGTTGGAACCATTACTGAAAATAGAAACAAGTTCAATTCTGCTCTCAGACACTTGCTGGCTGTATGACCCTAGGCAAGTCCCTTAACCTTTGTTTGTGTCAGTTTGCTCATCTGTAAAATGGAGGTAACAATAGTACCTACCTCATAGGGTTGTTATTGTGCAGATCAAATGAGAAAATATTTACAAAAGTGAATATTACTTTTCCAATGGGCCAATCATGAAAGGGTCCCCTACACCCCTGGCCACAGAACAGTTAGGGGCTGAGGGAAGACCACTCCAGTGTCTGATACATTGGTTCTAGTATGGGCTTCTCCTTAACCATTGCCAATTACTTAAATTGCTACTCCTTCAAATAAATGATTACCAGTAAAAAGCATTTTGCAAGCTCCTCCCCAGTTCAGGATGAACCCCATCACCATGTCATAGACGGTCAACTTCTCCATATTAGTGGGTATATAACAGCAACCTCAAAGGGACCTTTGTGGCAATTGTGGAAATGATCAGAATGCAAATGTGGCTCCTCCTAGCCCCAATCCTTGGAAATCAAGGATGACAAATATGAGCAGCTGTCCCACAGGCTCTTAGCCCACCACAGGCCAGCTGTCTTGGTTGCAGTCCAGGTCTGGACTAGATTCAGTTCCAGAATGTGTGATGCATGAGGATGCTGAACGAACTTGGGGATGTATAAGGGAGATGTTTATTTCATGATATCTGACTTCATATAGAGCATTAAAGTTGGGAAAGCACTAGGCATACATTACCATTAGAATACTAGCTCCAGAGAAAGGTTTCTTAACCTGGGGAGAGAGATAGATATGGTGTGAGGATTAGTATTGCAGTATTAAATGGCTCCTTTGTAATCCTACATATTTTAATTTATACACTTAAAAATTAAAAATTTGAAACTCAAAATCTTATAAAAATGAATACTGAAAACTATCTTTACATATAATCAGAAAAAATGAAATACTATTAAGTGGGGAGTAAATTATTCTGACAAAGGGGTCAATAGGTTTCACAAAATGGATGCTCAAGGGGTCCTGGACACAAAAAGGGTTTAGAAAGCTTGGTTCTAGAGAATCTTTGGAGGAAATCTAGTTCACTTGCCCTATTTTCTTGCTAAGAAAATGAGGCCCAGGAGAGTTAGGTGATTTGGCCAAAGTCATATAAGCAGCAAACAAAGGCAGCTTTGAGCCAGGTCATAGGATTATAAAATCATAGGTGTAGACTGCTGATGGAGATTCCTTATTTTATAGATAGGGAAACTAAGGGGTTTGCTTCACATTGAAAGGTTCTGAATGTGAGAGGGAGGATTTGTGCCAAGTCCTCTGACTGCAGAGCCAGTGCTTTTTCTGGACTTTCCATTTCCAAAAGTGAAAGAGGTTGCCTAGGGAGGTAGAAGGTTACCACCTCACTTGAGATCTTTAAGCAAACATTAGAGGATCATTTGTTGGGAATGACATAGAAAAGATTTTTGTTCAATCAGTCAACGAGCGTTTATTATGACAGTTAGGTGGCATTGTAGATAGAATGTTGGACTTGGAGTCACAAAGATCTGAGTTCAAATTCTACTGTAGGCACTTGTAGCTGTAGGATCCTGGGCAAGTGATTCAACCTCTCTGAGCCTCAGTTTCTCAATCCATAAAGTAGGGGTAATAGCTACCTCACAGAGTCCTTTAGCCTTCACTCTGAAAGAACTGACATCACTATGTTTGAGTCGTTACAGTACCTTCAACTGTGCCAGATCAGACCAATACAAGCTTGGAATGCTCTACCACAGGCCAGGCACAAATAGTTCATGTGAACATTTTGGATGGATTCTCTAAATCTGTGTCTCTCCCATTTCTTTTGAGCTACTTCAATTCTGCTTTGCTCTTAGAAGTCAGCAACTTCTCTGATGAAGGCATACAATGGTACTTGGTCCTGTGCCAGTATATCCCCTATCACACAATCAATTCCAAAGTTCTTCAGAGAGGCCTTGAAAGTGTCCTTCTATCCCTTCTTCTGACCACCATGTGAGCGCTTGCGCTGTGTGAGGTTCTCCATGAGTCTTTTTGGCAAGCGTACATTTGGCATTCGAACGCTGTGGCTAGCCCATTAGAGCTGTGCTCTAATGGTTCTTTTAAGGATCAAATGGGAGAGTATAACTGAAGTACACAGGAAACCTTAGAGTTAGCTACTATTCCAAGCATCTTTTTCTATCTTAGTTTCCTCTAGGCATGTCAAGTCTTAAAGGGCTATAGAAACACTAGCTGTTCAAACCCACTCCATGCCACTTACTGTGCTGGGCCCTGGGGACAGAAAAGACAAAGAATGAACTCATCTCTTTTCTCAAGGAGCTTACAGTGGTTTTGACTGGATGGACATGGAAGGTCCTTCTACCTCAGAAATCCTGTGAGTCTAGTGCTCAGTCTGTGCTTAAGAAATGCCTGTTGACTGATGTTACTTCAGGGTAACAGAGTCAACTTTCCAAGAGCAGGTAATTCTTGTCCCTACCACTGTGGTTTGGATATACAAGCTTCATGGAGTTGAGATCCAGGGGAGAGACTTTGGTTGGGCTAACAGGCCACAGAAGCCAGAGAAGGGAATCTGTGCAGTCCTCCATCAGCAAATATTCTGCAAGGTCATGAGGGATGGGCACAGGGAAATACAAAACTGTTCCCTACTCATCCAAGCTGGAGAACTACCAAATACTAACGCTGGGTGGGGCAGATAGTTCTCCTCCCAGCTACTATGAGAATCATAGAATGTTAGACAAGAAATGTTAGAGATTAACTTGGCCAACCCACCCCTCTGGCTGATGAGTGACTCAGATCCCAGCTCTGCCTCTTACGACTTGTGTGGCCTCAGTTTCCCCATCTGTGACAAAGGGGTGATGGTGCTAAACTCGATTACCTATAAGATTCCCTTCCTTCTAGCTCTAATTTCCATGATGGTTCATGAGAAATGTGGGTCCAGAGAAGTTGTGGCTTGCACAAGGCCATGTAGCTCATTGACAATCCTGGCCTCCTCTTAGGCAATCAGTCAACGAGCATTTCTTAAGCACCTATTATGTGCTAGGTGCTGGGATTACAGAGAAAAATGAAACAGTCCCTGTCCTTTAGAAGCGTCTACTGGGGCAGACAATGTGGAAACGCATATGTATCTATTTATTATATGTATCTAATTACATGTATATTATCTATATATTAATATTATATAAATTCAAGGCAGTTTGGGGATAAAGAGAGAGATCAACAAAGGCTTCATGTAGAAGATGGCTCTTGGGCTAAGGAAAGAAACTAGGAATTCTAAGAAGAATAAGTAAGAAAAGAGGGTGCACCTGGAGACCTGGCATATGGTTGGTACAAAGGTTCAGAGAGGTGAGTGTCATGGTAAGGTGTATGGGAAGGGAATAAAGTATCACCAGTTTGAAAAGGTAGGTTGCAACCAAGTTGTTCAGGGATTTAAGCACCAAGCAACACTTTCTGTTCAATCCTAAAGACAATAGGGAGTCAACAGAAGAGATATTAAGGCAATGGCACGATCAGACACCAACTTTACTTTAGGAAAATCACACTGGCAGTTGCAGGGACAGATTCGACCTAGGAGAGGCTGAAAGCAAGGATATTGATTAGAAGGCAGCTACCACAGTCCAGAAGACAGAGGATACCAAGGGAGATCCAAAGAAAGACAAAAGACAGCCCTGCCCTCGAAGAGCTCACACCCCATTGGGAGAGATGGCATGCAAAAACAAGCTGTGTGCAAAGCAGCTATAGAAGGATCAAACTGGAGGAAGTTACTAAGTTACTGAGGGGCGGAATGAGCACTGAGAAGGATCAGGAAATGCTTCCTCTACAGGCTGGGGCTTTAGCCGGGCCCTGAAGGAAGCCAGGGAAGCCAGGAGTGGCAATGCAGAGGGAGAAAGGACCAGGTATGGAGGACAGTCAGGGGAAAGGCCTGCAGTTGGGAAGTGGAGTCCCCTGTGTGAGGTCAGAGTTCTGTCTTTTCACTGTTTGATCCCCAGCCCTTGATATAGTCCCTGGCACATAGTAGGTGCTTATGGACTGACTGAATCAGGTGTAAGAAGACTAGAAAGGAAGGAGACAGGCAGGTTATAAAAGGCCTTTTATGCCAAACAGAGGATTTTCTATCTGATCGTGGAGCTGACAGGGAGTCACCAGAGTTTATGGAGGCAGTGGGGGTAGCATGGTCAGACCTGTGCTTTAGAAAGATCTCTTGGCAGAAGAGTGGAGGACAGATTGGAGTAGGAAGAGACCTTGGGCAGCAAAACTCCCCAGCAGGCCTTTGAAATAGTCTATGCAAGATGTGATGAGGGCCTTCACCAGGTTGGTGGCAGTGTCAGGAGACAGAAGGGAGGGAGGAGGAGAGAGAGAGAAGGAGACAGAGACAGACAGAGAGAGACACACATGAGAAGAGAGAAAGACAACTCCTATGTTGTGGCCTGTGTGACTGGGAGGAGGATGAAGATGCCCTCTATAGTAACAGGAAAATTAGGAAGATGGAGAGTTTGTGCAAAAGATAATACATTCAGTTTTGGACATTTTCAGTAAGTTTAAGACATTTACGAGACATTCAATTTGAGATTTCCAATAAGCAGTTGGGAAAATAAAGGAGGACTATATTTGAGAATTATTGCAGGCAGGGTAATTGAGTTCATGTTTTTAGTGGTGACGTGAGTTGTCTAGGTCCCAAAGCTAGTGTCAGAGATGGAATCAGAACCCAGGTCCTTTTCTCTATGCACTACTCCACACTACCTCTTATTGCCTCCAGATGTTACTCCAAAAGTTCTTTTAACACAATGACCATTAAAAAAAATGTTTTCAGAGATGCTACCGATGAGGTTAGCTACCAGAGGAGCTAAACTCCTGTGCCATGCACACATCTAACTCTCCCTTGGCATCCTGTGCTCCCCCCCTTGGTACTCTGCTGTAGTATGTTGCCATGGTTTCCTATTGCTTTTAAAAGGCAGCAAACAGCAATATGAATGTCCTTTCATTGTCTGAATGATAGTATTGCTTTTATCTTTATTTTATAATTGATCTTGAATGTTCTGGGAGGATAAAGCATTGAGAGCCATAATCCTTATTTTTGGTAGAAAGCAAATGGAAAAAAAAAAAAAAGAAAAAAAAAACCAACCCTGAAAAAAACAGCTAGGCTACAGGTCAGATAAGGAGGTATAACAAGTATGGAAAATAGCCCTCCCCTCACCAGGTTTTAAGGAATGAGGTCTGATCCAAGATAGGAAGCATGGTAGAATTAGTTAGATTTGGATTCAGAGGACCTAGGTACAAAATTGTGTCCTTATTTTGCACCTTTTGTTATTGTTGGCAAGAACCTCTTCCTCTCTCGGCCTCAGTTTCTTCCCTTTAAAATGAGAAGGTTGGATTTTCCAACTTTGAGAGATGCAGCCTTGTGGCATTTCCAGCAGGAGATAGGTAGCTGTTGAGAATGGCCACACTGACATCTAGTGATGATAAACTGTACTGCTAAGTAAAGCAACACAGACAAAAACCAACCCCCAAATCTGAATCTATGGTCCACTCATTGCTAAAAGCCCTATACCTGCATTACTTAAGAGAGAAATCGCTGGCTCAGAGATCTGCCAGACCTGCCCAGGCTTACAGAGCCCTGCAAGGAACCTCAGAAGCTGTTTATTCCCACCTTTCATTTTACAGGTTGGAAGACTGAGGCCCAGGGAGGACCTTAAATGACCAACCTAACTACCATCCAGGTAGTATCAGAGTTGGGATTGTACCAGGTCCAAATGAGCTATCAAGGTTCATCAATTTGCCCAAGATAATAGGCTTTAGAGTTTGAAGAGACCATGTAATCCAGTGCCTTCATTTTATAGTTGGCCCAGGGAGAGGGATACTTGCTCAAGGTCACACAACTGAGTAGAAGAGCTAGAATCTGAAACCTGGGACCCCAATTTTCAAGCCAGTTCTTTCCACTACCCCAAATGCCTCTCACACAAAGCTAGAGCCAGGGCACCCCTTCTCTCCAGTCTCTCTGACTTTCCACCTGAAAAGCAGCTTGTCCATTTCAACATTTGCAATGAATGTGGCAGATAATAAGCATTTATTAAGCTCCTTCTATGTGCCAAGCCTGGGGACACAAAGAAAGACCAAAAAACCAATCTGTACCTTCAAAGGAGCAGATTAACTAATCTAGTCAGAAATTTATAGGAACTGCATGAGATCTGATAAGGGAGAGCCAGGGGTGGAAAAGCACCTTCAGAATGAGAGAGAATCCCAAGTCCCTACTCTATTGCTAGTTTAAGGATAGGAAAGATTAAATGAGTAGGGTGTGGGAATTCATGTGTCATGTTCTTCCCATAGCATAAAGCTGGGCCAAAATTAAAAAAAAATAGTTTTACCTAAATCTTTTTAGGGAACTGAAGTGAGATTCTGGAGTGGGTGGGGGTCAAAGGAGCTCCAACCCTAATTAAGCAAATGTGCAAATGAAGGTTTATTTTCCAGTAGCCACACTGTGCTTCTAGTGATAAAAAAAGGTGTTATTTTCCAGTCTTTTTGGTCTACTTAAGACTTCGAAATATCCTTTTGGCAATGTTCTTCTGAACAAGGATCAGTTTAAAGCTACCAGCATAGGGAGTAGACTTCCCAGGGTGCTAGAATCTTATTATTAATAATTCTATTTATGCCTTAAGGACTTTGCTTGGGTTAAATGCTAATAAAATAAATTATAAGCATTTGAAAAAAATCTAACTCTTTAATTCAAAGCATTTTCATTTTTCCTCCAAGCATGGAAGATTTAGACCTAGGTTTTAGAACTGGGAATGTCCTTGAAGGTCATGTGGTCCAATCATACACTGAGGAGACGGAGGCTGAAATAAGCTACTTGCATGGCAGGAACAGTGATTCTACGTTCTTCCTTATTTTTATTGCTATTTTTTCCTGTCTTTCTCCCATGATTCTGAGTCACAGACTGCCTAGCCCTAAGCTCTCTTATGGGGACACCACTCCCTGTTTCCTCATGATTTTCTCTCTTGCCCCGTGGATCTCTCTCCAGCTGTTTCTCATGCCTGGAGTGGCCCTCCTTCTCATCTGTGATGCTTGAAATCTCCCTTCTCTGTCAAAGGGTTTTTCCTAATTCTCAGACTTGGGGTCCTTCCTTCTCATCTGTGTGTTTTGTTGTTACACATTCTGTATTGACTCTCTGTGAACAAGTCTTAGAACTGGGACTTTAGTCACTGAGTCACAGTATCTGTGTGACCTTAGGCTAGTCAGTCAACTTCCTTTGATGGCAGTTTCCTCTTCCCTAGATTGAGGAAGTTGCGTGAGAAGCTTCTGAGGTTTTTTCCTAGCTCCAGCTCTTCGAGCATTTTTATATTTTAATATGCCTGGTACATAACAGGAGCTGTATAATTGCTTGTTAAGTGATCGATTGGTTGGTTGGTTGCAGAGACCAAACGCATAGAGACAGCTCTTTCATGACTGCAAAGTAAAAAGAAAAAAAAAATCACTCCCCCCTTCCCCCTGTCTTGGGTGAAATGGAGCAGACTGGAGAATTTCAAAAAAAATTAATCAGATGGCAATAAAGTACATTTGTCTCCACACATCTTGAACCTTTCCTTTTAAGTTGTGTCAATAATGAGCTTTAAGCAAATCGTGCAGATCCATCTTAGACTAGACAGATGGGGAGTAAAATGTGCTAATTAAATACCGGTATAGTTGTTAAAGAAAAGACAAAAGAAAGCTCTATCATGAAGCAGCGCTGACTGTCAGACACTCATTTCAGAAAGGTAGAAACATTTCCAGAGAAAGTCAAAGTGTCTCACTTGCTGTGAGGATGTGAGCAGGAAAAAACGTAATTTTGGGTAGGAGACAGCCATGAGCCAGACACTGACTATAGATCTAAAGGTTGGGAATGATCTTCTGTTACCTCTTGGAGCTCAGGGAAGGGAACATATTGGTCTAAACAGTTCACCAAAATGCCAGGCAGAGATGATGAAGGATGTGAAATTATTTTAGTCAAATTTAACAGCTCAGGAAAACTTTTAGGTGTATATTTCTCTGGTGTTTCCAACATATCTCTTAGCAGATGGCAGACTAATAATAAATCTCATTCTCTTCTCTCTTTGGCCCTAATACTTGGGCAGAAAGGCTTGAGATCCTGTCAAGCTAGAATGAATGAGAAAAAGGGTGGCTGCAGTGAGGACTTCACAGATTCAGAGGCAGACAGCATGGAATGAATAGAGCTGTCCTTGGAAAAAAGGAGATCTGACTGAGAATCCTGCCTCAGACATTTGCTAGCTGTAGAATCCTGGGCAAGGATTCCTCCAAGAAACCTTTGGTTTTAGATGGAGTGGAGGCTAGTGTGCAAGTTGTTCAGCTGGAAATAACCAAGAAGCAGTCATTACTGCTTAAGCAAGAGTGGCCCTGGAACCATTTTGGCCAAGTCACTCAATTGTGTGTCTGTTTCATCAGGCCTACTAAGCACTGGAAAATGTGAGCCCAGATATTAGGATAAAGATTCCTGGAGTCCAAATTTGCAAATGAAAACAAAGAAGTATATTCTTAGATCCTAAAAGAGATTGGGGAAAAGTATTGTTATGGAAAAAAGTAGGGGGAGAAAAATTACTTATCAGCAGTTTAGGAATTTAGGAAAGGAAAGTTTCCTTCTCTAACTTAGAGTAATAGAATGAAATTAACACTATCAATCCTTGTAAAGACATGCCAGTCAATTGTCCTTTAATTCCAATAACAAAAATGGCCAGCATTTATAGGGTGCTTTAGGATCAGCAAAGTACTTTACAAATATCATCTCACTGTATTCTCACAAGAACCTTGGGAGATAGGTGATTATTATCCCCATTTTATAGATGAGAAAGCTGAGGCAGGCAGTGGTTAAATGATTGGAAGTTAAAAATTCCCACTCTTCCTCACTCCAGGGGCCATATCTACTGTCCTACCTGGCTGCCTCTTCAGTCACTATTTATTCTGACTTTCCTGTCCAAAACACTCCTTCCTGGGCATCAGGCCTCTCTCTCTTTGTTGTTTTTCTTTATTAAGAGGTAAGTTCCTTGAGGGACTTGAGACTGTGTTGCTTAGGTTCGCATCCCCTACTAAATGAGGTCAACTTAGACAATTACCATGCCCTACTTAAAATAAGTGGTAAGATGTCACCTGATAACATTTATCACGTGAGAACACAACCTGGTTGTTGGCTAGCTATGAATAAATTGTCCTTTCTTGGTACCATAGGAATTCTATTCAGATTGGCTGAGGCACTGAGCCATGCCCTCTGGGGACTGTATAAATTAGTTGGAAAAACAAAAATCCACTGGTGGAATGCCTGCAAAGAGATAAATAAAGTGATGTCACTTTGAGGAGAGCTAAGTATTTACTATGAATGATCTCATTTGATTTTCTGGATAACCCTGTCAGATGCAGTCCTCTTCTTGAAGATGGTGGGATCATTGTTTGAAAGCTAAGAGGGACTTTTGAGGTCATTTACCCCAGTCTCATTTCACAAAGGAGGAGAGTGAGCTCAGAGAGGTTGTGACTTGTCTAGATGAACACAGCTAGTACAATATGAGGGGCAGAATTTGAATTCAAATCTCTACTAAAGTAGGAATTTGCAAGGCTTTCCTAAGGAAGAACTCATTTGAATTCTACCACACTAAATATGTAACATCACATAATTTCAGTGATGGCATGTACGTCTAACCTGTTCCTACAGAACCTCTCTATTACATAAGGAACAAGGGGTCATCTTGCCCTCCCTTGAGGCTCTCCAGTTTAGGGGAGTCACTTCCTCTGGAGCCATCCATTTCCACTTAAGTACAGCTCTACTGGTTAGGAGCAGCTAACCTCTCACTCTTCGCTCTTTGCGTTCAAGTAGAACACATTTTCTGACAGTTTCTCCCCACTCCCCCAGTAATTTCCTTATTAGAAATGTTATGGATATTAATATCAATATATTTAATATCAAGATATTCAAATGTAATTTAAATAGGTTGTGTTTATTTCTTCCACCACTATAGTATAGAGGCCATGCCTTTCAACCTAAATAGTGAATTTTAGAAAAATGCTTCCACCAGAAATGAAAAAAATGGGTATATCACTGGTTCCCATATTCCTAACACAAGAGCTTTCCTCTGCAGTAGGTATGTAGGTGTAAAGAAAAGGATGCATGCATGACCCCTTACATGATGCAGTGGGGTCTAGGGTCTGACTACACCCGCTTGCAGATCACCCCCTCTCAGCTGGCCACCTAACCCATCATTCTAGATTTAATTCTTATCTACTAGAGATGCATGAGTAGGATTATACTTCATTAGAATGAAAATTATTCATAGTCATCCTTAAGTGCTGTGATTGATTTCTGAGAGAGCTGGGGAGTGGGCATGGAGGAAATGAGAATTCAGGTCTGCTAGCCACACTGTGTGGGAAAGCAGGAACTCCCCCTTAATCAAACTGCTCAGAGGCATCTCAGAGTAAAAACAGAAAATCTCCTTTACTCAGTTCTCGGGAGAAGTGGGCAGTCCCTTCACCAGTAAAGCTGGAGTCAGGAGGCTCCTTAGGCGGCAGAATGGCAATTTATATAGACCCTGATGAGGAAACGCCCCCTCCCATTGCTGACCATTATTCTCATTGGCTGAGATACAAGGTCTTACATTCTAGGTGCAAAAATCTAACCAATCCCTTTTGAGACTCGGTTCAAATTTCCCGCTCTGGGACTGTTATAAAACCCACGAAAATCACGTCATTATATGCAAATTAGGCATTGAGATATATGCAAATGAAACATGGATGACTCATGCAAATCGGGCATTGAGAACTTATGCATATCAGGTGGACCTGTGTGAGGACTGCAGACTGCGTGCGCATATGCAAATTAGGTATTGAGGGGTTAGTGAATCATATCCAATCATTGATCCTGAAGCAGTACATAGTCTTATGTGGGAAATCACCCGACTGGAGGAATGGAAACCTACCCTAGGGAGAAGACTCCATACCCCTGAGAAGTCTTCACTAAATCTGTTCCCATTCAACACTGAGCTCTCAAACAGGAACTGTCAGGGGCCACAGCCAGGAGGGCAGGACAGCTCCTGGCTGCATGCTCCCTTCTCACTGAGAATCTACATTTTCTTGTTCTTATTGAGTTTCAGTTCTGTCCAACTCCTTGTAACCCCATGTAGCGTCTTCTTGGCAAAGATGCTGGAGTGACTTGCCATTGCCTTCTCCAGTTCATTTTAGAGATGAAGAAACAGAGGTAAACAGTGACTTGCCCAAGGTCACACAATTAGTAAATGTTTGAGGCTTCTCTTTGAACTCAGGTCCTCCTGACTCCAGGCCTGGCACTCCCTGTGCCACCTTGAGTATCAAACTACAACAAGAAAGATTTAGGTTTGACATAACAATTATGGAGATCAGGGGGAGAACTCCTTGGTCTACTAAACTTGGGCACCTCCCATAGAGCTGTGAGGTCTCTTTCTGTGTTTGTCCTCTGGCCTCTTGCTGAACAGCATGAACCTACTGGGTCAACAGCTACATCAAAGATGAATAATAGCCTTAAAAGTCAAGGGGAACTAAAGAAAATACAAGGCAGGGCAGCTCACACGCCTGCTGCTTCAAGGCTACAGAGCTGCCGAAGGATGTGCTTACACATGGTTACATGCTTACATGGTTCCTGCTGCTGCTGGTTTGGACCCTGCTGGATGCTTCTCCAATAGGTGCTGCCTCTTGGCTTGGCTCATGGCCACTGCCTCCTGCTCTGGGCCCAGCTGCTGCCTTGGCCTGGGGAGGAGGAGCCTAGTCTCTGGGGTCTGCCATCTTCGAAGCAGAATACCAGAGCCAAGCACTGGCCTCCTTTCACCATCTCACCATCCACAACTGGACTTAAGAGCAAAACTGTCTCCTTTACAGGGAAAATCTTTGTCTTCTTAGACCTCCAAAGTCTGGGAAAGGGTTAAGAGAAGACTGGCCTAAGGGCACCACGTGCAGAGTTTTGACCTTTTTGAATGTAAATGAACCACTTCAAGTTCTACACTCTACAATCTGCCACCAGAGCTCAGAAAAGGGCAATTAAAAAAGAAGTTCCGCACAATCTTATATCTGGAAAAACTTTCTAACTATTGAAATTCTGATAGAATCTAAGCTCCTTCAGGTCAGAAAAGTTTCCATTTTTGTCTTTGTGTCTTTAGCGTTGGGTTCATAGTAGATGCTAAATAAATGCTTCCTGATTAGTAACAATAGGGTCAATGGGAAAAGAGTGAGTGAGTTTCCCATCTCTAGAGGTCTTTGATCAAAGGCTGGAATGATCACTTGCTGGCCATGTTGTGGAAAGATTCTTCTTCAGGTCAGGGTTGGATTAGGTGATCTCTGAGGTCCCTCCTAGCTCAGAGACTCGTGCTAGCCTTGTCTTAGCGTAGAGGAGGGGCTGACAGCAGCAGCCTTAGCACACTTAGACAATAATGAAAACAGGCACCAACATTAGCAACTGGTCATGACCCATTTCTGGAAGTCAGTCACTCTAGCATTGACTGTTGTGACATTTGATATTTGATATGGTAACAAAAATGCTTCTAGGGGACCTGTGAGTCTGTCCTCCTTTGAGAACTTAAAAAAAGAACATCTATCCTAAATCTCAGGAAGGGAACCTCAAATTCCATTATTTTAAAGGAGAAACGTGTTGAAAAAAGGGAAAGAGTCAAGTACCTGAAGGGTAAAATTGGATGATTTCCAGACCCACCCATCTACGCTTTTATCTAACTCTACACCGTGAGAACATCTCACAATGGGGATTTCCTTCAGTGACTCATCCATGCCTGCCTACCCTTGTCTTCCTTGAAGGTCACTACAATGCTAAGGGCTTAAATTTCTCTAGACAATGAGAATATAATTAACCATAATATAATAGTACCGCTTATTTTCTTTAAAAAAAAAAACAAAAACCTTTCATTAATTTTTTTACATCACTGACATTTCCCAATACTCAGTATCTAATTGAACCCTATTTTGTAGAAAAGGGCAGCTAAGAAAAATGACCATGGCTGACAGCATGTGCCTCTTTCTGTACCTAGAGGCCACCACTTCTCTACCAATAAGAGGAAGATAGGTTCCATGATCTGACTTCCAGAACAAAAAATGGTCATGTGTGCTTTACCCTCCAGAAAATTTAATAACTACTGAAAATATGGTAATGGCACAGTATTAATACGCATCAGTCTACCCCGTTGGCTGCATGAGTCTCTATGACAGGTGTTATAAATCCTGCCAAGGCAATATCCCAGTCCAGAAGACTTGAGGATGACAATTGATTGCAAGCCACGTGCTGGGCATCTGTTACAAAACTGCATTTGGGAGACTTCATTTGGATTTTCTGCTCAGTGGCACTGATTTTCTTTTTCTTTTTCTTTTTTTTTTTTTTGTCACTTGCAAAGCATAGTCACTTGAGAAGGTCATCCTGAGAGTTTCCTCTTAAAATACTATCAGGTTTTTTAGGAAAGAGTTGCTTCTACTGGCCCCAGAAGGCAGGACTAGAAACAGCCAAGTCTCTCACCCCACTAAATGCTAGTACTGGGGATGCAAACATAAAGGGGAAGACAGTTCCTGGACTCAAGGAGCTAATACTCAAATCAGGCAGACAATAGCTATTGGATAGTGGTGACCAGAGTGGGATTTCAGTCTGGATGGTGAATGGAGTCAGAGAGCAGGTGATTATCCTGATCCTTTGCAGAAGCAATGGCAGAGTTGTTTAGTTACTGTTGCTAAAGCAAGAGTAGCAAGTGAATGGGAGTGGGATGGTCCATCTAATAGCCAAGCAAATGAACCAGGGTTCATGCTGGGTAGGCCCTGGTGTGTCTTGGTGGATGGTTGGATGGTATGGAAGCATGGCTGGATTGGCTTGAGAGAGCAGGTTAGGTGAGTTTGCACTCACTCACTCATGAATCAGGATGGCTCTGCCCAGAATGGAGCCCTAAAAGTGAGTGGTTTAACTCAGCTATCCAAAGGGTAGAAACTACAAGGAGTTACTGTAAGGACCAAATGAGGTAGTATCTGTAAAGTGCTTAGCACAAAAGTTCTTAATAAAGTCTCTATCTATCTGTCTATCTATCATCTATCTATCTATCTATCTATCTATCTATCTATCTATCTATCTATCTATCTTTCTCTCTATCATCTGTTGTTCGGTTATATGATACTCTTCCTGACCCCATTTGGGGTTTTCTTGGCAAAGATACTGGAGTGATTTGCCATTTCCTTTTCCAGTTCACTTTACAGATGAGGAAACTGAGACAAACAGGGTTAAATGCCTTGCCTGGGGTCACATAGTTAGTAAGTATCTGAGGTGGGATTTGAACTCAGGTCTTTGTAATTCTAGGCCTGACACTCTATCCATTGGGCCACCTAGTAGCCCCAAAATCTCTCTATAGATCTATCAGGTAGCTATCTACCTATTGTCTCCATCTAGCATCTATACATCTACCTAATCTCTCTCTCTCTCTCTCTCTCTCTCTCTCTCTCTCTCTCTCACACACACACACACACACACACACACTCTAATTGACAGCTGGATACTAGACGACTTCTAAGGTTTCTTCCATCTCTTATATTCTGTGATTCTTTGAATCTCCCACAGTTTGCCCAAAAAGGCAATGTGGTGTAATGTAATAGTCTGACCTAATGGTCCTAAGGACTTGACCCTAAAGAGTGTATGATCAGACAAGTAGAGAGTGAGATGGGTAGCTAATCATGGGACTTTTCTCCATCCAATCATACCTACCCTTGGCTAGTTACCCATATGCTTCCGCTCCACCGTTTCCCAGACCCACCTTTCAAGCTCCCAACGTCCCCTCCTCTGAACTAGACATTGAATAGTCAGAATAGTTATATCCTAGCTATGATCTTTTTTTGTTTTTATTTATTTATAAAAATATATTCATTTTATTTATTTTTAATGTTCTACAATCACTACCATAAAACTTAGATTTTTTTCCCCTTACCTGCCCCCGCCTTCCCCAAGATGACATACAGTTCTACATAGGGTCTACACATACATTCCTATTGAATATATTTTCACTACAGTCATGCTGTGTACAAGAACTAAAATAAATGGCTAGCTATAATCTAAAGCAAACCATTGTACCTATACAGTTGCCATTGGGAAAATCTGCCCTGCTCTCAGTAAATTCACCATGATTTTTTTTTTCATTTTTACTGGTAGAGAGATTTGCCAAGAAAAATAAAAAGTTTGGAGAATGTTGGTGTAATAGATAAGAATTTGGAACCTGGTGTCACCAGTGACCTGGATTCAAATCTCAGAACCTTGGACACTTACCAGCTATGTGACAATGGGAAAATTGCTCTACTCCTCTAAGTCTCTGTCTCCTAATCTATACAATCCCTTCTTCACAGGGTTGTGAGTTCCAATGAGATAGTGTAGTAAGCTCTGCAGGGTTAAGCCCTTCATTATTACATTCCCATTATAAGAACTGAAGAATCTCTAGTGAAGTGTATCTGTCTGAAAAATGGAAAAGATGTTAGACGTGTCTGGTACAGAAATAGCAACCCAAGGTCACAAGGAGCTGGAGAACTCCGAATGGCATCTGCTCAGAGTGACAACCCATCCTGCTTTCCCCAATTAGATCAGGGATTCTAAGCATTCCCATCCCTTCTCCAGTCTTCCTTTCCTGCCACCTGGTCCCATAGACATACACAGCCTCGACATCCTCAGAATAAGCACAGTTGCCTTCCTGTCTTGTCTCTCCCTGTCTTTGACTCTCTCACATCTCTTCAAGACAAGGCTTGCCCAAGAAACACATGATGCAATACACACTAGCCTCAGGATACCTGGCCATGTGCCAACTCAAAGGCATCTGGAAGAGGGATCACAGAACCATGCTGTCTCCTGGACCTGATAAAAATGGAACAGTCTGGAATGTCTGGTGGACCTTTGAATTTCAGTGTTGAGCTCAAGTGGATTGTCTCCTGACACTGAGGGGCTCAAAATATTTTCCAGATTGATAACCCAGCAGTGGACATTCTCGACCTTAAAATTAAGATTTGAGGTTGGGCTATATCTTGGGAATTAGAAGAAAAGAAAGAATTAGAATTCTTTGGCGATTCCCCTTGCCACTGCCCTCCCCATTCTCTCCACAGAAGTCTGTCTTTTTTCCAAGCGTTGGCCCATCTTGAAAACTTGCTACATACCTAGAAAACAAGTCATTTTATCTAAAGACCTAGATATTTGAGACATCCATTTGATTCAGAAAGGGCTAACCCATACTTTGATCCTTTGAAAAGGGAAATGGCAAAGGAGAAAGCCCCTGACCAGGAGGTGAGCCATTACGTTATCCTCCAGTGAAAAGTAAATAACCAAGAAACTTGAAATCACATCTGCCCCAAGAGTTCATTTTCTTCTGAATGATTTCTTTTTATACCAATGCCTAAAAATTCACAGTGTAACCCTTATTAGTCATTTGGAAAGACAGAATTTAATCACAGTTAGGAAAGAGTGAGAAATAGAGGGAAATCCAATGTCTCAATTTAGTCTGAGAGCAAACATTGACCCATGTGTCGCTGCAGAAAATTCCTACTGCTGGTTATAAAAACATGAGCTTAAGTGACCTGTTTCTTTATTCATAATTCAATGGGGTCAGTGCAAGGTAGAGGGAGAATAAGTTGACTGGGCATTGTCCAGCAAGGAATCATCCAAACAGCTGCCAAATCCTGTTAAGCCTACTCCTATCACTTCATCTTTCTCCCTCTCTCTCCTTACATGGCCACTGTAGGTCAACCCTTCATCACCTCCTGACTAGGCTGTTGTAATAGTGTGCTCCTCAGTTTCCATGTTTCCAGTCTCTCCCCTCTCCATTCCATCTCTCAAAGGGAACAAGTGAGAGGGAGCATGGCATAGAACACTGGACCTGGAGTGAGGAAGTCTGGGCTTAAACCCTGACTTAAACCTTTATTGTCTGTGTGACCCATGGAAGTTACTTAACCCTTCTTGACCTCAGTTTCCTTATGTGTAAAATGAAGGGGTCAGACTCCGAAGCTCTAAATCCATGATTTGAACAGAATATTTCATTAAGAAAAAAGCAAGACCCATCAATATTGCTGCTAGGACTGTATCCCAAAGAGATTATAAAAATGGAAAAGGGTCCCACAGGTAAAAAATACTTATAGTAACTCTTTGTGGTGGCTAAGAACTAGAAACCGAGGGGATGCCCATCAACTGGGGAATGCCTGAATAAGTTGTGATATATGAATGTAATGGAATACTATTGTGCTATAAGAAATGGTGAACAGGAAGACTTCAGAGGGGCCTGGAAGGACTTACAGGAACTGATGCTAGGTGAAAGCTGCAGAACCAGGCAAACATTGTATACAGTAACAATCACAGTGTGCGAGGACTGTTTCTGATAGACTTAGCCCTTCACAACCATGCAAGGACCTAAAAATATTCTGAAAGGACTCATCATGCAAAATGCCTTCCACATCCAGAGAAAGAACTATGGAATCAGAATGAAGCAGAATATTTTCTCTTGTGTTATATTTTCTTTTGTTTTGGTTTTCCTCATGGTTTCTCCTATTCATTTTATTTTTCTATGCAACATGACTAAGGTGAAAACATATTTAATAACATTGTATGTGTAGAACTCATATAAGATTGCATGCCATCTCAGGGAGGGAGGGAGGAGGGAGGGAAAGAAAATCTAAGGCTTATGGAAGTGATTGTAGAAAACTGAAAACAAATAAATTACAAAAAACCTATAACCATTAAAAAAAACAAACTATAACTTAGTCAGACAATCCCATTGTTGAACATCTCTAGTTAGAATGTTCTTCCCTATAGTAAGAAATATAACATTAATAAATGTAAAAATTATGTTATAAAAAAATAAAAAAACATGAAATCAATCAGGCAATTCATCACTTCACTTAGCCTCTCTGTGCCTCAGTTTCCTCATCTGTAAAATGGGGTTAGTAATCATCATAGTTCCTGTCTCATAGGGTTGTTGTGAGAATCAAATGAAATAGCACATATCAAGTGCTTCACAGACCTTCAAGTATCATATAAGGTTAGTTTTTATTATGATGTACTACATGCTTTTCTTTTAAAATATGTAATTCATTCAACATGTAGCTTTCAGAACTGTTCTTCCTTATGGTTTCTTTTAGCCTTCATTTTGTAAATTTTTTTTTGTAAATTTTTTTTGTAAATTCTTTTTGTAAATTTAAAAATGCTTCAATGACTGTTTTTTTCTTTTGTTTTCTTTCTTTTTTCTAGCTATCCTCTTTCTATTCCCCTTCCACTTCTTATGTTGAAAAAAAGTCCAGGTAACAAATATGTATAGTTGAGAAAAACAAATTCCTTCAATGGCTGTGTCTGAAATATATGTATGCATACACACATGTACACACATACATACACACACACACACACACACATTTCCTTCCGCACCGTAAGTCCCGCTGGCACTTCATCGGGGAAGCAGGCAGCCTGCCTCATCATCAGTCTCTTGGAATTGTGGTTGCTCATCACATGGGTGAGAACTTAAATCTCTGAAACTGTCTCTATGATGCTGGCACTGCAGCATAAAATCATTTGACTGGTTCTGCTCTCTTCACTCTGAATCAAGGTATACGAGTCTTCCCAGGTTTCTCGGATGCTAATGCATAAACCTGCTTATATCACTTCCCTGCTTGAAAGTCTTGAGTTATGGCTTCTAGGATAAAATGCAAACTTCTCAGTGTGGCATTGATGGCTTTCCCTAGTCTGAGCCCAACTTTCCATCCCAACATTACTTAACATCACTCACCTTCCCAGGGTCTCCATTCCAGGCAGTCTGGATTACCTTGGACACAATAATAAAGGCTTGTTTCCATGTATTCCTCCCCTCCCCACACTCCATATCTGGGATGCATTTCCTCCTCATTCTGCCTTTCATACTCCTCTTTCTTCAAGGCTCAACTCAGGTGCCCTCTCCTTCAGGAAGCCTTCTGTGCTTGCCTCCAGTTTTTAGCTCTTTCCTCCTCAAGTTGTCCAACATCAGTTTTTCATGTCTTCTCTCTGCCTTGTGGATTCTATTTATTTCTTTTTTCTGGCTCAGTGATCATCTAGTTCACCTTATACCTGAAGAATCCTTACTGCCATATTCCTGACAACTGTTCAACCAGTTTTTACTTGAAGAACAAGGATGGGGAACCTCCCAAAGCTGCTGGTTTCATTTTTGGAAGGCTCTAATTGTTAAGAAGTTTTCCCAGAAGTTAAACCTAAATTCCCCCCTCTGCAACTCCCACCTAGTTCTAACTTGTGGGGCCAAGCAAAGTAAATCCAATCCCTCTCCCATGCGGCAGCCCTCCTACGTGAACACAGGAGCCAGTCCCCTCTGAGTTTTCTCTTCTCCAGGATAAATATTCCAGGTTACTTCAACTGATGCTCATGTGGCAGAGTTGTGAGGATCTCTTCTCCTCCTCCTCCTTGTCCTCCCCCTCCTCTTCCCTTCCTCCTTTTCCTCCTCCTTTTCTAGTTGCCCTCCTGAAAATGTTCTCCTCCTTAAAGCATGATGCCCCAAACCGAAGGCAATACCACAAGGGAGAGCAGAAGAGCATGTGTGGCAGGGGGCACTTATGCTAGTTCCTGGGGGGGAAGGTAAGGATTTTGAGAGGGGAGAGAAGAGGAGGGAGCATTTCAGGCAGGAAGGAAAGCCTGTGTGAAGGCAGAGAAGAGAGAGGAGGCATACCAAAGTTGAGTTATCTAGCAGGCCAGTTTAACTCCAATGTTGAGTGCCTGAGGGGGAGGAACATGGTATGATTATGAAAAGCAGATGCTTAATGAAGGCTTGCTGATTGATAGATTGATTAGGTGGGAGTTAAGTTACAGATGCCAAACTAGGGTGTCTGTATTTTATCCTTAAAGGCAATAGGGAGTTGCTGAAGATTTCTGAGCAAGGTAGTGACATAGTGAGACCTTAGTTTTAGGAATATTAATTTGGCAGCTGTGTGGAGGATGGATTGGAGAGTGAAAAGCCTTGAAACAGGGAGGCCGATGAAGGAGATACGTATAATAGTAAAGGAGATAGGTCAGATGTAAGATTATAGAGGCAACAGCAGAGACAAAGGGAAGGTTTGAGCTAAGGTGAGGATATTGAATTGGTACGTGGGAGTTGAGGGAGAAGGAACAGTGGAGGAGAATTTCCAGGCTGCAAACCCGGATGACTGACTGAATGAGCAGTGGTGCAGCATTTGAAAGCTTTTCAAGATGGTTTCACAGGGCAGAATGAGAAGCAGATTTCTGCTCAATGTTGGAAAAAAAAATTTCTCAATAATTAAAATTCTCCCCAAGTTGAGGTAGTGAGCTTTCCATTCCTGAAGTGTTTTTTTTTTTAAGGGGAATTCAAATCCTACTAAATAAAATAGGGAGGGATTCTTATTTTAAAATGTGTTAGACAAGATGACCCACAAGCAGCTAGGTAGCTCAGTGGACAGAGTTCTAGGCCTAAAGCCAGGAAGATTAAGTTCAAATCCACTTCAGATGCTGTGTGACTTTGGGCAAGTCATTTAGTTTCTGTCTGCCTCAGTTTCCTCTCCTGTGAAATAGGGATGATAATATCACCTTCTAGGGTTATTGTGACGATCAAATGAGATTCAGTGTAGTGCCTGGCACATAGTAGGTCCTCATTAAATGCTTGTTTGCATTCCCACATTGGAGTTGCTTCTGAGATTCTGTGATTCATACATTTATTAAATCGTATCAGTCAATGTAAATCTGCTTCCACTGGAAGGAAGAGGTTGGAAAAATAAGAAAATATAGGCTATTTTCACTACATAGATAGATAGATAGATATAGATAGATATTATTATATGTTAGGGGCAGCTAGGCAGTGTAGAGGATAGAGCACCAGTGCAGGAGTCAGGAGGACCTGAGTTCAAATCTCATCTCAGACACACAACTCCAATTGCCTCATCCTGGGTCATCTTCAGCCATCCTGATGAATATCTGGTCACTGGATCCAGATGGCTCTGGAGGAGAAGGGAGGCTGGTGACCTGCACAGCCCTCCCTCACTCAAAACAAAGTCAAGTGCAAGTCATGTCATGATTTCTCTGATGGCATGGTCTTCTTCAGCAACGAAGGACGAACACACAGATATATACATATATAAATCTGACTCTATCAATCTGACTTTGTGATTTTCATTCTAATCAGCATCTTCTATAAATGAAATTCCAAACACAAAAAAGCAACGATATTTGCATAGATAATACAGACCAGAATCTCACCTCAAGGCCACATGTGGCCCCAAGGCCACAAGATCCCCTCACCTGTACCTATGGAGACAGTGTGATGTATGAAGGTCTTGACATGTCCTGACTGTGTGACTCTGGGTACCTCTCTTAACCTTTCATTGCTCCAATCAGCTTTCTAAGACTACACTGAGATTGCAGATGAGTTTCTGACCCAGGGCTTAGCACAATGCCTGACACATAGTCGGCACTTAATGTGTATTGGTTACTTACTGATTGACCTGTGGTGAGAGTACCTATACTAGCAATTCCCCAGGTGTGAAATCACAGGTCCAAATCCTCTTCCTAAAAAGATACACACCATATACTTCTATGGGATTCTCTCCAGGGCATGGTGCACAGTAGGTGCTGGGTTAATCCTGATTGGACTGAACTGGTTTTCTCCCCCTTTCCTGCTCCCCCCCAGCCCCCTGCTCAGTCCTCCTGTTTTCCATTTCCATTCCTTCTCTGAAGTTTTTCTCTCTTTCCTGCTCTTGTTGAAAACCCCAATAAAACCCAAATCCACCAATTTTCTTTCCAGGATTTGGCAGTTCTGGAGCTGGGTCAAGCTCTGCAATCCCAGGGATCTATGTAAATAAACATCATCAATAGAGATGGAAGAAGAAAACACCATCTTTATCATCAACTATAGAAATAAATCTCTAGAACCTGGAACAGTAGATGCCACGCCACCCCAGGACAACCCAATAAGTGAACATCTTGAGGGTTGATGAGTCCCAGGCCAATTGAAAATAAAGTCTATGTCCAGAGGTGGAGAGAAGGGTAGAAGAAAGGAGAAGAAAAGGTGAACAATTTATTCTTTTAACTCAATTGTCTAAAATAAATTCCCATAATCTATCCTATTTTTAACATCTAAATAGAGAAGTATGTAACCAGAGGACAATTCTTTAGGCACAGTCTAAATTTTAAAATTTAGGCACAGTTCATATTTTAAAAATTTTGCATCTGCCTCCCTCCTTAGAAGTTGTGAGGAGACAAGTGGAGAATAAACACAGGGTGAAAAAGGATAAGAAGCATTTCACTGGGAATACATTAACGTCCAGCATCCCTTTGTGTGCATTCATGACACATGATCAGAGTACTGTTTCCATGGCAACAAAAATTGTGTCTTGCCATAACACAATATTCTTGGATGCAAAGATACTTTTTGGACTGAAGATAGTGAGGAGGGGGGCATTTTGAAAGCCAAAAGAGAGCTGCTCTTGTGGGTTCTTGAGGGAGGGGACAGAATCAAGTTTCCTAAAGGTCATACCTGTCAAATCTACGCTTGCTCACTGTAGAGGTCAGACATTGATTAGGCATTTACTATCCAGCATATATATCAAACATTTATTAAGCAGCTTCTCCATGCCAGGCATGGTGCTGGGCCCTGGGGATACGAAGGCTAAAACGAAACAGTCTCTGTCCTCAAGAACCTTATAATCTAATGAGGAAGAGGATATGTACTTATAAGAGACAAAAGATAGAGACAGACTCTTAGATATGACAGTAACAGCAATGAAGAAATAGGTTCAATATTGCCCCCTTGCTACCTTCAGATTTCCCCTCCCCTACTATCACTAAGTGAGCATTTCTTCTCCTTTAAAGGTCACTCCTTCCTGTCCAAATCTGTGTTGCTGTTGTAATATAGCACAAACTCACAGATTGATTCCCTTGGGGGACACCCATCCCAGGTTTAGGGTATTCTGTGAGTTATCCCTCCTAAAATCATTGTGCCAAGCCCCAATCAATGTGTTTATCTTTTTATAGTCAGCTAGACGACACAATTAGCTCAAATCAAAGGCATTTGCTGAGGTGGTACAGTTAGCAAAATTACAATAAAAAATATCCCCTATAAACCTGAGACCTACTTTCCCCCATATATATACAGAGAAGATTAGAATTCACACAGTTTCCAAGTGCAGTGGCAGACAAGAAGAGAAAATATTTGGCCAAGGCAACTTCTACCTTTATGAAAAGAAACCTACCAGATACACTTATATTACTGGATTCTGTCCAGTAATGTAAGTGTATCTGGGATATTGTTAGGTAAAATCCCATCATTATATGTTCTCTCACACAGAAAAAAAGACTTCCATATAATGAGTCCATTTCTGTCTTGGTCTGTGGCCCACATCAAGAAGACTGCACTGTATTTAGCTCATTACAATAAATTCTTTAAAATGGACAATCCTCGGTGGCAAGGTGGCTAGTGCCAGGCCTGGAGTCAGGAAGACTCATCTTCCTGAGTTCAAACCTGAACTCAGACACTTGCTACTTGTGTAACCCTGGACAAGTCATTTAACCCAGTTTGCCTCCATTTCCTTCTCTGTAAAATGATCTAGAATAAGAAATGACAAACCATTTCAGTATCTTTGCCAAGAAAACCCTAAATGGGGTCATGTGAAAATGACTGAATAAACAACAGCTTTTTCTGAGACTGGCCAATAAAACCATATTCATTCTCTATCACAAGAAAGTGGATTGTGCCCCTTTTTGCCTATAAATGGGAGGAGAAAATAGAAACTCTAGTGATGGCTAGCTTTCTTCATGGTTCTTTTGAAGAATAACAATTAACCTCCTCAGCACACCTCACACCTCACTCCTAACTCTCTCCACCAAGAAAAACCAATAATGTGAAGAGAAGGAAGTACAAGGAAAGAACAGAATGCCAAGGGAAGCAACATATGAATTGGGTAGCATGCTAACTTTGGAGTTAAGGGCCCCTGAGTTCAAATCCTGCTTCTGACCCTAGCTGTGTGATCTCTGGCAAGTCCTTTCACCTCTGTCTACCTCAGTTTCCTCATCTGTAAAACTGGAATAATAATAGGGCCTGTCTCAGAGGGTTATCGTGAGGATCATATGAAAATAACATATGTAAGTTGCTCTGTAAACCTAAAAAGCTGTCTAAAGCTTAGCTATTATCACTACCCGAAGTCTGAGAACCTGGGTTTAAATTCTGATCTGCTGGCTCACACCTCTGGCATTACCTCACCTACCAGGATCTCATTTCCTCATTTGCAAAAATGGAGGGAGGGGATCGGATCAGACTTCGTGATGATCTAAACCTGTCTTCCATATATTTTTTTTTCTTTTGCCTTTGTTGATACATTCCAAGATGTGCTTAAAAAGCCCATGTTTGTTAAGAAACAGATGAAGAAACCATTGTTTCTCAACAATGATATCACTAGGTACCACACTCATGTCCTACCTGGGGGAGCAGAGTGCTATATGATGTGATTTTTTTCTCCTGGGGACTCACTCCGTTTCTATAATGCATTTCCAGAATACTTTACATTTCATAAGCTAAAGAAAAAAGACAGGAAATTTCTTCTCTCAGTTTAGCAGTTGAATCATAGTTATAAATATGGTTAATTAGATAATATTTGTAAAGTGCTTAGCACGGTGCTTGGAACAGTGTACCTAAATGACTATTCCCTTTCTTTTCCTTTTCCCATTATTTCCTAGCAAATACTGTTTCTTAGAGGTACAAATCAGCACTCATGAATTTTTGTCTTAATTCAATTAAATGGAAATTTATAAATCATCTGATAGGTGCCAAGTATAGTGGTAGGTTTCAGAAGTACAAAGACAAAAATCCTACATATTCCCCAAACCTTACATTCAAGTGGAGGAGAGATATGCTGTTATTCTATTATGGAAGCAACTTTGCATTAAACAAGACTGAACAGCTGAAGTGAACATGGTTAAAGAATGTATTCATTTCTAATGTCTCATGAAGTAGCAGAGTGTGTAGTAGACTGGGATGTGCAATGTGCGAGAAACTTAATTCTGCTGCTTTGCTGCTTCCTGGTCCAGGTCCAGAGACCTTGGACAAGTGAGTTAATCCCTTGGGTTTCTCATCTGTAAAATGAGTCAAACAAGGTGACCTGCCAGGGCCTGTCTAGCCATAGATCTAGGATCCCATAATTAGCAGCACATTAGCCATCATGGGATTTTGATGAACTTGAAGACTCTGCTCAGGACGGCGCCACACCCTGCAGTTACCATTCCAGCCCAGGGACATTTGTCCTCCTTTCTTGAAACTGAAAATTGAGCTTGTGAAGGCTGTTAACAGCTGTTGACAAGTGGTTTTAGTACATTCTTGGCTCTGCTCTATCCAGTGACTGTTTTGTGCTGGCAGGGATCCACTAGGAACTTGGAATGTTTAGCCTGGAGGAGAGGAGACAAGACTTGGGAGGTGGCGGAGGCAGATAGTGGCTGTCTTCAGATATTTGAAAGTCTGACATGTGGAACAGAGGATGTCTTTGCTTTGTTTGACCTTAAGGGAAGGAACTGATGACAGTAATAATAGCTGATTTTTATACTTTACTTTAGGCTTACAAAGTTATATATGTTACATATATGTGTGCATTTCCATATACAGTCCAGTCACGTGTGTGCAGGTGTGACTGTGGACGTATATATGCATTTATGAATATACATATATGCTAAAATATATGTGCATGTGCACATATCATTATATATAATTAGATCTCTCTATATACATATATACCACTTACACACATACATATATGTATATATGTCATATATAACTATATGTCATCTCCCTGTATCCAGCCTCCCCAATTTCTAATCCATCCTCTGAAGAGTTGCCCAGTTGATATGAATGCATAGATTAGACTATGCCACTTCCTTGGGTGTGCATACAAAAGACTCCCACTGGAACAATTTGACCTCTTTCTTACGCAGCGGAGGTGAAAAGTACTGCAATCCTCTGAAGAGAGAGGATCCCTCTTGCCTTTATCTCCCTACCCTGGTCAAAGCCCATGAGTTCCTGGCCCTGCCCTTGGCCCTCTCTCTGTTCTGTTTATTTCTCCTGCCTTAAGTGAAGGAATATTGGAGACAGAATGGACAAGACTATGACTCAGTGAGTTTTAAAAGGTTAAGATAACCCCAGGAGCTCAGCAAGTGGATGGAGTTAAGTGCAGTTGATCCCAGTGAGGTACAAAGCCTCAAGCTGCCTACTAACTCAGGCTGGTATGGATTGGCACCAATCTGCCCATCAATTATACCCAATTCAGAAGGGAACATGGTAGGGTGAATGTTTGTAGCAATCTTTAAAGTGCAACCCATTCTCTCCAGGGATGACAGAGTATAGTGGGGAGTGTGTCCTTTGTTCAGGCAAATGTTTGTTCTTTCTTCCTTGCTACATCTTCTCAATAAATACCCCTTTGCAAAAGCTAATGGATATTAAGAGATAAGTGATACTGAAACACAATCACTGAGTCACTCAGTGACCAAGGGGCAATACTAACTATAACTGGTATTGATATTGGGGAGAACACATCAGAGTGGGGAGGGGTCAAGCCAATAGTATTTGAAAGACACCCTAATTCTTTGAGTATCTCCAGAATTCTGGGTGTGTGGAGGGAGAGATAGTCTTGTTCTGAGGGATTCAACTTGTCAGTGTGAATGCGAGTTGGGATAAAAACTCAGAATTTATAAAAGCTACATTGGTATATCTTTTACATCTCCCTTTTCTCCCTAAAATGCAAACTTCTTGAGGACAGGGGCTATTTCATTTTTGTCTTTGAACCCAAAGCACCTAACAGAGGTCCTGGCACTTGGCAGGTAGACAAATAAATGCTTGTGTTAAACGACTGACAAATGTCCAAATTGGAAAAGGCTAACCGTAAATCCTTTACAAGGTTGTTAGTGATATAGATGGATTTGGAATTCGTGAATGGCCAGACTAAACCCTAACTCTGCTATCTTAGAGACTCATTGATTGAAGTTCAAGGCCAGGGTCCACCCAGGCCACTGAGAGCTTGGCCAATATGGAACTGGATTTTTTTATTTCCTGGAGGCCACTGGAATTCTCAATTATTTTACATAAACTGTGGAGTTTATTCATTGGGTCACCCTGGTGGTACATTCTGGTTGGCTGACTGAACTCCCAGTGGGTCAACCCTGGCCAATTTTAAGGCAGCAAAGTGGGGGCAAGTACCTGGGTTGTGGAATATTATTGTGCTATAAGAAATGATGAAGAGGAAGACTTTGGAGAGGACTGGAAGGATTTATATGAACTGATGCTGAGTGAAAGGAGCAGAACCAGGAGAACTTTGTACACAGCAACAACCACAGTGTGTGAGGAATTTTTCTGGTAGACTTAGTCCTTCACAGCAATGCAAGGACCTAAAAAATTGCCAGTGGACACTTGAGGCAAAATGCCTTCCACATCTAAGAAAGAACTATGGAATTGGATCACAGAATGAATCAGACCATTTTCTCTTGTATCATGTTTTATTTTGTTATATGGTTTCTCCCATTCATTTTAATTCTTCTTTGCAACATGACTAAGGTGAAAAATTTTTTAATAGGAATGTACGTGTAGAATCTATATAAGATTGTATGTCATCTCGGGGTGGGGGGAAAGGAGAGAGAGGGAGGGGAAAAATATCTAAGATATATGGAAGTGATTGTAGAAAACAAATATAATAATTTAAAAAATACCTAGGTGGAACACAGCAATTGACCAAATTGGATGTAACAGGAGCAACTTATATTGATGAAATCACAAGTTGCGATGGAAGAAAATGTCCCATGCATCTGCAGCCTCTGAATCTGAGTGTCTCAGGAAATCTTTCTTTGTGTTAGTTGACAAACTTATCTTAAGTGATTCAACAGTTAGAGAAGAGAGATGATTGGAAAGACTTAAGATTTCTAATCAATACAACGACCAGTCATGACTCCAGAAAAGTGATGAAGGAGGATGCTTCCCACCTTATGTGGGTGAGACAGAGTGAGAGTGGAAGAGTGGAAGAGTGGGGGGGGGGGAGAGAGAGAGAGAGAGAGAGAGAGAGAGAGAGAGGAGAGAGAGAGAGAGAGAGAGAGACAGATTGACAGAGAGAGAGAGAGACAGAGAGAGAGGTGATCTACTAGAAATAGAGAATGACACATTGTCTCAGATGCTTCCAATGTGTCCATTAAAGAGGACCAAAAAACTTGGCTAGACTGGTTTGTAAAAAGAGAGGGCTTTTATTTATTTGTTTGTTTGGAGGGATAAGTGGTGGTTAGTGACAATAATGAAAAAGTGTCATTGAAACATTTAAAACATAAAGAACAAAATAGAAGGATATTTAAAAGGAGACAAATAGGGCAAGACTGGTGTTACTGCGTTAAACTGAACACATCCCTTAACAACTGAATATAAAGTAGCTTCACAGTTTCATATACAATATTCTTTTATTGTTCTTTATATATGGAAGTGATGACGTTTTTCCAATGTTTGTTAAGTTCATGAAAAAAGGAAATTAAAAAAGAAAATAGTGGGTTCGAAAGCAACAAAGATTTGAATGCTCATTTGGCGAAATTGCTTACTCCATTCTAAAGCTGCATGGTAACTTGCTTCTCTCTTTATTGCTGCAAAACATCCACCTTTCCCAACCATAAGTAGCACATACAAACTCCTTTAAAGAAAAAAAGAAGCATTCATTGCCAGCAGCAAAGCATTTTGAAAAATATGGGTGTTTTATGTCAGTGACTGATCTGGAAGCTTTAAAGAAATCCCAGGCCTCCTTAGGAAAGTGGAAAGAAAATTTCAGCCAGGGTGAGCACCTTGAGCAGTTTTTATGTAGAGTAGGAATGTGGGATAGAAGTCAATAGTGTATTTGGTACCAAAAGACATGGGCTCCACCACTGATCATCCTGGTAACCTTGGGGGGTCACTGAACCTCAGCTGCTTCATTTACAGAATGGAGATGATATTGCCTGTAGCTTCCATCTTCCAGTGTTATTGTGAGGACTAAATGCAATATAAAGTACTTTGCAAACCTATAAGAATGTCAGTCATTTTTATGACCATATCATGTGACCTTCATGGGCTACCTCGAGTCTTTTGTCAATTCCATTGGACATTGATTAAACACCTACTCTGTGCAAAACCCTGGGGATTAAAACAAAACCAAGAAAAGGTGGCGTAGTACGGTGGGAAGGGTGATGCATCTGAAGTCAGAGGAGCTGAGTCCACATTCTGGCTCCACTATTTATACTTTTTGACATTAGGCAAATCAGGGTGCCATTCTGGTCTGTTTCTTCATCTGTTAAATGCGGGACACTGGGCTAGAGACCTTCTCCTGTTCTTTCCAACACTAAATCTATGATCCTTCCGGGTACTTTTGTTCTTTGAGAAGTGTATGACATGGCCACAGATAAGGAAGTAAAAGACAATGTAAGTAGGGTAAGGGCATGAAAACCTTAGCACAGAGTAGGTGCTTAATCAATATTTCTTGAGTAACTATGACTGTTATCATATTAATAGAAGCATAACATCTGAAGTAGAGAATGTGGTGGTGCTGCTCTCCTTGGCCCTGAGCTGTCAACATGGAGTGTATTACAAATGCCACATTGCAAAAAGGACACTAACAAATTTAGAGCACGTCTTAATCAATATAACCAACACTTGAGACTATGCCAAGACAAGTAGAGGAAAGTATATCATGTTTATCTTGGAGGCAAGAAGATTCAGGGGAAACACAGTGGCCATCTGAATACATGTGAAGATTGGTGATTAGAAATTTGACAAAGTTCCTATCTAATTAATTAATTTCTATTCTATAGCATAAGCAGAATTTTCCTCTTCCACTTACTGAATATTTTACTGTCTTGAGATTTGAAGAACTAGGATGATCTGTCAGCCCATATGGGGAAGTAGTACTCTCTCCCAGTTGAAGTTCCACATTTTGGAGGCTCCCTATTCTCTTATGCTTGTCCATGTGAAATAATAGGGTCAATCATTAAAGGTCAGAAATGCCCCCAAGGCAAATCTTACAAATCAACCTATTTCCCTATTCTTGTCATGCTTCTTTATTCTTGTAAATTCTATAAATCTAGATGAATCTTATGAATTTGTATTTTGATTAGTTCCTCTTTTTAGATGATAATGCTCTGGATTCTGCCATAGAGGTCTTGGTTTTTGCAAGACCACAGACCCCATTTATTGACAATCCCAAACTTGATAATAAACTGATCCTGCTCAAACTCCATCAGTCCTCATTGACTATCAGATGTAACAAGATCAAGTTAATTAAGGGGTTATTGTACTTGGGAAACCCTGACATGCTTTAGAATGCTTTATAAGACTATTTGATTCCTTCTTCCATACTTAGATGCCTGATTTCATCGGTGTGGGTGTTCCTTATAAATATTTTAATAATACTATTACCATGCATAGGACTCTAGCGTCAAAGAGGGATTAAAAGTGTTCTACTTCGTTCAATAATCTCAGATATGCAGATAATACCACTCTGATGGCTGAAAATGAAGAATTAAGAAGCCTCTTGATGAGGGTGAAAGAGGAGAGTGTAAAAGCTGGTTTGAAGCTTAACAATAAAAAATCCCCACTAAAATTATGCCAACTTCGCCCATCACGTCCTGGCAAATAATGGGAGAAGAAATGGAAGTAGTGTCAGATTTCACATTTTTCTGGTCAAAGATCAATGCAGATAATGACTACAGACATAGCATTAAAAGAGGCTTGTTCCTTGAAAGAAAAGCTATGGCAAATCTAGACAGCATACGAAAAAGCAGAAACATCAACTTGCTGCCAAAGGTCCTCATCGTCAAAGCTATGGTTTTCCGGTAGCAATGTATGGACTGTGAGAGTTGGACTATAAGGAAAGCTGAGTACTGCAGAACTGATGTTTTCATATTGTGGTGCTGGAGAGGACTTTTGAGAGTCCTTTGGACAGCAAGGAGATCAAATCAGTCAATTCTTAGAGAAATTAATTCAGACTGTTCTTTGGAAGGATAAATGCTGAAGCTGAAGTTTAAATACTTTGACTGCGTAATACAAAACAAAACAAAACAAAAAACAAAAAAAAACAGGATTCACTGAAAAAGACCCCAATGTTGGGAAAGATTGAAGGCAAAAAGAAAAGGGGATGGCAGAGGATGAGATGGATCCATAGTGCCGTAGAAGCAACTAACATGAGCCTGGAGAATAGAAGGGCCTGGTGTGGTGTCTGTGGAGTCAGGAAGAGTACGACAGACAGCACTGAGTGATTAAACAAAACTTGCCCCACAGAGGGGTAGCTAGGTGACTCAGTTGATAGGGCACTGGGCCTGGAGTCAGGAATACCTGAATTCAAATTCAGCCTCGGATACTTACTAGCTGTGTGATCCAGGACAAGTCAATTAACCTTGGTTTACTTTAATCTACTGGAGAAGGCAATGGCAAACCACTCCAGTACCATGAGGTTGTTGTGGTTTGGGGTGCTGGAAACTCCCAAATCCAAGAATACAGGGCAGGTCTGCCTCAAAAGAATTCAACCACTCAAGTCTTCTTTGTGTCAGAGTAGCGAAGCTTTATTGTAACACTGGTTAGGCAAACGACATTTCTTATTGTGACACCAATAGAAGCAGACTAGATTCCTAATGAATCTTTGTAATTTAATGGGGGTAAAATGGGTACTTTTATCCAGAAAAAGAATGCGGAAAAAAATTTGGATGGGATTAAGGAGTAGTAAATAGCTCTGAAGTGATCTGGAGGCAACAAAGAAAGGGCCTAGATAGGATTAAGAAATGTCAAATAAGTCAGTTAAGTAATCAAGGTGAGTTGGGGTGAGCCTGACATCTTGAGCCATGCATCAGTGATCTAAGCTACTGAAATGTATGGGAAAATTCAGGATCAGAGGCTGGCCCAGAAGGTAGTGAGATCTCCATCCCTGAACGTCTTCAAGAAGAGTTTGGACAAGCATTGTCCTTTAGGGTGTTACAGAGGAGGTGCTGGCTCAGGTCCAGGCTGGACCAGATGCTTTTGGGGTCTCCCCCAACTCTAGATTCTCTAATTTGATTAGTCACTTGGCTACAAATCCAGTTTCCCCATGCAGGGTTATTTGATAGCTTAGTAAAATAGCAACCTTGCCCAGAGCCAACGGGAGTTCCACAAATGGGACAATTTTGCCTAGAGTTAATTTACTTGGAAGGCAAAGTAATATTTACCCAGGGAGATTTAATGGTCTCCAATTTTTTTTAACATTCTGAGAATCATTTTCTTAGTGGAGAATTTCCCTGTGAGCCAAATTGATTAATCAATAAGCAACTGCTATGCCCCCTTTCTTACTGTTTAGTCATTTTCCAGCCACATTCAACTCTTTGGGACCCCTTTTGGGGCTTCGTTGGCAGAGAAACTGGAGTGGTCTGCCATTTCCTTCTCCAGATTATTTTACAGATGAGGAAACTGAGGCAAACAAGGTAAAATGACTTGTCCAAGGTCACACAGCTAGTGAGTATCTGAGGCTGGATTTGAACTCAGGTATTCCTGACTCCAAACATGAAACTATCCACTGTGCCACTTAGCTGGCTATGCTATGTGCTAGGTATATAGAGAAAAAAAAGACATCATCCTCTCCCTCAAGAACTTATGTTTTATAACAATGGAAGGAGAGGTTGAGCACTTCTGACCACATTTAAAATTACTTTCTTCCCTCCCTCATGTCCAAGAACTACTCTAATGGTGCAGTGGAAAGAATTCTTGATTGGACTCAAAGATTATAGGTTCAAATCCTTGCTTGCCATTTCCGTCTGTGTAACCTTGAGTTTCCTCATCTGTAAAATGAGAGCAGTTAGATTCAATTCTCCTTTCACCTTATAAACTGAGGATTGTATTATTTTCTTCTCCGTATTCTTCCAATTCCTCTTCCCTACCTGCTTCTGGCTTATCCTTCATAACATATAGCTAGCAATAACTAGAACACCTGCATCATGAAGGTTGACATTTGTGGATCTGTAATCAGAGAACCTGATAGGATTCAAATCCTGCCCCTATCACTTACCATCAGGGTGACCTTGGGCAAGTGACTTCATTTTTCTAATCATTTCCTTATGTTTAAAATGATGAGATTAAGCTAGATGACTTCAAAGGGCTCTTCTAGCTTTTGGTAGGTGAGTCTGGGGCTTCTGGAACACTAAACTGCTTGTACACTGCAAGCTAGCCATTGGAGAAAGCTTTATCTACTTTCTAGAGCTGGGCATTGATCAATTCCTAGCATCTTTTATGCAATGGACACAAGGCCTGGTCTCTCTCCCTTCACTTCCGTGGTTGATGTAGTCACAGAAAGTAAAAATGAGGCGAGATGACTGTTTTCATAAGAGGTTAATATCTGGGTGATTCCTTTATGAAATGTAAGCATGTTTGTCTGAAAGAATAAAAGGGTGTGTATGTGCGTGTGCGTGTGTGTGTGTGTGAAATGTAAGCATGTTTCTCTGAAAGAATAAAAGGGTGTGCGTGCGTGTGTTCACACGTGCATGCAAGCGGACATATTTTTTCAAGGTTTTAAATAGTTAGGACCTGGAAGATTTTATCACTTGGAGACAGAAATGGAGGATGATCCCAGTTTTAGAGAATCACTCTTCACAAAGGGGAAGGAGAGGATTATTCTCTTTTCTGTCTACTACCTCTCCTCCACCCGAGGCCATACTGCTTTAAAACAGAGCTACCTGACCAGTAGGAAACATGTCATAGGTGTGGAGGGGAGGGGAACAAGCCTTTATTTATTTATTTATTTATTTTCAGGAAAAGTATTATTCACAAGTGTTTAACGGCTGAAGTCTTAGGATCACATCATTTGCCAGATGTACTAATGGTACATCTTTTACAACTGAACCCTCCAAGTATGTATTAACATTACTATGTACATGCTATAGAACATGTCTGCCAAGTTTAAATTCAAGTCTTAAAAGTAAAGCCTAAGGAACAACCGAGCTTAAAACAGGTACTTAACAACTCAGCAGAAGGTCCTTATCTGTCTCTAGCAGAACTCCTCTGTGCTTCAAGGTTCCAATTCAAAGGTCACTCACGTGTGATGGGATGCTCTCTACTCAGGATTGTTGGGCAAGAAAATACACTGACATTTCTCTCAACCATTTAAAGGTAGCATTTAATTAAATCATTGTAATTAAGCTGTTTATGCATGGGAAATTAAGGGAATTTAAGTCGGAAATGCATGGGGTTAGTTTTGGGGCAGCTGACCTTGCTGTTTGGACAAGCTGAGGCACAACTTTTTCCCGAAGATACCCACACCACCCCCCGCCCCATTCGACAGGTAAAAGTCTTATGGACAGGTAAGTCTTATGAATATTTCAAGCAGGTTTTCCCCATTGTTTTAGTAAAAGAAGCCAGATTCAATCAAAAGTTTCCAAGACAGAGATAGAACACAGTGTCTTTGATTTTTAAAAGTTCCTAACAAAATCTTTTAAAAGAAACAGAAAAGTGTGATAGCTTGCTTGTGGCTGTAATTGTAACACTCCTTTATTAGGATTGCTGAATAAAATTTTTTAAACAGCCATTCATGATCAAAATTCTGTGTTGGATGAAAACCATTTAAATAGGGTTGTTATGATACAGGTAAAAAAGAAAAGACATCTCGGAGAGACGTCTCCTCCTAATAAATAAGGCGGCGCACCGTTACTCGTTGGTGGCCTTTTTAAGGTAGGCTATCAAGTCCGCCCGTTCGCCCTTCTTCTTAATGCCCGCGAAGATCATCTTTGTGCCCGGGATGTACTTCTTGGGGTTTTCTAAGTACTCCATCAGCGTGTCCTCTCCCCAGATGATGCCCTTGTTCTTGTTGGCGTCCGTGTAGGTGAAGCCGGAGGCCTGGCCCGTCTTGCGGCCGAAGAGCCCGTTCAGGTTGGGGCCAGTCTTGTGCTTGCCCCCCTTCTCCACCGTGTGGCACTGGGCGCACTTCTGCACGAAGATCTTCTTGCCCTTCTCCGCGTCCCCCATGGTGGGATCGGCTCAGCCCGCAGCCCCGCGATCGCCCTCCCGCTCTCCGCAGTCGCGCCGACTCGCCTCGCCTCTGCCCAAGGACACGCCGTACCCGCTACTATGTAACCGGCATCGGTGCAACCGAACTCCCCGGGAACAAGCCTTTATGAAGCGCCTACTATGTGCTAAGTGCTTTATAAATATGAACTCACTGACCCTCACGACCCTGGGAGGCAGATGCTATTATTATAATATCCATTTTACAATGGAGAAAACTGAGGCAACAAGTTCAAGAACTTGCCCAGGATCACACAGCTAGCAAATTTCTGAGGCCAGATTTGGACTCAGGTTTTCCTGACTCTAGGTCTAGCACCTTATCCACTGCACCAAGGAGCAGAGGCATATACTACATAGTCTCTTAGTGGAGGAAGCAGCTTCTAGGAGCAGGATCTTTGGTAGTACAGAAGGAAGCTAAGTCTCAGACCTAAGAAAGTTGGTCCAGGCAATTAAGAGTCTTGCTGTGGAGAGAGCAGACCCTGAAAGCTCGAATGAACAGTGCCCCCTGACCCCCACCCCAACAGAGATGATGCTGTGTTCCAGCTGGAGTTTAGCAAGGACTTCACATGAACAGAAAGGACATCGATGCCCTATGGGGTCACCAATATTTGCGGCCTTGGTCACATGAAGGGAACTCCATGTTTCCCTCACTACCATGCCACATACATTTGGAGCCCAATCTTCTGATGGACATTGCATGAACAAGTGTGTGAGTGCAGAAGGGAATATTTTGTAACTACTCTTTTTATTGTCATCTTATTAAATGTTTAATTTTACTTACTAGCTAGTTAACTGAGTTAATTTTACTTACTAGTTGCTTGTTAATGGGAAACATAGCAGTGAGGACTTGGGACCTATGATTTTAGAAGTATAGTGTAGGGTCTCCTAGAACCTATGGAAGTAACACACACATCCTCTGAAGCACCTAGCCTACCAGTGGGAGGGAAGATTGAGGATGTTTTATTTGTATAGATGCTTGTTTCCCTGAGCCCTGCCCTGCTGTACACACCTGGAGAGTTCTCCTTGGTCTCCAGTATTTGGTTCTGGCTTACCTGCGCATCTTCAGATCCACAGTCCACACCCCTGACTCCAGCCTTTCATCATGAAGTATTGGTTGCAGAGGCAGGCCAGGACTTACTAACCGATTTGGCAGGTTTCCTGTTAGTGGTATCACAGAAAGAAATATGAACACTCTCTTCCCCTCTTCTAAGTGTTTTAGGATATGGAGAAGCCAATCTCTCAGGCAAGCACAAGGTGAGGTGATTGCTTTTCAGGAGTTCAGCTTGAGAAACTGGCTCCTAATTGGGTGAGAGGGAAGGAGCCAGTGGCTGCTTTCAGGGTTATTGAACTGCTCATCTACATTTAAAAGACTCCTTTGTTTAATTACAATAGAAGTTTGATTGCAACAGACTTCTTCCGTGGGTCTCTCAGTGATGCAAATTAAAAAAAGAGACAAAGAAACTGGTTGTGAAATGCTGAATGCAGCAGAGCTCAGTGTGTGGTTTGTTATGTATGGTTTGCTTAGAGGCGGCGGCTTCCTCAGCCTTATCATGCCGGAGATAGGGTCTGGCTTAAAACATGGGGTCTGCCTTCCCTTCATCCTCATTGAAAATATGATTCCCGCTTTCTGCCTGCTGATGAGGGCGGGCTTTGTCAGACATCATCGTACAGTGATTTAATGAGACACTCGTTTTGAATGAGGGCACAACATATTAACTCAAGACTTTCTAGGACATGGTGGTCAATTGCATGATCAATTATCAGCTGATATTGACATAGCTCTTTAAGGTTTGCAAAGCACTTTATTGGAATTATCTCATTTGGTCTCCACAGGTACTTCGATCACTGATTTGTTTTTTCATGTCTGTAATGGATAAAGTATTATTTTTGTGGTAACTCAGGGGAGGCGATATGACAGGAGTAAAGAGCCCCAGTTTCAAATTTGGGAGATCAGGATTGCATGCCAGCTTGATCATTAATTGTGGGAGTTTGGCCGTATCAATTCAACTCTTTTGGAGTCTCATCTGTAGGCTAGAGATGCTGAACTCATAATGCTCCTTAGCACTGTTCTCTGGGGACAGAACAGGTGGAGAAATGAAGCTCTGTGTTTCATCCATGACAGGCCACATTCGTGCTTGATACTGGGTGTCCGTCTATCACTCTTCTTATCTTCATCATATAGAGTCCTTCTTTTCCTTCAAGACTTGCTCACACCCCTTGGTCTGATCCCTACCAACTGTCAGTGCTTCCTTTTCCCTAAGAAATTAGCTTATATTTATTCTATATACAAAATATTCTGTATACATTGGTCTTCCTCCACAGAATACAAACTCTTTGGGCATGTCACTGCAGGGCCTCCTCAGTAGATTGTAGCCAAATTCAGTTACAGAGTGAATGAATACAAAAATTATGAATTAAGTGCTAATTGTGTACCAGGCTCTGTGGACACAAAAATAAAAGAACAAGTCAGCTCCAGCCCTCCAGGAAGACAACACACACAGAGGGGAAAGAGATGGGAGCGGGCGGAGAAGAACGATAGTACGGCTTGGAAATGACCAAGAAATGTCAGGCTAGAAGAGGATTGGACGAGATCTAGAGAAAGTTGAATGGAACAGCCCAGGGGGATGTGACTTAGCTCTGAGTGTGCAGAAAGCAGCTCTAGGGAGAGATGAGATCATAGATGGAGGCAAACCTCCTCAGTAGACCTGCTCAAAACTTAGCCTGTGAGTTCATTCCCCTGCTTTACAAGTAAGCAGCTAGATATGATCTGCAGCTGCCGACGACAGAACACCACACTGAAAAGGCACCCCCCTCAGGCACTGGCAAGCTCTAGATCACCCAGACTGGAACCAGGGAGGAATCCACTGCTGAGCAGACAGTGCTGAGCTGCCTTAGGAAAGTTTGTACCAGAGGAGACAGCTAAGCCTACGCACCTTTAACCATGTCCTAGAGCACCCAGGTCATGAGTATGTTCAGAAGAAAGTGGGATTGCTTAAGGACTAGATAGATGTTTCAGACAATTAAACACCTTAGTCTGTTTGGGTGGTCAGTCACACTATGCCAGGCTTTTAGCACTTGGACACTGAGGTAGAGCTGATTTGGAAAGGAAAAGATTATCTGGGAGGCAGGGGTTCAGGACTCTGCTAACTGGTGTTTTTTTCTATTCTCCCCCTTAGAAGAGGAGACTGAGTTGAGGGATAAAAGACCACCCACCCTCTGGGACCCGTCAGGAGCTTGGTGCTTCTCAGGTACTTCCCACCTCCTTCCAGTGTGAATGGAGGGCATTTCCCTAAGAATTCCTTTTATTTCACTATACTGAGATTAGTGGGTAGCCATGCCACCTGTTGGTCAAGATTGTCCTCTTGGTGCCTCAGTTTCTACACCTATAGAGTGAGAGAGGCTCAAAGATTCATTAGCCTTCCTTCCACTCTCAGTCTCTGATAATGATCCTACAGACAGAAGCAAATTTGATTAATGCCTTTCAGATCAAAAGACCTGCTTTTGCCTCACTTGGCCTACAGGCTTTGAAGGCAGTAAAACAGCACAGGAATTCTGAGAGATTCCACAGTGACCCAAAGGGACAAAACCCAAGAATAAACAGGTATCATTGCTTACCCCGGGCCTGAGTTCCCACATCTGATGGTGGTAGAATACATGGCCCCTCAGGTCCCTTTTAGCTCTAGATGTTAAGTCTTCCACTGAGAAAAACATTCTATTATCACCACCATCGAGGGGCACCACCGAGGCACTGTCTTCAAATGTTCTTACCTTTGTAGAGAGGACACCAGATATGGTGGGCAACAGCCCAAAGCTGCCTACAAGGAAGAGAATTCAGGCAAAACCTGCTCCCTCAAGGATCAAATGACATTGTGTCTAAAGTGCTGTCTATATGAAAGAGGGAACAATCTGACAGTTGGCCATCATATAGAAACATGCTTGTGTCAGGGATGTTTCTGAAAAAGACTAGACATTGCAGTACATCTTTCTCACATCCTGGAGGAATGTCCGTGGCTGACCCTCACACAAGCAACCCAATGAAAGACAGGGAGGGGGCAGATTGAACTTAGGTCTGGCCTTAGAGTCAGAAGACTCAAGTGCAAACCCTCCCTAAGACATATACTAGTTACATGCCTCTGGAAGTGATGTCACTTCTTATGGTTTATCTATCTGTAAAAAGGGGGTGAAAGAGTCATTACAGAGCTGAAGCTCTTTTAAAAGCATTTTACAAAGCTTAAAATACTGTGTTAGTTATTAGATTCCAAATTGTGGGCAAGGTCAAAGTTGTGGCCAGTCTTTTAGCAGCCACCGCCATGTTTCCTCCTCCTTATAGGCAATCCAGTCACTGCTGGTTCCTTGGCTACCTAGGGAAAGAACTGTCCTCCCTAGGAGGACAGTGAGGGTTTCCTTATTTACCTGTGGCCAAAGTAACTGGAAATCTTTTACTAATTACTAATTTACTAAATATTTTACTAAAAATTTTACTAATTTTACTAATATGTGACCCTGGAGCCATCTGCCCCTTTGAACTAGTCACCTCCTCCACTGACATTTATGTAGGATTATAAATGGCTTTACCTATATTTTCAATTGATCTTCACCTATTTTTTAGATGAGGAAACAGTTTCAGAGGCAAAACAACTTTGGCAGGTTTATATAATGCAAGAACCAAAGGCGGGTTTTTAATTTTAAGTCCAATACTCTTTACCCTCCAATACCAGGTCTGGTAGTGGGACAAAGATAGATTGTTCCTGCTGTTGCTCTGGCAATTTGGATCATACCAGTGTGAGTTACAAAGCATCGAAAATGAGAAGCTCTTTAAAAGAGTTCCAGGCAACCCTACCTCCTGGATCAGTGGGCTCCAAGGATGGGCACAACTTAGGGAAAAGTCATTTCACCTCCAAGTCTCTGATAGCTCCTCTGTAAAACGAATGGACTGCATAGCCTTGGGAGTCCCATCTGTCCTCTGAAATTGAGGGAGGCTGTGTGAGACAGAAGTCTCTAAAGGCTGGAACCTAGCACATCCCCATGAGAGTCTTGCCCAGGCGTTCAGGGCTACGAGGGATCCTGGAAGACATAGAAAACTCATTTGCACCTAAACTTCCTAAAAAGCTGCAAGTTCAAGCTAAACATTGTATTCATTTCTGCCTGACTCTTAAAAAAGGGAACTCAGATAACCAAGTTCACTATCCTACTGTGATCAAGGAAAGTGACAATCTGAAAGATAGAGGCAGTTTTTTATTTTTTTCAATGATTCGACAAAAAAGTTTTGAAACATTAAGGTTTAATTAATGAGGAAAAGTTTACACTAAGAGTAGAATTATGACCAACATGCTGACCTCCCTATGTATGTGTGTTCGTTCTTTGTTGCCGAAGAAGACCATGCCATCAGAGAAATATTGACATGACTTGCACTTGACTTTGTTTTGAGTGAGAGAGGGCTGTGCAGGTCACCAGCCTCACTTCTCCTCCAGAGACATCTGAATCCAGTGACCAGATATTCCTCAGGATGACTGGAAATGACCCAGGATGAGGCAACTGGGGTTAAGTGACTTGCCCAAAGTCACAAAGCTAGTGAGCATCACGTGTCTGAGGTGAGATTTGAATTCAGGTCCTCCTGAACTGGTGCTTTATTTACTGCACCAGCTAGCTGCCCTCTCTATGGGAGGGCAGAAGAACTTTTTCAGAAAGCACCCTTAAAGATTTCAGAAAGAAAGGGTCAGAATTCAGGGAGAGGCTATTTGGACCCATTGGGCAGGAAGAGCACTGATGCTGTTTAGAGGTGCAGGGACCCCAGGATGCCAAGGTTCAGTCAGGAGCTGTCTGGAAAGAAATCATGGGCTTAAGCAGTCTTCCAGTGAAGGGGCAAAAAGTTTATTGGAATGCAAATTTGGAAGAGCTCTTTGTGGAACTTGCAATCTAATGGGGGTGATGCTAAAGCTTATATAGGAAACGTGTACCTTGTGTCCAGGTGTCATTCGCGATGGCATGGCCAGAGGTGGAGGGCTTCTAAGGGGTGTGTTTTGAGTCTGTTACATCTGCAAAAAGATAGTCTCAGAAGTTGACATCTATAGCTTGACCTCTGGATTTGTATACAGTAACTTCAGGGACCAGTACATAATAGTTCTGCTGCTACAAGATAGTCCTGTTCATACAAGGGAGATTCTACAGAAGGCAGCTTGCTCTTGTAACAGGGAGAGGTAGTTTGCCTCACTGGGGCCCACTCATGAGTGATTGTCAAAGACAGGGTATTTGGACTGGGGAGAGATATGATCCTGGGCTGGGGTCTGAGCACCCCATCATAGAAGCTGATAGATGTACCACTGAAGTGTTTTGTCAGGGTACTGTCTCTGTCTGGAGATTTTTTTAAAAAATGAGGTGTTTTTTTTTTTGATAGTATCTGTCTCCAGAAAAAAAAAATGAGGGGGAGGACAGCCTGGATTTTGACATCACGATAATGGCATAATTGCAAAGGCTCTCTTCAATGTCAAGAAGAACCCTATTTGTGTATCATCCCTTTTCTAGAGAATCATGAGGGTTGTCATCAACCTTTGGTACTCTGGATTGAGTTATCCATGTAGAAGCATCTGCTTCCTTGATTGCAGGGTCAGAGAAACTGCTGGCAGAGTACAGTCTTTTATGGCCCACCTACATTTGTAATTCTTCTAGATCTGGCACGAACCTTAGGGAAGGTCTGCCTGGTTATGGCAGGGGATGCCCTTCTCTGCTAACAAACTGAGGCAGAACAACCATATGTATACTTCTTGTAGAAGAGTGCTATGTTCTTGCTCATGCTGGGGAAAATCAAAATGTTATTCAAGTCAGCCATGATCTTTGATGGAGAAGATCCACTAACACGTCACTAATCAAATGCAGATAGATCGAAACACTGCTGTTGTTCAGTCTCATTCATGACCCCATGAACCATAGCATGCCAAGTCCATCTGTACTCCACCGGATCCCCAGCAAGGTACCGGACACCTTCAGATCTAAGGGACCCATGGAAGTATTATGTGTTAATGCTAAAGGCATAATTATGTGTTAGCTATGTCCAATCCGTAAGTGAAGCTATTTGTCCTCTCCTCATTCTAAGAAGGCCATGTCCCCTTTGAGCCTAGATTATCACCGATCCATGGTCATTTGGCTCTAGGCAGGAAGTTCCCATACCCTTGTCCACGGGCAGTGTTTATGGTGGATGTCCTTCAGGCATTGATTAGATATGACTCATCTTCCCGCTTGGAAACAAACAGAAAATGTTCCTGATGATATTAGCAAAGTTAAATAAAGCTTTTCAAGTATTCACTTGAAGGTTAAGTCAATAGTATAGTGGTTTAAGTATTTGATGTTGGATATGGAGTCTGGAAGACTGGGTTCAAATTCCACCCCACATCTTTACTTACTATATAACCATGGGCAACTGGGCCCTCACTACTGCAAAGCAATCCTTTTATACCTCCCGGACTCACTAACCCACTCATCACAGCAGTTTTATCCTTCCTCAACCCTCCCATGACTCTCCTTCTTCCCACATTCTCAACTGAAAACCTTGCTTCAGAATTCATTGCAAATTTGAGGTCATTCACCAAGAGCTCCCTCTTCTCCCCTTCCCATGTCGCACCGCACAGATGCCTTCTACCACTATCTTTGTCTTTACCTCTATCTCATGTGACGAGGCATTTCTTCCCAAAGCAAACCCTTCTACACGGACAAGTGAGCCCATTCTATCTCATTCTTTCTAGTAGGTTGCCATTATATATCATCTCTTCACTCACTTGTCTTCAATGTCTTTCTACTGACTATTTCTCTACTGCCTACAAGCATATCCATCTCTCCCTCATCCTCAAAAAACAAACAAAAACCCTCCCTTGATTCATTCACCACTCGAGCTATCATCCTCCTATATTTCTCCCACACTTTGTGGCTAACCTCCTAAATGCCTTAACTGTCTTTTCTTTTGAACTCTCTACAGCCTGACCTCTAACCTCATCAGCCAATGGAAACTACTTTCTCCAAAATGATGAATGATTGCTTAATTACCAAATTTTTTAAATGAATTTTGAGCTTATAGAAAAAAATCATTTGTATGTACAGGCACAATATGAGATGAGGATTAAATATAAAACCATGAATTTACATTTTGTACTCTACTTTTTTGTTTTTGAAAAACTATATAAGTATTACTCATTGTTTTCAAAGCTACTCTGCTTCCTGTTTCCTTCCAAGTTTTCTTTTATTCTCTACTGAGCACTTTTTATAATTTTTCCATACCTGCCCTGCCCTAAAGAAGGCTGCCATCAGATACACACACACGTGTGTGTGTGTGTGTGTGTGTGTGTGTGTATATAGAACTGTACTGTACACACTTCCATTTATCAGTTCTCTCTGGAGGCAGACAGCGTCTTCCTTCATAGGTGCTTTGTAGTTGATCGGAGTATAACACTCAAAATGACTTGGCTCAAAGTTGTTCTAGAACAATACTGCTGTTATTGTATACAATGTTCTCTTGCTTCTGATCATTTCATTCCTAATTATTTCATGCAAGTCTTTCTATGTTTTCCTAAAATCAAAAAGCTTATAATTTTTTATAGCACAACAATATTCCATCATGATCATGCACCACAGCTTGTTTAGCCATTTCCCAGTTTGATAGGGCGCCTTCCTGCAACTTTCAATTCTTTGTCACCACAAAAAGAGAGCTGCTATAAATATTTTAGAACATATAAGTTCTTTTTCTTTTTACCTAATCATCTTGGGAAACAGACCTACTAGTGGCATTGTGGGGTCAAATGCTATAGGCAGTTTTATAACTCTTTGGGCATATTTCCAGATTGCCTTCCAAAGTGGCTGGATCAGTTTAGCAACTCCACTAACAATGCATTAACTGTCCCAATTTTTCCATATCTTCTATATTTCTCACTTTCCCCTTCAATCATTTTAGACAACCTGATAGGTGTAAAGTTATCTCAGGATTGTTTTAATTTTCATTTCTCTGATCAATAATGACTTACAGCATTTTTCTTAGGATTATAAACAGTTTTAGTTTCTTCACTGGAAAACTACCTGCTCATATCCTTTGACCATTTATCAATTGGAGAATGATTCATGTTCTTATAGATTTGACAAAGTTCTTTATCTATTTGAGATGTCAGACTTCATCTGAGAAACTGTCTATACAATTATCCTCTCAATTTTCTGCTTTCATTCTGAGATTGATTTTATTTGTATAAAACCTTTTTACCTTAATGTAATCAAAATTATAACCATTTTATACATCACACTGCTCTTTATTATCTCATTTATTCACAAAATATTCACTTACCCATAAATCTGATAGATAACATGTTCCACATTCTAATTTTCACATAATATCTTTCTTTATATTTAAGTCACATACCCATTTTGACCTTATCTTGGCAAATGGTGTAAGATGTTGGTCTATGCCTAATTTCTGCTAGACTGCTTTCCAGCTTTCCCAACAATTTTCACCAAATAATGAATTCTTATCCCCAACGCTTAAATTTTTACACTTGTCAAACAGAAGATTACTGTGATCATTTGCTGCTGTGTGTTCTATGTCTGCTCTGTTCCACTGATCTACCTTTCTATCACGGTCATTACATCATAATTCTAGTATAACAGCCAACATTAGTAAGGCAGTTGTATTTCGGTGCTTGGCTCCTTTCTTTATTCAGATCTACTGAGAGTTAGTCCCTCCTAATCTTCCAAAGACAAAACCTACCCAAGGCCTGATCTGGTGCATCATAGAGGCTGCGCTTTAAAAGCTCCTGGGCCAGGGTGTTTGCTCTCTCTACTTAGTAAATAAAAAGAGAACTTAAGACAGTAGGGAGGTCTTGGGGCTGCAGCCACAAAGCCACTACTCTGATATCATCTTCATAGTCCAGCATCCCTAAATCTTGACCAAATTGTCCCAGAGCATCTGGAATACCAGGAGAAGGAAGACCTGGGGCCAGGTTGCTGGGGGATGTAGTTTCACCTGCGGCTCTGAAACCTTCCTCTAGGAGGATGGAATGGAGTTAGGTAATTACCAGAATTTCCCCCCAGGTTGTGCCAAGATGGGCTTATCCACTCTATTGGGAAACAGACCTTAGCCCTTGAGGAACCAGGGACAGCCATAACACATTAGATTCTTGTAGGGAGAAAATTAACACGCGTACACACACAACACACCAAAAGATAAACACAAACTTACAGTCCAGGGGAGCTTCTCTGGGAGTGCAATCACTGTAGCTACAACTTTCCCAAATGCTATGGATTGACTTCCACCAAACTATTCACTGAGCCCCGTGGGCAGCCTTTAAATAGTCCCCTTCCAACAATTAAGGTCAATCAACCCTTCCCAGCATCAGTTATTTCCCCCAAGAAAGAGGGGTGCAGGGAACTCTAGCCTAAATCTACATTGGCAACATCTGTGCTCACTCTTTCCACCCCAAGCCCATCAGCATCTCCCAATCCCCACTTGTACAGACTAGACCCTCTCTTAAGTCTTTGCATATGGAACATGCTCTGATTTTAGGTAGGTTCCTGCTTTCACCTGCCTCCTCAAAATAGTATATTAGGGCAAATATAGGGGAAAAATATAGGGCAAAAATAGGGGAAGAACCAGTTCTCAGATTAGACCTTCTGGCAAAGCACAGAAATGAGTGAATAAAAAATAAGTGAAACAGATGGAGAAAGATAAAGGGTAGTCTGGCAGTGAATGTGAAACTCATTGGGGTCAAGGGAATGCAGGTTTTGGTATGTTTGTATCCAGTCAAATGTCTGTTCCTTGGGGGTAGGAAGGATTTTGTTTTTCTCTTAATGTCACCAAAGTACCTAGAAGGTACTTAAATTTGATTTAAACATTAACAGAAAAAAAGAGACATTCATAAAAGGCACATTAACATGGCCCCCAAATGGCTCATGAGAAGAAAAAAAAATGTGAGAATTAGGGATTCATGAATTGCCAAGATTTTCAAGATATCCATTTTTAGTCTTCAAGAAAAACATGTAACTTAGTAAACAAAATCTGTTGGCATTTCATGGCTCTGGTCCCTTACAGCAGAAAGCCAAGCTCAGTCAGTCAGAGCATTATGGGAATCTAGGTGTCCAGCAGAAAGACTGAAGCCTGAGGAAGCAGTGACTCCAAGGTCAGGGCAGTAGAAAGCATCAGATTTGGGCTCAATCAATGAGCATTTACTTATTTATGCCTGCCTTGTGTTCAACACAGGATTCAAAAACAAAAAGATGAAACAAGCTCTGCCCTTCCAGGATATGATAAAGATTATCATCTAGCATTTATAGCTCCAGAAATCTCTTCATCCTTATGATTTCAGTCCTAGCATTCTTATCTCCAAAGTGCCCTCTGGCCCCCTCTCAGAATTTCCATTTAAGGAGCATGCCCAGGACACCAAGCTCCTCATTTCACACCAGGCTGCAATCTGGACTTGATCAGGCCCCTGACTGGTGCCTTTCGGCTCCCCTCATCCTTTTCAATTTCCTTCTCTTCGTTATCTTCCCCCATTAGAAAGTAAGGTTCTTGAGAGCAGGGACTGTCTTTCTTTTTGCTTTTATTTGCATTCCTATTTTTATAGTGGGTAGAACATACTAAGCACTTAATAAATGCTTGTTGGACTGACACCTACAATTTTTCCTGTTCCCTTTAGTGGTTGGTTATTGAAGAGTCCTTCCAGTCACGTCTGACTTTCTATGACCCCATTTGGGGTTTTCTTGGCAAAGTTCCTGAAGTAGTTCGTCATTTCCTTCTCCAGCTCATTTTACAGATGAGGAAACTGAGGCAAACAGGGTCAAATGACTTGCCCAGGGTCACATACTTGTAAGTGTCTGAGGCTGGATTTGAACCTCTGTCTTCCTAACTCCAGGCCCAATGCTTGGTGCACTATGGCAGTGCCTAGCTGCCCCTCTAGTTAGTACTCTTTTTTCTAAATTTTAAGTGTTTTCTTTCTTCCCGTTAACCAGCTTCCTATCCCTCAGTTTAAGCTCTTTACATGCAGGGACTATTTTTTTTTGGCTTTGTAGCCCAAGTGCTAGGTGCTTGGTAAATGCTTTTGGAATGACTCAATAGCAGGCTCAGGAGCTAATCTCCCAACTCCCACTCTCACTAATGAGTCAGGTCCCCAGACCAAGAGGATCATGGTTACTATAGCCCCTCAGGACTCTAGTGTTACCCCTGAGAGGTCTGTGAGTATCTTTTATGTGTTATAGCCGGAGCCCCACCAATGTGCTTCTATTATGATTTTCAGTTGAAATCAGTTAGCCAGAATGAATTATGGTTTACAAAGGAGAATTTAATATGGTAATATTATTGGTACAAAAACATCTCCGTAGTCCAGGGCACGTTTTCCCATGATCACGTATGAATATGTAGAAGGAAAAACGTGGCAAAGGGGTAAATCATAGCTCAGAGGAGTCTCTCCACTCTCCTTTTGAAGGGACTCAAAAAGTTCCCCTTAAGAATGGTGTGGCTTTTTTGATGGGCTCCTTGCAGACCCTTAAAGATGCCTTTCTTCCCAGTTTTTCTTGGGCTTGGGATACACACCCTTCCAACAGCCACTATGGTCCACTGGGATGATGCTAGTACGTCAGTGGGAATTCTCTGGACCCTTCTAAGTTCCCAAGTTTCCCCTCTGGCCAAGGGGGAGGCTGATGCCATGGTGCTCTCCTCTCTACCTTCCCACTTTCCCCTCTCCCCCTCCAAGAACTTCCATCTAAAGGGCTCTGTTGGAATTGCCATCACTTGGCTCAGGCTCTCTCAAAACTCTCTGCTCTAGAACTGCCTTGCTATTTTACAGATGACACAAAGGGCACAAGCCAGTCTGCTTGATCACTTACGTGGCTTGGATGAAACTGGAATCACCCTCTATTCCTTCTTGTGGGATGGAGGACCACAAAGCCTTACCCTCTGTCCTGCCTCTCTGCCCTTCAGACCCACAGGCACATTTGTTTGACCTACTGACCTGCAAAGGACGCCTGCCTGCCCTTCTGCTGCACCATCAGGACTTCCACACTTTCCCATCCATTGGATAACTGAACTTCCTTTAATGTGCTGTCTCCTCTGGTTTGAATGTGAACTCCTCGGGAAAAGAGACTGTCTAGTTCGTATATGTGTCCCCAGTGCTTAGCACACAGCAAACAGTGAGTAAATATTCATTCCTCAGCCCTGATGCCACTTTCACTATGAAGCCTTCCCTGATTCTCCTCAACCAATAGTGTGTTATTTTTCCTCACAGTTTCCTAAAGTGCTCTCCTTTGCCCCCTTTGCATTCTACAATTATTTATCTTTTCTTCCAGAAGAATGGAAATTCCTTGAGAACCAGGGTTGAGACATTTATCATCTTCATTTCTCTAGCACCTGACATAGAGCTTTTCACATAGTAGGTCTTTTAGACATGCTTGCTGAATGAATAATTGAAAATATTTCTTCCCCTCTACTCTGGAGCTATTCAGTCTTTGTCTCTTCCATGCTGGCTCTGTCTGTCTCCCTCCCTCCCTCCCTCTTTCTGTCTCTGTCTTGTCTCTCTTTCTGTCTCTTTCTCTGTCTCTCTCTCTCCCTACTTTTAACAGCCATCTCTGCTGATCTCTCCTGTTGGTTTTCCTCTTCTCTCCAACTTTCCTCCTTGTCCCTTCTATCTCCTGTTGCTTCTCCTTTGTACATCTCTTGCCTTTGACACTAAAAGGCCAGCTTTTCATTGACCCAGTTGGCCATCCCTGCATTCTCCTTCTTGCTTGCACTGTCAGTCAGTCTAGACTGTGACTAGCTCATCTTATGCCTTAGCCAGGGCTATACAATTTTGTCCCTTATTTAGAGGGCAGGACAAGCTTGTGAGAGTAAATGTCTGGAGAAAAGGTATTTGATGTGTGATCTTGTACAGGGAGCAAGGAACTCCTGTGTGAGGAAGCTCCTTCTGTTCTCGCAGGTTGTTTTCCTTCTCTGTAACTTACAGACTGAGAGAGATGTCCATGGCCCAGAGAGGTCCCTGACTTGTCCAAGGTCACGGAGACAATTCCTATCAGGAGCATATTTCAGTTATTCTTGAATACTGTAAAAATTATTATTTACTTATATTACCATTTATTTAAAAACATTTTTGAGTTCCAAACTCTCTCCCACCCTCCGATTCCTCCCCCAAACCTTGAGAAGGTAAGCAATATATCAATTATGAATGTGAAGTCATGCAAAACATATTTTTATATTAGCCACATGGCAAAAAAATAGCAAGAAAAATAAAGTGAAGAAATTGTACTTTCGTCTACACTCAGAACTCCTCAATTCTCGCTGTGGAGTGGGGCAGCACTTTTCATCTTGACTCCTTTGGGATCATTGTACAACTGCAGCTCCTGCCCCTCCCCACATGATTTATCTATTTATTTTTTCTTTTCTATTAAAGAGGCCATTTCCACCCCCCTGCCCCACCCCCCCCGACTATGTTTTAAAGAGGCCTATTCACTGAATGGACATTACTTCACTTTAAGTGAATACCTGAAAAAGCCTTAGCCTAAAAGGCCAAGGTCTCACATTGCATCCTGGGCCATCTCCAGTCATCCTGATGAATATCTGGTCACTGTATCTAGATGTCTCAGGAGGAGAAAGTGAGGCTGGTGACATTGTACAGCCCTCCCTCACTCAAAACAAAGTCAAGTGCAAGTCATGTCATTTCACTGATGTCATGGTCTTCTTCAAAAATAAAAGACTAACACAACCTGCAACAAATTAAATCACATTGAGTATTATCAGAAGCATTCTGGAAGTTCACCTAGAAGTCATATAGTACCACCCAATCATTTTACAGATGAGGAAACTGAGACTTAGAAGTTAAGACTTGTACAAGGCAACAGCTACTAAGTGGCAGAGTCAGGTTTTGAACCCAAATCTGCCATCTCCTGGGCCAGTATACTGAGGCTCATAGTTTTAGAGTTGGAAGGGACCTCAGAGACCATCTAGTCTAATCCTCTCATCATAAAATGAGGAAAATGGCGGACTAGAGAGGTTCAAGATTTCAGAGGCAATTAAGTGGCTCCAGACTCAGGGTTCTTCCCCCAGTTGTGTTTATTTGTGCTCAGGCTACTTCTTCCCTGATGTCTGCATGCACACAAAAAAGGAGCCTCCTTGAGCCCAAAGTTGACCATTCTCTCCATGTCCATTAGGAGCAGTTAATCTGAGTAGTAAGGAGAGCCACATGGAGACTAAGGTTAGTTTTACCTTCTATACTTGCTGACCTATGTAACAGGGGTGAGCAGGGATGTACAAACATGCAGCAATGGGAATGATCCAGATGCTGATCATTGTGCCCCGGGCAGTAATTACAGACATAGAGTGTACCTTTCAAAGCTGCATCAGAAGCTTACCAATACGGGGGAATTTTCCAACTGGTAGTGTTGATCTTGGACATGTCAGAACAATGACATCATTCTTCGACTTCAACTCAGAGGCCGGTTGAAACAAAGCAGTGCTATCTAGTTGTAGCTTTTGCACTCTAGCTAGTAATGAGATATGCTTTCCTTTCCAGCTTAGGTCTGAGTTCTGTAGCTCACTCTGTGGTTTCCTGATTTAGAAATTAACCTCAGATGGCATGTCCTGTTTGCGTGCTCTCTGGAGAAGTGAAGGATTCTAAGGGACCCAGATTTGTCTGTGTGTCTGTGGAGCCAAAGGAGCATGATCTCAATTTGTGTCAAATCACTGTGAGAATTCATCTTCTTATTATGACCATTTTTATAAGCCATAAATATCTACTTACGTTACATCATTTTTATTTGATATTTATATGTTAATAAAACTGTAATAATATTTTAAAAGGAATTCACCTAAAGAAAATTGATTCCAGACTCAGGTGTGGGGGGGTAGAGCTGAGTACATTATCTCATGTGATCATTCCCTTTTGATGAGGGGGCAATAGGAGGAAAGAGAGAAAAGACTCTGTCCTGCTTCCAAGTTAAAAAGTCAGCAAGCATTTACTAAGTACCTACTATGTGCCAGGCTCTGTGCTAAGTGCTTTACAAAGATTATCTCCTTTGATACCCAAAACAACTTTGTGAGATAAGTGCTATTGTGATCCCCATTTTACAGCTGAAGAAACAGACTGACAGAAATTATGGGACTTGCACAGTCAAAGTGTATCTAGCAATTTTGAGGGCTCTCTCCATTGCTGTCCCAGCTTCCTGCTGAGTATACAAATATAAGCATCAAGAAAGACAGTCTCTGCTGTCAAGAGGCTTATATCTTAATGGGGGGAATGAGATCTGCAAAAGGACCCTCCAATGGGGGAGGGGAAGGTATCTTCATGGCGAATAGTGGAACAGAGCCCAGAGAGTAACAAGACATAGATGATCTGGATGCTTGCCTTAAAATGGAGCTTTCAAACTCAGAATGATTCAGTGTAATCCAACATGGCTTTTGAAGTGCCAGCTCTGGACCTGTCATCATGGTGCCACAGACTGAGGATACAAAGCTGAAAATGATGTGATCCCTGCTCTCCAAGAGTTTATATTCTACTTGGGGGTGAGGAGACACAACACATACACAGATAAGTAACATAAAAATTGTGGAAGGATGGGAGGAAAAAAGACTCAGGCCAAGTGCTCTAAGAATATTTGAGGAGGGCTGGAATAATGTCAGGTGTGCAGAATCCAGTCCCACATCCTAGCTTCAGGTGATTAAAATTTTAGATATGTAGATAAAATCGAGTATCCAATTGTGTGGTATATGTAATTAGAAAAAAGGGCCACTTTGGCGGAATTGCTAATCCTAAATCAGATTTTTTTTTTATAGTAATCATCACTCCAAACAGAGGGTCAAGCAGATAAAAAAACTTTGTCCTATACTGTGGGCACTCTGCCTGGTTTTTGTGAGCTGAGCAAAATCTGGATATTACTAAAGAGTTCTGGGCCTTTCTCTATCAAGGTGAGGCATCTAGCCACTACACCCTGCCTAGCCTGTGAGCTAAGAGGACTGGCCATCAGCCTTGAAGAGATGAAACCCTGAGGTTGATAACAGAGAATACTGAACAGCAGAGATCTGTAGACAAGGAGAGTGATGTTGGAACACATAAGCCCAAGAGGGAGCAAGAGACTAGGAACAGCTGAGACCCAACAGCCAGTGAAGAGCTGTAAAGATGTGATGTAATATTCAAGTGCAGATTAGCATGATATCATTACCAAAGGCATTACAACTCTGCAGTATTAGAGGTGTGATTTTTCCTTCCATGAAAGTGATTTAGACAGTCATATTTCCTACAAATGTACTCATCATATATGATCCCTTTGCATGTTTACTGTTTCCATTGATGGTGGGAAGAATCCATTAGATTATAAACTTCTTGAGGGCAGGGACTGTCTTTTTGCCTCTTTTTGTATCCCTAGGCTTACTAACCCTTAATGTGCTCTGATTAGTGCATTAGCACAGTAGGCACTCAAAGATGTTGGTTGGTTGGTTAATGGTATATGGGAAAGAGTGCCCAAGATTTATGGCAAGGAAGAAGATGGGGAAGATATTTTATTGCTAATTTTCTTATCATGATATTTCATTAAATACCTTTACTTTAAACTGCTTGTATTCTCTGGCTGAGTAAAAAAAAGGGAAACATTTGATGGGGGTTCATGAGTTATGCCACTGAGTGGATGCTAGCTCACAGAGTAGCCAGGATCCGGAGCAGCTCTTCTGGAAGCTCTACATGCAACTGGGAGATGCTCTGAGTATTACACCTAAAATAATCTATTTATGCAGTGCAGACAACAATTACAAAAGTAATTAGAAAAGAAGTACTTGGCATAAGCTGGCATCTTTGAGAAAGATTTCATGGACGTTGGACTAGTGACCAGCTAGGAGGGCATTTCTATAATTTAGATATGAAGTCATAAGAGTCTAGAACTAGACTGTAAGCTCCTCTATTAGATTATAAGCTTCTTGAGGGCAAGAGCTGTCTTTTGTCTCTTTTTGTATCCAGCACACAGCACAGCCCCTGGCACATTGTAGGCATTTAATAAATGTGTATTGGTTGATTAATAGACTCTAGATAAGCGCAATGGCAACAAGAATGGGAAGGAAGATACAAATCCAAAGGAAACTGTGAAGGGAACATTGATACTGTTTGGTGACTAATTAGATGCCTTTGATGTATGAGGAAAAAATCAAAGATAACACTAAAGCCTTAAAGCTGTTAGCCCAGAAGACTAAGATGCTTCTAAAAGGAGAAGTTGAGAAAGAGTATTGTGTTTGAGGAGAGGGAAAGAGAGAGTTAATTTAGTTTGGGGTGTGTCCAGTTTGAAGTTGTAGCAGCATCCTCAGTATCTCCAGAGAGGTCCGAACACTTATTTGTGTTTTCTACTTCCTCAGATTACATGGTAAATTACACCTTTTGTTTAGCTGTGCTCATATTGTATCAGCTCAACAGAACATAAGCTCCCTGAGGGAAGGGATGTTTCATTTTTTTTCTTTGTGTCTCCCAAGAACAATGCCTGATACTTGGTAGGCACTTAAGGTATACTTATTGAATTTAATTGATTTCTCTTTTCAAAAAGGAGTTATCTTTCCTGTCTAGAGATGTGACACACTGTCTCACCTGCCAGCAGCAATAATTTTACAATTAGAAGTTCATGATATGAGGCAGAGTTAGCTTCTGGTCTTGTTTTATTGGACTGTATAGAGCTTTTCCATCTTTGGCTGCAAAATATATAATCAGTCTGATTTCAATTTTGACCATCGGTGATGTCCATGTGTAGAGTCGCCTTTGGGGTGGTTGAAAAAAGTGCTTATTATTGATCATCGAGTTATCTTGACAATTCATGCCCTGTTTCATTTCGTACTTCAAAGCCAAACTTGCCAGTTATTCCAATTATCTTTTAATTTCCTACTTTAGCATTCCAATCCTTTGTGACGAATGTGATGTCTTTTGGGGGTTATTATTTCTAGAAGTTTTAAATTTTGGCCTCTTTAGTATTGGTAGTTAGAACACAGACTTGTATTGTCATGATGTTGAATGATTTGCTTTGGATTCAAACAGATAACATTGTTTTTGAGATTCTACCCTAGTGCTGCTTTTCTCACTCTTTTATTGATTCTGAGGGCTACTTCATTTTCTCTAAGTGATTCTTGCTCACAGTAGTCTATGTAGTGATTACTTTTCAAAATCCTAAAAAATGATGCTGTTAAAGTATTGTACCCATATACCAGCAAATTTGGAAAACATAACAGTGGCCCCTGGATTGGAAAAGATCTTTTTATATCCCAGTCCTAAAGAAGGGTAATGACAAAGAATGCCCATTCCACATGCCAGCAAGGTAATTCTTAAGATTCTGCAAATTAAGCTCTAGCAATATGTTTCTTGACAAATACCAAAAGAGCAGGCTGGTTTTTGAAGAGGCAGAGGAACTAGAGACCAAATTGCCAACAGTCACTAGATTATGGAGAAAGCAAGGGAGTTCTAGGGAAAAAAAAAACAAAACTCCCAATAACATCTACTTCTGCTTCCTTGGTTACACTAAAATCTTTAACTCTGTGAATCACAATAAAATGTGCTAAGTTCTCAAAGAGAAGGGAATACCAGCTCATCTCCTGAGAAAGTTGTATGCAGATTAAAAAGCAACAATTAGAACTGAACAGATAACAACTGATTGGCTTAAGATCGGAAAAGGAGTATGGCAAGGGTGCAATATTGTCACTTTAACTTTTATGAAGAATACATCATGCAAAATGTCCAGATGGATGACTCAAAAGCTAGAATTAAAGTTGCTGGGAGAAATACTGAGTCTCAGATTTGTAGACAATACAACTCTGATGGCAGAAAGTGAAAAGGAATTAAGAAATCTCTTGACGAGAAGAGTGTAAAGGCTGGCTCGAAGCTTAGCATCAAAAATACTAAGACCTTCGTAATTGGTTCCATGAATTCCTGGCAAATAGAGGGAGAAGAAATGGAAGTAGTGTCAGAAATTATAATCTTGGGTTCAAAGATCATTGCGGACAGTGACAGCAGCCATGAAATTAAAAGACACTTTTTCCTTGGAAGCAAAGCTATCTGGACTGCAGGCTAAAAAGCAGAGACACCACCTTGCTTATAAAAGTCCATATAGTGGAAGGTATGGTTTTTCCAATATTAATAGATGACTGTTAGAATTGAACCATAAGGAAAGCTGAATGCCACAAAATAGATGCTTTCAAATTATCGTGCTGGAGAAGACTTTTGAGAATCCCTTGGCATTAAAGAAACCAAATTAGTCAATGTTTAAAGAAATTAATTCAGACTGTTCACTGGAAGGTCAAATACTGAAGCTGAAGCTTAAATACTCTGGCCACATGAGAAGACGGGACTTATTGAGAAAGACCCTGATATTGGGAAAGATTGAAGACAAAAGTCAAAGGGGATGACAGAGGTTAAGACGGCTAGATAGTGTCATGGAAGCAACTAACATGAGCTTGGACAGACTCTAGGAGACAGTGGAGGATAGAAGAGCCTGGGGTCCTGTAGTCCACGGGGTCACAAAGAGTTAGACACAACTGAACATGAACAGCAAAACCACTGGTAGAAATGGAGAATGTTATCCACTGGTAAAGATGGAAAAGGTGATAGGTAATGAACATTCCAAAAAGCAAACAGTGATCACAAAGGGCTGCCATGGTGGAGTCATTTAGAAATGGTCATGTCTGACTCACTTTCTTTCTTTGTTGGGGAATCTAGGCTGGGAAACCAGAAGAAGATCTGAAATACAGTTTACCTAGATTTTTTAGAAAATCAGTTGACAACAGTCTTTCATACTATTCTCATGAAAGGATGAACGGATAGAAATAATTTTAAAATGCCAATGGTCTCTTGAGGCAAAATGCCTTCCACATCCAGAGAAAGAACTATGGAATTCAATCACAGAATGAAGCAGACCATTTTCTTTTGTATTATGTTTTGTTTTATGATTTCTCCCATTCATTTTAATTCTTCTGTGCAACATGACTAAGGTAAAAATGTTTTTAATAGGAATGTATGTGTAGAACCTATACAAAATTGTGTGCTGTCTCAGGGAGGGAGTGGAGAGGTAGCGGGGAAGGAGGGAGAAGGAGGGGAAAAAAATCTAAGATATATGGAAGTGATTGTAGAACACTGAAATAAAATAATTAAAAAAAAAAAAAAGAATGGTTGAAAGGCTGGATCCAGAGCTAGCATAAAGGTTCTACATCATTTTGGAAGAAAGTCCCAAATGGAGTGCCTCAAGGAGCCACACTTGGTCTTTTAATGTTTAACATTTTTATCAGTGGCTTTGATAAAGACACAGATGGTATGCCTTTCAAATTTGCAAATGAAGCCAAGATGGGAGAGCTGAATAAGTCGGAATCAGTCCATCCATCAACAAACATTTATTAAGCTCGTACTGTGTATCAGACATTGTGCTAAGCTGGAGATACAAAAAGAGGCAAAAAGCAGTCCTTATCTTCAGGGAGCTTATCATCTAATGAGGGAGACAATATGCAAGCTATACACGGGAAAAATAGGAAACACTAACCGAAGGAAGGCACCGATCTCCAAAGATCAGAATTTGAGTCCCAAACTAGGAAGGTTTACACTCTGTTATCTAACTCTCCCCTCCCTTGGCAGCTTCATTTCACATGCTCTCCTATGTTTCAGCTGAATTAGACCATCAGCTCTTCTTCAGTTTTGACATGCCATCTGCTATGGCCATTCCTTTGTCCTTTATCCTCCAATCCTCCCAGTTGAACTGGGCATCCAGCATCAGTCCCCTTTGCTTTAGCAATGGCAGTGGAGACAATCCTCACTGCTTTCCTGAATTTAAACTTTTTCTCAGATGCTTCCTAGCAGTGCGTTGCCGGGCAGGTCACCTAGTCTCCCTGACTTCAGTTTCCTTCTACGTAAAATGGAGTGGGACAGTATTTGTAAAGTGTCTTCCAAGCTTTAAAGCTGTATATAAGTGCTAATTATTTTTATGATGATACCCTCCAATGGTCTGTCGGCTATTTGGGGTCAGGGTGTGTGCCCATTCTTATTCACACGAGGACTTGTCACTTATTTGTAGATGACTTGAAACTTTCCTTCAGACTTCATGGCTAACATTTGGTGGAGCAGGACTGATAAAACCCCTTAAGAGAGGTGGTTTAATCCTACTCCTTTCTGGAGGCCAAATCTGCCATATCCATAATTGGAATGGGATTTGAAGTATCTTCTAAGTGCCTGATGACTGTGTGCTGCCTATGCAAAACCGTGATTTTTTTCTCTCCATTTTACAGATGTAGGAACTGAGGCAGAGAGGTTCAGTGACTTGGCCAACTGTCTGAGACAGGAACTCAAGTCTTCCCAGATTCTAAGCCCAATGCTGTATCCACGGTGCCACGCAACTTCCGAAAGTGAGTCAGTTATTCCAAGACTGGCCCCCTCTCTCCTTCCAAGACTGGCCCCCTCTCTCCTTCGTTGCTGATAAGAATAGTTATACTTCATCATTTCAAGGCTCTATGATTTTGTTGGAATGGCCAACTTCCCCGTGGTTCACAGACAAAGAAAATCAAAGAATTTCAAGAAACAGCGTTGGGAGCCGAGGTTCCAATCTCCTTAAGAGCAGCTTGGGTTTCTGGTTTCCAGGGGCGATTTGAATCAAATGCCAATTTCTTTTACATCTGATTCCATCTCCTCTACCCACCTGCCTCTCTTCTCTGGCCACCCCTCTAGCCTCTTTGGATATATTCACCCCCTGGTTTTTGGAGCTTGTTCCTGCCTGCCCTCGATTAAAGCTCTACTATTATAGTGATCTTAGGAAGTCAACTCCAGCTTCCTCCATGCCAGTTTCATCTTCTCTCACTTCCTGCCCCTTAAAGAGAGCTTTGCATCCAATGTATCGGGCATCACTTCTGCCCTGGATCAATCCCAGCTCTCTCATACTTGGTCTCCTGAATACCCAGACCTTAGACTTTCTGGATACCCCAACTCACTGGGCCTATGGCTCACCTGCCTAGAGGTGGGGAAGCATCAAATCCCATTGCAATTACAGATATGGCAGATAAGGCCTCCACTCTGCTCCCTACTATACCCATAGTGGAGACCTAATGCATGTTTGCTGAATTAAATGTGGGAAATGAAGTTCACCAAAGCTTGCCCAAAGTCACAAGACTAATAAGTAGCAAAGTTGGGATTGGATCTCAGCTCTAAAATGAAGAAGCGAGAATATGTGTTCTCCAAGGTCCCAACTGGAATGAGAACTCCCTCAGAGTGAAAACTCCCTTATCTGTTTGTGAATGCTTGGTAGCAGCCAGGTGGGGCAGTGCACCGAGTGCGGGATCTGCAGTCAGGAACACTGGAGTTCAGACTCAGACACTAGCTGTGTGATCCTGGAAAAAACATTTAACATATGCTTTGCCTCAGTTTCTTCATCTGTAAAATGGAGATATCAATAGAACCTAACTCCCAAGGTTGTTACAAGGATCAAATGAGATAATAATTGGAAGAGGCTTAGCACAGTGCCTGGCAGGTCATAATCACCATATAAATGTTAACTACTAATATTAATAAATGCCTTTTCATTGGTTTATTCTGATTCTAGTTCTAAATATCCTTACTATACTCTGCTGCTGCATTTTTTTATGGGGACCTCTGATTTCATTGCTATAGAGCATTCCCAGGGAGGAAGTTCCCTTCACTAATGCAGATTTAATGAACTCTTCTACAACTTGTAGCCTTACAAAATTTCCTGGGCCACTCACTAAGAGGTTACATGACTTACCTAGGGTCACACAGCCAACATGACTTAGAATTAAGCTGAGTCAAATGGAATAAATGACCCTAGACTCAGTCTCTGAGAGCATAGGCTGTCTAGCCCAGCAGGCTGATATGAGGAATGTGTAGGCCAAGCGCGAGAGAAATGTGAGCTCTTGTTATTTTCCCAGTCTTGACTCTGAACTTCCTCCCCATGTGAATATTTGGCTGGCAGGCTTTGCTGTTAGAGTTCTAACAGGCTCTGATGCCCACCAGCCAAGGATCGGCTTTGAAAAGCTTTTCTCTCACTAATTGCAAGATCCATTTAACTGTGAAATACTCTCCCAGGGGCTGGATTCTGAGCCAGAAAATATCCAGAAAATAAAGTATGGAAAATCTACTCTTTCAGCGTGTGGGCAGACACACTGAGTGACCTGATCTCTCTTCTGCAGACTGTGTTTAATCATCCTTCCCTTCTCTATGAATCGCCAGTGCAACTATTTATGTGGAGATGTCTCACACATTAGAATGTGAACTCTTGGGAGGGTGGCAGGGGTGTGTTCTTGCCCTCACCCCCTACTTAGCCTTGGCACACAGGAGGCTCCTGATAAATGCTTGTTTGACTGATTGTTTCTGAGTTTGGGCTCTTAGTCTTTGGAAATTCAGATCCAAACTGTATTTTAAAATAAAATGATTTTTATGAATTTTTAATTCTGTGGAGACAGAGGCCCAATCTGTCATATGGAAATGCTTCTGGAAGGCAGCTAATAGAGTCTGCAAGTCCCACATGTAGCTTGTTTCACCCAGTTCCAACCCAATAAGCATTTACAAACTATTTATTCTTTTCCAGGTACCATGCTGGGTGCTGGAGATACAAAGACTTAAAAAAAAAATTCCTGCCTGAAGGGCATTAACAAAAACATCAACAATAATTATATATCTAGATGCGTATATAGATTACATCCTGGGCCATCTGCAGTCGTCCTGATGAATATCTGGCCTCCAGACCCAGAGAGCTCTGCAGGAGAAAATGAGACTGATGACCTTGCACAGCCCTGCCTCATTCCAATCCAGGTCAACTACAAGTCACTTCAAGTGCCAGCACAACAATGTCTATATGCATATCTATTTAATCTTTAAAGTTTTCAAATTGCTTTTAAATATGTTATCTCATTTAATTCTCCCAACCTCTGCAAGGTAGTTGTTTTTATTATTCTTATTTTACAGATGAGGAAACTGAGGCAAACAAGTTAAGTGACTTGCCCAGGGTCACACAGCTAGTAGGCTTCTGGGGCCATATTTGACTTCAGCTCTTTCTGATTCCAAGCCCAGCATTAAGTACTCCTCCACCTAGTATTTTTAAGTGTGTAGAAATGACCCAACATCCAAGGTCAAAGGAAACTTGAGAGTTAATTGAGTACAACTACTCCATTATACAGATGGTGAAACTGAGATCCAGAGGCAGGAAAGGAATTAGCTGATGTCACAGAAATAGTAAATAGATGAGCTGGGAATCAAATTTAGGTCAAGATATCTGACTCTCTATCCAACTTTCTTTCCCAGTAAGATATTTAAGTACATTCCTGGAGAATTCAAGTTTCCTGAGAGCAGGGACTGTTTCATTTCTGTGTGTATTCGCAGTCAGGCACTCAGTCAATCAACACTCAATGTTCTGAGTGCTTACTGTGTGCCAAACAGACATGATGCTAAGCAATGAGGATACAGAAAAAAGCAAAAATACAGTCCCTGACCTCAAGAAGGCCCCATTTTTACCAGGGGAGACCACATGTAAGTAAGGAGCTAGGCGCTTACAATGTTTGTTGACTGAGTTAAAGCAGGGGCTGTTTTTTCATTTTGTATTTGTAATTACTCTCTGATCTTTAGTAGGTGCTTAATAAATACTTGATCAGTTATGTACTACTGGGTAGTAAAAATGTCATGGAACTAAAAGAGGCTATGAGAGGTGATCTGGTCCATCTCTCTCCATCCAAGCAGGACAACAGGGAATTAGGGCTTAATGGGACAGTCAGCCTCTAAGCTACTTTAAACACCTCCCCTGTATGGAAGATGCCACACACCTTCACCTCTGTGTCTCATGTCAGGAAGTCTTTTCAGTATCAGATAAGTTTCATTTGGCAGAGAGTTCTTAGTCTCAAGATGTGGGAAATTGATTCCTTCTTTTAACTTTGAAGGAGATGGAATTGTTGGGTTACTCTACTGTCTTTGAAAAGTCCTCAGGTGTTTTTGTGGATACCTCTTTCTAGCTAGAAGTCAAGAATTTGTTTACATGTAGCTCCCAAAAGCCCTTGGCATCCCTGAACCCCAAATCCCAGAACCTGAGAGTCAGAAGAGATCTCATCTAGTTCAGCCCTTCAGAAAGAAATGTCTACCCTGACATACACGGCTGACAAGGGATTATCCAGCCTTGGCTTGGAGACATCCACCACTCCAGGATGTCCACTGCTCTGTTGGATAGCTTGGATTATCAGGAAACTTTTCCTGAAGTCAAGCCTAAACTGACCTCTTGGTAACTTTGTAGCAACAACAACCTCGAGTCTGAGCTATCTTCATCGGTGACAAAGTGAGCTTGGGTGAGTGAGCCTGAATCATTCAAACGAGACTTTGCTTCCTATCCCATCCAAGCTATCTATATAGGTTATTTTAGGGAGGGCAGGTGGCGCCACAGTGCACAGAGCACTAGGCCTGGAATTAGGAACAATCATCTTCCTGAGTTCAAATCTGACCTTAGACACTTACTAGCTATGTGACCCTGAGCAAATCATTTAACCCTGTTTGCCTCAGTTTCCATATATGTAAAAGGAGCTGAAGAAGGAAATAGCAAATCATTCCAGTATCTTTGCCAAGAAAACCCCAAATGGGGGAGGACAAAGGGTCAGACACGCCTAAAATGACTAAACTGCAAAAATTATAAATACCATCTCATTTTCTACTTACAACAACCTTGGGAGATTGCTATTTTATTAATTTTCATCTTACAGATGATGAAATTGAGGCAGAGGTTAGCTGACTTGTCCAAAGCCATAAAGTTAGTAAATGTCTGAGCCTAGATTTGAACTCAAGTCTACCTTGACTAAACCTTATGCTCCACTCTACCTAGGTACCTTCTAGACACTTAATGAATATTTGTGCACCTGTGTTGAATCAAGTCAAGGCCCTAATATCTTTTTTTTCAAATTCAATTTAATTTTTTTTTCAATTCCCAATTCCTTCCCTCTCATCTCTCTCTTTGCCTCCTCCTCCCCCGGAAAGCAAGAAAAATCCAAACCTATTACAAACATGTCTAGTCAAGCAAAAACAAATTCTCTCATTAGTCAGGTTCAAAAAATATGCTCCTGAGACTGCCCTCTGAGTCTCTCACCTCCCTGTCTGGTTATTAACATCTAATGTTTGAGAAAGGAGGCCTGGGGAAAAATTACATAATAATAACAGTGTCATAGATTCCAAAGTTCTCCCAGTGTGGGCACTGCAAGAGATCTCCCAGGCGGGCTGCTTCACACCGTTGGGCACAGCAGGAAGGGACCATCCTCAGAAACTGAACACCTGGGCGCATGGCTCAGCACTGTCCCTTACTCCCTGTGTGACATTGGGCAAGTGGCCCTCCCTCCATGCACCTCAGCTTTTCCATCTGTAAAATGAAAGGGTTGGTCTAGGTGACTTTTTGGAATCCTTTCCAGCCCTAACTCTACGGTCCTGTGGGCCCACTTCCTTGCTGGGTTTTATCGATCCAGAGTTGGATGGCCCTTCAGAGATCACCTAGTAGCAACCTCAGTAATGAGCTGAGTCCTCACTCCTATAATGAAGGAGTTGGACTTGACTTCTCTCATCCTTCCCTCTACTGACAGACTGCTTCTGGATCATTCTAGCATTAAGGAAACCAAGGTAGGGAGCAGTTAAGTGACATGTTTAATAGACTATTGGAGTCTTTCTCTGCAAGAATTCCAAGCCTGTCAAAGTCCTCTCCTTTATCTCGACAATACTTCTTCAGTAAGGAAGGCTAAAAGGCAAATATTATCACCATCAATATTTAAACAATAGGGAACTAATTTCATCCTCATCCTTCTGAATTGATTTATTTATTTTTTGCATTTAAATAATAGATTCCTTGTCAAAGCATGAAGACAACATAGCCCAGCCAAACTGAAGTGCTGGAGTAACTTGTGTTTTCATTTGAGCAGGAAGGTTTTCTTTTTGGCTTTCCTACCCAAAGGAGTCCTTCCGGGAGACTAGTCAGCTAGTGCTGATTGGGAGATGGCTGGGTAGATGGCAGTCCTCAGGGCCCACTGGAGCTTTCAAATAGGGCTGGGCAGCTTTGCTGAAAAGAAGAGGTGTCAAGATGATGCCCTGTTTAGTCTAGGAGCCTGTCTCCCAAGGGTGCATCTTGTCCTAGGAGGATTTCCCCATGCATGGTAGAACTGTTGGCCTTGGAGAAGTTGGTCTTGTCATCCAGGGACAATGGCAAGCACCAGGTCTTCACATAGATCTTCCTGCTTCTAACCTTTCAGAGCTTCAGGCTCTTTATCTGTCCAAAGAGGTGATCTGAAAACCTTTGGGGTTCTAAGAATCTATTAGTCTCACTGCTATGCTAATATACATCACAAATATGTATCTGACATCAGTGGAAATCTAGATCTTGATCTAAGCCTGTATCGGTATTTAATGGGAGGGATAGTGTAGCCTTGTGAATAGAGAGACTGCCCAACAGTCTGCAAGATCTGTCCTGTCTCTGACACAGACCAGTCTTTAGCCTGGCACATAGTGGTTGAGTTGCTTAATCAAGTAAATACATCTTGACTTGGCTGGCTGTGTGACCTCAGGCAAGCCACTCAACTTCCAGCAACTATCTAAGAGTATAAACTGACAGGATGAATCAGTGGACAGAGTTTCCACAATAGAACTAAGCAACAGCAATGAAATCAGTGACTATGTATATGTGTGTGTGTGTGTGTGTGTGTGTGTGTATATACACCTATATACATATAAATCAGTATATATATATTCATATTCATGCTTATCATATATATATCTATATATATGCACACACACATATACATATATGTTCAACTTAACAAATATCTATTAAAAATCTACTATATGCCAGGCACCGTGCAGCAGTTCTCCTGGGGAGATTTAACACATACACAGATAATAAAAATAATAATGAAAATTATAATAGCTAGCATATATAAGCATATGACTATAGTCACACTTTAAGGTTTGCAAAATACTTTACCAATATTTCATTTTATTCTCACAACAATCCTGGAAGGTAAATATTGTTGTGTTATTCCATTTTACAGATGAGGAAACTGAGGCAGAGAGGGGTTTAAGTGACTTGCCTACAGTCACACAGCTAGTAAATATTTAAGGCTGGATTTAAGGCAGGTTTTCTTGACTCCAGGTCCAGGTCTCCATCTACAATGCTACCCAGTTGCCCAAATATGAGCTCCATATAAAAGGAATTTCAAGAGGGAGAGAATGCTAACCATTGGAGAGATCAGCAAAGCCCTCTTGTAGAACTTGGTCCCTTTGAATGAAGTTCAGGATTCTGTTAGGTGAGAAGAGTGCATTCGAACCATGGGGCAGCATTTTTCCAAAGAATGGGAGATCAAATGTTACTTTCCTCCGTATTTCCATTCCTAACTTTGATATTTGGTGGATAGGACAGGGTCCAAAGTGCCATCCCTGCTCCAAATTGTAATAGCAGAGTGATTACAGTAAGATTATTCCAACCAATGTATTGCAGTGAGATTGGAGGTGGGTAGACCTGTTAGGAAGCTCTTGTATTCATTCAGGCAAGTGATTAAAGATTGAAGAGAGAGCAGGAAAAAGAGAGAAGAGTTATCCCATGCCATGGGAGAATCCAGAGGGCTTTGTAAGGTAAAGGAGAAGGAAAGTCCCAGATAACACCAAGCTCTCAATCATGGCAGACTGGATGGCACCTCTGGGAAGAACAAGTTGACTTGAGCAAGCTTTCTTTTCCTTGGTTTCAAGCAGCCATTCTCTACAAGAGTTAAAACTGTGAAATTCTACCAATATTGCTCCATCCATTTGCAGTTCCCCAAATCCTCAGAAATAGATTTCATCTGTGAAAATTGTAGTTCTGCAGGGAAAACCAAATGTCTATTTTGTCTGTTTCTCTTTACTGAAGGCAGTTTGTCTAGAACAGGATTTAATCAGGAGAACTGGGATATAGAAGCCACTTACTAGCTGTGTGATCCAGAGACAGTCACTTTAACCTCTTGGAACCTCAGTTTCCTCATCTGTAGGCTAGGCATTACAATATTTTCACTACCTACCTCTCACAGGTAGGTAAAGTACTGATACTCAAATCATCCAGAATAATTTAGAGGAAAGCACATCATAAATCTTAAAGCATTCCTTTCTAAGTGTGAATCAGTAGTAGCAAGGCATAGGAAATAGAGGGCTTCCTTAGACTTAGAAAGATCTGGGTTCAAATTCTGTCTTGGACATGTGCTGTGCGACTCTGGATAAGTCAGTTAAACTCTAGGTTCCTCTGGGAACTCTCTAAGTTATAGGAGAAGAGCTGGTCAGCACTGGTGAAGGAAGTTTCCTCACAGGGAGTTCCTATGATGGATGAAATCACAGGTCAGGATTCATTAAAATGTGAGTTATTTTTGTTCCAATTTAGTGGACCTGCTATTCTACTTTTATTGAAACATTTGAGAAGAAAGGTTCAAAAAAATCAAGATAAAGACAGATTGCCAACCAAGCAAACCCAATCACCATAAATTCCAAGTCCTTACCATTGCTTAGTGTGGGCTGTTGTGATGGGGGGTATTGGTGTGGAGGCAGCAGAAGAGCCCCTGGGCCAAAAGAGGGTTTCCCAAACCCAGGATGTAGCTCTCAAGGGTCGCCTGGCTCTCCCAACTTTGTTCGAACCCTCCCTCCTCCCTCCCCCTCTGTTTCTCTCCCTCTCTCTGTCTCTGTCTCTGTCTATCTCTCTCTCTGTCTCTTTCTCTGTCTCTGTCTCACACACACACACACACACACACACACACACACACACACACACTTCTGTTCTAACTCTACTTTCTGTCTAGAGGAGAATCCTTGCCCTACTCCAAACCTAGAGAATATCAATTACCAGTATGGAGTTTGTGGTAGGTCCCAGTCCAGGGGCAGAGCACAAACCAGGTGATTCAACATGAAACTACAGTCAGGAGAAATAAGACCCATCTGGACTGTAATACGATCTCTTTTTTTGCTATGTGTAGGGAGGAACAAACCAAAACATTACTTCTCTGTCCCTTAGTTTGTCTATCTGTAAAAAAAAAGATCAAATCTGAACCTTGCATGCCAACATCAGCATTAGCTGAAGGGATACAAACATAGAATAACACAAACTAAGAATTTTTAATTATGAGAGATTTTAAAATTCATTTGAAAATGCCTTGCAAAAATGAAGAAAATGTTCTGGAGATAGAAATTTAAATGGAGTTGTTCAGTTTCTTTTAATGAAATAAGCCCCTTGAAGAAGCATAGATAGAATTTTAAGTCATTAAAGTCCTTTCCTTGATCATTTTTATTCCACTATTTGGAAACATTTGAGAAAATTGAAGTGAGAGGGTTTTTATTATGAAAAACCATGAGCTCAGAACAGAAGACCTTAAGTGCTATATTTATATGCCTGTACATGTGAATTAGAGAGAGGAGGAGAGAGCTGTATCCATGACAACCATAATATTACTCGAAAATCTCAGGATCAGAGAATGTTAGTGTTAGAGATCACTAGCCCAACTTGTTCATTCTACAATGAGGAAACTAAGGTGCACAGAGGAAAGAGATTTGCCTAACTTTGAACATCCAGGGAGTGACAGACAGAGTTTATTTGATTAATCCTGTAAGGAAAATTCTTGTTGGGCACAAGTTACACATGAACATTCAAGAATTCAGCTAAGCAGGGGGAAGACAATTTCATGGTAAACATGAATCATTTGAGTTCTCCTCCAAAGACAGCAGAGTGAGAGACCCCACACAACCCTGTGGGGTTTCATTGGCAGAGGTCCCTTTAGCCTAAGTTTTGTGAGCACAGAGGATCCTTATGAGTAAATGAAGCAGTCAATCACATGGACTTTCTGACCCTAAGTCAGTGAGGTTTCTGCTAGAAGCAAAGTCCTTGGTGACTACAAAGTAGAGGTGAAAAATAGATTTAAGGCTGAGGGTTTTAGTTAACTGGGGGTAGCTCTGTGTTTCAGAGACCTTGGTGCCCAGGGTAAAGAAACAAATTCTCCTTCTAGCCAAGGCTTATAGAAACAAATTGAACTCCCGTATGGGAAGAAAAGTCATGAAAAACTTTTCTCTAGTCTAATGACTGGGTGTGTTAGGTTTTTGCTTTTCTAAAACCACTGGAGCAGCTAGTTAATAAACATTTATTAGTGATCACCATATGATAGGCATTGTACTAAATGCTGGAAATACAAAAAAGAACAAAAAATAGTGTCTACCCTTAAAAAGTTTACATTCTAATTAGGCAGACAACAATCACAATATTGCATATGCAAGAGATATACAAGACAATTGGATGGTAATCTCTCAGGGAAGTCACTAGAGTGGGGAGCCTTGGTGACTTAGGCTAAGTACAACAATGGCGAAGCCCATTCTCCCTCCAGTGGGCAAGAGGCAAGGTCTTCCCACCTCTAGACCTAGGTCAGATTATTCTAACTCTTCACAATCCCATCTGGGGTTTTCTTGGCAAAGATACTGGAGTCATTTGCCATTTCCTTCTCCAGCTCAACTGAGGCAGACAGTGTTAAATGACTTGCCCAGCGTCACACAGCTAGTAAGTGTCTGAGGCTGGATTCAAACTCAGGAAGAGGAGTCTTCCTGACTCCAGGTCTGGAGCTCTGTTCACTATGATGCCACCTGGCTACCCCAATACTTGTATAGATGACCCTAAAAAGTAATAGATTTAGATGCAAAGGAACTGGATTTAAATCCTCATTCTCCCTTCAACCAGTTATATGACCTTGGGCAAGCCTATTCACCTAGGATTGTGGATAGAATACTGGGTTTGGGGCAGGAGAATCTGAGTTTGAATTATGCCTCAGATGCTGACTAGCTGTATGACCCTGGTCAAGTCATTTAATCTCTATTGACTTCAGTTTCCTTAACTGCACAATGGTGATAATAATTACACCTACTTCTTTCAGTGCCTCAGTTTCCTCATCGTGTGAGTCTGTTGGAATAGATGATTGTTGAGTTCTTTCTAGCTCTAAATTCTGTGAGCTTCTTGATTTAAGGACTGTTTGGTCTGATTTGTGATTTTATTTGTGGGCAAATGCAAATATTATGTACATAACAAACTCCAAACAGCTTTGTGCAAAAGGGTAAATTAAGGCAGTTAGTCAAAAAGGAAGTCTCGGAGGCAGAGAAAGTGTCACAGCTGGGAAGAAAAAGGGAGCAGGTAAGGGAGACTAGATGGATTTTGGAGTTCTGCTTGAAGATGAAGAAACTGACATCACTGAGACCACAGGACCCAGGGTGCCACAGAGCAGGTACCAGAAAGGCAAAGGCCTGGCTCCAGCAAACTCGAACTTCTGTGGCCTGAGGAGCGGCCTGTGCTGAGCCGGCTCAAAGCCGGCAGGCTCTTCAGAGCTCAGAACACAAGGCCATCCTGAAAACTGAGCCAGTCTGATGGCTCAGCCGCTGTCTGAGCTTCAGTCAGTCACAGAGAGACTGCTGAGGGGAGGCAGCAGCTTCATAGACCCCAGATTACCTGTCTAGTATCAGCGAAGGGTCTACATGGAGACAGGATCCTGGCTACAAAACCAGGCACCCCAATGTCCTGCCCTGGTCCCTTTCCACCGAGCAGGAGGCCTCTGAGAAGCCAGCACTGGGGCCTTCTAGGGCTCTAGGACCAGCCTGCTGCTCAGTCATCAGGCTGGGACATGGACTTCATAGGCTGGTGCAGGAGACGGTCGAGCAGCGGCGACCTGCTGTCCTCAGGCCTGCGAATGTGGTGCTATCTTGCCAAGTAAGAAAGACCTGAAACAGATTGGGATCTCCGCCCCCCAACCCCCAGCAGGTGAAATGAGGCTCACAGAGCCAAGGGCAGGATTAATGAACAAACCACTACTCTTCCTTTCCTTCTTTTGTTGGTTATTGACCTGCTAGGCCCGGCTCCTTGGAAAATTGCCTTTTGGACTGGGCGCTGAATAGAAGACTGATGACAACGTGCTTCTCCACATGACAATGGGGTTTAATACACGTGTATGCACACACAGACACATTATACCACACATATACATGTAGAATTATACAAACACACGATCTTATATAGACACATACATATTATAAATGTAAGTGTAAGCACATATGTGTAGACAGTCATGTATTATGCGGTGTGCATGCACATGTATGTATAATGTAATAGGTATACGCATACATATATATGCACATCCATATAAAGTATTGAGTGGGAGTGGATCGAGGGGAGTAAAAGGACTGTGAAGGTAGCAAGGGGAAATACCACATATATGTATACGTACATGCACACATGTAACTTAAACACAATACACCTAGACAGACAAATGTATTCATGTAGACATGCTTACACACACATAGGTATGTGTATTGTTGCTCAGCTGTTTCAGTCATGTCCATTCATTGACCCCATTTGGAGTGGTTTGCATTTCCTTCTCCAGCTCAGATGAGGAAACTGAGGCAAACAAGATTAAGTGACTTGCCCAGGGTCACACAGCTATTATGTGTTTGAGGCCACATTTGACTCATGAGAAGGAGTCTCCCTGACTCCAGGCCCAGCACGTTATCTACCGTGCCACCTAGGTGCTTAAGTATACAGGTACACACACACACACACACACACACACACACAGACACACTCTTTTCTCCCATCTTCCCTCCTAGAAACTGAGACCTAGAGAACTGCCCAGGTCACAGAGTGAGTCAGTGCCAGGAATGGGAATTGAAGCCAGTCCGTGCTTCTGAATGCCTATCCTCTTGGCTGGGTCTCCTGTTGTCCGACTGTCCACAGTCGTCTTGACTTTCCACACGCTTCTTCAGAAGCTCAGACTTTCGGGATCATTGGATCCTGAAACTATCTTGCCTGGTTCTTGTCACACAGTGGGTGGTCAGCCCAAGCAGCCAGCCTGGCAGACATTCTGCTAAGCAGAGAATCAGTCAAGGATGAGCATTGGATGAAAGTGAGACAGAGCAGAATGGTGGAAGAGCAACAGGGGATGGCTCAGGGAAGCTCAAGCGGTGGGCCAAGGAGTAGGTTTGGGAGGCCGGTTAGTCACTCAGACATGGGCTGGACAAAGCTGACATTGGGGTGGGGACAAGCATGGGGTGATTGGTGGGATCATTCCAGGTATTCAGTCCATCAGCCTTCATGTACTGAGCATATATTACGTGCATCAGACACTATGATATAGCTTGGGATGCAAAGGAAGGTAACAACCCCCAAACAGCTCCTGCCCCCAAAGAGCTTAAGTTCTGTTTTACTGGGCAGACAACACGTACATAAACAGAGTCCATGGAAGGTGAGCTCTGAGGGAAGGTGCTGGAACCCAGAAAAGGTCCCTGACAAGGCGTCTTTTGAGGTGAGTCTTGAAAGAAGTCAGGAGAACTGAGAGCTGGAAGTGAGGAAGGCAAGTGTGCCAGGTGTGGGGCAAAGACATGGAGATGGGAGATGGAGGGACTGGAGGAGCAGCAAGTAGGCCATTATTTCTAGACTGTGGAGTTGGGCACAGGGGAGTAATTGGAAGGCAGGATGGGGCCAGCCTGTGAATCACTTAAATGTCAAACTGAGGACTTGATGCCTGACCCTGGGGTCAAGAAGGAGCTGTCATTTATAAAGAGCTTTAGGTAAGAAGGCAGTTAGAGAAAGAAGGAAGTCATGGCAGGATTTGCACCCAGTTCTCTCCTGATTCCATTCCCTGGGAACTTCCTGCTCCTATGTACTGATGCCCAAGTGATACTTTGTTCAGGTGAATTCAAGGTTAAAGAGGCTGGCCCAGAGACCAAATCACAAGAATAACATGATTTCTGTCAGGATAAAAATATGTTCCAAGTTCAAAACAAGCAATTTATACTTGAGCTTTGGGAACGCAATCCCTTCCTAAGCTTAGGACCTCCTATAAAGTGGTTGTGGGATCAGAGATCTGAGACTGGAAACTGGAAGGGACTTCTGAAGCATTGAGTCTGCCCCCTTCATTTTACAGGTGAGGAAACAGAGGTACAGAGAAGTTAAGTGACTTGACAAGGGTCACGCAGTTATTAAGTATCTGAGGTGGGATTAGTAGCAAGTCCTCCTGAGTCCATGGCCAACTGCCTCCTATAGGAGGCATGGGATTGTAGGGTCCCACACTGAAAGGAACTCAGAGGCCCAACTATTTTACCACCTCATTTTACAGACAAGGATACTGAGGCTCTGTGAGAATTTGAAGCCTGTCCAAGGTCACACAGGTAGTAATGAGAAGTCTCAGTGGGGTACACAAGTGCAATGCAGCCAATGGCATCTTTGTGTTGAATCCCTCTAAGGATGGATCCACGCAATAGACAAAACAACAAAAAGCCTGGATTGAATGAAAATGGCAACCACCTTGTCTACTCTTAGCCAATCAGGCTCTGTTGGGGAGCTGAAACCATCTCTATCATGTAACCCCCTCCAAGGTCTACAATGAAATGCCTGCAGGGCTTGATCTTACACTTTTTAAAATCAAATATTCCAGCTCCCCTGCCTTTGCTTTGGCCATGCTGCATGCCTGGAATGCACTCCCTTCTACACTGAGTCTCTCTCTTCCTTTAAGAGGTAGCTTAATCCTTACCCTCTGCAGAACATCTTTCTTGACTCATCCCCCAATTGATAGTGATTTCCCTCTAAACTATCCTATATTTTAATCAATCTGCATCTATTAAGCACATACTATGTGTCAGGCATTGTGCTAAATTCTGGAGGTACAAATTTTAAAAAGCAATATAGTCCTTGGCCTCAAGGAGCTTAGGGTCTAATGGGAGAAGATAGCCTACATAAAAAAAGTAGAAAGCAGAAATTGGATGGGGGAGGAAGTCACCTTGGTAGGGGAATGGCCAAAGAGCTCCAAAAGGAGTACAGTAGAGTGGGAAATGAGATGTCTGGGTATTTAACTGTAAGCATTTGTGTTTATTCAGGTGGCTCAGTGGAGAGAGCATTGGACCTGACTTCAAATTTGGTCTGACACTTAAGCTACGTGACCTTGGGCAAGTCACTTAACCTTCGTTTACCTCCGTTTCCACAACAGTAAAATGAGGAAAATGACAGCATCTACCTTGAAGGGGTGTTGTGAAAATCAAATGAAATGATACTCATAAAACACTTAACTCAATATGTCACACATACTTACATATGCACGTCTCTTACATTACAGTGTAAACTTCTTGAAATCAGGGTTTGTTTCATTATTTCTACTTATATCCCATATGTAAATGTGTTTGTATAAATGTATATGCAAAGCAAATTCTATCTAAGATAAATTGAAAATAATTATTAATTATCATATACTTATAATATATAACTATTATTAAATATTTGGGCAGCTGGGTGGTGTGTAGTGAATAAAGCACCAGTGCAGGAGTCAGGAGGACCTGAGTTCAAATCTCACCTCAGACACTTGACACTCGCTAGCTGTGTGACCTTGGGCAAGTCACTTAACCCCAATTGCCTCATCCTGGGTCATGTCCAGTCATCCTGATGAATATCTGGTCACTGGATTCAGATGGCTGTGGAGAAGAAGTGAGGCTGGTGACCTGCCCAGCCCTCCCTCACTCATAACAAAGTCAAGTGCATCATTTCTCTGATGGCGTGGTCTTTTTCAGCAATGAAGGATGAACACACACACACACACACACACTTGTTATTATATATTTAGAATAATAAATAATTGAAAGAAGGAGTGCAGCAGAATTAAGTGGGGCTGGGGAAAGTCCTCTTTGGCTTTTCAGGCTCTTCATAGTTTTTCTCTCCAGCCTGTTTTATATCAGCTGTCTTCTTGCCCTGTAATTTAGCCAAACTGTCCTCTGGGCCTGGAATGCACTCCCTCCTCACTATCATCTCCTAGCTTTGGGCAGAATGTCACACTTTCCCCACAAACTCTCCCTCTCCTGATCTACGCTCTCCCCCCCACAACTAATTTGTAACTGGTTTGTATTTTCTATATGCTCATATATGTTAATGATTTATCATTGATAGTATGTAAGCGCTTTGAAAACAAGGATTGTTTCATTTTTTCTTTTCTTTCACTTCTCAGCACCATAGGCACCTATGAGATGACTGGTAATGAGCCAACCTAAGAAACAGGTTATGGAAGAGTAAGTAGGACAAAGTTCAAAGATAATCATGATCCATACCTCTGGCCTAATGGAAGGAAATCCCTAATACCCTGGTGATAGCTACCAAGGAGATGTTTGCCATGGAAACATAGCCATTCATCGTACTACTATTATTGGTAAAAATGTGTCTTGGGGGAAAGATGCCTGAGAACCATAGGGACAGCCAATATCGAGAATTCTCATGTCCTCTTGCCTTGGTTTCAGTTTAAGGGAAATAAATGTAGTTAAAACCGAACTCTATCATTTACTTGAGTGATGTCTGATCCAGAGTGAACATCATTTCGGAAATCCCTAGAATTTCCAAAATGTGTGTAGGGAGTAAGAACATGAAGTGGAGGAGAGGAAGAAGGAAGGGGCCGCATCAATGAGTAACCAGAGAGCTTTTCTCCAGCCTAACCAAAGCTTTCCTGAAAATAACCCAACAGATAGAAAGAAGCGAAAACCCCCATTGGTACCACTCATTGATGACCTTCTCTAGGCTGACCCTCCAGGCTGAAGGTGCTATTGTACAGTCAGTTGCCAGCAAGAAAGAAATTGCAAACTTCTCTCCTAATCCAAATTCCCATAAAAAAGTCAGCAAAAAATGGGACCAGAGTATGTGTTTATTGTCTTAGTGACAGAGTGTTTCTTAATTTATGTCCTTGGCAAAACATTTATGCCACAGAATGTCCAAAACTGCAAGTGATGTCAAAGACCATCTAGGGCTACTCTAACATTTTATTGGATTTCTCTTTATTTCTATTATTCTAAACTTAGTAAATTTTCAACAAAGTAAATATCCAGTTATATAAACACAATAAAATATCATCTTGCATAAAACCATATACTCCAATATTTATAGTTTGATTTAAAATGTGCATAATCATTAACTCTAATAAAATCACAATAAAAATGTTCTATTTGGTTCCATGTTCTTATTAGATATCTTTTTCTTTTGTTTATTTTCCCCTGGTTTTTGCGCTATTATCATTCTTTTATGTAGTTGTAGTTGGATTCTGCTTGCTTCTCTCTGAATCACTTCATAGAAGACTTCTCTTTAATTTTTTAAAATTTGTGGAATAAAACAAGTGCTTCCATAACATAGTATAATAAAAATATTCCTTGAGCTCTTCATTTGTAATTTCTTGGGTTATAATGGTAATGATTTATATTTAGATAGCACACCTTACTTGATCCTTTCTCTATCATTGAACAAAAGGGTTGTTTCCAATTTCTGGCCCTTATGAATAATATTTCTGTACAGATGATTGGTTTGTTTTGTTTCGTTTTGTTTTGTTTTGCTTAGGATATAGTTCTAGTGGAGGGACCAAAGAGCATCCCAGTTTTGTGACTTTTTAAAGTATATTAACATACTGTTTTTGAAAAAGATGACACCAATTGCCTGTTTACTTGACCCACAATAATAGGTATGTTTTTTCCACAGCCTTGACATCAGTGAACATGGGAGAGTGTCCTGTCTTCAGGGCTTACTCCATGCTTTGGTACTTATTTCTTCCTTCATTCATCCTCTTTATAAATTTAATAAAACTGCAAAGCTATTTCCTTCATTTTTAGAGGGGTTCAAAGGGCATACTAGCAGTTAGTGACTGAGTTTGCACTAGAATTCAAGTGTCTTGATAAACAATCTACTGGAGTTTTTTTCTCCTGGTTAGGCTGCCTTCCTTCAGAAAAGCATGGTCTGTTCCTGTCAGTTTTCCCCTTGAATTATTGCTTTATCTTACTGAGGTTGTGGGCAGATGAGAGTTGGCATTTTTTTTTAAGAACATGGGAGGAGCAGAGTCACCTTCAGAGTGTAGTGATGCTTTCTGAGCTCCCTTTCCCTGCTGGGTTGTGGCAAATGGAGGTAGCAACAATAAGAGGGAAAAGATCATAGGATTAAGGACTTGAAGGTCCTTGAGAGATTTTCTAATCCAACCCTCTCTCTTTACCAAGGACGAAAATGTGGCCCAGAAGGGAAATGAGATAGCTCTTTCAAATAGTACTGAGAAAGACCTAAGCTTTCCTATAATCAATCAATAAGCATTTATTAAACACCTACTACATCCCAGAAGAATAAATATAAAAGTGACTGCCTTCATGAATCTTATATTCTAACAGGGGAGTCAACGTGTATAGATATGCGTCTAAAACATATATTGACAGAGGTAGATAAATAGATGAGTGACTAGAGATAATATAAACCTACCTCTATTCTAGAGATAGATATTTATTCTGTCTGTCTGTCTCTCTCTTTCACACACACACACACACACACACACACACATGCTCTATCTATCTCTCTAGTAGAATTGGGAGGAGGGCACAAGCAGCATGGAGAATTAGGAAAAGCCTCATTGAAAAGGTAAAGCTGAGCCTTGTAGGAAATCAGGGATTCATTCCACTGCTTGCCCTCCCCCAAATCCAGTCTCAAAAATAAAGAGGAGAGGATTGGCCCATACCAGGTAGCTCTGAAGTTGGAGTCAGAGGTTCAAATGCTACCTCCAACCTTGCTAGCTGAGTGATCACAAGCAAAAATTATTTTTAACTCTTTTAGCCTAATTTTCTCCTCTGCAAAATGGTGGCAATAATACCAAGTCTTGTCTACCTGAGAGAGATAATAAGTATCAAATACTCTCTAAACCTTAAAGGCTAATCTAATAGCCACATATTACTTGTGTGATGTCTTCTCCATCTGAGCTTTCACAGATTTTGTTTTCACCTGATTTTCCCTAGCATAAAATTTTAGCAAGGCCACAATGAGGTAGAAGCACTGTTCTTTGTTCCAGCCTTGAAGCCTTGAAAGAGACCCTGATGATAAAGCTGGGGAGAATTTGAGAGTTGCTATATCAACTTGGAGAATTCTAAACCTTAAAGAAGGGGCTCCTCACCTTTTCTTGGGCTCAGACTCTTTGGGCAGCCTGAGGAAACCTATGGATTTCTTTTTGAGAATCATGTTTTTATTTTTTTTTTTTACACTTAAGCAGCCTCTCTATTCTTTTTTTTTCCTTTAATATAAATTTATTTATTTAACTTTTTACATTCATTTTCACAACATTTTGGGTTCCAAATTTTCTCCCCGTTTATCCCCTCCCCCTACCCCAATACATCGAGCATTCCAATTTTCCCTATCACCAATATGCCCTCTCTTCTATCATTCCTCCCTTCTCTTGTCCCCATCTTCTCTTTTGTTCTTTAGGGCCAGATGCCTTTCTATTCCCCATTAACTGTATTTCTTATTTCCTAGTAGCAAGAACAATACTAAACAGTTGTTCCTAAAACTTTGAGTTCCAAATTCTCCCCATCCCTCCCTCCCCACCCATTCCCTTTGGGAAGGCAGGCAATTCAATATAGGCCATATCTAGGTAGTTTTGCAAATGACTTCCATAATAGTCATGTTGGGTAAGACTAACTATATTTCCCTCCATCCTATCCTGCCCCCCCATTGTTTCTATTCTGTCTTTTGATCCTGTCCCTCCCCAAGAGTGTTGACTTCAAATTGCTCCCTTCTCCCATTGCCCTCCCTTCCATCATCCCCCCCATCCTGCTTATCCCCTTATCCCCCACTTTCCTGTATTGTAAGATAGGTTTTCATACCAAAATGAGTGTGTATTTTATTCCTTCCTTTAGTCGAATGTGATGAGGGTAAACTTCATGTTTTTTTCTCAGCTCTCCTCTTTTTCCCTTCACTAAAAAGTCTCCTGCTTGCCTCTTGAATGAGAGATAATTTACCCCATTCCATTTCGCCCTCTCTCCTCCCACTACATTTCTCTCTCACCGTTTACCTTAATTTCTTTTAAGATATGGTCCTATCCTATTCAATTCACTCTGTGATCTCTGTCTCTGTATGTGTAGGTGCGCAAGTGTGTACATGTGTGTGTGCGTGTGTGTGCGTGTGTGTGTGTGTGTGTGTGTGTGTGTGTGTGTGTGTGGTCCCACCAACTACCCAGATACCGAAAAGTTTTAAGAGTTACAAATATTGTCTTTCCATGTAGGAATGTAAACAGTTCACCTTTGGTAAGTCCCTTATGACTTCTCTTTGCTGTTTACTTTTTCATGCTTCTTCTCATTCTTGTGTTTGAAAGTCACATTTTCTTTTCAGCTCTGGTCTTTTCATCAAGAATGCTTGAAAGTCCTCTGTTTCATTGAAAGACCATATTTTCCCCTGAAGTATTATACTCAGTTTTGCTGGGTAGGTGATTCTTGGTTTGAATCCTAGTTCCTTTGACTTCTGGAATATCCTATCCCACGCCCTTCGATCCCTTAATGTAGAAGCTGCTAGATCTTGGGTTATCCTGATTGTATTTCCACAATACTGGAATTGTTTCTTTCTAGCTGCTTGCAATATTTTCTCCTTGAGCTGGGAGTTCTGGAATTTGGCCACAATGTTCCCAGGAGTTTCTCTTTTTGGATCTCTTTCAGGTGGTGATCGATGGATTCTTTCAATACTTATTTTGCCCTCTGGTTCTAGAATATCAGGGCAGTTTTCCTTGATAATTTCATGAAAGATGATGTCTAGGCTCTTTTTTTGATCCTGGCTTTCAGGTAGTCCCATAACTTTTAAATTGTCTCTCCTGGATCTATTTTCCAGGTCAGTTGTTTTTCCCATGAGATATTTCACATTCTCTTCCATTTTTTCATTCTTTTGGTTTTGTTTTGTGATTTCTTGGTTTCTCAGAAAGTCATTATCTTCCATCTGTTCCATTCTAATTTTGAGAGAACTATTTTCTTCAGTGAGCTTTTGAACCTCTTTTTCCATTTGGCTAATTCTGCTTTTGAAAGCATTCTTCTCCTCATTGGCTTTTTGAACCTCTTTTGCCAATTGAGTTAGCCTATTTTTCAAGGTGCTATTTCCTTCAGCATTTTTTTGGGTCTCCTTTACCAAGGTATTGACCCATTTTTCATGCTTTTCTTGCATCTCTCTCATTTCTCTTCCCAGCTTTTCCTCCACCTGTCTAACTTGATTTTCAAAATCCTTTCTTAGCTCTTCCATGACCTGAGCCCATTGGATATCTATTTCAGGTGTTTGGGATACAGAGGCCTTGACTTCTGTGTCTTTCCCTGATGGCAAGCATTGTTCTTCCTCATCATTAATGAAAGGAGGAAACATCTGTTAACCAAGAAAGTAGCCTTCTATGGTCTTAGTTTTATTCCCTTTTCTGGGTATTTTCCCAGCCAGTTACTTAACTTCCGATATTCCTCTCCACCCCCTCCTAGATCTGCCCCGCTAGTGCTTGGGGTCTGAGATTCAAATGCTGCTCCCCAGCTTCAGGGCTTTCAGTGGCAGGCAGGGTTGCTATTCAGGGTAAGATTAAATTCAGGTTCTCAGGTTGGGGAGGGCCTCCTCCCAGGCTCAGTTCCCTCAGGGGTTTATGCGGAGACCTTCAGTAATGTATCTGAGGTCCTGCCTGCTCTGGGAGTTCCAGGCTGCTGCTGCCTCTGCTGCTGCCTCCCGAGGGGGCCTGAGTTATGGAGACACCCTGCTCCCCTCTCGGCCAGCCCAGAAGTCTCTCTCACTGACCTGTAGCACTTATGGGTGGAGGGACCTTTGCAGCTGCCGGAGGTTCTGTCCCTGAAGCCTGCTTGGATCTGCTCCTCTTGGGGCCCCGCAGGCACGGCTGGGCTCTGATCCGGACTCGGTGCGTGATGGACCTTTGGTGCCGGTTTTTCAGGGCTCTCTGGAATGGAAATCTCCTCCACTTCATTGCTGCATGGCTTGCACTGCTCCAGAATTTGTGGGGAGTTCTTTTTACAGGAAATTTATGGGCTGTGGGTTTGGAGCTAGCATATGTGAGTCTTTCTACTCCGCCATCTTGGCTCCTCTGAGAATCATATTTTTAAATGTACAAAATAAGATTGCAAAGAAAACCAAATATACTGAAATACAATTATATATTTATATCTACGCCTATCTATCATCCATCCATCCATCTATCCATATCTCTCTCTCTCTCTCTCTCTCTCTCTCTCTCTCTCTCTCTCTCTCTCTCCCCTCTCTCTCTCTCTTTCTCTCTCCTCTCTCTTTCTCCTCACATAGAAAACAAGTTCCCTTCCTATGTCCAGATTAAGGACCTTTGACTTAAATGCTGCCCTACCTTACTTTCTATACTAGCAGCCTGAAGCACAGAGAGGCTGTTACTGGCTCAAGGCACATAGGTGGTAAGTTGGTAGCAGAACCAACACCAGAACTCAAGGCTCCTGACTTCCAGTCCAAAGGTCAACAAACATCTATTCAACAAGCATTAAATTAAGTGCCTACCGGATATAAGGCATTCTACTAGAATCTTCAGCTAGAAAGATAAAAAAAAGGTATCTTTACATTCTACTTGTTGCTGTTGAGTTTTTCAGTCATGGCAGACTCTCCGTGACCCCATTTAGGGTTTTCTTGGTGAAGATCCTGGAGTAGTTTGTTATTTCCTTCTCCAGCTCATTTTACAGATGAGGAAAGTAAGGCAAACAGGGAGAAGTGACTTGCCCAGGGCCACACAGCTAGGAAGTGTCTGAGGCCAAATCTGAACTCAGGAAATGGCAAAACCGCTCCATTATCTCCAAGAAAACCCCAAATAAGGTCACAAAGAGTCAGATATGATGGATCGATTAAGTAACAAAACTACATGACTCCAGGCTCAGCATGCATATAGAGTTATTAGTCTACTATATTTAGCTGTTCTTTACATTCTATAGTTCACAGGAAAAAAGATTGCATGAGGAGGGATACTTTTTCCAGAGTTCCCAGTGTTCCCAGTCTGTTGCCAATGAACAGTGCTCAATGTATTGCTGGAGCCAACAAAAAAGATGACTTCAGTTGACCTAAATGTCCTCTGCTCAGAACCCTGACTCTGGCTCTGATTTCAACACTGAGCCAGGGGAATCTGCCTGAATGGTTTTGTTTCTTTGTTTTGCTTGAGGGGTTTTTTCCAGACTAGTCACTGTCTGTTGATGAGTCAGGTTTTCACCTGTCCCTATCTGTCATCTCTTCCAACTCAGACAACAAAAAAAATTACAAAGCAGAGAATCTAATTATTTTTGGATCATCCACTATTTGGGATCAGCATTCTATGACTGTTCCTTTCGGGCAGAAAATGGAAAAATAATGAGCATAATAGTCAACCTTGATATAAGAGTTTGAAGCTTCCAAAATGGCAGATACTGTTTGATGGAGTCCCACAGCATGCCTGTGAGCTAAGTACCATAGGATGATTGCACCTATTTAACAGATTGCAGAAAGGGAGGCTCAGAGGAGCAGAGTGACTCTTCCAGGGTCACAGCTAGGAAGTGTTTGGAGGCAGAATTTGAATCCAGTTCTCTTGATTCTGAGTCTGACATGCTTTCCACTGTGCCCTGGATTGGATATATGGAGAAACTTTGAGATGATTGGGTGTGTTAAGAAGTCTATTGATGTATTGAGAAGGTAGGGGAAAGGCCACTGAACTTGGTAGCTCACACTAAATAGCTGTGTGACCTTGAATAAGTCACTTCTCCCCTGAGCTTCAGTTATCTCATTTAGGAAATGGATTAAAAACAAACAACCTACCTCTAACTACCTCTCAGGGTTATTATGAGGAAAGAGCTTTGGAAATTTTAAAGCACCACAGAGTCATGACATCATTACCACCATCACCATCATCAAGAGGCAGTGTTTCATAGTGGATAGAGAATTGGCCTTGGAGTCAGAAGATCTGGGTTCAACATCTTTGACGTATATTGGCTGTGTGACCCTGGGCATATCACTTAACCACTTAAAGGTCCAACCAACTCTTTAAGACCATGAAGTACAGAGAAGATGCTGACCTGCAGGACAGAGGATTTTCTTATCTGGAAATTCCTCAAACCACTGAAATCACAGGCACAGCCCTTGTTTCCATTATTGCCATCATCATTGCAATTATTCCGTAGGAAAGAGGTTTTGAGTGCTAATTCTCCCGAGCGTAGCTGACGTCCTCAGCAACCCAGTTTTGGAGCACCTCTTTTCAGCAACCCTAGAGCCACATGTGGAGGCTCCATACAAGGGATGTGGTAGAGGAGGAGCTGGGGCAAGCTACGTTGTGCCAATAGTGCAGCTGGAGGGCCCCTTTCCAGGAGGGTGGTCCCTCTCTAAGGGAACCAAAGTGGGTTTACTGAGGCCTCTTTCTACTTCCTCCCAGACTGCTGCTGAGCACAAAAGCTACCTGGATAGGTGGGCTCCTCCCCACTAGGCTCAGAAGGAGGGAGAACAAGCTTCTTCCTTTAGGATTTGGTGCCCATCTGTTCTGGACCCTCACATGTCCCATTCACCAATTACTCCTATGCCCAATAGAGACAAGTGGCATTGTTTAGCAGAAAGGGTGCTAGATTTGGAGTCAAGAGGGCCTGAGTTAGAATCCTGCCTCTGCTTTTTAATACTTGCAGTACACTGGACACATCATTTAATCTTTCCGGGCCTTGCCCATAATGGTGATGTACCTAGTAAGGTGGGCTAGGTTTTGAATTCATGTCCTTACAACATTCAGTCAAGGTGATGAGGAAACTCCTCATATATAACACATGGGTTTAGGACTATGTGGTGTCTGATGTTCCTTTCATCCTCTCTGGAATATTGGGCAAGACCCTTTACCTCCCTGGGCCTCAGTTTCCTCTTCTGTAAAATGAGACGCTTGAACTAGGTGATGGTCACCCTGTCACTTGGAGCAGCCACCAGATGTATTGGCTATGGTCCAGTTTCTCTCCCAGGCTAATTTGGTGCTCTCCAGAAACATTCATCCATGTGCTGGGTCTAACTTCCAGGTCTACAGATGGCCCGACATCATTGCCTGGTTTTCAGATAACCCAATCAGTGTGAATCCTTTGAGTTCACAGAAAGACAAACCAGATTTTCAAAACCCAACAACACACAAAAATGTCTGGGGTTGCAGTGTGATATAGCACACAGGGCTTGGTGTTAGAAAGTCTATTAAAAAACCAGTCCACCCCCAGCTCTTGAACTGTGAATTCTATATTGAACATGGAGCATTTCATGCAGGTTTGGTTTGCATTTTAATGCAATGCAAATGCTTGATTACTGGGGAGGAGAGGAAAGGGAGAGCAAGGGTATGGAACCTGGCACATGGTTAAAGAGACAAGGGTTGGAGCCCTGGAGGGTCCTGGAGATGACAGATGAAGAGCCAGAAGGGCTGAAGCAACACACACATCATGGGCTTCAGCTAATACTAAGAAGAGACAGGAATTTCAAAATAGACACAGCCACAGGACGAAAGGACCTGACAAGGCCTGTTCCATACTCATTAGAGATGATCATAAGGACTGTGGTAGGTGAGGGCAACAAGCGTTGGTAGAGGGGATACTAAGTGGGTCCCCAATTGGGTATCAGGAAGACCTGGGTTCAAATCCTGCCTCTGATACTAGTCATGTGACCACTAACTAGTGGCTGCCTCTGTCTACCTCATTAGACACTGAACTCCTTGAGAGCAGAGAATGTTTATTTTTTCTCTCTTTCTTAGTAAACCCAGTACTTAGCACTGTTCCTGACACTCAGTAAGTGCTTACTCAATGCTAGTTGACTGACTTGAGACGACTCCTTAGGTTGGGTCTACTATGTCCTAGACAGTTTGCAACCTGCACTGGTGAAGGAGAGTTCCCCTTTCTGATGAAATCACAAGTCATGGTGATGAAACCCTCAGATCATGTAAATATTTGTATAGTTCACATTTCGGGGGCAATGAAAGTAAATACAAGTTACCAAACAGTGACCTAGTTTGTTTGCCTAGCCTAGAAACACGAGGTGGTTGGGTTCTTCATTACCATTACAAGCTCTGCTGAGTTTGATTGAGAGAAGGAAGGGGACCTCAGGGACCGTCTAATCCAGTCCCTTCCTTTTACAGGTGAGGAAAAAGAAGCCCAGAGAAGATCAGGGAGCCAAAAGGGACTGTAGAGACCCAATTCCCTCCCCAATTCAATCCCCTCATTTTACAGATGAGGAACTGAGACCCAGAGAGGTTGTGACTTGCCCAGGTCACAAAGGTAGCAAGCAAATGAGGTGGAATTTGAACCCAAGACTTTTTCTCTCTTCATCCATTTCTATACTCTCAGACATGGTTGTTTCATTGATCAATTTTGCTTCTTCTTCTTTATTTTTTACATTTTTTCAATGCGCGGTTGGGCCGTGTTACGAAGGACTGTGGAATTAAAAAAGAAGGCATTGGCAAAGCTTTAAAAAATTATGGAATTGAAAGACCCTCTAGACTAACAATATAACATCATACTAGTTCTGTTCTTTTGGTCAATGGGATTGTTGGAAGATTTGGTTTGAACTTCTGCTTTTATAGGATGTCTGGGCCCCTCCCAGCTAATAGGGTCTACTAGAATACTCTGTCAACTTTCCCGTGATCTATATGGCTAAGAGATGGGCAGCAAAATTTCCTCTAAATGATTGTGTGCTATGAGATCCATGGAGAAAAACCAAAGCTGTGACGTTCTCGAGATGAGATGAGTGTCCTTCTGTTTTCTTTGCCCATATATAGGCTGGCTCCAAGAGAGAAATGCCGGGAGGAATTCCCCAGATCAATGTTAATATACTATTTTCAGCTTCTTCCTCTCCTCCTCCTCCTCCTCCTCCTCCTCTTTCACTCTCTCTTTTATTTTATTAAATATTGTTTGGGGAAAAGCACAAAACAAAATAAATACGCTTCTAAATTCATGCAGGAAATAATCTTAGAATAGCTCAGATTTAAGAGAATAAAAAGCCTAAGTTAACCCTTATCAAGTCATCCAGCGTCAAAAGCATACACTATAATGGGGTGAGGGTGGGAAACAAAGTCTGGGTAGGATACGGCCATCAGGGTCCCTTTTCCTTGAGAATCTTAGAGCTCAGCAAACTGGGCTTCCCTCATTTCTTTGGTGGCCCAGGACAAAATGCTCCCCCTTCTAAAAGTCGGCTACAAGATAGTGCCTGACACATAGTAAGTGCTTAATGAATACTTTTTTATTCATTCATTCATTCACTCATTTATTCATTTATTCACTCATTCATTCATTCACTTCCTCAGTAATAAAGGAATTCATAATGCATGCATATGAATAAGACTCAGAAGGGTGGTTTTGTTGGCTGTTACTAAAGAAGAGGAATGAAAGGTAACCTAACCTGGATTTTGACAAATATTTGTTAAGCATCTCCAGCTTGGACAACACTCTGTCAGGGTTGGCTATAGTAGCCTGGTGAATGGTTCCTGACCTCATATAGCTTATAATCTAACATGAGGAAAAGGCACCATGAAACCCAGAGTTCATGGGAGATAGGCATCAGGAAATGTGGGGTGGCACCACACTACGATGGGCCTTCGATGCCAAGCAGAAGAGTTTTGAACTTAGGGAGCAAGAGAGAACCCTTAAATGTCAATGAGCAGAGGTGTAACAGAGCCAGATCTGTGGGTAAGGGGTATTCCCTTATTTTCTAGACTGGGGCTCTATGGGGACTGACATGGGCTCTGTCTCAGAGCTCTAAAATTTTCTCTTTGGGATGATGTGGCAATCCAGGGTTCTATGCCTGGAGGGTGGGAGGGCAAAGTGGCCAAGTAGTCTATTAAAAGGAAAGGAGAAAGGTTTGGCCTCTCTTTTCTTCTCTTTGGGCATACAACCTTGGTATCCTGCTACTTCTCCCTTAGACTTCCAGAAAAGGGGTGAAGGAACTTCTTTTTCCTCTCCCACCTCAGGAACAAGTCAGGAAGGGTAGGTGAGAGCCATGTTGTAAAAGGCTAAACCACAGAGCTACATTTGGCAAGTGTAGAGGTTTAAGTGGAGGATGAAAGATGGTACTTGTCCCTGAGGACGATACATAGAAGATACACACACATGTGTATGTTTATGTATATATGTACATACACACATGACCTTCCCTATCTCTTTCTATTTTGAGGGAACTAGAGAATAGAAAATGTGCCCACACCAACTTATGCACATGATGGTTGAGGGTGGTACAAAAGTCACAGAGAGGAACCAAGAAAAAAGGGAGGGAAGATGATGGTGGCAAAAAAGGAAAAGATGAGGGGGAGGGTTGCCCTTGTCTTGATCAAGGGGGTAGTACAGAAAAGGGGGCACTATGAGAGCAAGACAAGGCTGGAGAAAGAGAATGATGATGGACCTTCCTCCTTTCCTTCATTTTGTTTCCCAGGAAGCTGTGGCCAAGATAGAATTTTGTAGGGAGAAGCTATCTACTTGAGGAGAGTTCCTTCCTAGGGCTGTAACTCTGGAGACTTCTATACGTTCTGGATTCCTGGTTGCTAACTCAAAGGTTTCTGTTTTGTTTTTCTACTTTTTCATGCAACCCATGGTCTGGGACACCCCCTGGACCCATCCCAACCTCTGCACTCACACAAGTTGGGTACAATTTTGGGGATGCACCCAAAAGTTCAGGAAATGTTTGGTTTTCTTATGCTCCCAGCTAGAGGGGTCTTAGAATATTGTAAATGTTTCCCCAGGTTTTCTGGTTGGAGTCTCTGAGACAAGATAGTGAGAAAATCCCCTGAAGTACCTGAGCCCTTCCTGGCATGCTGACCTGGCTGTGTGACTCTGGGTAAGTGACTTAACCACTTTGAACTCAAAGGTTATAAATTGCAGAGAAGGTACTGATGTGCTTTGGGAGGGGAAGTTTCACTAGACCAGTGAAATTTCATGCCCAATCCCTAGCCTTTGTTTTTCAGTTTTGTTCAGCTCTTTGTGATCATATGGGTCATACTATCCATGAGACTTTCTTAGCAAAGATACTGGAGTGGTTGGTTATTTCCTCCTCCAGTGGATTAAGTCAAACAGAAGTTAAGTGACTTGTCCAGGGCCACACAGCTAGCAAGTGTCTGAGGCTGGATTTGAATTCAGGTCTTTCTAACTCCAGGCTGAGTGGTCTATCCTCTGAGTCACCTATCTGCCTCCTAAGTCCCTAACCCTAACCCTGTAGCTTATTTACAGGGATAGCCTCAACTTTTCTAGGATACTGTTGATTTTCCTGGAATTTGTTAACAGACCTAAGCACGATCATTCTTCCATGTAAACCTGCTTTGCCCAAAGTTACTCTGTCCATCTCAGTTTCTAAATATTTTTGTTCTAATAAATTGCAGCCCATTAATTTGTATTTGCATATTCATCTCCTTGCCTCAGTCAAAGCAGCCTTACTTGAACACCATTAACAACAATGGCTCAGAAAGAGCAAGGGGGCCCTGTTGGAAGGGGGTAGCACAGAGGGAAAGTCTTTAGCAGATACTCAGCTCTGTAAAGGAAGGTCTGGCCTCATGGGGATTTTATTAGAGACGGGCCTAAAATAGCCAGATCTAAGCAGGGGGCATTAGTGAACCACAGCCTTATTGGGTAGGGGCCAGATACCATGACCTAGCTATTCTGCAGCCTTCTTGGATGACTAGATGAGAGATGCTGAGGGACCAGGCAGTGAGGTAGGTAGAAGGACAACTGAGATCAAGTCCCATGAAAAGAAGATGGAAGAGTCACAGAGGATTACAAACTTTTGGGGGGGGGTGTCTGTATTCTAGTCTTACCGCTAAAATGGTGGACCAGCCAGAAGACCCTTAGCAAGGGTGAGCAGACCTGCCTTGGGGGACTGAAATCGAGGGGACCTAATGACACATCTTTTGAGCAATGGAGCAGGAGCTTGAACTTGAGTTAGTAAGAATAATAATTAACTTGGATGAAGTCATATGGCCTTTTATCTCGAAAGTTGCTATATCTCAGGTGGACTTCTCTGTGACCCAGCCCCCTCAGCTCCTCTCCACCATGCTCCTGGACAGCCACCTCCTTCACTGGTTCTCCTAGTCAAGTAGGTAGGAGAAGAACTAGGAGAAGACAGTGTTAGGAGAACACTTAGAGAAATGTATTGGAACAAGGAGGAGAGAATATATAGCAGGAGATGGGGATGGGGCAGTAATGTCAGGCACTGTAAAAAGGTCTGAACTTAAAGGTTGTTGTGAATCAGTTGGTTTTAGTTGTGTCCAACTCTTTGTGACCCCCTTTGGGGTTTTTTTTGGCAAAGATACTGCAGTAGTTTGCCATTTCCTTCTCTACCACATTTTACAGAAACAGATGTTAAATAGTGACTTCCCCATGGTAACATGGCAAGTAAGTGTCTGAGGCTGGATTTGAACTCACAAAGAGAAGTTTTTCTGACTCTAGACCTGGCACTCTATCCATTGTACTACCTAGCTACCCTTCATGAGAGGACCTGAGTTTCTCTCTCTCTCTCTCTCTCTCATCTATCCAATTATTCATCTACCTAGCTACCTGTCTATCTATCTATCTATCTATCTATCTATCTATCTATCTATCTATCTATCTATCATCTATGTATCCATCTATCCTGCCTATGTAATCTCAAGCAAGTCATCAAATCTCTCTGGGCCTCATTTTCTTAATCTGAAAAAATGAGAGAGTTAAACTACATAATCTCTGAGGTCCAGAACTCAATTTAGGATCCTACGTCAGAGAAAAGGCCATTTGTTGAGCATTAAGGGATAGTTGGTGACCTTGGAGAGTCCAATTTCAGTTGAATGACAAAGTTGGCAGCTAAATTGCCATGGACTGAATAAGAAGTAAGGAAATGGAGGAAGCTAGTGTAGATGGCTTGGATAGATGAAAAACTAGTTGAGCACCAGCTTTTCATGATGGAGTAGAAATACAAACCTACTTTAGTGTGTGCCAGTGGCCCAGAGTGCTGTGCTGCCAAAAGCAAATAGGAACATTCTGGAATAGATCCTAGAAATGAAAGGAGGAAATGAGAAAGGGAAAAGAGATATAGAAGGACAACTTGAGGGGGTGGAAGAGTCAAGTGAAGGAATAAGGGTGGAGTTGGGCATGTTTACAGAAGCAGTGAATGTAAAGACTGAGGGTTAAACTCCTGAAAGGAATGGAAGGGAATTGCATGAAAGGTGAGCAGGAAGACCACCTCTCCTTCCAGTCAAGAATAATGAGAGAAAGGGGATGGCATTGAGGGGCTCTGATGATGCCTGTGGTACCTCATTCAGGCTTGTTTTGAGATAACAATAAGGTAATGAATTTTGCAAACTTGAAAATGCTGGATAAATGCAAATCCCAATCCCTATCTTCCTTCTGCATCCAGGATACCCTTTTTTAAAAGCCACCAAAAATTATCCTTAGTCTTTCTCAAAAACTTGCACTCAGACTAGGACTTTATCATCCTGATGCCCTTATTCTATCACCTTGCCATTCATTTGTATATACCCTGTTACTTCCTCTTACTTCCATCTTCCAACACGTCCTTTTAAACCCTGAATCCACTGATGAGCTCCCTATGCGACCACACTGTTCTTAGAAACTTCCTCCTTTCCTTTCTCATCAGGATCAATGGCAGTTGTCTCCTTAGTTTTTCCTTGACAATTTCCAATCCCTCTTATGCTAACTTCCTTTTTAAAGTCTCAAGGCATTTGATCTTACCAGAGGTAGCATGGTGCAATGGGAAAGATTCTGATTTCGGGGCCAGAGGATCTACATTTAAATCCTGATTCTATCACTTGCCACTTGCTTGACCATGGGCAAGTCCTGTCACCTCACTTTCCTCATTTATGAAATGAGCAGACTGGACTTAAAGATCACAAAGATTCCCTCCAGTTCTAAATCTGTGGTCCCATCCTTCAACTCTTTGAAATCCACTGTCCCTAGATTGAGGATCAAACTGTTCCCACTGGTGTTGTCTTTATCAAGAACTCTAAGATGACACAATTATTGCTTTCCTTGGTCCCCCTCATTTCTACCTAAGCAACAATTTTCTCCAAATTAGTGTGTATGCCCAGATCACCTTAAGTGGCATCACCCATGCAGAACGTGCTAGGTACCTGACTCTTAGAAGACAGGAGACCTGTTTATATACAATGCCATTCTGTGTTAGCCTACCTTGTGGTTGGGAGCAGTCTTTTATTTTCTATTGGTTACATAATTAGAACAGTCCATTATTTAAAACTACCTGATGAAACACAGCATGGACTTTTTGTAGCTTTCAAGTATGAGGATTTCCTAGATTCCAGAATACATATGGCTTGAGCTCCCTAGTCAGAGATCCTACTCTCTGCACCTAAAACTGAAGAGGATGAAGAAAAGGCCAACACCAGGTCCATTTCTTAGGGTTACAAGGCCCAAGGTGAGGGGAGAGAGGGAGGCAGCCCTCAGGCTTTGTCTTCTTAACACATGGTCTCATGGGCTGTGAGTGAAACAGGTCTTTACTCTTAGACTCAAGTATAGAAAAACCTCATATTATTCTCTGACAGTCGGTTTTTAAAATGTAAACAGTCTTGGCTAGTAAGCCAGACTGTTCCTAACTACATAGCAGGCCAACGCAGAATGTCTACCCATGTACCAGTTCTCCTGTTTGCCAGAACCAGGTCCATAGTTTTCGTGTCAGTGATGCCACTTTAGGTGATCTGGCCATATACCAAATTCCCATTACATCAGAATCAAGTCCAAAATCTAGTAGTCCTCACTCTTTCCTCCATTTTCTAAAAGAACAGTTGGAGAACAAGAGTCCTATGGAAGCGTTATTATGGAAACCAGCCTGGACAATGGGGCCTTCATTGGGCCTCTTCAAGTAATGCCTAGATGACTCTGTGTTAGGCATGCTGCAGAGGGAATTCTTATTCAGGTACAAGCTGGGCTAGATGGGCTAACAAAGTCTTTTCTAAAGCCGAAGTTCTATGATTCCATTGTTAAAGCACCAGTCTAGCTAAGTTTAGCAGCATGGACATAGCTTTGTTTCCTCAGTGACTATGATCCAGAATGTCCTTAAATATCCCAAGGAAAATGTAATCCAGAATCAATTCAATCAATTCATTGAATCATATTTGGTGTTAAGGAATTTTCCTACAAATACGCGAATAATTATTATGTATGATAATAAATATGTGAGGTCAACTCTGTGGAATAGTGAACAGAGTGCTAGATCTCAATCAGGAAGACCTGGGATCAAATTCAGTCTGAGACACTTACTAGCTATGTAACCTTGGGCAAATCATTTAACCTCCCTCAGCCTCAGTTTCCTCATCAGTAAAATGGGGATGATAACAATAGCATCTACTGTCCAAAGTTATTGTGAGAATAAAATGAGATAATATTTGTAAAGCATTTGGTAAATGTTAAATTACTATGTAAATACTAACTATAATAACAATGATTTTTATTAGCATTTATCAAGTTAATCAATTGGCAAGGATGCTGGGACTTTGGACCATTAGGAACTCGGATGATGTGACACAGGAAACATCTCACGATTGACTAAAAGAATCCAACACACTTTAGATCCTATTTATAAGAGTAGCAGTTGTCAGCCATTCAAGTGTTAAAGCAGTCTGGCAGTGGAGAATTCCAAGAGTTGGAGCGATGCTGAAAGGGAATCACTCTACGGGGATGGGAGGGGGAGGAAAAGTGCCAATTACCATTTTATTCTAAGTTCGAATCTTTTCTTCCTATGGACTGGCATATTTGCAGGAGAAGGTACTCTGGGCTTTTGCAGGAAATATATTGTACAAAATGCTCTTGCTAAGTCATCCCAGTAAGTATCTTTGCTAAAATAATTCATTTTAAGTAATTAAGTATGTTGTATTTTAAATACTTGAATATGTTGTCTATTTGTTACAGGAGGCACACTAATGGGACTCCCAAGTATCTATACTAGAAACCCAGACTGTGACATTTATCTCTAGAACCATGGGTAGGAGTAGTGTGTTCCTCCTCACTAGTGGGACTCAGCCCAGCAAGGCAAGTGGAAGTTAGGAAAGTAGGTCCAGGGGAAGTCTAGGTAAGTCACAACTCTTTATTTGTGTGAGTCAAAGCATGCCAACAGCCAACTACTCTTAGCATTTATTGGCCAGGCTGTTTCTTTTCTGGAAACATCTGGTTGCTGAAAAGCAGCTGTAATGGACTTGACCAAGAAGGTAGAGTGACTCCCTGAATTGAACGATTTACAACAGGATGTGAGAATGGCCCAAGAGCAAGGTCTGGAGGATTTTGTCAGGAGGGACCAAGAGAAAGAGATAGATCCTTGGAATATTACCTCAGAGAACACGATTGATAAATCAATCAGCAAACATTTATTAAGCACCTACTGTGTGGCAGCCATTAGGTTTGGCCCATAAAAGGGATATGCCAGAGTCCTGGGCAGAGATTATTCAACTGACCTGGCATGTTTTCTGGAACCTATAAAAGTAAGGATATTAATCCAAGTCTTTTTTTTTGTCCCTCCTGTTATTTCACATCCTCTTCTTGTTTCCTATCAATGTTGCTAAAAGGCAATACCAGCTCTTAGCAGCTGACCCCATACTTTACTCAACAGTTGAACAAATATTTTCAAATAATGAGGTCACAACAGACCATGGATGAATGTACCTTTTGTTAGTTTCAACGGAGAGAAAACCCCCACCTTTTGCTCCCAGGGATCTTTACCCCAGAACAACAGCAAAGGGTGTTAGTTCTTTAGGACCAATGGTCAGGTGTGGGACCTTGTCTGTTTGACTGGCCTTCCAGGACCGTGCCATAGTTGCCACTGAAGGGATCCAAGGTCAGGTTCATTTTTGCCCCTGTCCTGGCATCTCCTCTTATGCTGGATACATCACAACTGAGGATTTAAAGGATGGGGTAGGGAGGAGAGGAAGGAAAATCATATCAACCAGATTACACATTTTCCCCTCCTCTTCCTCCAACAACCCACCTCAGTCACTCACCAGCAGAGAAAGATGGGTGTCCAGACTCTCTGAAATAGCATTATACTGTCTGACAGGTAAGTCATTCAGGGCCCAGAGAGGCAGGATAGTAAAATGGGTAGAGTGCTGGATTTGCAGTTAGGAAGGACCAAGTTCAAATCCTGCCTCAGATGTTTATTGTGTGACCCTGAACAAGTAACTACACCTCTGAGCCTCAATTTTTTTCATCTGCAAAATGGAGTTAATACCTATAGAATCTGAGTTCAAATTTCAACTCTGATATTTACCAGTCATATAATTCTAGGCAAGTCACAACAACATTGAACCTTGGTTTCCTCATCTGTAGACTGAGGGGGTTGGACCAGTCAAAGGTTTTTACCCTGGAGTTGTAAACCTGTTTTTTTTTTTAAACAAACAAACAAACAAATAACATATTTTTTACGATTGTATTTCAATGTGATTAATTTCCTTTGTAATCCTATGCGTTTTGTTTTATGCATATAAAATTAAGATTCTGAGAAGGGGTCCATAGATTTCACCAGATTGCCAGAGCCATTAAGTTCTGGTGTTAGGTTAAGAGCTTTGGAGTTAACTGGCCTCAAAGGCCCCTTCCAGCCCTTAATCTATAATACTACAATCTACTTCAAAAGGATGTCATGAGGCTCAAATCAGATGAAGTATATAAAGTTTTTCACAAACTTGAAAGTGTTTTGGAAATGTCAGTACTTATTATGATTCCTTGTACCTTGCAGAGGTTCCTTTGTACCCACTTGTAGTTTAGCTTTTGAGTTATGCCTCAGAATTCCAAGGACCATTGATTTGGTCAGGTTAGGTACTATGTCCACTAATTCAGAGTCTTTTTAACACTTCAAGATGGCTGCCTTCCTCTGGCCCCAATTCGGTATCCTGTAGCTAACCTCTTGTTGAACTTCTCTTGCTCACCTTGGCTGCCCCATCTCTGTGTCTTAGCAGGAACCATCCCCCTCATTGGCATCACTTTTGAGAGTCCAGAGTCATCTCTATGGACTGGCAGGTTTGATTATTCCCTGTGCACATTCTATCATATTTGGAACGGGAAAGTACTTTGAAGTGCCCAGTGAACAAGGACAGAAGGGTACTGACTGAATAGCTCCCAAGGTGAGAACAGAACCATGGGCCATGCTGGCTTTAGGGATGAACAGAGCACATAAACTCCGAGCATGGTGTGCGCACTCCTCTTCCCTCCGTGAAGCCTGGTCCACTTGCGTTGCCAAGTCTAGGCTCTATGTTCTTCTCAAAGACAGGATCATAGATTTAGAGCAGGTGGGAGGTTTGTGCTTGTTGTTATTCAGTTCTGTCTGACTCTTTGTGACCCCATTTGGGGTTTTCTTGGCAAAGATACTGAAGTGGTTTACCATTTCCTTGTCCAGATCATTTTATAGATGAGAAAACTGAGGCAAGCAAAATTAAGTGACTTGCCCAGGCTCGCACAGATTTGAACTCATGAGTTTTCCTGACTCCAAGCCCAACATTCTATTTACTGTGCCATCTGGCTGCCATGGCAGGGGCTTTAAAGGTCAATCTCCTCATTGTATTCATGAGGCATAGAATGGTGAGGAGAATTACCCAGGATCATATAGGTAGGAAGTGGCAAAGTCAGGATTTGAAACCTGGTCTTTTAACTGCCAGTCCTTCTTTTCCCTCACTGGACCAATAGGCTTGCTTCTTAGGGTTTAGAAATCATCTGATACAAATCAACAAGTATTTATTAATCATCTACTATGTGCCAGGAACTGTATTAGATGCTAGAGATACAAAGACAAAGACTGCCCTCAAGAAGCTTCCATTCTACTGGTCCAAACTTCTCATTTTAGAGATGTAGGAAGGAATGTCCAGAGAGGACATAATTGACTTTCTCAAAGTCACTGACATTTAATAGCAGAGTCAGCATTTGAACTTGACTTCTTTCCTGGTTTTAAATTCAGGGATCTTTCCTTTACACCATGCAATTGTCTCTGTTGTGTTCTCCTTTCCCCTCCTGAAATTTTCCTCTCCTGAAGAGCTCATGAAAATAAATTTCCCTTGTCTTTCCTCTTTCCAGATTACAGGGCACAGTTGTTCCTCTGTTCAACTTTCACCACCAACCCCTTGGCCTGGGAGCCTCTCAGTCTTTGCCATGGTGTCTCCTGTGTCTGTGTCTCCAGGATCATGAGGTTTAAAATTGGAAGTCATCTTAACAATCAATGTAGACATTCAACCAGCTCATTTTGTGGGTAAGGAAAGCAAAGACTAGACAGGTAAGGTACAGGCTCAAAGTCATACAAGTGACCAGTATGGGGAAAAGCTGGGCTTAGAAGCCAGGGCTTCTGACCCAAAGCTTTCCCTGAATTAGGTTGTGTGTTTGTTAGCTTCAGTTCATGAACAAGTCAGTGATATCATGCACCATTAGAGGATCACATTTGTTTTGTTTGCATTTGTCAGAACATATCTTCCTCAAGGGAAGATATCATTTTTCATTTTTTCTCTTTGTACTGAACAGCACTCAGAATATGCTAGACATGTAGTAGGTGCTTAATAAATGCTTGTTCATTTCAATTGTATCACACTTGACATAGAAGAAATGGGACCATATCTTCTTGTACATTTTCACATGTAGGAGGAACTCAGTAAAGGAATATTGAATGAATAATAGGAGGTGGAGCCAAGATAGTGGAGTAGAAAGACCAACCTCTTCTAGCTCTCCTCCCATAACCCATAAAATACCTGTAAAAAAATGACTCTAAACAAATTCTAGAGCAGTGGAAGCCACAAAATGACAGAGTGAAACAGATTTCCAGCCTAAGACTATCTAGAAGGCTGACAGGAAGGGCCTTTCACTCTGCCTTGGAGGGGAGCACAACCCAGCCTTGGCCACATGGCATGGACAGAACTGGAACAGGTTTCAGGGTGCAAAATCACTGGTAGCAGCTGTGGTTCCCAGATTTCTTGATCCACAAACTACAAAGATAGCTTCAAAGGTCAGTAAGAAAGCTCTGTCACCTGGGTGAGAGAGGAGCTTGGTCTGGCCCCAGCCCTGGCCCCAGGGTGGCAGCTACTGTGACAGCAGCTTCCATTTTTAGACCCCTGGTCTACAGACTTTGTGGGAGTTGAGTAGCTGATCTGACTTTCAGTCCTGAGTGGTAGTCCTGGGGTGAGGAAGAGTGCTGGCATGGTGGAGCTAGTGGTGGCTGTAAAGAGGGAATACTACTTCCAGGGCAGAAAAGAGTGCTTGTGGTTGCTCACAGACCAGAACATAGGCAAGGAGAGGAGTAAACTCTTCTCCCTTGATTGTGTCACCTTGGAGGATCTGAGAGCTTATAGGTCTCTAGAGATATCTCAGAGAACAGCTGCACAAAACCTCTGAAGCCTAGGGAGTATATCCTTCACTTAACAAAGGATTCAAAAGTTAAGTAACTGTCTGAGAAAATGTCCAAAAAAAGGAAAAAAATAAGACTATAGAAGGTTACTTTCTGGGTGAAGAGATATTTTCTTCCAACCTTTCAGATAAGGAAGAACAAAGATTACCATCAGAGGAAGACCTAAAAGTCAAGACTTCTGCATCAAAAGCCTCCAAAAAAATATGCAATGGTCTCAGACCATGGAAGAGCTCAAAAAGGATTTTGAAAATCAAGTAACAGAGATGGAGGAAAAATTGGGAAGAGAAATGAGAGCAATGCAAGAAAACATGAAAGTGAATCAACAGCTTGCTAAAGGAGGCTCAAAGAAATGCTGAAGAAAATAAAACCTTTAAAAATAGAATAACCCAAATGACAAAAGAGGTCCAAAAAGTGAATGAGAAGAAGAGTGCTTTAAAAAGCATTATTGAGGGGGAGGAGCCAAGATGGTGGAGTAGAAAGATACACATATGCTAGCTCCTAACCCACAGCCCATAAAATACCTGTAAAGAAGAACTCCCAACAAATTCTGGAGCAGCAGAAGCCACACAACAATGGAGTGGAGGATATTTCTGTTCCAGAGAGCCCTGAAAAACTGACACAAAAGGTTCGTCGTGCACCAGACTGGAGCAGAGCCCAGCCCTGCTTTAGCTGCATGGCACCAAGAGGAGCAAATCTGAGCAGTCTTCAGGGACAGAATCTCCAGAAGCAGCTCAGTCCTCCACCCACAGGCACTAAAGGTCAGTGAGAGGGCATTTTCACCTTGCCAAGAGGGGAGTGGGGTGTCTCCATAACTCAGACCCCCTTGGGAGGCAGCAGCAGAGGCAGCAGGAGACAGGAGCTCCCAAAACAGGCAGGAGTGCAGATCCATTGTTGAAGAGTCTCTGAGTAAACCCCCTGAGGGAACTGAGCCTCCTGCAATGGCCCTGCCCTCACCTGAGTACCTGAATTTAATCTCACACTAAATAGCAACCCTGCCCCCTCCCCACCCGCTGAAAGCCCTGAGGCTGGGAAGCAACATTTGAATCTCAGACCCCAAGCACTAGGTGGGCAGAACAGGAGGTGAGGTGGGTGTGGAGAAGAGCCTCAGAAGTCAAGTAACTAGCTGGGAAAATGCCCAGAAAAAGGAAAAAAAAATAAGACCATAAAAGGTTACTTTCTTGGTGAACAGATATCTCTTCCCTTCCTTTCAGATGAGGAAGAACAATGCTTGCCATCATGGAAAGACATAGAAGTCAAGGCTTCTGTATCCCAAACATCCAAAATAAATATTCAATGGGCTCAGACCATGGAAGAGCTCAAAAAGGATTTTGAAAAGCAAGTTAGACAGGTGGAGGAAAAACTGGGAAGAGAAATGAGAGAGATGCAAGAAAAGCATGAAAATCAGGTCAACACCTTGCTAAAGGAGACCCAAAAAAAATGCTGAAGAAAATAACACCTTGAAAAATAGGCTAACTCAATTGGCAAAAGAGGTTCAAAAAGCCAATGAGGAGAAGAATGCTTTAAAAAGCAGAATTAGCCAAATGGAAAAAGAGGTTCAAAAGCTCACTGAAGAAAATAGTTCTTTCAAAATTAGAATGGAACAGATGGAGGCTAATGACTTTATGAGAAACCAAGAAATCACAAAACAAAGCCAAAAGAATGAAAAAATGGAAGAGAATGTGAAATATCTCATTGGAAAAACAACTGACCTGGAAAATAGATCCAGGAGAGACAATTTAAAAATTATGGGACTACCTGAAAGCCAGGATCAAAAAAAGAGCCTAGACATCATCTTTCATGAGATTATCAAGGAAAACTGCTCTGATATTCTAGAACCAGAGGGCAAAATAAATATTCAAGGAATCCATTGATCACTGCCTGAAAGAGATCCAAAAAGAGAAACTCCTGGGAACACTGTGGCCAAATTCCAGAGATCCCTGGGCAAGGAGAAAATATTGCAAGCAGCTAGAAAGAAACAATTCCAGTATTGTGGAAATACAATCAGGATAACACAAGATCTAGCAGCTTCTACATTAAGGGATCAAAGGGTGTGGAATATGATATTTTAGAAGTCAAAGGAACTAGGACTAAAACCAAGAATCACCTACCCAGTAAAACTGAGTATAATACTTCAGGGGAAAAAATGGTCTTTCAATGAAATAGAGGACTTTCAAGCATTCTTGATGAAAAGACCAGAGCTGGAAAGAAAATTTGACTTCCAAACACAAGAATGAAGAGAAGCATGAAAAGGTAAACAGCAAAGAGAAATCATAAGGGACTTACTAAAGTTGAACTGTTTACATTCCTACATGGAAAGACAATATTTGTAACTCTTGAAACTTTTCACTATGTGGGTAGTTTGTGGGAATACACACATACACACACACACATGCGCGTGCATGCACAGAGACAGAAAGCACAGAGTGAATTGAATAGGACGGGATCATATCTTAAAAAAAAATGAAGTTAAGTGGTGAGAGAGAAATGTATTGGGAGGAGAGAGGGAGAAATGGAATGGAGCAAATTATCTCTTATAGAAGAGGCAGGCAGGAGACTTTTTAGTGGAGGGAAAAAGAGGGGAGCTGAGAGAAAAACATGAAGTTTTCTCTCATCATGCTCAACTAAAGGAAGGAATAAAATACACACTCATTTTGGTATGACAACCTACCTTACAATACAGGAAAGTGGGGGAGAAGGGGATAAGCAGGATGGGGGGGGTGATGGAAGGGAGGGCAATGGGAGGAGGGAGCAATTTGAAGTCAACACTCTTGGGGAGGAACAGGATCAAAAGACAGAATAGAAACAATGGGGGGCAGGATAGGATGGAGGGAAATATAGTTAGTCTTACCCAACATGACTATTATGGAAGTAATTTGCAAAACTACACAGATATGGCCTATATTGAATTGCCTGCCTTCCCAAAGGGAATGGGTGGGGAGGGAGGGATGGGGAGAATTTGGATCTCAAAGTTTTAGGAACAACTGTCAACTATTGCTCTTGCTACTAGGAAAGAAGAAATACAGGTAATGGGGAATAGAGTTATCTGGCCCTACAGGACAAAAGAGAAGATGGGGACAAGGGAAGGGAGGGCTAATAGAAGAGAGGGCAGATTGGTGATAGGGGAAATTAGAATGCTCAGTGTATTGGGTTAGGGCAGGGGACAAATGGGGAGAAATTGGAACCCAAAATTTTGTGAAAATGTATGTAAAAAAGTTAAATAAATAAATAAATTTTTTAAAAAATAGGAAAGATTAAAAAAAAGGCATAATTGGCCAAATGGAAAAGGAGGTTCAAAAGCCCATTGAAGAAAATAATTCTTTATAAATTAGAATGGAACAGATATAACCTAATGATTTTATGAGAAACCAAGAAATTATAAAACAAAACCAAAAGAATGAAAAATCGAAGGCAATGTGAAATATCTCATTGGAAAAACAATTGATCTGGAAAATAGATCCAGGAGAGATAATTTAAAAATTATTGGCCTACCTGAAAATCATGATCAAAAAAAGAACCCAGACATCATCTTCCAAGAAATTGTCAAGGAAAACTGCCCTGATATTCTAGAACCAGAGGATAAAATAGAAATGGAAAGAATTCACCAATCACCTCCTGAAAGAGATCCCAAAAGGAAAACTCCTAGGTATATTGTAGCCAAATTCCAGAGTTCTCAGGTCAAGTAGAAAATATTACAAGCAGCCAGAAAGAAACAGTTCAAGTATTGTGGAAATACAATCAGAACAACACAGGATTTAGCAGCTTCTACACTAAGGGATTGAAGGTCTAGGAATATGATATTCCAAAGGTCAAAGGAGATAGGATAAAAATCAAGAATCACCTACCCAGCAAAACGGAATATAATACTTTGGGGAAAAAGTGGAATTTCAAAGAAATAGAGGATTTCCAATCATTTTTATTGAAAAGATCAGAACTGAATCAAAAATTTGACTTTCAAATATAAGAATCAAGAGAAACATGAAAAGGTAAACAGGAAAGAGAAGCCTTGAGGAACTCATTAAAGTTGAACTGTTTACATTCATACATGGAAAGATGATATTTGTAACTCATGAGGCCTTTTCTTGTATTAGGGTAGTTAGAAAGAATGTACATCTATCTATCTATCTAATATTATTATATATATATATGTGAGTATATATGAGTATATTATATATGTGCATGTATATATATGTGTATATGTATATATCTGTCTATGTGTATGTATGTATGTGTGTGTGTATATATATATATATAGACAGAGGGCATAAGGTGAGCTGATCATGAAGGGAGAATACCTAAAAAAAATAAAATTTACCATTGAATGGAATGTACCAGGAGTAAGAGAAAGGGAGAAGTAGATTGTAGCAAATCATCTCACATAAAAGAGGGAAGAAAGAGCTTGTACAATAGAAGGGAAGAGTGGGGGGATGAAAGGAAATAAGTGAGCCTTACTCTCATGGAATTTGGCTTAAGGAGGAATGACACACTCAGTTGAACTTGGAAATCTATTTCACCTGCAGGAAGGCAGGGGGGAAGGAAATAGGAGAGGGAACATAATAGAAGGGACAAGAAATTGTGGAAAGGGATAATTAGAAGTAAACACCATTGTGGGAGGACAGGTCAAAGAAGAGAATAGAATAAATTGAGGGCAGGATAGGACAGAGGGAAATGTGGCTAGTCTTTTACAACATAAATATTATGGAAGTGCTTTGCATTGTTACATAGGTATGACCTATATTGAATTGCTTGTTTTCTCAGCGAGGGTGGTTGGGGAGGAAGAGAGAGAATATGGAACTCAAAGCTTTGATAATGAATGTTAAAAATTGTTTTAGCATGGAGCCAAGATGGCAGAGTAGAAAGAAGCACATATACTAGCTCTTTCTCCACAGCCCATAAAATACCTGTAAAGAAAGACTCTCAATGGATTCTAGAGCAGCAGAAGTCACAGAACAACAGAGTGGAGGAGATTTCCAGCCCTGGGTGACCTGAAAGGCTGACAAGAAAAATCTGTCACACCGGATGTGGAGCAGAGCCTAGCCCAGCCCTGGCCAACGAAATCTCCACTCTGTTGTAAGTGCTATCATTACCTCCCTTTTACAGATGAAGAAACTGAGGTAGAGGTTAAATGGTTTTTCCAGGGTCTCACAGTTAGTAAGTGTCAAGGGTCAAGACTTGAGCCCACATCTCCTAATTCCAAATCCAACACTATTTTCACTACTCAACATTGCTAAATTGGATGGGCAAATGTCTGGTTTCCTGGATACATGGATGACTGGATGGATGGATGGATGGATGGATGGATGGATGGATGGATGGATGGATGGATGGATGGATGGCTAACTGAGATGGATGGAGAAATGAAGGTTGGCTGGCAGGCCAATTGGAAGGGTAAATTACTGCCTGACTGATCAGATAGAGGAAAGGGTCGATAGATTTTTATAATGAACAGGTGGTTGGTCTACTAACGGAAACTCCTGGGGTGTGGTTCATAATCTGCCCACTGATTTTAGGCTTTGGTATCTAGAACAGATTGTGATAGCAACTACTTTAATGTTCCCACCAGGAAACACAAACCCAAGAAACAATTGCCTTTATGTGTATTTAGTTGTGTTCAAAAATCCTGCTTGGCAGTGACAACTCATTAATTTACTCAATCGCTGTGACTAGTAGTTTTTCTTTTCTTTCATCAAGTATAGGAGAAATATTCAAGAAGCTTCCAAGAGACCGAGGGAACTTAGCAGATCCCATGGAGCCATATTTCTTCATGTTCTTCTATGAGAGAAGGCATTTAGAGCTCCTAGCACAGAACCTTGCCCATACAAGTATGTCTCTGTGTTGTCCTAACAACCAAAATGACTCATGAACTTGCTTTGGCTCCTCCAGTGAGCCTCCCATGGTGGGAAGACAAACTCTTCTCCTTCAGTGCTCTCTGAGAACTAACACTAACTGAAGTCAGCTTTCCAGGAGTGTTTGGCTCATCTGTGGTTTGGATAGATTGGGAAACATGGTTCCTTCTACTATGATATAAGAGGGCTTTCAGTTCCTCCTGCTGAATGGCCTGTTCCTGAATCACACCCAAGGGGAAACAGATGTCTGGAAGATAAAAGACTTCCTTGTTTCTAATTCAGCTTGGCTCCCCTGGCTCCTGTCTTCAGGAAAACCCAACATCAGATCATGGTGTTGACTGCTGAGCAGACCTTCAAGGAAATTTCAGTGCTGGGGACTTGTTCTGTGTTTGAAGTGCTGATGCTTGAATTCTTTTATTCTTTGTCCCATCTGTCCAGTTTATGATACACAAAAATACAACAGCTACAATTTTGTCAATGTGGAGACCTGATGTGGAAACTTCCTCTACAAATGCCAAATTGTAGAATTGTAGGTTTAGAGCTGAAAGGGACCTCAGAAATCATCTAGGTAAACCCCCTCATTTTGCAGATGAGGAAACTGAGTCACAGAGAAGCTAAGTGTCTCATCCAGCTGGTAAGGATCAGAGATGGTACTAAAACTCAGGTGTAACTGTAAGTGTAATGATCAATCTACTGTGCCAATCTACCTTTCATCTGTCTGCAGAAGAAGAAGAAAAATCCTTGACTACTTTAATGCACAGCAATAGTTTATCTGGCTTCCAGTAGAAGAGATCTTGTTTATTTCCTGGTATGTTCGAGTTTATAGAAGTTCTTCAATTTTTGTTTGTCATTTGCTTAGATAAATGGGATTGTTATTCAGTATTTGAGATGGTCTTTTGTGTAATTAGATTTTGGTGAGAAAGGACTAAGTTGATCACCATAAGCTACTCTCCATTAAGAGTAACCAGAGAAGCAGATTTTGTTCTGAACCTATTGTACCCCTAGAACAGCAATATTTAAGGAGGACAGATAGATTTAAATCTGCCCCAATACAACTTTTGCATTGGGAAGGAAGGAGCAATCTCCCAGTCAATGTCTTTCTCCTCTTCCCATCAAGGTGGAACTCATAGTCTCCTTTGAAAGGAGGTGGATCAGAATCCAGAGAAAGCTACCCAAGTCACCTGTGGCCACATCTATACAACTTCATATCTTAAGAATGAAACTCTGCAGGCACAAAAGCATACAGCTCCAGTGAGAAAGAAAACCAAAAGTCATCTGAAGAGAGTGATATATATGCACAGGGCTCAGTAGTCAACTTAGAATTTTAAAAAGATAGGAGCAAGTGGAACTGACAAAGGATGCATCAGGAGAGGTAGAACTTAGAATGACTTGAGGTCTTGGAGAGGGGCAAGAACAACAAGAAGTCAATTTTGAAAGCTGAGTTGGAGGAAGAGGAGGATCAAAGAACGGTCAGAGTGAATTTGAGTGTTGTAACATATGGCAGAGAGAAGGCAATGAATTCTTCATTTGATTCTGATTTCTGTACCAAAGAGAGCAATATTGCACTGGGGATGATAGACCAAAAATAGTTAACAGGGAGTAGATAACCAAGATAAGTAAGAAACCAGTAAAAGCACTTGCTGCTTTTAGAAAATCAGATGATCTACATTCCTATGTGCTGAAAAGAGCTGACTGAGACCATGGCTATCCTCATGTCAGTGACATCTGAATTGTGGAAGACAGGAAAGGTACTGCAGAGCTAGAGAAGGAAAAATATTATTTTGATTCTCAAAAAAAAAAAAAAAGGAGGGGGAGAAGGGAGTAGAGAGTATAAACTACAGGCTAATGAGCTTGACTTCAATTCCTGGAAAAATTCTAGAACAGATCACTAAAGAGATGAGCCAACCTGGCATCATCAAGGGCGGGTCATGCCAGACTAACTTCATTTCCTTATTTCCAAGCTTAGGGGCATGCTGTAGAGAAGGGTTTATCTAGATTTTAGCAAAGCATATGAAAAAATATCTCATACCATTCATTTTCAAATGATTATTTTTCACTTAACAGGCATTTTCTCTTCCTTTTATCTCCCCCCCGGAAAAAAAGAAAAAGAAAACTTATGCAGCAAATATGCATAGTCAAGTAAAGCCAATTCCCTCATTGACTGGGTCCTAAAATGGCTATCCCACTGGGCGTTTTGAGCCCACTGCTTCTCTGACAGGAGGTGGGTAACAGGTCACTGTTAGTCCTCAAGTATCCTAGCTGGTCCCTTTCATAATTTCTTATCATATAATAATATTATATTATATCCATATACCATAATCTGTTCAGCTATTCCCTAACTTAGATCACTCCTTTGCTTTCCAGTTCTTTGCAAACAAGAAAAGAATGTGTATGTATGTATATATATGTATGTGTGTATGTCTATTATATATTTATATATGTATAAAACATAATGGTCTTCCACACCTTTCTTTGATCTCTTTGAGATACAGACCTAGTAGAGGCATTGTTAGATCGAAGTTTAAGCACCATGATGTGACTTTTGAGGAATAGATTTAAATTGCTTTATGTAATGGCTGTACCAACCCACAGCTCCACCCACAGTGCATCAGTGTTTTCTCACATCCCCTTAACAATTGTCATTTTCCTTTCTTGTCAGTTTTGCCAATCTGATAGATGGGAGGTCAAGTCTCAATGTTGTTTTAATTAGTATTACTCTATTAATGCTTTGGGACTTTTTTCATATTGCAATCAGTCATTTGTATGTCTTTCTTTGAGACATGCCTGCTCATTTCCTTTGCCCATTTATCAGTTGGGATCTTGTATTATTATTATTTTTGGGAAAATATAGGTAGATGTGGGTTAGATTAGTGGTGTCAAATTCAAGTAGAAACAGAGGCCATTTAATCGTATGTAAAGATCCCTGTGGGCCACATATTGACTTAGAAAGCAGCATATTAACATTATTTATGTTTTGTTGTATTTTTATTTGGTTTGTTATATATTTCCCAAAGAAATTTTAATCTGGCCTAACCAGGGTGAGTATTTGACAGCTCTGGGTTAGATAATAAAATAATTAGTTGTATTTGGAATCAATCCATTCCAAGAACAGTTGTTCATGATTGTATCATTATGGCAAGAGATCTCTACTGGAATTTCCCAGGGATCTGTACTTGGTCCTGTGATACTGGACATTTATATCAAACACTTGGACAAAGACATTGATGGAATACTTATCAAATTAGTAGATAATATAGGGTCAGAAGGTATAACTAACATTTTGTCAGAGATTCAGAATTCCAAAAGGTCTTTATAGATATTATTATTGGACTGAAACTAATAAGATGAAATTTTATAGGAATAAATGTAAAGAATTACAGTTGGATCTAAAAAGCCAATTTCATAAGTACCAAATGAGGGAAGGTAGAGGTAGTACGTGGTTTGGAAGCAATTTTTCTGAAAAAGATTTTGGGATTTCAATGGTCTGCAAGCTCAATTTGAGCCAGCAGTCAAAAAAGCTGAGGTAACCTGGGCTGCATTAAGAGGGCATAGCTTCCTGGAATAAGGAGGTGATTTGCCCTTGTCTGACCTTACCTGGAATATTGTGTGCAGCTCTGAGAACTACAGTTTAAGAAGTTCACACACACACACACATACATACACACGCACACACACATGGGCAGGGAAAAGTGGAGGGGAAATTTGAGAGAAAGGGAAGATTCAAAAAAAATAGTTCTAAGCCAAATAAACTTTAATGTCAGATTGTGGGTCATAAAGAAGGGACAGAAAGAAAGAAAAAAGAAAGAGAAAGAAAGAGGGAAAGAAAGGAAGAAGAAAAAAGAGAAAGAGAGGAAGGAAGGAAGGAGGGAAGAAAAGAAGAAAAGAAGGGAGAGAGGAAGAGAGGGAGGGAGGAAGAAAAATTGTTTCTATCAGGATGTCTCAATGATTCAGCTAGGCTGGCTTGCCTGTCTTGTCAGTGGCAGATGATTGGCAGGTGATTTCAAATTAAAATAGAATCTAACTATGTTAACCCTAAAAGACTACTGGGTCAAAGAACAAATTATAGAAACGATAGATCATTTCATTAAAGAATACAACAAGAATTAGACAGCATATCAAAATTGTTGGGACACAGCCAAAGCAGAGCTTAGGCAGAACTTTACATCTTTACACATTTTGATCAACAAGAGGAAGATAGAACAGATTGATGAATTATGTATGAAGCAAAAAAAAAAACCCTAGAAAAGTAACACATTGGAAAACTTTGATTAAACATAAAAATATGAATTCTGTGAATAAAAAGAAACAAAATTAAAAATGGAAGACTATTGAATTGGCAAGCAAAAGTAGAGGTTAGTTTATAAAGAAAAACTAGTAATTTGATTTTGAAAAGAGGGAAACCAAATTGTCAATATAAAAAGAAAATGAGGAGAATTCACAACAAATGAAAAAGAAAAACAAGAAATCAAAACTTTTGCACAATTTTATGTCAGGTAAATAGATTTAAGTAAAATGGATAACTATTTGTAAAAATATGAAATACTCAGATTAACAGAATAAGAAATACAAATTTTAAATAACCTAACCTCAGGAAAATAAATTGGAAAAATCACAGCAAAACTCTCCAAAGGAAGAAAACAGAATCAGATATAGCTTCAAGTAAATTTTATCAAATATTCAAAGAAAAATAATTCTAACATTACATAAATTGTTTGCAAAAATGGATAAAGAAGAGATCCTATCAAATTTCTTCCATGAGACAAATATGATCCTGATTCTTAAACCAGTGGAAGATGAAGCAGAGGGGGAAAACAATTGTATACCAATATCTCTAATGGATATTGATGCAAGTATCTTGAATAAAATATTACCAAAGAGGCTACAGCACCATGTTTTAAAATACTAGTGTCATAGTTTGTCTATAAGAATGATGGATTTACACCAGGAATGAATGCAGTTTGTTTAATATTAACAGATTATATACATAATAGAATGTATTAATGACAAACAACAAAAATCACGTTTGTATAAATAGATGCAAAGAAAGCTTTTAACAGAATGCAATGCCTTATTATTTAAAAAAAATCAAAAAGTGTAAGAACAAATAAGCCTTTCCTTAATATGACAAATAGTATCTATCTAAAATGAAGAGCTGTGATATATAACATTATTTGAAATGGAGAAATGCTAAAAAGACTTTTCAATGTAGTCAAGTAAAACAACCTTGTACATGGTCACCAATTATTTTATAAGGTTCTAGAAATCCTCTCTGCAGAGACAAGACAAAAAAATGAAGGGAATAAACATAGGTAAAGAGAAAATAAAATTAATGCTTTTTGCAAATGATAAGATGATTTTTCTAAAGAACCCCAAAGTCTGACTGAAAACTAATTGAAATAATTGCTAACTTCAATAAAATAGGTGGACACAACAAGAGCTCACGAAAAAACATTAACCTTTCTGTATGTTACCTGCAACAAAATCTAGCAGGAAGAGGCAGAAAAAGAATTTCTTTAAAAATAATTACCAAATATACAAAATATCTGGGAATCTATTTATTGGCATGCACACAGAAATTATGTTAATACAAATACTCTAGAGAAATAAAGGCAAACAAATAATTGGAAAGATACCAATTGTCCATGGTTGCGTGGTGCCAATATAATAAAAATGGCAATACTATCTAAATTAATCTATGGATTCAGGTCCATGCCAGTTGAACTACCAAAGAATTACTTTACATAAATATTGAAAACATATTAATGAAATCCCTCTATTAAAACAAAAAATCAAGAACATCTATATCTATATCTATATCTATATATATCTTTTAAAAAGTAGAAAGCATCCCAACAATACCAGATCTCAAAGTATACAACAAAGTAGCAATCATCAAAACTATTTGGTACTGATTTTAAAAATAGAAAAATTGACCAGTGGAACAGGTTAGATACATAGCACACAAAAGCCATCAAACAGTAGAATAGTGTTCAGTAAACTTGAAGACTTTACTAAGGTCAAGGACTCATCATTGGAGAGAAACCTCTTCAAAGTAGATTCACAAATTAAGTGTAGATCAACACCTCACATTTTGTACCACAATGGACCCCAAATTTATATATGACAGATATAAAATGGCGTATCATATAAAAATTAAAGAAGTGAAGAAGACAGCTTTCACAACTGTGGCTGCAACAAAGAGTTCTTAATCAAACAAAGGATAGGAAGGATCACAAGAGATAAGATGGGCAAATTTGATTATTTAAAATTGAAAAGATTTTGCACCCAAATCAGTGCAGTTAGAATTAGAAGGGAAATAGCAAATTATTTACAATTACTTTCCCTGATAAAGGTCTCACATCCACTATATATAGGAAATTGATTCAAATATGTAAAGCCCAGGGCCATTATCCAGTAAATAAATGTCCAAAGGATATGAATAAGCAGTTCTCAAGGAAACAACAAAAAAAGGTAAGCTATTAACAAACATATGAAAAAACTGTTCTAAATCACTGATATAAAGTGAGATACAAATGAAAACCACTCCAATGTTTCACCTGATATCCATCAGATTAGTAAAGATAAAAAAATGGCAGTTATTGGAGGGACTTTTGGAAGATACATTAATGAACAGCTGTCGGCGGAGTTGGGGATTGGGCCTATTCTACTAAAAAGTAGCAAGTTGCTACTATATCCGAAGAGTCACTAAACTGGGCATACCCTTTGACCCAGCAATACTATTACTAGGCATACATAACTCAAAGAGATAAAATAAAGGGAAAGGACCCCACAGGCCAACATTTTCATAGCAGCACTTTTGTTGCAGCAAAAAGTTGCAAAGAAGAACAAGTACTTCTAATTGGATATTGGTTGAATAAATTATGGTTTATAAATGCAAAAGAATATTATTGCACTGTAAGAAGCAACAAAGGAATTTAGAGAGACCCGCAATCATTTGTATGAACTGATGTAGAGTGAAGTGAGTGGAACCAGAGCTATTTATACCTTGACTACAACACTATAAGTGAAAACAATTACGAGTGGCTTAATAATTAAGATCATTGCAATGACTAGTCACTACTCCAGAAATCTGATGACCAAGAATGCCGATCATTTCTTGCCAGAGAAGTACAAAATTAGGCATCCATTCTCAGACAGAGCCAATGTGTAGGTTTGGTGTTATTCACCACATTGATTTGTTATAAGGGGATTTTTTTTTATCGAGGGGGGCAGACTTATGTGTAAATGGTGATATAGTAATAGGCTCCCCCTCCCAATAAAAGCATTAATGAAATGTTTAAAAAATACAAAGAAGAGAAAAGAAAGAGTTCAGAAGGGGGTACAGACAAAGCTGGGCCGCAATGTAAGTACCATGTTAAACCTAATATATACTTAGAAAAAACAAACTCTGCATAATAAAGTTTCACACAAAGCCCTTCTTTTGTATAAGAAAATGTTCATGTGTGATGATGTTTGTCAAATTTATAATAATAAAAAATTCTAATTTTTTTAAAAAAGACATACATAGTTTTTCAGGAATGAGGGGGTTGATACTCCACTCTTCTTTGCCCTGGTCAGATCATATATGTAATATTATGGTCCACTCTGGGACATCAGTTTTAAAAGGCTGTTCATGTGTTGGAGAACATCCAGATGAGGGCAACTTTAGAATGTTATTTGAGGACGAGTTGAAGGAACTAGGGTTGTTTATCATGTAGAAGACTCAGTTAAAGTGTGACATCTACATTCAGAATACTTGAAAAGCTATCATGTGAAAACGAGGTTAAATTTATTCGGTTTGGCACTGTGGGGCAGAAGAAGAAATTGGGTGGACATTACAAAGAGGCCTATGTAAGCTTGAAGTTAGGAAAAGCCTTATTAACAATGGGAGCTGTCCAACAGTGGACAGGCTTTATAGAACTGTTGTGCTCCTTTCTCTTGAAGGTCTTTGAGCAGAGGCTGAACAGTCCCTTGTCCCACATGTTATAATGGGGATTGCTTTCCTGGATAAGTTGAACTAGATCCATGCAGAGTTCCTTTGCAACTTTAAATTTCTGTGACTGACTTTCACTTTTCATCTTTATCCCTCATCACCTAGCACTCTGCCTGATGTTAATGGGCACTTGGGAATTGTTTATTGAATTGAACTGAACTTTCTGAACACTTTTTTTTATTGCCTTTTGGGCTCACTTGCCATCTTGAAGTTGGAGAGGCTTCTAACCATGTAGAATAAATGGGAAAATATTGTGTTAAAAAGGTGTGTGTGTCTGTAGGGGGTGGGGTGTATGCATATGCATGCAGACTGAGAGATCATTGAAAGTGGTATTCAATTTTTCAAATTCTGTCCATTTTCCCTTTCCCCTCTGGACCTAAATCATTGTTCATTTGAAGTATTGAAGACATACTGCAACCATTTTGGAGAGCAATCTAGAATTATGCCCAAAGAGTTATAGAACTATGAATATATCCTTTGACCCAGCAATAGCACCATTAGGTTTGTTTTCCAAGGCAATCCAGGAAAAGGGAAAAGAATCTACATCTTCTAAAATATTTCTTGCAGCTCTCTTTATGGTAGCAAAGAACTGGAAATTGAGGGGATGTCCATCAATTGGAGAATAGTAAAACAAGCTGTGATGAATGATTGTGATGGAATACAACTGTGATATAAGAAATGAAGAGCAGGTTGATTTTTAGAAAAATATGGAAATACTTGCATGAAATAATGAAGACTTAAAGGAGCAAGAGAACATGCAAACAGTAACAGCATTATTGCTTGAAGAATAACTGAACGACTAAGCTATTCTGAGTGTTATAAAGATTGAAATCAGCTTCAAAGGATCTGTGAAGGAAGATGCTGTCTATCACCAGAGAAAGAACTGATAAATAGAAGTATGCATAGTATGGTTTTACATACATATATGTATATATATGTATATGTATATACATATGTGTGTATGCCTGTGTGAAATGGTGACTTTCTCTAGTGCAGGTTGGGAAGGGAGGGAGAGAGTTTGGAATTAAAAAATTAATTTAATTTTGAAAAGATATATTGCACTCACTAGTAGAATAACCCTTGTTATAGTCTGGACAAATAGGCATTCTTCATTCTTCTAGTTATTCCTGTGCAGATTGTTAACATTGGGTTGAGGGTCAAGTGAAACTTGTTTTTCATCTCAGTTTTTAAAAAAACCAATCAATCAATTAATTAATTCATTTTAAGTTTTCAACATTCATTTCCACAAAATTTTGAGTTCAAAATTTTCTCCCCATCTCTCCCCTCCCCCCACCCCAAAACGCCAAGCATTCTAATTACCCCCACCACCAATCTGCCCTCCCTTCCCTTATCCCCATCTTCTCTTTTGTCCTGTAGGGTAAGATAAATGTCTATACCTCATTACCTGTATTTCTTGTTTGTCATTTGTATGCAAGAACAACACTCAGCAGTTGTTCCCAAAACTTTGAGTTCCAACTTCTCCTTTCTCCCTCCCCACCCATCCCCATTGGGAAGGCAAGCAATTCAATATAGGCTATATATGTGTAGTTTTGCAAATGACTTCCATAATAGTCATATTGTATAAGATTAACTATATTTCCCTCCATCCTATCCTGTCCCCCATTTCTTCTATTCTCTCTTTTGACCTTGTCCCTCCCCAAGAGTGTTGACTTCAAATTGCTCCCTCCTCCCCATTGTCCTCTCTTCCATCATCCCCCCACCCTGCTTATCCCCTTCTCCCCCACTTTCCTCTGTTTCTCTCTGTCTCTCTGTCTCTGTCTCTGTCTCTGTCTCTCTCTCTCTCTCTCTCTCTCTCTCTCTCTATGTATATATATGTATATAAATATATTTATTTATATTTGTAGGGGTGTGTGTGTGTGTGTGTGTGTGTGTGTGTGTGTATAATCCCCCCAACTACCCAGATACTGAAAAAAGTTTCAAGAGTTACAACTATTGTCTTTCCATGTAGGAATGTAAACAGTTCAACTTTAGTAAATCCCTTAGGATTTCTCTTTCCTCTTTACCTTTTCATGCTGCTCTTGATTCTTGTGTTTGAAAGTCAAATTCTCTTTTCACTTCTGGTCTTTTCACCAAGAATGCTTGAAAGTCCTCTATTTCATTGAAAGATCATTTTTTCCCCTGAAGTATTATACTCAGTTTTGCCAGGTAGGTGATTCTTGGTTTTAGTCCTAGTTTGCTTGACTTCTGGAATATCATATTCCACGTCCTTTGATTTCATAATGTAGAAGCTGCTAGATCTTGTATTTCCACAATACTCAAATTGCCTCTTTCTAGCTGCTTGCAATGTTTTCTCCTTGACCTGGTAACTCTGGAATTTGGCTACAATGTTCCTAGGAGTTTCTCTTTTTGGATCTCTTTCAGGAGGTGATCAGTGGATTCTTTCAATATTTATTTTGCCCTCTGGTTCTAGAATATCAGGGTAGTTTTCCTTTTTTTTTTAATTAATAAATTTATTTATTTAACTTTTTACATTAATTTTCACAACATTTTGGGTTCCAATTTTCTCCCCATTTGTCCCCTCCCCCACCCCAATACACCAAGCATTATAATTTCCCCTATCACCAATCTGCTCTCTCTTCTATCAGCCCTCCCTTCCCTTGTCCCCATCTTCTCTTTTGTCCTGTAGGGCCAGATAACTCTATTCCCCATTACCTGTGTTTCTTATTTCCTAGTAGCAAGAACAATACTCAACAGTTGTTCCTAAAACTTTGAGTTCCAACTTCTCCCCATCCCTCCCTCCCCACCCATTCCCTTTGGGAAAGCAGGTAATTCAATATAGGCCATATCTGTGTAGTTTTGCAAATGACTTCCATAATAGTCATGTTGTGTAAGGCTAACTATATTTCCCTCCATCCTATCCTGCCCCTCTTCTTCTATTCTCTCTTTTGATCCTATTCCTCCCCAAGAGTGTTCATTTCAAATTGCTCCCTCCTCCCATTGCCCTCCCTTCCATCATCCCCCCCACCCTGCTTATCCCCTTCTCCCCCACTTTCCTGTATTGTAAGATAGGTTTTCATTCCAAAATGAGTGTGTACTTTATTCCTTCCTTTAGTTGAACATGATGAGAGTAAACTTCATGCTTTTCTCTCCTCCCCTCTTTTTCCCTCCACTAAAAAGTCTTCTGCCTGCCTCTTCTATGAGAGATAATTTGCTCCATTCCATTTCTCCCTCTCTCCTCCCAACACATTTCTCTCTCACCACTTAACTTCATTTTTTTAAGATATGATCCCATCCTATTCAATTCACTCTATGCTCTATCTCTGTGTGTGCGTGCGTGTGTATGTGTGTGTGTGTGTGTGTGTGTGTGTGTGTAATCCCACCAACTATCCAGATACTGAAAAGTTTCAAGAGTTACAAATATTGTCTTTCCATGTAAGAATGTAAACAGTTCAACTTTAGTAAGTCCCTTATGACTTCTTTTTGCTGTTTACTTTTTCATGCTTCTTCTCATTCTTGTGCTTGAAATTCAAATTTTCTTTTCAGCTCTGGTCTTTTCATCAAGAATGCTTGAAAGTCCTCTATTTCATTGAAAGACCATTTTTTCCCCTGAGGTATTATACTCAGTTTTACTGGGTAGGTGATTCTTGGTTTTAGTCCTAGTTCCTTTGACTTCTAAAATATCATATTCCACACCCTTCGATCCCTTAATGTAGAAGCTGCTAGATCTTGAGTTATCCTGATTGTATTTCCACAATACTGGAATTGTTTCTTTCTAGCTGCTTGCAATATTTTCTCCTTGCCCAGGGATCTCTGGAATTTGGCCACAGTGTTCCCAGGAGTTTCTCTTTTTGGATCTCTTTCAGGCAGTGATCAATGGATTCCCTGAATAATTATTTTGCCCTCTGGTTCTAGAATATCAGGGCAGTTTTCCTTGATAATTTCATGAAAGATGATGTCTAGGCTCTTTTTTTGATCCTGGCTTTCAGGTAGTCCCATAACTTTTAAATTGTCTCTCCTGGATCTATTTTCCAGGTCAGTTGTTTTTCCAATGAGATATTTCACATTATCTTCCATTTTTTCATTCTTTTGGTTTTGTTTTGTGATTTCTTGGTTTCTCATAAAGTCATTAGCCTCCATCTGTTCCATTCTAATTTTGAGAGAACTATTTTCTTCAGTGAGCTTTTGAACCTCTTTTTCCATTTGGCTAATTCTGCTTTTTAAAGCATTCTTCTCCTCATTGACTTTTTGAACCTCTTTTGCCAATTGAGTGAGCCTATTTTTCAAGGTGTTATTTTCTTCAGCATTTTTTTGGGTCTCCTTTAGCAAGATGTTGACCTGCTTTTCATACTTTTCTTGCATCTCTCTCATTTCTCTTCCCAGTTTTTCCTCCACCTGTCTAACTTGGTTTTCAAAATCCTTTTTGAGCTCTTCCATGGCCTGAGATCATTGAATATTTATTTTGGATGTTTGGGATATAGAAGCCTTGACTTTTATGTCTTTCCCTGATGGTAAGCATTGTTCTTCCTCATCCAAAAGGATGGGAGGAGATATCTGTTCACCAAGGAAGTGACTTTCTATAGCCTTATTTCTTTCCCTTTTTTGAGCATTTTCCCAACCAGTTACTTGACTTTTGGGTCCTTTGTCAAGAGTAGGGTATACGCTAGGGATCAGTAAGATCTCAGTTCCTCCAAGATGGCACAAACAAGTGTGTACACTGGTCTGGGGAAACTTTTGTGCCCAGAATCTGTGAGTAGTAGATTCCTCTCCACAACCACCTGGCTTCCAGTTCCACCAAGCCACCACTGGGGGCTGAGATTCAAATAAGCACCTCAATTCCCTCAGGGGTTTTAGGCAGGGGCAGGGCTGCCACACAGGGCTGAGGTAAGGATCAGCTGCTCAATTCCCCAGGGTTCTTACAATACAACAATAGATACGGGCTGCTGTGGGAACTGCTGCAGCCTGATGTGGCCTCTGCCACCACCTGAGGCCAGAGCTATGGGAAGACTGATCCCTTCTGGGACAGCTGAAAAAACCCTTTCACTGACCTTTGGTGTCTGTGGGTTGAGGGATGTGCAAATGCCTACTGCCGCTGGGGATTCTGCCCTCAAGGCCTACTTGGGTCCTCCTCCCAGTGCCCATTCTTTGAAGTCAAGGCTGGGTTGGGATCTGTTCTGTGTCTTGTGTGACAGACCTTTCCTGTCAGCCTTTCTTGTCACCCTGGGCTGGAAATCTCATCCACTCTATTGTTCTGTGGCTTCTGCTGCTCTGGAATTTGTTGAGAGTCTTTCTTTACAGGCATTTTGTGGGCTATGGAGGAAGAGCTAGTGGATGTATATCTTTCTACCCTGCCATCTTGGTTCTGCCCTGCCTTCATCTAGGTTTTGTCATCAACTCACTGTATGTTTTGGAGCAGGTCACTTGACCTCTCCAGACATCAATTTCTTCATTTGTAAAAGGAAAAATGGAACTAGATAAATTCTAAAGGCCTTTCCAATTCTATATCTGGGGATTCAAGTTATTTCATTAAGGGATACAAACTAAACAGCTGAACACTTCTACCTATTTGTTTCTTTTTTTAAAGATGCACTTTTGTTGGTATCTTTTGTTTTTACATCACCTACAATTCCCAATATATCACTCCCTTCTCCTCTCCCCAGAGGGTTTCTCCTTACAAAAAAGGAAAAACCCAGTTCAATAAAACTAGTAAATGTAGCAAAACCGTATGTAGCCACTCACACCCAAAGTCTCCTACCTTGGAGAAAAAGCACAGGGAAAGACCTTCTTATTTCTCTTGGTCATTATCATTTCAGTGGATTCAGTTTCAGTTGCTTTGTTCTTATTCTTTCCATTTTCATTGTCAGGGATATCACATAGATTCTTTTCTTGGTTCTGCTCCCTTTTCCTACTCTTAGAGCTGGAAGAGACATCTTCTATTTTGCATCAGCTCATATAATTCTTTCCATGCTACTCTATAATATTCAGTCACACTCATGCCCATTGAATTTCCCACAGAATTAGTTTTAATCCTACTACTTTAAATCTTCATACTCTCTCATGACTTTGGGAAAGGTCAGTTTCAGGCTTGGAAACTTAACCTCAATTTCTTCAACTAAAAAAGGAAAATTTTGGCTTCTGAGATCCCTTCCAGCTGAAGATTGATAAAGTCTCTTAGCCTCTGTGGGCCTCAGTTTCTTCATCTGTAAAATAAGAATATTGGGGTAGAAGGCCTCAGAGGTCCTTTTCAGTTCTACATCAGGATCCTTTTATTTGCAGCAATCTGGAACATCCTTTCTTTAGACTTGACTTAAAACTCACTGTAGATAACAGACATTTTCTCACAGTGTCTATGTCATATATTAGTGTTACTGAACAAACATCATTCATTCTTTATCTTGGGTAGAGCCAAAAGAAATGGAAAATGTGCCAGCCTCATTAACCGGATCATCACTCACAGGCATCTTAATTAAGTTGCCAAAGCTACCAATAGGATAACTCTCTGTTGTCTTGGAAATGAAGTGTAGATGTATGTTCTCCTCCCTTCATTTTGTGTGTGTTTCTTGGGCATTGATTCTCACTATTACTACGTTGAGGAGTTCAGGGTGTTGGGACGTTAGATTATAAGCTTCTTGAGGGTAGGGGCTGTTTTTATTTTTACCTTGGCACATAGTAGGTGCTTAATAAATGCTTGTTGACTTTATGTTTTTCCTCAGTCAGGATCTGAGAAATATCCCCTGGCTTGTTGGGTTCCACTAATTGCTAAATCACCTGTTCTCTGTGATCCCTCTTCTACCTTTTCTGCCATGATAGTGAATAAAAAAGACATTCAAAAAAGGCATCAGTCACTGTTCTAGGCACCAGGAGCAAAAAGGAAAACAGTCCCTCCTGACCTCAAGCAGCATTTTTTTCCTACAATGGATTTATGAAACACCAAATATTGCTTGAAAAAATTTGTCCAGGCTAGGGTTTAGAAATGCTGGTACTCTTCTTTCTCTCAGAGGTGAAAAGAATCTCAGGAGTCACACAGTCCAACTCCCCCCTCCCTAGCCCAGTCCCATCTAATAGATGATGAAACCAAGGCCTAGAAAGGCTTACTTTTCTGGACTTTCATTGCAAGGGACACAAATGGGATTCAAACTCTGATCTTCTTGATACCAGGTCTGATGCTCTATCCAGTACACCATACTGCCTTTTTTGGCCACATCGAATCTTGTGGTTATCATTGTCTGTAGCAATGAGATTTAATCTGTAACATTATTTATGTTAGTCAAGTATTCCAAAATTGCCTGGCACATAATAGGTGCTTATATATGTTTGTTGACTGACTTCTTTATATTCACACAGTCAACACCTTAGTTCAGCTTCTCATCAACTGTTGCCTGGACTACTGCAATAATAGCCTTGTCCTTTGTCTCCCTGCCTCAGGTCTGTCCTCTTCTAATCAATCCTCCCTGCTCAGTCTCCAAACTGACTTTCCTAAGTATCAGGTCTGACCAAGTCACTTTTCTATTCAACACACACTCCCTATTACTGCCTGGATCAAATGTGAAATCCTCTGGCTTTTAAAACTCATCACAACCTGGCCTCTTCCAGCTTTCCTGCCTTCTTCCATGTCATCACTCCCCTCCACACATTCCTGATCCAGTGACACTGTCCTGTCTGCTGTTCCTCACCCATGCCAGTCCATTTTCCATCTCCTGGCATTTTTCCCTGGCTGCTCTGCATGCCCTCCCTCCTCTCCTCTGCCTCCTTCCAGACCACCTTCTGGGAGCCTTTCTCATTCCTCTGCTTCCCCTCCCTCCCCAGTTGCTCAAGATTTCCTTCTGAGGTTCTCTTTCATTTTTACTGTATAATAGTATTCTTGTTAATAATAATTAGTGTTTGTATAGCACTTTAAGATTTGTAAAGTACTTCACAACAATCCCTAGAGGTCAGAGCTATTATTATCCTTATTTTACAGCTGAAGAGATTGGGGCAAACTGAGGATAAGTGCCCAGCTAATCAGTGTCTGAATCTAGATTTCAACTCAGATTTCCTGACTTCAAGTCTAGTTAGGACTCTATCCACTCCCACCTTACTGACTGGATAGATTTGCATGTACACAGATATTGTGTCATGTGTCTCCCATTACAATTCAGGCTTTTTGAGGGGAAAGATCATGCTTTTGCTTTGCTTTGTACTGCTGGTGCTTAGCACGATGTAGAGACAGGTCAACAAGCATTTATTAAGCCTCAAATATGTACAGCAGAGTCACAAGAATAAGGGCCACTTCTGGCACATAGCAAATTTTTAATAAATGCTTATTGACTGACATTGCTGAAATTTTGAGAAAAAATCCACCTTGTTTTTGCCTCATGAATTCTTAATTTTTTGCCTCACCTTTATTACAAAGTAGAGAATAGCTGTGCCCTGTGTGCCATTGGCCCTTTCCTGTAGAATGAATGCCAGTATCAGTATCATGCCCCAAAGGGGAAAGGTCTAGGCCAGAAAAGTCTAAGGATTCTAATTGCCTCACCCACAGGGCATGACTCCCCTCCCTGATTCCTCCTTTGCCTGTCCTTTTCTCTGGTTGCAACTTTTGACCTGGAACAAGCTTTCTGTCTCCCTCAGACCACCCCATGACTGACCCTACCCTGAGGATGCTTTCCTCATAACAATGTTGGGAGATAAACAGTGAAAATGTCATCATCCCATTTTTCAGATGAAGAACTGAGGTTCAGTGACTTCCTCTTGGTTGCACAGCTAAAGTGGATTCAAACACAAGGTCTCCCTTTTTAAAAAATATTCTATTTCCTCCCAATGACATGTAAAGACATTTTTAAACATTCATTTAAAACCATTTTTGAGATCTAGATTTTCTCTCTCACTCTCTTATATCCCTTCCTCCCTTAGATGGTAAGAAATTTTATGTAGGTTATACGTGTTCAATCATGCAAAACATATTTCCATATTATTCACGTTGCAAAAGAAGATAGACCAAAAGAAAAAAAACATGAAAAAATGAAGTGAAAAATAGTCTGCTTTGATCTACATTTAGACTCCATCAGTTCTTTCTCTGGAGATGGAGAGCATTTTCATCATCAGTCCATCCTTGACTTGCATCACTGCACTGCTCAGAGGAGCTAAGCCATTCACAGCTGATCATCATACAGTGTCTCTGTTCTTGGGTACACTGTTCTGTTTCCGTTCATTTCACTTTGAACCTGAGTTCTCCTGACTTGGAGTCTCCATGACTATTCCAAAATAGGATGATAGAATGGAAGCTGAGTTGGGGAATCTTTTCTCACTGGGCCAGTAAAGCAAGCAAAGCAAAATGTTGTGGTAAAGTGAAGGGGCTGGGCTATCTTTGGTCCTTTTTGACAGAAGGTCCACATCTTTCCTAAGGGGATCCCTCCCTGTGTCCACTTTCCCACTGGTGGTACCCACACAAGAGAGAGCTCATTGGTGGTGTCTTTCAGAGACAATGGGCAGGATTAGATGTCAACCAACAGAAGAGAATACGACCGACTCTTGTGATATTTCTGTGGCTTCTCTCTCTCCTTTGGAAGGAAGAGATCTGTCCGTTTCTCCTTTTTGTCCTAAATGACAGTAAGTTTTGCATCCTGGGCACCAAGCCTTCCCTGGGAGCCAAAATAGGGGAAGATTCTGGCTGTTGTCACTCATGTAGATCAAATGGCCCATATGTTTGCACCCGAGGCGGAATTTTTACTCTGAAAGCTTCCACTTCGGTGTTCTTCTTTTGCTCACAGTTCTGCACACTGAACAGGGAGGAATCGAAAGAGACAGCTGGGGAGTTTTCTTTAGCTTCTCCTGACATTCTCTCTGTCTCATCAATCGAGCATTTCTTACCACACTCTTCTCTTTCTTTGTTTCATCCTGTTAAAGGTTCATGGATTCATCATGTTTAGAGCTAAAAAGGACCTAAAAGATAAGTTCCTTCGGCCCCTTGTTTTACAAATGAGGAAACAGACGGCCAGAAGTGACTTTCATTCATTCAACAAACATTTGATAATTGATCATTCTATTGGGGCCCCACTACCTAGTCACCCAAGTTTCCATCTTGGAGTCCTCCTTGACTCTCATTCATCCAACATATCTAATAAGTTGCCAATTCTTGGGGACGCTACCTCTAAAATATCTCTGGTCTACCTCAGTTTCTCTTGACTACACTTGTTTGGCTTCATCATCACTAGTCTGTACTAATGTAATAAAATCATCTTTCCTCACCAATCCATTCTCAACTCACCTACCTATGCAATATTCCTAAAGCACGGATATAACCAGGTCAGTGCCCTGCTCAATAGACTCTAGTGTTTTCCTCGTATCCCAAGGATCAATGCAACTCTTCTGTTTGGTATTTAGAGGCTTTTATGACTAGGTTCCAAACTTCTTTTCCAGTTTTATTATATAGTTCTCTATCTCATGTACTCTACAATCCAGCCAAACTGGCCTTCCTGCTGTCCTTTGTACATGATTCCTACCTACCTTTGTACAGACTATATGTATATATGGGTATATGTATATAATAAATATCAAGTAAATATATATGTTTCCATATAAATATATTTGTATATATGTGCACATATGTCTTTACATACCTAATACTATTAGAATGGCTGTAATCACATGTGGGGGTTTCATAAAGTATAATGGAAAGAAAATTGGCCTGGAATTGAGGCAATTTGGATTCCAGTTTCAGCTCGTCAAACTAGGCAATGTGACCTTGGCGAACATCTTTGGTTTCTCAGACCTTCAGTCTCTTCACTGGTTAAGTGGGTTGGATCACACAGTTTCTGTTTCCCCAGGCTAACATTCTAGCCTAAGGCTCTCTAGGTAGCTATAATTCCAGGGTTTAGGTTTAGCCTGGATTTTCCCCAGCTCAGGGAGCATTAATACACATGTTTTTCATCAACTTGAAATCAAGGACTTCAGGGGAAATTCCATTGCATCGGAAAAGTTCCACATAGTCCATTCAGTTTCCAGGATCACATTCCTCCTTCTCTGAATTAAATTTGAGATGGGCTGAACTACAGAAGACAGTTCTATGTTGTTCCCAGGTCCAGTAAATCAGAGGTAGGCAGGAAGGCAACATGTTCACTTACTAAATGTTCACTATGTGCCAAGCACATGCTACACATTGGTGATACAAATACAACCAAAAAGAAAGCTAACTCTTTTGTCCCCGAGGATCCTACCTTCTAACAGGAGAAAAATCACACCAAAAGGACCTGGAAAGGGGAAAGTGGAGATGGCTGGGGGCATGTTCATGGGGGTGTACTATTGGAATCCACAAAGTCAGAAGCACAGATGACAGCAGAACCAAATTTGACCAGTCCAGGTCTCTCTCTAAAATGCATTAGAAGGAACTTGCCAGTGGGAGAAAGAAGCAGATGTGGAAGACAGGTAATATTCCAGGGTAAGAAGGACCCAGATAAGACTAGGGCTGAGGCATAGTGTTGAAAGTTAGGAACATAGCCTGGAGGGGAATATTTCAGATCCAATCACAGTATCATTCAGGAGGACATCACATCCACCTATCAGTCACTTTGGGTCATTAGATAAGGAGTAATGAATCGGATCACAGAGGCAGAACAATTTGAAAACTTGAATCTATGTGTAAGTCACAGGGCTATCAAAAGTCAGACAGATTCTTTCTTAAATCAAAGCATAGAAAAATAGCTGAAGACCTAGGCTTCCTTGATCCTCTTAGATGTAGGTTAAACAGATAGAGTTCGAGTCACTAGGTCAACAGCGTAAGAGACATTTAAGAAGAAAATTTGAACTTGAGGTTGATGAGAGAGATGCTCAGATAGCTGAGTTTCTTGAATCATGAGGGTCAATTCTTTTTTTCTTATATTACTTTTTCTTTCTTTCTTTCTTTCTTTCTTTCTTTCTTTCTTTCTTTCTTTCTTTCTTTCTTCCTTCCTTCCTTCTTTCTTTCTTTTTTCTTTCTTTCTTTCTTTCTCCTTCCTTCTTTCTTTCTTTCCTTCCTTCCTTCCTTCCTTCCTTCCTTCCTTTCTTTCTTTCTTTCTTTCTTTCTTTCTTTCTTTCTTTCTTTCTTTCTTTCTTTCTTTCTTTCTTTCTTTTTTTCTTGGCAATCAGGGTTAAGTGACTTGCCCACAGTCACACAGCTAGTACATGTCTGAGGCTGGATTAGATCTCAGGTCCTCCTGACTTCAGGGCCAGTGCTCTATCTATTGAAGTCTGAGTCTAAGCCAAATTGTTTAATGAATAAAGTTAGTCCTTCCTGACATTGTACCCCTCACTTTTTGTGAGCTTTAAAAATATGATAGCTGCCTTTTAAAGACAAGGCTGTCATGTCTCAATCTCTCCCTCCTCTCACTCCCTGCCCCACCCCATGTAACTAAAAACAGTTAAGCAAAACAAACAAAAAACGCAAACCAACACACCATGTTTGATAGTATATGGCTCACTATGTACCTGCAGTTCACCACTTCTCTATCCCAGAGAATAGAATGGAATCTAGTCTTCTGAATTCTACCGGTAATCACATCCCCTTCAGTCTGGATGTTTCTCAGGATTGCTTTTCTACAGATCTTTCCATGCTTTTCTGAATTCTTCAAATTCATCATTTCTCATCATACATTTATACACCATAGTTTTGATCAGCCATTCTCCAAACAATGGATAACACTTATTTTTCCAGGTTTTTGCTACTATAAAATTGTCTCTACCAATGTTTTTGACAGCCTTCTTTCTGGACTCCTTCCCTTGCCAATCCTTCAATCACTCATTCAACAAGTGTTTATTTGCTATATCCTGAGCGCTGTCCTGTGTCCCATTGTCTCAGGGACTCTCGAGTTTCTTGGCTAACTGATTTGATGAATTAGATTGATACTGTGTGCATGAGTGCAGGCATTTTAAGATGTTACCTCAACAGTGTAACAGAGCAGTACCCCTTTTGGGGTACTATTCCAGCTTGTTTCATCTTCACAGGCCAAATCCCCAGGGATTGGCTACTACATTTGACCCTCAGGGTAACTCTGTAGGTGGCTACTTGGACTACTATAGCTCATGAACCCCCAGCAGTGAACTTCCCATTAACAATCAGCTAGTATACTCAATTAGCTCTTAGAAAAACCATTTACTAAGATGGTGTGGGAAGAACCATATTTGCTAAATATATCCCAACTATAAACCTGGGGTACATTCTCCCACAAATACTCATAGTTTCTATAGGAAGTCTATATGGACTTTAACTTAGATACAGGGAGGCACACATGGAATCCAACAGGTAGGAAGCAATACATGTGTGACAAAGGTAGCTCACAACTCCTCACATCTTTACCTAGCCTTATGTAGCCACTCTGGCAGGCAGGCCACTTGCCTAAGTTTCCAGGGTCCGCTTCTTTGCTGACCCCATACCCGGCTCTCTTCTCTGCTGTGACATGACACTCTCCCAGAAACTGCTCCAGACCCAGGCCAGCTATCTCCCAGTGTCTGCACCTGGTGAGTGTGTGGCTTTGCTTCCTGCTGGATGCAATATCTCTTGGAGTACCTGCCTTCTAAAATAGTTACTGGTCTTGAATCAACTTTTAAGGACTACATAAATATTAGTTGTCATTATTATTCCAATTATTTCCCTTTATTGGAATTAATTCTAATTAATATTAGAAAGACCCCTGAGGGCAAGGACTCTTTGCTTTTGTTGTTTACCCAGTGCTCAGCGTAGTGTTTGGAATAATGTGAGCGTTTAATTGATGCATTTTCATTCATTCATTCACTTCCCTTCTTTTCTGATTACATCCTCAAGATTCTTGGAAATAAGGACAGCTGGGTTCGAATGCTAACTCTGGACTTTTTTTGGACCAATTACTTGAAGTTGGAGCCACTCTCCACAAGGACTTAGTGTATGCAAATGGGAGAGTGAGCCCCATCCTTGCTATACCTTTTTACTAAATATCACTTATTAAAAGTTAATGGATATCAAATGGCTCATTGACATTGGAGGACCTCACTGAGTGAAAGTTTATGAGTGATAGGAACTCAGCTCCTTGGGGTTTTCCTCTTAGGGGAGCAGTAGTCAGTTACCTATTGGGGCTCCTGCCTATATGAATATGAGCTGCAAAAGTGTTCTGCAGACCTTAAGGCACAACATATAAGTATTCCTTCCAAATTGTGGGGGATTAGGGGTGTGATGCCCCTGGGATCTGAAAAATCTGCATAAAATTTTTGGGTCTGAATTTGTTTTTCTCTTATGGGATGTTTACAATACCCTATTGTAAAATTTAGGCTAAGCATTTGGTCATGGGCTGTATTATGCAATACTATCCATATAGTTTATACATTTCTGAGTTTCTACCTTTTTCAGTGTCAGTGATGGCCTTTGCATGTCCTCTGTGGTTTCCATAAAACTCCCCTCAAATTCCCATTTAATTTCTTATACCCACCTGCAATAAAATATGAAATGGAAAAGACCACTGTAAATGTCAGTTACTGTGGCTGATTCATCTCCTTGTGTGATATCACTTCTCTGAGCCTCAATTTATTTATCTATAAAATGGAGATTCTACTGCTCCCTCCTCTCTTATGGTTTCTGTGGGGAAAGTACTCAGAGAGCTTTGGAAATGCTGGTTAAATGAGTAAAGCTGCCAATTCTGGGGAGGAAGGTGGTGGGTTGGGAGTGAAGTCTAAGCAGACAGCAGCCTGAGGAACAGACAAACGAAGGGATGCCTGCTGCTGTCACTGTCACTGCCAAGACAACAAAGCTCTGGGAAGCCTGTCACTGTAGGAAGCTTGGGGGGGGGGTAGTGGGGGAAGAGAAGGGGAGGGAGAGAATGAGGGAGGCCAAGAGAAAGAAGGGAAAGAAGGAAGAAAGTAAGGGAAGAAGGAAGGAAAGGAAAAAGGAGGGAGGGGAGGAGAGAAGTAGGAAGGAAGGAGAGAGTGAGACAAAGAGAGGCAGAATGGGAGAGTAGTGCCTGTACTCAGCTATCCCTAGCAGATGGAAGATCTCTGTGCTTCTGTTTCATAGTCTCATACCCCGAATAGACCCTTGCTGACCAAGGCAGGCCAGAGCTGTCCATTGGGGGCTTGAGGCCACCACAGATGTGGGAAGCTGGGATCCTGCCAGCCTTAAAGCTCCATCAGACTCGTGGTTTCTGTGTCTAGTTCCACTTATCTGCCCTCCCTCCTTCCAGAGCGGGGACTTGAAATAAAAGCCTGCTTTCCTTTGCTATGTAAGGAAGGATTATTCACAAATGGTGTGAAAGGGATAGAACGCAGCCCCTAAAGTTGACATTCATCAGGTCTAGTTGTAAATATCAGAGCACTGGGAAAGTCCACCAAAGGCCTTGTAGTGGGGAGTCGGGGGGACGGAGTGGGGCTGGGGGGTGTATGTGTGTCACACCTTGGCCTGGGCACTGATCAGTTATGTGACCCTCTCTGGGCCTCAGTGTCCACATCCCCATGGAACATGGTGACAATGATGCCAAAACAACTGACATGCTCAACTCCAGTGCTTAAAAGGAGGCCTCCAGTTAACTTATCTTAACTGACAGAAAGGGAGGCTTAAGTCTACCATGAGACAACAGAGGCAGAGCCTTGGGGTTAGGCCCAACAAGGGAAGGATATCACAAGAATGTCAAGAAGGCCTCAGTCTTCAGGCCAGAGCAGAGGGAAGAAAACAGGTACATGGGGGTATGTGGGAGAGGTGGACCTTTGGATTTGGCACATCTGACATCATCAACCATCTGTTTCTCCTCATAGGTCCCAGGAGCCTGGATCTAAAGCTGGCCAGGGCTTTAGAAACCAGCCCCTTCATCTTATAAATCAGGAAAGTAAGGCCCATCCTATTTGGTGGCCGAGTGACTTGACTAGGTCCTACAGAGACTTCTAGGAGTAAGCGACAGAATGTAGTTTCTCTGATTTTAAATCCAGTGTTTTTCCACTAGATCATGCTGGCAGCTGTACAGCTGTACAGCTGTACAGACCCCTGCAGACCTGAGAGGCAGCAAGAATGTTGGGCTTGGAGTCACAGGACCTGAGTTCCAAACCTAACACTGTGACTTGGAGTCACAGGACCTGAGTTCCAAACCTACCTCTAATACTAGCTGTGTGACCTTGGGTAAGTCCCAGCCTCTCTGAACCTCTGATTGTTCCTTTGCAAAATGAGGGAATTGGACTGCTTGATATCTTTCTTTCATCAATTGGGTTGTTCAGGTGTGTCTGATATTTCATGACCCCATTTGGGGTTGTCTTGGCAAAGATGCTGGAGTGCTTTGCCATTTCCTTCTCCAACTCATTTGACAGAGGAGGAAACTGAAGCAAATAGGGTGAAGTGACTTGCCCAGGGTCACACAGTTAGGAAGTGTCTGAGGCTGGATTTGAACACAGGTTTTCCTGACTCTAAGCTAGGCACTCTACTGGGTCACTAAGCTGTCCCTAAATCAAAGAGTTTGGCTCTAAACCCTTGAGATGAGGCTAGCCAAGGGCGATGACTTTTATCAGAAGGTGGTTGGAGTCTCATTTGGATGTATCTGAATGGTTTCTCATCTCCCCCATCACAGAGAGGGAGACATTTGATGTTAGCTGGTTACAAAAGCTGGCTTGGCCATTTCTCTCATGCTATCTAGAAGTTTCTAGATATTTTCAGAAAAGCATAGAGAGAAAGCCAGAGAGATTGGTTCCAAAATACCAGAGAGGTTCTCTGGACTTTCCCATGATTACCTCTGGGAACCTCGGAGCAGAAAAACCTAGAACTATGAACTCTCAGCTTTTTACCCCCTCCTCTATCCCTCCCCCACAACTCAGCGATCTTTCCTCCAGTGCCTCATCTCCAGCTGCTTTTCTTTACGAGAAAAGCTCTTTATTTTATGATTACAATTTCCCTCTTGGATACAAACCACATCAGTGCTTGGCCAAAGGACAACTTTTAAGAGGAGTCAAATGAGAAAAGGAATCTCATAATTTGTCATTTCCTTTGCTCGGAAATCCCAGCTTCCACAGAGACTTTCTCATCAAAAGTTAGCCTCCAGAGGGGTAAGGCAGCTTGGACTTTCCAAGTTTGTAAAAGTGGTTTTATTAGTCAATCAACAAGCATTCATTAAGCACCTACTGTGTGCCAAGCATTGTGCTAAGAGCTGAGGCCCTTCCCCCCAAATCCTCCAACCACAGAGTTCCTGTTCTTGAAAATATTCAACCATTATGGCTGTTCTTACCATCTTACTCTTCTCATCTTTTTCTGACAGAGGTCAGAGAGAAACGGTCTTGGAAGAAGCTGTTGTGGAAGAATACTTGCATCTTTAACGTAAAGGGAGGTAAGATGATTCAGTCACCTGATAAATAGTTAATAAGCACCTACTATGTTCCAGGCATCTATTAAGTGCCAGGGATACAGGAGAAGCAAAAGACAGTCCCTGCCCGCAAGAAGCTCATAATCCAACGGGAGAATAAATAAAGAAATATGTACAAATGAGCTATTTACAGAATAAATAGAAATAAATAATTACGAGAGGGAAGAGGCTAGAATTAAGAGGGGTTGGGAAAGACTTCTGTTCAACTGTGTCCAACTCTTTGTTGGACCCCATTTGGGGCTTTCTTGGCAGAGATACTAGAGTGCTTTGCCATTTCTTCTCCAGCTCATTTAACAGATAAGGAAACAGAGGCAAACTTCGCAGGGTCACACAGTTAGTAAGTGTCTGAGGTCCATTTGAACTCAGATCTTCCTGAGTCTAGGTACAGCGCTCTATCCACTGGCTCACCTGGCTACCCTTTGGGAAAGACCAGAAGACTGCTTTTCTGTAACTGAATACAAGTATTGGTGTCATTATCAATGATATCATCAATAGTAGCCATAATAACTGACCTATATATCGTAATTTGAGGTTTGCCCAGTACTGTACATCCATTATTTCATCTGAGCCTCAAAATCTGAGTCTCTTGCAAGGTAGTTATTACATATGTTATCATTAACCCCATTTGACAGATGAGGAAAAGAGGGTTGGGGCAGTTGTTACCTGCTCAAGATCCCCAGCCAGTCATTATTCTGAGGCAGGACAGGAACCCAGGTATTCCCAATACTATGCACCACACAAAACTGGAGAGTGTAACTTTTTCTCTTCATGTACAGCTCATAAAGTTTTACTCACAATAGTAGAGGTGAGATTCAGAAACAAAGACTCTATCCCAAAACATGTATTGGCAATACACGAATCTCCAAGGTCTCTTCCAACTTTCCCAACCCCAGCCTCCCAATGGGAGACAATCGTCTCCAATTCATGTTGCACATATCTTGTTTATACAAAGTTGTTGTGTATTGTCTCACCTAGAAAGCAGGGTCTGTTTTTCTGCCTTTCTTTGTAGCTACAGTGCCTGGCACACAGTAGGTGCTTAATAAACGCTTGCTCAATATTAGTATAATTCAAGAATCGGGACTGGTTGTTTCATGGCTGTTCTCTCTCTCTTCAGTTTGAGACTTAGCCTTTCCAGGATTTTGCCTTTAAAAAGGCAAAAACAAAAACAAACAGCCAGTTTTGGGAGATTGTGAGTTCTAGTTTACTAGAAATCTCCAACATCTGTCAGGTACATGGTAGAGTTTGGGCCAGCTGGCCTGATAGGTAATGAAAATAACAATGATAGCTCCCATTTACACAGCACCTGTTCTGGGCCGCACACTGCACTAAGCACGCCCTTTACAGTGATCTCACCTGACCCTCACAACTACCAAAGGAGGCAGGTGCTCTTGTTATCCCCCTTTCACAGGCAAACAGAGGCTAAGTAACCTTCCTAGTAAGTAACTGAGACTAGATTTGAGCTCAAGTCTTCCTAATTCCAGGTCCAGCTCTCTGTGCACTGGGCCACCTACCTAACTATTGGTCCCGCCCTAATTGAAATTCTGTGATTTCAAAGTTAGTTGGGATAATCTCACAGTGCAGAGACTCCCAAGACTCCCAAGAACCTTCATAAAGCTCCCTGGCTTTTTCCATAGATATCTGACTGATGACTCTTAGAATGGGAGTCCCTGGAAGCCCAATTTTGGCTTGCCTATCTTTTCATCTCTCCCAGGCCTTGGTATAGTACGTATGGTACACATTAAATTACTTTGTTGAGTGGCTGCATTTTTAAAAAAGGACTACACTGAAGCCCAACCTTGAGTCAATGGTCACCAGGGAAAGCTTGTTCCACACTTGTGGGATTTGGTTAATATTGTCTGGTAAATCTGGTAAAAGAGACCATGCAATGTCATGTTTCTAAGGCTATAGGCTTTATTTCTAGTTCCACAAAGAAACTGCTGATTAACAAATTACTTAAATTCAACCTTACTTTTTCAATGAAAGGAAATTTTTTTTCTCCTTCCCATCTCTCCATCTTGAAGGGAAAAGAGAAAAAGAAAACCAACTCTTGTAACAAACATGCATAATTCATCTATGTCCAAAAAGACACGTCTGATTCCTTGTATGGCGTCCATCCATCACGTCTCCTTCAGGAGGGGAGCACCACTCTGTATCATTGGCCCTTTGGAGTCATGGCTGGTTATTGGGATGATCAGAGTTCTTGCATCTTTCAAAGCTGTTTGTCTTTATGATATGATTATAGAATAAATTGTTTTCCGGGTTCTGCTCAGTTCACTTTGCATACAAGTCTCCCCAAGTTTCTCTTCATGACTTCTTTTTCATTATTATTAGTTTCTTTGTTTTCAGTTTTCTACATTCACATCCATAAGTCTTAGATTTTCTCCCCCTCCCTACTCACTCCCTCCCCGAGACAGTACTCATGACTTCTTACAACACAATAGTATTCCATTATATTTATAGATCATCATTTTTCTGATCATTCCCCTACTATTTCCATTTCTTTACATCCTCAAAAAAAGGTGTTATATTTTTGTGCATATGGGTCCTCTATTTGTTCTCACTGGAGGCAAAAGCCTAGTAATAATCTTGCTGGGAGAAAGGACAGACACAGTTTAGTACCTTGTGAGAGCATAGTTCCAAACTGCTTTCCAGAATGACTAGATCAGCTCACAGCTCCACTGGTTAATGAATTGATTAATAAACTGATGTCAACCTAAAGGGAAAGCCTCTTGCAGGAACTTCTCCAGGAAGTAGAGATGTCCAGAAGAAGTCTCTAGAAGAGAGATCTTCAGAGAAGTCTCTTTTAGAGAGGTTTCCTTGATTCTCCAGAAGGAAAATCTCCCTTGAGACTGCCTAGATTATATCAAGGTCCTGTTACTTCTAGTTCAGAATGGGGGATTCCTGGGTCTTTTGGTACCCCCAATGTGGGGCAAGGGAGTTCCCAGAAATGGAGGAGTCTAGAGAAGGATGAGCACATCTAGAACAGAGGCAGCCTGTGGTAAATGAGCTTTGAGGAATTGAGAGAGACATTTTCTGCATTACTAAATACATGCTAACAGATTTTTAGGGAAACAAACAAAAAAGATATTGCCCTAACACACCCAATAAAAAACCAGATATCTCTCTTGGGCCTCTGTGTGACTTTTCTCTTTTCCTTGCTTTGAGATTGCAGCCAAGCCCTTACTTTCAAGTCTATTTTCAAAAAAATTAGTTCTTCTATTTGTTGTACCCCTTGACTCCCAAGACCAGCAGTACCTTCTTCAGGATGATTTATAGAGGGAATAAATAAGAAAAAGGTCACACTATTGTAGAGAAAGATGCCAGGAGCCATCACTTCATTTTCCAACTTGCTATACATACTGTGTTATTATTAGGGCAGAGGGCAGCACAGGCTAGACATAGGAAGAACGTTTTCACAAGAAAACCAGGGGGCACCATTCAAGAAGCTTGGCAGTAATTGGGTGATTTGCAAGGGTAGAGCAGGTGTTCTTAAAGGGGTGGGGAAATAGTTCCAAACTTTGCAGCCATGTCTGCTATAATTTGCAATTAATCAATATTATTAATTAAATAAATGGATTAAATAATTCTCTAATACATTAATGTATGGAGACATTGGCATGTACATGTATATGTTTATATACATATACACATACACACACATATATGTATGTATGTATCACTCCACTCATATGGCCCTCACCCTAGTTCTGACGTCTATTATCTCTTATCTGGACTATTCTAAAAGCTTCCTATCTGTGTCCCTGCCTCTAATATCTTCCTGCCCCAGAGTCCAACTGTTGCTAACAGTCACTCCAGGACAAAGGACTACACTATTCTCCCATGCAAAAACTCCGCGACTCCCCATTGCCTTTAGGACATAAGGAACGTTTTGTCGCTTGGAATCCAAAGCCCTTTACAATTTGGTTCAAGTCAAACCAGCTCAATTTCACCTTGTTTCCATTTATACACTTCACATTCCAGTCCCCTGGACTCCTGGCAGTTCCTGAAAAAGACATGTTTTCTGCTTCCAGTCTGTTTCTGGCCACTGCACGTTTATCCAAGGTTATCCCACAGCTCAGAGTGTAGAATCCTTCTTTGTCATTCAAGGTTCACCTCAGGGGTCTCTGCAAAACTTTCACTCAGAAAGATAGTGGAAAGATGTGGAGAATAATGGGAACAATGCTCCTGGCCTCTTGGGCCATGAGCCGGGAAAACAGGTTACTGAGTGACAGCTCTGGACACCTTTTTGAGCCCCTGTCCCAACCAGTGACCGGGGCAGAAGAGCAGACAGTGTCAGAATGCATTCAATGGGTGAGAGTTCTTTCCACTTGGGGTTCAGTGGCATTGTGGCCCCCAAGTTCAGTTGTGTTTGCCTTGTTTGGAAAGAGCTGTTGTTCAGGGTTGTTTGCTAAGCTGACCATAGCATGGTGGGTTCCCAAGTTACCAGAGAAGGCTGTGGCCAGAGGTCTGTGGGTACTAGACAGTTTAAAGTGGCAACCTCATGACTGGCTGAGGGAATGGATCAGGGATGGGTTAAGCTCTGTCTTTTCTCTCAGCTGGGCTGTTACCAGTTCAAATTCAACCCATTCTTTTGGGAGTTGGGAGAGCTTGGTGACTTTTGAATGGTGACTCCAAGACATCTGTCCCTTCCTGACTCCTGGTTGGGTAGCAAAGGCAAAGAATAAGACTGGATTTAAATGTTGCCTCAATCATTTACTAGCTACATGACCATGGGCAAGCCTCGGTTTCTCTATTTACAAAATGGAAATAGTAATAGCTTCAGTATCTCTCTCCCAGGTACTTTGGGAATCCAGTTATCACTTCATAGTGCCATGGTAGGTCTATGTGTTAGAACTAGAAGTAGCCTCTTAAGATTATATAGTCCAACTCCCTCATTGTTTTACACACATGTAAATACAACATACAACACACATGTGACATATATAAATGAAACCTAAACACATGTAACATACATGTACGTGTGTGTCTCCACTGATAGAATGTAATCACTTGGAGGGCAATGATGGCTTTGTTTTTAGGACCTGGCTTCATGATAAGCTCACAGTATGCACTGAATAAATGTTTATTGATTGCTTTTACAGATGAGTAAACTGAGGCCCAGAGAAGAGAGAGTCACACAGGAAGTAAGTCTGGGACTCAAGTTCTGATTCTCAGATTCCAAATCCAAGGGTCTTTCTGCTTCATCACACAACCTCTTCTGGGTTCATATGTTTCTGGGGCACTTTCCTGGGGAGTTAATTGAGGAGGGATTAGTATAGGAAGAAAGGGTGGCATGACCAGATTGCCATGGTTCCGTCCTGCCCATCCCATCTTCGCCCTCCACAGGGTCCCCTTAATGCAGCTGGGGAACAGGGGAGCAGAGGTAGGGGACAACCCTTCTGCATTCCCCCAGTGGTCAGCAGTCTTTCCTTCTTCAGATCATCTTGTGGATATTTATGTGCTCACACAATGGATCCTACTCATTCCCGGTAGAATGGAAGATTCTAAGGCAGGAACTCTTGACTACTTTAGCCTTTGCATACCCAGTGCCTAGTACAGAGCCTTGCATATGCTAAGAGCTTAATAAATGCTTGTTGGATTCTATTGAATTGGAAGGGATCAAGGGAAACACTAGACTGACTCTGCTACATGCTAGATTTGGCTTCTTCCTCACGGAGGAGAGTTAGGTCAAGTAGAACAGATGGTCCAAGGCCTGAGGTCTTCCCCACAGAATTTAGAGATGGAAGGGACCTTGACTGCCATCTATTCCACCATCCTCACCAGAACACACTTGAAAATTGGCCATTCAGATTCTGCTTGAAGACTTCCAATAAGGGAGAACCCACTGCTTCCCGTGACAGCCTATGCTACCCATGGGGGGGCCCTCCTAGAGGCGCCAGATTGGTGTCTCTGGGTCCCCTACCCATTGCTCCTGGTATTTCCTTTTGGGGCCAAACAGTTCAAGTGGAATCTTTGAGATGATTTCTTTCAGAAAAAGAGGGACATTGCCATACTTGCCCCATCTTGCATTTGAGAAATTGATTTTTAAAACTCAAATGTAAGGCTTTACATTTGTTTCTAATAAGGTTCATCTTACAGATTCAGCTCAATGCCTAGGACCTGTCAAGATCCTTGTGGATCCTGACTGTCATCCAGCATTCAGATCTCCCTCTCTTCTTCTTACCTCCTAATTAAGCAAATTGGAGCAAGGCAATTTTTGTCTTTAGGCAAAATTAATTCATAGAACCACAGAATGCCTCTTGGGCATTCACTGAATTTTTAAACTGACTAATGGACTGATTTCAGCATTAAAGAGAGAGAAAGTTGCCAGCAGCTGCAGCAAAGTGATTCTGACATCATGTCAGGACTGGACAAGCATTGTTTGTGTAAGAACAATAGGGGTGCTTTGGGAAGGAGGCAGGGACAGCGCTTGGAACAATGCCCTCCAGTGTCTGGCAGGGGCCCATCCTAGTTGTGTGTCTGGAAGCGCCTGTTGGTAGAACTTTTCATGATAATAGAAGGCATATTCAGGATTTCTCCATAGTGAGACAACAGTTCCTATAGTGTTAAAATTCATTCCAGAGGTCAGATAGAAAACCAGCTGCATAATGACTGAGCATGATCATCAAGGGGCAATGTGATGGGAAAGAACACTGGTCAGATAGTCTAGTCCCAGGCTCTACATCTGTCTCTGCCACTAACTAGCTATATGACCGTGAGCAAATCATTCTACTTTTTGATAGGATCTCAGTTTTCTTACTTGTAGAATGAGGGACTTGAACTAAATGCTCTCTAAGGCCCCTACTGGAAATCTCTTTTCCTATGAAACGTGTAGGTGGTGGCTCCATAGTATGGGAGGTGTGGATTGCCCTTAGAAGCATGTGTTCTGACCATAAATGTTCTTTACATGATCTGTCTCAGAGGTATAGGAGTGTCCCAATCTCCTCAGTGATGGTGTATGTATTTGTGGTATATGTCCCATGTTTATGGAAAAGGTTTTTATTCAAATGATGCCCAATTTCATCCTCCCATGTTCCCCTCCATTGTAATAGGTCTTTCATGCCTCTTCATGTGAAATAATTTACCCCATTCTATCTCTTCCTTCTGCACCCAGTATATTCCTCTTTCTCATTTCTTATTTTTTTATGTCACTCCCTCAAATTCACCTTATACCTATACCCTCTGTCTATGTATATTCCTTCTAGTGGTACTATTAGTGGTACAATTTTTAAGAATTACAAATATCATCTTCCCATTTATAGATGTATACAGTTAACTCCATTGAATCCATTATGTTCTATTTTCCCTTTTTATCTGTTTATGCTTTTCTTGGGTCCTTATAATGAAGATCAAATTTTTGGTTTAATTCTGGTCTTCTCTTTATGAAAGTTTGAAATCCTTTTACTTCATTGCTTGATCATTTTTTCCTTTGATGTATCATGCTTAATTTCATTGGGTAAGTGCTTCTTGGTTTTAGTTCTAGCACCTTTGCCTTCCAGGAATCACATTCTATGACCTTTAATCTTTTAATGTTGCAGCTGCTAAATTCTGTGTAACCCTGATTGTAGCTCCCTAATATTTGAATTGTTTCTTTTTCACCACCTGTAGTATTTTTTCCTGATAGTTCTGAAATTTGGCTATCATGTTCCTTGGAGTTTTTATTTTGGGATCTCTTTCCTGAGGTGAATAGTGGATTCTTTTAATTCCTATTTTGCCTTCTGGTGTCAGGACATCAGTGCAGTTTTCTTTGACAATTTCTTGAAAGATGCTGTCCAGGCCCTCCTTTTGATTATGACTTTCAAAGATTGTGACACTGCCATTTTCCAGGTCAGTTGTTTTTCCCATGAGGCATTTTACATTTAAAAGAAAATGTAAATTTTTTTGTGAATTTTTTTCATTATTTTAATTTGTTGGATTCATTCTTGATGTTTCATAGTGTCATTAGCTTCCACTTGCCCAATTCTAACTTTTAAGTTGTTTTCCTCAATTTGCACTGTTTTTTCTATTTGACCAGTTGTACTTTTTAGGGAGTTGCTTTCTTCAGTGGATTTTTGTACCTTGTTTTCCATTTGCCTGATTCTACCTTTTAAGCAGCTGTTTTCTTTTTCCAAGCTGTTGACTCTTTTTTTCATAATTCCCTTGCATCACTCTCATTTCTTTTCCCCGTTTTTCTTCTACCTCTCTTATTTGATTTTAAAGCTCCTTTTTGAGCCCTTCCACATGTTCTTTGCTTTGAACTAATTACACCCTCTGACTGGCAAGGGTAAACACATTGTTGGGGGCTCATGAACTCTAGTATTGAGAGGATGTGAATTGACAAAGTACTCTAAACCTAGAACAGCTTATCTGGGGTGCTCATGTGCAGGTATGACAGTGATTCCAGGTATTAATATCTGTTATGATCCCACAAAAGTACAATTAAGGAGGTCCAACCTGAGGTCAACAACCAATTGACCTTCTCCAAAGGCATTTTTTAGCTGTAACAACATCCTGAGCTCACCTCCACCCCCACCCAAGATATGCTTATTTCACATACACCTAATGACCAGTTATTAGTCATTGTGGGTCTGCATCCTGGCAGAACAAGGTTTGAAAAGCTTCTCTTTCCCAGGTAAAATAATTTTAGGATGAGACTTCTAAGTCTTTAGGTGACAAGAGGAGGATATTAGTGTTTATATGGTGCCAGCTATGTGCCAGGCACTTTACAAACATGATCTTATTTGATGTTCCTAAAAACCCTGCAATTATTATCATCCCCATTTTACAGTTGAGGAAATTGAGGCAAATAGAGGGAAAGTGACCTGAGAAAGCATCTCATGGAAGCCCTCAGGAGGGCATCCCAATTCATGTTTTATCACCCAATGACCAAGAAATACTTCCTAATGGCCAATTCAGATTTCTTGTGGGTCTCATTGAATTCCATGTCCTCTTATTGGGTTCACTTTAAATAAGGAGGCAGTGGGGTTGGTAACTTCCTCATGAAAACTCTGTCTTTATTTGAAGATAATTAAGTTACCATTTGGCCATCTCTCCTCCTGATTTCCCCCTGAAATTACCTGTATTTAGTTTAAATTTTGTTTATATTTTTCCACTGATAGAAGGTGATCTTGAGGGCAAGAAACATTTCATTTTTCTTTGTATCCCTGGCATTTTGTACAGTGTCTAATACACAGTAGGCACTTAGTCAAACCTAGTCGATTGAGTGATAGTACCATCCCAGGGAAAGATCTCCCTTCTCCCAATGCAGTTAGAAAAGGTTTGAAGGTAAAGGCTAAGCAGCTGTCCCTTCTTCTATCCTTCACTGATTTAGTTCTTCCCAGCTTCCCCACACACTGTATGGCACTCAGTGAGAGTCAAGTCAAAAGCATGCTATTGAAAAAAGACAAAAGGGCCTTTTTTTCTCATCCAAAAACAATAAATTGAGAGCATTGTCTTTTCCTGCAGCTTGAGTTTCAAGTCTGTAGGCTCTTCCTCAGTCCCCTTGGGCTATAGTGACAGGCAGCCCCACCTTGCTGCCAGTCCTGACCAGAATCCTAAGCAGTGGCAGCCCCTCATCAGGGCTTCAGGCTCCCTCTGGCAGGAGCCCTCCCCCACCTCCTCTGAAGGCTAGGTTTAAAAACCTTCCCTGGGAATTGCCTTTCCTGGGTGTGCTAAGCATAGGGGAGGTGGTTCCAGTTCTATGGAAACTGGCACATGGGGGTGGATTTGAGATTGGTGCCAGCCAACCCAATAAGGCTTCTTCCTTTCCTTTTCAGGAAGGTATGTCCACTAAGGGTGTTATTTTCCCAGTAGTGGAGATGAGTTTGTGTCCAACAATTCAAGCAACCACACTCACTCACCCACTTGTCCCTTCTATGATGGTGACAGTAGAAATACCATGAGAGTTGGCCATGGCCAGAAGCAGAGCAGAGAGAGCGTTTGTGGCCACCTTTAAGCAACAAGAATAACGGAATCAGGATCTTAGGTCTAGAGCTGGAAAGGAGGGCCAATACCCATCTGAACCATTGTACAGGTGAGGAAACTGAGACCAGCCTCTGACACATTGGCTGTGTGACCCTGAATAGATAATTTCTCCAGCACACCAAAATGATAAGTCACAGGCAAGGTGCAAACCTCCATTGGTAGAGGGTGTTTCCTCATCTGGGAGTTCCCTCTCTCAGTGACATCACAAATCCACTCCCTCTCCCCAGTGCCTAGTACAATATCTGGCATATAGTAGGTGCTTCATAAATACTTTTTGAATTGAATGGTTCACTTCCACTAACAGGGCACTCCCTTCAGCCCAACAGGTATACACTATGTACTCAGTACTAGGCTTATAGATCATCCCTTTAGAAGTGCAAGGGAACCTGGGTCCATTGAGCTCAACCCTTCATTTTACAGATGAAGAAACTGAGGTTTAAAAGGTTAAGTGACTTGTCCAAAGTAGCTTGATATTTGTCTCCCCTCCCTGAGAAGGGGCAGTGTCTTATGGCCTCTCCTGTCACAGAGCCTCATGTCCTAAGGCCTGGCAATCCCCCTTCCCCATCTGAATTGCCTCAGGTCTGCCTTCATTAACCAACCTGCCTCTACCTCTTCCCTAATCAGGAGTTTCCTCTCACTGACTTGGGAAAAGAGGGTCAGAAGGGATGGCAGTAGGGGGTCTTGTGACAGAAGAGTTCAAGCTGGCCCTTTTGAGCAGCTCTCCCCAGAGGTCAGGGAGTAGAGCAGAAGACCCTCAGATGGTAACAAACATGGCAGCCAGAGAAGATATTCCTCCAGCTCCCTGAACAGATGGACAGAGCACCAGGGGAGGAAGCTTCCACAAAGCTCCTAGAGAGTCCATAGATACCCTGTCTGCTGATTTCAGCATCCCCACCCTCAGCTTATTCAAGGTTCTGCCTCACTAATGGACAAGATGGGAATCCTAATTACATGCAAAGAAGGAGATGTTGTGTCAGTGTTTCCTATGTCTTCCAGCCTTTGTTAACAAGTGGTTGCCCTTGTATCTGATTGCATACAGGTATGGCTTAAATAACTAACATTTTAATTCTGGGATTAGTACAAGATAACTGCATGTAGAAAATTAAGTTCATGCTATCCACATCCAGAGAAAGGAATGATGAATGCAGATTGAAGCATACCATTTTGGCTTTTTTTTTTTCCTTTTTGGTCTGTTTCTTCTTTCACAACATGACTCATATGGAAATATGTTTTACATGATCGCACATATATAACCTAGATCACATTGCTTGTTGTTTTAGAAAAGGGGGAGGGAAGCGAGAAAAATTTGGAATTCAAAATTTAATTTAAATGAATGTTAAAAAATTGTCTTTACATGTATTACAAAAAAAAATACGCTATTTTTAAAAAAAGAAAGGAAGTCCATGATCCTGTTCATGAAGGCATAGAATGCACCAAGAAATAGCAGACATTTTATTGCGACCTTAGAATGTGATTTCCCTGTGAGCAAGGGCTGCCTCAGTTTTTATCTGAGTATCCCCAGTACCTAGTACAGTGTCTGGCACACAGTAGGAACTTAATAAATGCTTAGTGATTGACCACAAATGAACACCTTATCCAGTGAAAAAGGGTAGTTTATTCACATCATAACTTTTAAGCAATGAAATGCTCATTCTATGGGTGAGATGCTTGAGATAATACGTAATATTTATGGCTATTTGGGGCAAGACTAAAATGTACATGGAGGTCATCTAGTCCAATTTTCTAATTTTTCAGATAAAGTGAGGCATAGGGAGAGGAACTAATTTTTTCAAGGTTACACATGCAGTGAGTTCAGGATTTGAACTCAGGATCTTTGACTCTGTCTAGTGTCCTTTCTACTATATCTTACAGCCTAATATAGTCTCATCAGTTTTTTTATGGGTGAGGAAACAAGAGTCCAGAATCCCTTGTCAGAGGTCACACAGGTAGTAAGTAGGAGAGGTAAGGTGAGCTCGGCTTCTTTAACTACAGGTCTTGGACTCTTTTTCTTGGACAATATGGCCTCATTGAGTCCAAGTCTTCTCATCTTTTTTCTTTTTTTTTTTCAGATGAGAAAACAGAGGCCACAAGAGTGTAATTCTTGAGATTTAGGTGCCCATAGGATATTTGGATAGATATGTACTCTAGGCAAATGGGGAAGATTATGGGAAGTGCGAAAGAGCCATGGGAATGAATAAGGTCACAAAAGGAGAGAGGACACACACACACACACACAGCAGGACCATGGACAGACCTCCCTATTATTGCCTATGGCCATGGGAGGGAGGGAGAAGAAAAAGAAATAAAGGAAGCTCCTAATCTGAGATTCTCTTCTCTCGTCTATCCTCACTCCCCAGTCCACATCTGCCTTCCTAGCACTACCGAACTAGAAGTACCCTCAAGTCTCATGCACCATAGCATCCTCAGGATGTTTGGGAAGTTGTGTGATAAATACTCCAAGAATTCCATGAGGGAAGAGATGAAGAGGGGAGCCACCAACACCATCTGTTACTAGGTATCTATGAAATGGGTGCTTCTAGTCACTTGCCCTTGTAATGGAGCAGAGAAAGGGTGTGGCAATTCCAAACAAGCTGATTATGAAGTCACACACACACACACACACACACACACACACATGCACACTCAAGCATCTTCTGGGTCTCTTTCCCCAACAGATTGAGCTTTTCAAATATGTTTTAGATCAACCCCACCATAAATTTTCTTTTACCTAAAGAGATCCCTAACAAAGAGCAAGGGATCCAAGGGACAGCTGGAAGGTGGTCTGGATGTGTGCTGGGTGCAGGGAAGGCAATTCGTTTCTTTCCTCTTTCCCTTTTTGGACTGGATCTCTGACTTCATTGATGCGGACCATTCTCCCAGTGCAGACTGGCATCTGCTCTGGAATTTACGGTCTGAGAGAGTTGTCTTGGGGCACTAGGGAGCTGGGTGACTTATCTAGGCACATCCGTAGCTGGCTCCCAAACCACTTTCTTTTGTAATCTCAAAGATTCAGCATTCCATTGCCATGGATTTGCCTTCCACTGATAAAGATGGCATCCCCTCCACCCACTGACAAATGGCTTCCTAGTCAAAATCATCATTCCCTGGCAGTCAGCATTTTGGAAAGGAGTCTCTCCAAGCCCAATTAGGGTGATTATCAGACCACAGATGCATTGTCAATCTCTTGGTACGTTTCTAATTTTCACTAAAAGCCATACCATGATGACCCATGGGAGAAAGACTGGAGGGATGAGACAATCTCCACAGTGGATACTTGTGCGTTCACAGGATTTAGGGTTGGAAGGACCCTTTAGGGACCACAGACCTAAAGTTGGGAGTCAGAGACCATTTAATCTGAACTTTTCATTTAATAATGAGGAAACTGAGACACAGCTAGTGAGTGTCTGAGGCATGATTAACAGGTCTTCCCAATTCCAAATCCAACATTCTATCCACTGGTACCGCCCTGCAACAATCTGAACCATGGTCCTCTAGCTCCCTAGGACTCTTCCTTGAATAAAGATAGGTCATTGAGAATATCTGGGAGGAAAGTCCAATTCATGGCAACAAGAAATTGTTGCTGAGTCATGTCCAAGTCTTTGTGACCCCATGTGAGGTTTTCTTGGCACAGATACTGGAATGGTTGGCCATTTCCTTCTCCAGTGGATGAAGACAAACAGAGGTTAAGTGACTTGCCCAGGGTCACACAGCTGGTGAGCCTCTGAGGCCAGATTTGAATTCAGGTCTTCCTGACTCCAGGCTCAGCACTCTACTCACTGAGCCACCTAGCTCCCTCCAATAAGATGATAATTATAATAATAATTGCCATTCCTGTGGCATCTTAAAGCTTTCAAGGCACTTCTAAAAGGTCATTTATGATACTCCCATGTGTTAGGCAATACCCATGTTATATATGAAGAAACAGGCTTGGAGTAGTTGATTGACTTACACACAGTCACATAGCTAAGTAAGGGTCTGGTACAGAATTCCAATTCAGGTCCAAGTGCAGCATATTTTCCACTACATCATGTAGGAAGACAGGCCACGGTGATCCTGGAGTTGGCGGCAGTGAGGGCACCTGGCAGGAAGGTTGAAGTGTTGGGTCCCCATTCTCAGGCTCTGGGGCTCCCCAAGGTGTAGTGGGGAGGGCAGCTGACCTAGTTGGCGCTTCAGCAATCCCCTTGGCCCTTCCTTCCAATACATTTCTCTTACTGTACTCTGCAAATTTGGAAGTAAAAGCCTGCTCTACACTTGGAACCTTCCACAGTGGCCCCTAAGCCTTCTTCCTGGGGACAGAAAGGCTGATGAAGCAGCCTCAGAGAAGCACTCAGCAAGGAGGCAGAGCACGTGGCCACACAGACACTGGGAGTCATTGGATCCAAGCATCGGGTCAGGTGAGTCCATAATCAAAGGCCTTCATTGAGTTAGCAGCCACTCAGTAATTCAGCAAACCTGTCAGCCTGGTTCCTCCCATAGCTTTGCAATATCTCAGGAGAGAAGTCAGGCAGGTCTGAAAAAAGCCTATCCCTTATCTTCTCCGTGGGTCCAGCAGGTCTGGCTGATTTGGCTTCAGGCAAAGTGGAGAAGGAAAATGGCTTACGCCATGCGTATGACCCTCAGATAAGGAAGTGGTGCATGGCCAGTCAGCCACACACAGCTGGGCTTTCTTCAGAGTGGAGTTCTCCAGTGGGAGCCCTGGGAACCTTGGAACCTTGGCTGGGAGATGCTTATCGAAAAGAATCCAAGTTTCCATTTAAACATACACACCCATACATGCCCACACAAATTCCTACACTCCTGCCTTCTTGGATTTTGAAGTGACCTATATATTATGGATAAGTCTTTCTATGTGAAGGCTGACCTTTATAGACTTTTGCTATTTTTATTTTTTATTTATCTAGTTCAGTATTTATTTTACAGATGGGGAAAATGAGACCTAGATAGGCAAAATTACTTGCTTGTTGCATATTTGGATCTGAGCTTAGCCTGAGCTGCTTAGCTTGGTATTGTGGAAAGGGCCCTAACTTCTGAGTCACATTTCAGTTCTGCTACTTACCTAGCTATGTGACCTTGGGCAAGTCATTTCCCCTCTGTGTCAACTTCTTCATCTTTAAAACCAAGTGTCATTTTCTATTCTTTTCCTGGGCTCTGTGTCTCTCTATGTTTCTATGTCTGTGTTTCTCTGTCTCCATATCATTTTCTTTCTCTTTTATTCAGTATCTTTTCCTTGATAAGAAAAATAAATTCACCAGGGCTGGGAAGTTCCTGTCAGTTAATTTTCCCTGTCGTCCTTTCCCTTCCCTCTCATTCCATCCACAGGGGTGTACTTTGCTGTCTAGAACAAATAGGAACTATCTTTACCTCACCTCAACACTCTTTTCAGGAGACCAGCCTCCATGAAACTCCCTCTAAAACCCTGAGGCTGCCCTGGGAACTTGTGAAAATGCCTCATTTGTTCCAAAGTGGAGACTAAGAAATTTACATTTTTTTTTAAAGAAAGTCTTAGGGACAAGGTCAGAAGAGAGAATAGAATAAATGGGGGGCAGGATAGGATGGAGGGAAATATGGTTAGTCTTACACAACATGACTGTTACGGAAGTCTTTTGTATAACTACACTTATACAGCCTATATTGAATTGTTTGCCTTCTCAGTGGGGATGGGTGGGGAGGGAGGGAGGGAGGTAAGTTGGAACTCAAAGTTTTAGGAATAAAGGTTGAGAAACGTTTTTGCATACACCTGGGAAATAAGAAATACAGGTAATGGGGTATAGAAATCTATTTTACTCTACAAGAAAGGAGAGAATATGGGAGTAAGAAAAGGGAGGGGTATGATAGAAGAGAAAAGGTAATCAGAATGCAAGGCATTACAAGGTCGGGGAGGGGAGAGATAGGGAGAAAATTTGGAACTCAAAATTTTGTGGAAATGAATGTTGAAAACTAAAAATAAATAAACATTTAAATTTTTTTAAAAAAGAAAGTCTTACAGAATTAGAGGAATTAGGTTCAAGCATACTCTGCTTTGTCCTGCCTTGGGCATTGTTCTTGCCCATAAAGTGAGTGGGTCAAACTCACTATAGTGACCTCTAAGGTCTAAATCTTATTTTAGTACCCAGGGACGGTCTTCATCTTGAAACATGGGGACACTCCAGAAGGATCCTCTTAAAACCTGGGCTGAGTCTCTCCCCAGACAACTCCCAAGACCATTTGTGCAGTTAGTGAAGATTCCGTCATTCTTTTTTTTTTTTTTTCTTTTTTTTTTTTTCTTATTTATTTATTTATTTATTTATTTATTTAGCTTTTTACATTCATTTTCACAAATTTTTGGGTTCCAAATTTTCTCCCCTTTTCTCCCCTCCCCCCACCCCAATACCCCAAGCAATCTAATTTTCCCTATCTCCAATCTGTCCTCTCTTCTGTCATCCCTCCCTTCCCTTGTCTCCATCTTCTCTTTTCTCCTGTAGGTCCAGATGACTTTCTATTCCTCATTAACTGTATGTCTTCTTTCCTAGTTGCAACAACAATACTAAACAATTGTTCCTAAAACTTTGAGTTCCAAATTCTCCCCATCCCTCCCTCCCCACCCATTCCCTTTGGTACGGCAGACAATTCATTATAGGCCATATCTGTGTAGCTTTGCAAATGACCTTCCTGATAGTCGTGTTGTGTAAGACTAACTGAATTGCCATCCCTCCTAACCTGCCCCTCATTGTTTCTCTTCTGTCCTTTGATCCTGTCCCTCCCCAAGTGTTGACTTTCAATTACTCCCTCCTCCCTTTGCCCTCCCTTCCATCACCCCCCCCCCCCAATATCTCCTTCTCCCCCGCTTTCTTATACTGTAAGATAGGTTTTCATACCAAAATGAGTGTGCATTTCACTCCTTCGTTTAGTCAAATGTGATGAGGGTAAACTTTTGTTTGTTTGTTTGTTTTTTTCCCTCAGCTCTCCTCTTTTTCCCTCCACTAAAAACATCTCCTACTTGCCTCTTAAATGACATATTGTTACCCCCTTCCATTTCCCCCTCTTTCCTCTCACTACATTTCTCTCTCACCATTTACCTTAATTTCTTTTAAGGTATGGTCCCATCCTATTCAGTTCAATCTGTGCTCTCTGTCTCTGCATGTGAATGCATGTGTGTATGTGTGTGCATGCATGTACATGTGTATGTGTGATCCCACCAACCACCCAGATACTGAAAAGTTTTAAGAGTTAGAAATATTGTCCTTCCCTGTATGAATGCAAACAGTTCATTTCTGGTAAGTCCCTTAATACTTCTCCTTGCTGTTTACTTTTGCATGCTTCCTCTCATTCTTGTGTTTGAAAGTCAAATTTTCTTTTCAGCTCTGGTCTTTTCATTAAGAATGATTGAAAGTCCTCTGTTTCATTGAAAGACCATATTTTCCCTTGAAGTATTATACTCAGTTTAGCTGGGTAGGTGATTCTTGGTTTCAGTCCTAGTTCCTTTGCCTTCTGGAATATCCTATTCCACGCCCTTCGATCCCTTAATGTAGAAGCTGCTAGATCTTGGGTTATCCTGATTGTATTTCCACAGTACTGGAATTGTTTCTTTCTGGCTGCTTGCAAGATTTTTTCCTTGAGCTGGGAGTTCTGGAATTTGGCCACAATGTTCCTAGGAGTTTCTCTTTTTGGATCTCTTTCAGGTGGTGATCGATGGATTCTTTCAATACTTATTTTGCCCTCTGGTCCTAGAATGTCAGGGCAGTTTTCCTTGATAATTTCATGCAAGACGATGTCTAGGCTCTTTTTTTGATCATGGCTTTCAGGTAGTCCCATAATTTTTAAGTTGTCTCTCCTTGATCTATTTTCCAGGTCAGTTGTTTTTCCCATGAGATATTTCACATTCTCTTCCATTTTATCGTTCTTTTGGTTTTGTTTGGTGATTTCTTGGTTTCTCATAAAGTCATTAGACTCCATCTGTTCCATTCTAATTTTGAGAGAACTATTAAATTCAGTGAGCTTTTGAGCCTCTTTTTCCATTTGGCTCATTCTGCTTTTGAATGCATTCTTCTCCTCATTGGCTTTTTGAACCTCTTTTGCCAATTGAGTGAGCCTATTTTTCAAGGTGTTAATTTCCTCAGCATTTTTTTGGGACTCCTTTACCAAGATATTGACCTTTTTTTCATACTCTTCTTGCATCTTTGTCATTTCTCTTCCCAGTCTTTCCTCCACCTGTCTAACTTGCTTTTCAAAATCCTTTTTAAGCTCTTCCAAGGCCTGAGCCCACCCAACACCCCCCTGGGGTGTCTGGGGTACTGAGGCCCCGCCCTCCACATCTTTCCCTGATGGGAAAAATACGTTGTCGTCCTCCCCATCAGATCCGAAGGTCGGGATCATTTGCATTTGTTGGAAAAAACTCTCTAAAGTCTTATTTTTCTTCCCCTTTCTAGGCATTTTCCCAGCCAGTTACTTGACTTCCGAGATTCCTCTCCACCTCCGCCTGGATCCGCCCAGCTAATCCTTGGCCTCTGAGATTCAAATGCGCTTTCCCGCGGCAAGCTTTAGATCTGGCGCAGGGTGGGGGCAGGGCCGCCTCCTAAGTTGGGCCCTCAGGGGCTTTCTGAAGAGACTTTCAGGAACAGAGCAGGTGGGGGCGGGGTGGGGGACCCCGCCTGCTGTGCTCAGCTCCCTTGAGGGTTTTATTCAGAGGCGTTCAGCAGTAGGGCAGGGTGGGTGCAGGGCCGTCTCCCCTGCTCGGCTCCCTCAGGTTGGAAAGACCTTCAGTATTGAAGATCCTACCTGCTGCTGGGGGATTCCTGAGTCCCGGGCCGTTGCCGCCTCAGCCGCCCGCCCACGCCTCTGCCTCCGCCGCTTCCTGCCCCGTCTCTGCCGCCGCCGCTTCCTCCCGAGGGGGCCCGCTCCCCTCCCCTAGCGCAGGCTTCTTACTGACCTTTAGCTTCTGTGGGCAGAGGGACTTTCCCGGCTGCCGGAGCTTCTCCCGGAGCTTTCCTCTCAGAAGTCTGCTCGGGTCAGCTTCTCTGGGTCGCGGCCAGGGGTGGGGGTGGGGTCCGCTTTCTAGGGTGCGATGGACCCCGGGGACGGCTCTCCAGGGTTCAGTGGAACGGAAATCTCTTCCCCTATGTTTGTGCACCCCCTGCAGAGATTCAGAATTTATGGGGATCTCCGTTTACCTCAATTCCATGGGTTGTGGGCTCGGAGCTCGTGAATGTGCGTGCTTCTACTCCGCCATCTTGGCTCCGCCCCCCAGATTCCGTCATTCTTAAAGAACAATCTACAAGTTGACCAAGAGAAAGATCTAGAAGAACCAATTTTCCCAAGCCCTAGGGAATCCCCAAAGCTGCCCTGAAGTTTGGAGAGCTTATAAAATACAGAGTAGAAAGGTACATATAAGGCATAGTCTTGTCTTAATAGTAGGTGCTTAATAAATGCTTATTGGCCTTAATACCTTGGGTTTTACATCCATGCACAAGCACACATTTATTTGTTAAATCAAAAACTAAGTTGTTTGTACATTCCAACTTATTTTTTTCAATTTAAAGAATGCTTTGTTTGTGTTTTTTTAAAACTCTATACTATAATTCATATTTCTTTTAATGGTTTAATGGAATCTCATCCATGTGGTTGAGGTATGGCCTCCAATGACATCCCTATAAGAATCTTGCTTATGTCCTTCCATAATAATTTACATTGGTCTTTTAAGAATATTATGACTTGAATTTTAAAGATCATGGGGAAATAATTTAAGGCACTGATACTATTAACTGTTTTTTTTTTAAAATTCTTGAGGTCATTTGTTAGGAAGGAGAAGGAAGAAAGCTGGGGAGTATCTCTTGGTGGTTGGGCTTAGGGTTGGGAGAAGTGTCATCCACAAGTTAGCTTCATTGTAACTCCTTATTCTTGCTAATTAGGTGATAAGTTATTTTTTCCACCTATTGGAACATAAAAACATTACTAGGGCCCTCTACATTTTAGCACTAAGAAGCAAAAACTTAAGTTACTTACATCACTTGTTTATCATTTTTCAGTCATGTCCAAGTCTTCATGACCCCATTTGGGGTTTTCTTGGCAAAGATACTGGAGGGGTTTACATTTCCTTCTCCAGTTCATTTGACAGATGAGGAAACTGAGGCAAACAGGGTGAAGTGACTTGCCCAGGGTCATATAGCTAGTCAGTGTCTGAGGCCAGATGTGAACTCACTGTGCCACCCAGCTGCCCACTTCCATCTTTGGGCATCCTCATTGCCCTCATTTGGAATTCATGGTTCCATTAATGTAACCTAGGATTACATTTGCTTTCTTGGCTGCTATGTTAAATTTTTTACATTAAGTGTAGTAACATGTCTGGATCTTTTCCAATATGAAGTTTTGTCTGTGTCTCTCATGTCCCTACGCAGTTGACTTTTTTGAACCCAGGTATAGGACTTTACATTGATTTCCATCATATTAGAACAGATTAGATTTTATGATTACCCAGTCAATTAATGATTTTGACTGCCCACTGAGTACCCGTTACTGTAGAGAGCTACAATGTGGAGGTGGGGGCAAAGAAGGGGGAGGAGTAGTTGTAGCTGACAGTCTTTAAGGAGGAAAGCAAAGCAAACATTACTTGGGTATATGATCCCTCAGTCTCAAACTGGAAGGAACCTCTGAAGGCTTTCCCTTTCATTTTACAGATGAAGAGACTGAGGTTCTGAGAGTTAAATTCTAAGACTGTAGTCTTTAATTAAAAAGAGATTCCCAGGTCTAGCTCAACTTCCTACCTTGCGATTCTCCTCCAGTCTTTCCTTCTTACGCCTATTATCATGATGCCACTTTTGAGACGCTGTTGGGCAGCTCTTTGATGAAACCTTGTGAAAAAAATGAAATGGGCAGGTCTGCAAACCTGAAGCAATTCACCTGAAGGATGCATTTCCATTCCTTATGTTGTGCTGACCTCTAGAGGCCACCAGTGAAAACTCACCCTGGAGATTAGGCTGTAGTAGCTGGGTTTACTTTCTATGGGGGAACGCCTGGGGCCACCATTTAGAAGTTGTAAAATCAATAGAAACATTTCTCTGTTCACGTCATGGTGGAAAAAGCATCAGATCTAGGGTCCAGAGACATGAATTGAATCCAGCCTCTGCAACATATGATGTTGGGTAAATTTATTTCCCTTCCAGGGCCTCAGTTTCCTCATCTGTAAAATGCCTGAGTGACATTCTGAGGTCCCTTCTGGCTCTCAATCCCAGCAGCAAGATGTTGGCCAAGTCACTCTCAGGGCCTTAGTTTTCTGAGAAGTATGGCTTAGCTAAGCTTGGAGGTTCCTTCTGCCTCTAAGTTTAGTGATTCTAATGAAAGGTTTTCTTACATGAAGTATTCCCTTGGGCTTCAGCTGTCTACTAATTTCTATCAATTTTATTTCTTCTTTCAGGAGAAAGAAATGATAGTGCAATACGTACTCCCCTGGGAGGTCAGAATGATATAATGGGGAAAGACAAAGACTCTGGGGTACAAGGGCCTGGGTTCAAATTTTGGCTTAATTACTTATATTCTGTATTACCTTGAGCAAGCTACTTTGCAGGTATAGTACCATAAAAAAAAAAAAAAGAAAGAAAGAAAGCCTGGAGGTGCCCTTACTTTGGCCTGAAAGGACCTTACCATGTTAAAGAGAGCCTGTGATCAAAGATTTGGAGCTGGGAGGGAACTTCCAGGCCATGAACTCCCCCTTATTTCACAGATGAGGAAATAGGCTCAGGGAGGTTGTCACCTGCCCAGAGTCACCCAAGCTAACAAGTGTCAAAGGTGGGATTTGAACGTGGGTCTTCATGACCTCAAGACCAGCACTCTATCCCCTATACTACTGCCCATTATAAACAGTACACAAAATAGCCCACAAAGTCAGATGTGCTTAGAGCTTGAGACCTGAAGTTAGATCTCTAAACAAGAAAACCACAACAGTTTTTCCAATTTTGTTCTACCTTTCTTAGCTACTGAAAAGAAATTGCCTCAGGGATAGCCCTGGGCTCACATCCTGCCCCAGACTCTTGGTGCCTAGGTGATCCTGCACAAGGCTCAATTTACATATCTGTAGGATAGGATAACTGCACTCTCAGGACCCATCCAGCTCTCAATGTCCAATCCTTTGAGGTATCAGGAGCGGCCTTTCCACTAATTTCTAAGGGAGTGGGGATGGAGGGAAGATCTGCTTTGGCTTGGAGAAATCCCAAATCCTCCTGGCATTATCCTGCATGCCAGTCTCTTTCAGGGATCTCTGTTCCCCAGTCAAACTCTACCAGCTCCAATACCCAAAGATAAGGAGGAATTTTCCAGTCAGAACTCATAGAGCCTAATGTGGTAAAATATGGGAATTTCCAACATCACTCCTTATGTTTGGAAACTAGGAGCCATTTTCTGCCCTGATTGCTCAGTCCTCCAAAAAAGGCTTGGCACAAAGTGAAGGGTCTTTTCAATGTAGGGCGATGGTAAGGTCTTACACTAGACAAAAGAGTAAAATAGAGCAGTCAGATTTTTGATTGCTGACAGCTATCCATAACAAGGGCACAAATACGGTCAGGGGTAGAGGGCACTTAGTTCTCAGTCCACTACCTCAATTCACTTATGCACTAACTAAGGAGCATTTTGAGAACAAAGCTCAGCCTCCACATAACTCTCATGGTCTTTTCTGGCGGTGGTGGCAGTGGTGGTGGCACTGTTCCTGAACTGGATTTTGTGACACAGGATCTCAATCAGGAATGCTTGTTTTGGTTTAGTCATTTTCAGTCAAGTCTAATTCTTCCTGATGCCATCTGGGGTTTTCCCGGCAAAGATACTGGAGTGTTCTGCCATTTCTTCTTTCTCATTTTACAGATGAGGAAACTGAGGCAAACACAGTGAAGTGACTTGCCCCAGGGTCACATAGCTAGTAAGTACAGCCGAAAGAATGAATTCATGATGTGTGCCCTAGTCACACAAATTTCTGGCACATGGCCTTCACAGGCTTCTCCCTGTGGGCTTCAACCTATCCCCCCTCACCCCAGTGGTATGGTAGCCCCATATGTGCAGAGACAGATCTGTTCTTGTCACTTTCATGCTGTGCTTTGAAGATTTGCTTTTTGCTTTAAACTAATGTGTTCTTTAGCTGACTGGTAAAAGTAAACATATTGGCGGAGACTCATGAGCTATGATTTTGAATGGGTATTGACCCTCAAGGGCCTCAAAGCTGGGGTGACTTTTCTGGGGAATCCACAATATTACTTTTAAAAGCCACCTTCCCATATGAAGAGGCTCACACAAAGCTACAGTGATGATTCCTTTCATGTACAAGTCAGATTTCGTGGCCTCTGAGGTCCCTTCCAAATCAATTTCTATCATTCTGTGGTGACTCCACTTCCACGTGGACCTCAGGTGAACGCTTGCATGCAGAGGCCCGGATGATTTTAGCAACATCTTTGTAGACAAAGGTAGAAAATCAACTAGTTGATAATTATGTGAACACTGATATTTATAAAGTGCATTAAGGCTTAAATGCAGGTTCTTTCTATTCATCTCATTTTATCCTCCACAACCACACAGTGAGAGAAGTCCTTCAGGTCCTATTGGTCACCTTTTCCAGAAGAGGTTAAGTGACTTGTCTATACAGCCAGTTCCCATCAGACACAGAATTCAAATGAGGGCTCTCTCTGAGCCCAAACCAAGTATTTCTCCACCACACCACTCAGCTCTGCTAAAGGGATAAAGTACACACCCCAAATATCTCACCACACAGATACCAAGCTTCCCTTGGCCATAATCTATGAAGCCACTTTGATGTGGAGGAAAAAACAATGTCATTAGCCAAAGGATGAGCAATATTCGAAATTAAAAGCTCTGCTTCAGTGTGAATCAGATTTAGTTCTCAATTAATTGGCAGAATTACAACAACTGGGAGGAAAAGTGACACAGGCAAAGGACCCTACCATCTTGGCTGTAATGGATTCCTGAAGCCATGGAATGGATGACGACAAAAAAGGATCATGGTACTGTCTTATGAGAACCATTAGCCTGATACCAATGTCAGCTTTTGAAAAAAACTTATCAGCCCTCAGGGAAAGGATACTTTGAGGACTCTGACCTATAGTATTCCTTCTTCTTATTGGTAAAATAATTTTTAATTATAAACAACAAAATGAAATAAGCACCAAGTACTAGGGAGGGGAAAGAGAAATCCATTAGCCAGCAAAAGTTTGGTAGGCTCAATAGGAAACTGTGGGGTCAGTGGTGACAGGGTTGGATATAATCCTCATGTTTGCAGTGAGGAGTGTAGACAGGGGAACAGGAAAGGTCTGGACCAGGGCCCAGAGGCAGACTACAGTTGTTAATGCCTATAACAAAGCGGGGATGCTTTGGGCAAACCCATTTCAAAGCTTTATAAAGATGACAAGAGACAAATTCCTGAAAGAGCAAATTTAAAAAAGGCAAAAAAAACCAAACGTGGCATATGGGAAACGTGGTGTTGCCCGAGCAAAAAGTGACTTTGTTACTTCTGTTTCTCCCAGGGCTGGTAAATGTTGCATCCATAAATTAAAACTGGCTAACAAAGGTTTCTAAATTTTCTCTAGATTTTAAAGATTGATGGAGTTTTTTCCTTCTAAAAGATGAAAGCAGAAAATCATTCAAGAGTTTTTGTTCATCTTGCTAACAGAATGTCGTGGCAGAAATGGAAATCTAAAAACATGTGGAAAAATGTGTTTTTGGAGGGGCCTGAAGGAGTTTTTGTTTGTTTTTAAAAGAATAGATGGCAGTGCTTCATCCGGTTTTGGCAAACTCAAGAGCACTCCTGAACTGAATGAATAACACTCCTGGTCCACATCTGATCTGCACTGCCTGCATCATTTCTGATGAGTGCATTTTACTTATGATTTATAACACTGGAATAGCATCACAGCCTAAATTAAAACAAAAGTGTAGGAGGCTTAACACATCATCTAGTAATCAACCACAATAAGCATGTCACAAAAACAGGCTTTACCTTGAACCACAGACGATATATCACAGAAGCCAAGGTGACCTGGAACCCATACTAGCTCTTTGATCCGGGGCAAGTCACTTACCTTTCAGACTTCTAGGCCAGTGGAGTCAGACTCTAATAGAAATGGATCCCAGTTGCCACATGTTGACTTAGAAAACCCCACATTAACATTATCTATGTTGCATTGTATTTCTGTATTCTATCTTTTGTACCGTGTATTGTATTGTGTGTCTATTCTTGTATTGTTAAATATTTCCCAATTTCATTTAAATCTAGTTCTGGCTCCCTTGACAGTTTTACCTTCAGAGGGCAGCCACCTCTCTGAGTCACTACATGGCAGAGATAGTGGCCAGCTGAATTGGTTGAGGTCCTTCCACCCATGAAATCCCAAGTCTGGTCTCATCCTTTTATCTCTTCTCATCCTTTTATTTTAGGTATGACCTTTGTGATGGACATAACCCAACAGGCTGGCATGCTTCAGAATAATTCCAGGTAAAAACTAAGAAAACTCTAATCTTCATGCCATACCCAGTACCAAGGATTTCCTTGTTTTCTACTGGTTTTGGTTTAAGATTTTTAGTCATTTGAGATCCTTCTCTAAAGAGCAGATTATGAGCACACAGCAATAACCCTCTATCCTGGAAGCCAACAGTGTCCCAAAGGCATCTTTTTAACTGAACCAAGTGGGAGGTGTCTATAGGTCCCAGCATCCCCTCTGCCACTAGTGTTCGCCCACAAGTCAATAGGGATGTGCCTGGTCTCTCTTCTAGTCACTGACAAGACTACAGTGGGGTTTGGTTGAACTGCGCCTAGAAGATGTTAAAGGTTAGCCTAAGGGTTATTAACATTCAGCAGGCCATTCCTCAAAAAGTTTCCCTGGCAGGCAACTGTATTTTTTTGAGGAAGAGGTCACCACCAGATTTTCAGAAAGAATAGCTCAGCCTGTAGCTGGAGGATGGAGGGATTTCCACACACTCTCTGTAGCAGAGGGCTGCTGCTTCTGCATTCAGCATCCCTTTTGTGGAAACTGGGAGCCAATAAAGTCAGCATCCAAAGGCTTCCCTCTATTCTAGATTCTAAAAAATAGCATGTTCAAACCTACAACTGCTTCCAGGTCTTCCCCACCCCTCCCCCACTTCATGCATTCTCTTAGTATCCAAAGAATATCTCCATCCCACTTCCTCACAGCTACCAAGATTACATGGAGGGCACCAACATTAAATCCCAACCCATTACAAGGAGCCTGTCCTAGGTAGGTAAATTAGAGGACAACAAGTCTTAGGTATGGGGAAATCCTTCTATCTCATTATGGATGGGAGAAGTCCTTGAGAATCCTATCCTCCAAGCAGATCACAACCCATCTAGAATTACTAGCTAAGTCTGAGAGAGACGCCAGAGGCACAGAGGTTAAGTGGCATATCTCATCACACACTTTTATGGGTCTGGGTTGGAATATGAAGCCACGTCTTCCTGACGCCAAGTCTGGAATCCTTCCTCTGTGCCAGTTGTCTTCCCCCAAACTCTCCATCTGGGCTGTCCTGATTGGGGACAATTCAGCATATCTGTCTGGCCCCAGCCCTAACCACAACACATCTCAGTCATGGGATTCCTGCCATGCTGCTTTATCCAAAGCCCTGCTCCTCACCCCTTCCCCACAATATGCACAGTTTTCTACCTCTTAGTCTGGAAACAGTCATTCAAATGAAACCCCCATTCCTGGAAAGGACAGGTCAATGGATTGCCCTGATTCTTCTCCCCATCCCTGTGACTTCCCAGACCAAAACCACTCCCCTATATGTAGCCTTCACCTATTAAACTATTAACTCTTCAAAGGTAGGGACTAACCCACTGTTGTGGGTTTTTTTTTTTTCAATTTGTATCCTTGGGCTTAGCATAGGGCCTTGGTATACAGCAAGTGCATCATAAATGTCCATTCATTCATCCTCTCACTCACTCACTCAGGAAACTGAATCTTTGTTAAGCTTTTCTTTTCCCAGGATTCCCAAGAAAATGCTGTTGTGGTGCCAGCTTCATACTGAAGGCGGTCAAAGACCAGGAGGGTCTGACATTTTCCCACCTAAACTCTCCAATGTAAGAATCTTATGTTCTACTTGTGGAATGGAGGCCACCATCAAGGGACTTTGGGCCAATGCTCCAACTTCTCTGGGTCCTATTCTTTGGGCTGCAGTGAGATTGGATTTTTATAGAATATTCTGGATTTCAGATTGCCCCAAACCTGTGACGTTGCTAGCACTCATATAACACTTCAAGGTCTGTGAATCACTCTACCTGTACATCCCATTTGCTCTCCACAACCCTGTGAGATGGGTCCAAGTATTACCCCATTTTACAGAATGAGGAACTTGCCCAGGGTAACACAGCTAGTTAAGTATCTGAAACAGGATATGAATCCAGGTCTTCCTGACTCCAAGGCCGGACAGTGCTATCCAGCATACCTCTGAGCTATTTTGTTTACTGAACAGAACCAGCCACACAGACACAGGGAGCCCAAAAACTCTGAGGAGACCCAGCTTATTGGTAAGGAATTTTTATCAGCTGTCGTTCAGTCAGTTAAATCATGTCTACCTCTACCCATTTGGGATTTCCTGGGCAAAGATATTAGAGTGAATTGCCATTTCCTTCTCCAATTTATTTTACAGATGAGAAAATAGAGGCAAACCGGGTGAAGTGACTTTCCCAGGGTCACAAAGCTGGCATCTGAGGTTGAGGTCTTCCTGAGGCCAGGTCTGGCGCTCTAACCACTGTGCCATCAGCTGCCTTGGTCACATAGCACAGTGATTAATTTATAGACTATATGCAACATGGCATATGTATTTCAACCCATTGATTCTTCAGATTCTACAACGGTTTTATATATATATACATAGAGATAGTGTGTCTATATATGTATATATGGACATATACATACACACATATACACATGTAGGGGGGCACAGTGGATAAAAGGCAAGCTTGGAGTCACTAAGACCAGAGTTTGAATCTAATCTCAGATATCTAGCTAAATGACCCAGAGCAAATCACTTCACCTTGGTCTGCTTCCATTTCCTTAACCATAAAATAGAATAACAGCATCTACCTCACAGGGTTAAGGATCATAGGAGGTAATATTTGTAAAGTGCTTAGCATAGTACCTAGTACACAGTAGGCAGTATATAAATGTTAGCTATTATTATTATTTATATGTAATATAAATACCAATATAGGAGAACCAGGACTCTGATCTATGATTTGTGGTTCATTAGTGTTGGGAACTCCCAGGTGAGGAAACTCCTTCTACCAATGTAAATTGGCCCCTTACAATCTTGTAGAGCTGCCTAAATAACCAAAAGATTAAGTGACTTGCCCAGGGTCTCACAGCTGGTATGTAGCAGATGCAGGATTCAACCCAGTTCTTGGTTCCAAGGAGACGTCTGATCCATTGCATCACACCACATCTCTCTCTGTCTCTATCTCTGTTTCTGGTTCTGTTCTCTCCCTTCCTGACACACCCACACCCATACCCACACCACACCCACACCCACACATACACACATATACACACACACAGCAAATTGGGGATCTTTGGTTTCAACAGCCCGCAAACATCATAGAACTTGGTATTGAGATGGTCTTTGAAAATGACTGTGACCGGAAGTACCCCCCACTTTATGGCCAGCCACAGCTATGAGTCCTTCCCTAGGCGAGTGCTTGGACAACAGATCCATTGTTCCTCTTGTGGCCCGAGCTTGAAGCTGATCCCTTCTGGCAGGTCCTGCCAGGACTTCTGATCTGTTGGTGCAGCTTCCCAAAAGCCAGGCTTCCCTCATGCTATGATGGAACATCGGAGGGAGATTCCAATAAATAATTCCAATAAATAACTCCAACAATAAAATAAACAAGTAACAGAGAGCAAGAGCAAGGTAGAAGAAGAGTCAAAGTACTTTTCTTGAATAGTTTCAATCAACTCTACTGCAGGATGGCACAGTGCACAGAGTGCTGGGCTTGGGACCAGATTCATCCTGAGTTCAAATCCAGCCTCAGACACTTAGTAGCTGTGTGACCCTGGGCAAAGTACTTCACCCTGCTTGCCTCAGTTTCCCCATCTGTAAAATGAACCAGAAAAGAAAGCAGCAAACCACTCCAGGATCTTTGCCAAGAAAACCCCACATGGGGTCATGAAGAGTTGGACACGACTGGACAAAATTCTCCAGACTAGGTATACTAATACTCTAGGGTCAAACCTTCTGTTTGCCTTGTAGGCAATAAGTCTATGTTTGAACATTCATTGAAGGCCCACTGACTTTCCCCATCATCTCTCCATTTCCACAACCATTTCAACAGTTTCAGGTAAAACTCTGTGCTCCAGAAAGCCCTCCAAGACCAACTTAGCTCTTAGTCTGTATGGGGGCATCTGTAATCCAAGAACTGAAAGTTCTTGGGGAACCATCTTGATCATCAAGATAAATTATCTTGAACACATGTACACATTTTGTATATACTTATATATGCACGTCTCCTCATTAGAATATAAGCTCCTTGAAGGCAAGGGTGTTCCTTTCTTTGTCTTTGTAACCTCAGTATCTAACACAGAGCCTGACACATAATAGGCACTGATAAATGTTTGCTAATAGACCCATCTGACTAACATCTTTTGGGGTGATGTCATGAGGTATAACAAAGCAATTTCAATCCATACCCCTGAAGCAAGACACAGAGAATGGAATCTTGAGCAATAGGCTAGAGTTTGTTTCTCTCAATTCATTTTATAAACAGAGTATGAACATAATAATACAGAAATGATTTGATCAAAGTCTACCCCACTTTTTGATAAAATCCATTCCATATTAATGTCCATTCCAAGTTAATACACATGTAAATTTGTGGTTTAATCTTCAAGAGATAAAATTCCAGTTTACCTTGAAATGGAGTGGGTAATGCCAGGTCACTATGTTTTGAGTATATGAGCTTCAGAAGCTTTAGGGAAGGAGCTCATTCTCATGGTCCTACTGTGTGTAAATGAATCATGGCAGGACAGAAAGTAAGTTATATCTCCACAATTTACAGCTCTGAGTGGCTTTTTAACCATACCCATGCTTTGCAGCTCATCTTTGGAGAAAGTAGTAAAGGGCAGCATATATCATAACTCCACTGGATGTTACTGGAATATATTAAGTTGTTTATTTCTTTAAATAAGTTACTAGGAAGAAAACTTGGTTTTTCTTAGGACTATAATCTATTTTTTTTAATAGAGAGAAAATAAAAAGTTGGGTACCAAAGTAATGATGGAAACCACAAAAACTGCATTTGATTTGAGAAAATAACCTACCTGTGTCTCTTGTAAAGTGTTATATGATAAGCAGTCAATGATCTTCTACTATTAATCCATCTTTTTACACTCTCACCCAAAAAAATTGGAGCTATCAGGTTTGTGCCTACGTCCTAAAAAGTTTATGCAAAACCCAATAAGCTTAGAAGCTTATACATATACACATGTATATGTGTATATATGTACATATATATGTATATATATATTTAATTCAATACTTTGGCCACATGCCAAACATACTTTGGAGGCCTTTGGAATGCCAAATGTGTGGCCATACTGACTCACCAACCCATGCATGCTCAAGCATTCTCCCACCCCGGAAACTGACCTGTAGCCCCATATTGGGCTACGGAAGCATTCCCTATCCCAAGTCATCCAAAGTGCCAACCAAGGGAAAGGGCTAAGAAAACATGCCCTGAATGGATCCTGCTGCCCAAAATGTTCTCCCCAAATGTTTGTGGAATGAATGGTAAGTGAGGCAGTAGGTGCTTCTGGGAGTTATCGATGTGGTTCTGTTGCTTCAGTTGCCAACTTTTAGTGAGCCTAATCTTGTATGAAAGGACTGAGACTTTTCACATCACATCAAAAATTAGCTAAAATCAGACACTTAGAAGCATTTGATTCTTTAAAAGTGTAGTAGATTACAGAATGGGATTCTTTCCTCCTTATTTTCTTTGAAGACTAAAAGGCAGAGAGGGAAAGTAATGAAAGATTCCATCATATATTTTTTAAAAATTCTGACTGTGGTTGAGTTGACTCCCCTTACAAATGTATGTATGGCTTCAAGGTTGACATGGCACTTGAATTCTGAATGACATCAGGATATTAACAAGTTGTCAACTCACCAGAAAAGCAAGAAGTTGAAAGTTTCTCTTGCATGATATCTTAGAGACACTTTTACAAAATCACCCAATGTTGCTCATTGATTTTTTTCATTTTTCTATTATAAAGTAGCTTTGGATTTCAGAGGCAGCGTGGAAGGAGGTGACCAACTCCTAGACCTGACAGCCTGGGGCAGTAGAAAGAACAAGGGATTTGGAGGCAGGGGGTTCAGATTCCAGTTCTGCTACTTACCACTTGTGTGACTTCAGGTAAGTCACTATATGCTCTATGCCTCAGTTTCCTCATCTGTAAAATGAGGGCATTGGACTAATATTCCTTTCAGATCTCTGATCTTTGAATAAAAGAGACCGAGGTTTAAATGTGGCCTCTAATAGCTGTGTGACCCTAGTTTGGTCACTGCAAACAACTCTTTGAGGGTTCTAGATCCATGACCATGATCCTTGTCATTTAGACTTCAGAAGTTTTCAAAGTCATCTAATATGCTTGTAATGATTTGCCTAGGTTAAGAATGTCTAATATACTTCAGTCAACCTCCTAATGGAAACTGAGTTCCCCGAGGGCAGGGATGGTGCCATTTAAAAATATTTGGATAACAGGACTCACATATAGTAGGTGCTTGATAAATGTTGAAGTGAGATTTAAAAAAATCTTTATCAGAGGTTTGTATTTATCTCATACTCCTCCTAAACCAATCTGAGGAACTCCCATTCTCGTTTTTTAAAGCTGCTCTTTTGCATTTAACAAACTATGTAGAGAAGCAGCATCGCTCTCTAACTAGCAGTTAAAAGGTCATAAAATAATGAAAAAATGTAGGTGACTTCTACCTCCCACATGGCTCTCCCTTGGCCAGATCCAGATCTGATACATTCCTCAAACTGGACATTCAAGTCAGCGGATGCGAATCATTTACTGTGAACCAAAGAGAAAATGAAGCTGGCTACGAAAACAGATTCTAGATTCCAAATGGCACAAGGCAACCGAGACGCCCCTTAGATGTCTGCTAAGAGCTGCAGACAGGGTAGGGGCTGGGGGAGTCAGGCCACCCCGTAGCAAAGCTTATCACAGATATTTCATGGTAGTTAAAATTCTATTTCATTTTAATTCGGATGCCGGGAGTCAGACCTCCTGTGGTGATGAGCAAATGCAAAAGGCAAACACAGGACCCATGACCCCACCTGGCACCAGGAAGTTAACATCTGTCCTGCTCACAACCCTCCAAAGTTTACTGCTGACTGATGCCCATCTGTTGGTGGTCAGCCTCGGCCTCCTCCTCTTCCACATCAGCACTGTACTCCTCAAATGCATCATCATCTACATCGGGGAGCCCCAGCAACTGTTCAGAAAGAAAGGGCAGAAGAAGCATCAGTGAGTGAGATGCCAGTGGACTTCAGGAAGGAAGCCTGTGAAAAAACGCTGGTCCTAATCAAACAACAGGGTACAGAATTAATTCAGATGGCCCTGTGAAGGGGCAGTGGGTGGAGCATTGGCCCTGGATCAGGAGGACCTGAGTTCAAATCCGGCCTCAGACACTTGACATGACCTTTGATAAAGCTCATTGGGGGCTTCCACTGAAGCTCACAAGCCCCCTGGGTTCAAGTCTAGGCAATGACATGCTAACTGTATGATCATGGGCAACTGATGGAACTCCTCTGCCCTCAGTGTCTTCCTCTGCGAAAAGGCGCTAGATGGCCTCTCCATCTTTGTATCTGTGACCTGACGGTCCTGTTTTCTAATATATTTGGCACATCAGTCTTTCTAGGGGATAGTGGCCAGAAGATAGAAGCCTTAACTCTGGGGCCTATAGATTTCTTAGATTTTAAATGTTAAAATATGATGTAGCATCACAGAAATTTAACTGATTCCATGCAAAGTCCATAAAATGATGAATGGTATCCATTGGCTGCTCATATCAAGAAGGGAATGTGCTGTCTAAAATTCACCAACTCCACCAACAAAATACGTTATTCTGTTTCTCTTCATCTGTGCTCAATTCAACATAGCATCTTGAACACAGGGACCCTTTCTTTGCAGTCAAGCTAAGTAGCCTAAAACCCTCAGTTGACCAGCATGGGATAGAGGGAGGAGAGGGGAGTGAAGGGCGTAGAACATTACCATGCCTAGGGGACCCTAGAACACCAGTAGAAAATCACTGCTAGGGAAGGTGAGGGGGGAGGGGAGAGGAATAAAGGAGGACTTCACCCCTCCTAACTGCCATCTGGTAGCTTCTTGTTTTTTTAAAGAATATTTTATTTTTCCCAATGGCATGTAAAAAACTTTTCAACATTTGTGTTTTTTAAATTTTGAGTTCCAAATTCTCTCCCTCCCCTCTCTTCTCCATGAGATAGTAAGCAATCTGATACAGATTATACATGTGTAATCATGCAAAACATATTTCCATCTTAGTCATGTTGTGAAGTAGCTTTCTGTTTTAATTTATTCTGCAGGCTAAGTGCTATGCTCTGTTGTTTCCAGTTGCTAAATGACTACTACTCAGTCAGTACCCTCTAAATTTGACACCCTGGGGCAAAATCCCATTTACCCCACCCTAGTTATAGCTAGCTCCAACTTGTGCCTAGTGCAGTGCCCTGCATGAAGTACAGGCTTAATAAAGACCTGCTGAATTGTATTAGTAAACACAGCTGTCTTAAAGGCCAGATGTTTTTGTTTATCTCCTTTGATCTTGAAGTGAAAGGAAGGCTTTTTGAATGGGAATCAGACAAATTTGGACTAGGAGTAGCTGTCCCAGGTTTCTGATTTACAAATAACCAGCAGCAAGCAGGGCCTCCAAGGCTGGAGCCAGTCAACACCAAGCAGTGATCTGTGATCTCTTCTCCTAAAGAGAAGCCAGTATAACTCCATGCTCAAGAAAGTAAGAGAGATGAACTTTCAAAGACTTAATACTCTCCAACTCTGATCTGGCCTGCCTTGGTAGCTATTAGGATAAAGCCAGAACAGAATGCTCCACTGGGCATCATTGGTGATCCTGTGATTGAGGCTGCCAAGGTCATGAGAGCAGCAGCAACTCTATTTTTCTTTCCGGTTTGATATGATGCAGTTATTGTCACCAAAGAGAAAAAAGAAATGTTAGCCCCAGTAATGGCACAGAGAGAGGAAGCCAAGGGGTGTTAACACTAGAGTATATATCTCTTAGGGGTAAAATTCCAACACAAGGGTTTTGTCTATTCATGAGCATCCCTGTCTTCCATGGTAGGTTTGGAAATTCCATCCACGGACATCTAAAAATTAAGGTTATTGCAGTGGGGGATGGGTTTTCCCTTTAAGTAGAGGAAGCAGGAATGAATAACATGAACACATCATCTTTGGGTTACTCTCTGAGTCTCTATGAACTTCTGCCTGGTTACCCAGCACGACTAAGACAAATTTCTACTAATCAGAATTAAACAGCTTGTGAAATAAAAGGCCTGACCTTCCCACCACAACAAAACCCCGCAAAATCCCAAATGCAATGCATTGATTCATGCAATTGACATAAGCTGTCATTGACATAACTCAGCACATTTGCTGTGCTGCCAAACACCCCACTAAAATGAGGAGAGGGTTCTACTTTCCCTTTCTTATGATCCATTTCTTGTCTAGTAGGAATGATGGAGGATGGGCTGACTGGTATGAATGGGCTGCAATCTTCATCATAGCTCATGTCAGTGAGATCACAGAGCCCTTGGTGATTTGGGGGAAGGGCAGATCACAGGCTTCCAGAAGACTGAGAAGCAGCAGGTCCTGTCAGTATGGCTTTAAGTGTCTTAGAAAGCCTACTCCAAGAATACCTCCATTGACTCATCTCTCCCTTGTTCCCTATATCTAACCAGAAGCTGAAGATCCGGTCAAGTCAGTCTCTACCACTTCCTCTGTATTCAGTCCCTTTTCTCCACTTACAAATGTACCTCCCTAGCTCCGGTCTTTAGCACGACTCACTCAGACTGTTACAACAGCTTTCCAGTGGCCTCCCTACCTCTAGCCTCTCCTCTCTCTTATCCTTCTGGGGTTCCAATCCATCTTTATAGGCTGATTACTTATATTCTATATTCCAGTCATCTGGCCACCTTGCTATTTCCCACAGGTGGCATTCTCACTCCCAACCCATCTCCCATCCTCTCTCTCACCTCCCATCCCCCATCCTTTCTCCCATCTCTCATCCCCCATTCTATTTCCCACAAACTTTCGCACAGATTATTCCTCATTTGGCAGATAAGGAACCTGACAATCAAAGAAGGAAAATAACTTACAGGAAGGATCCCAGATCAAGAGCTGGGGGAGCCTTGGAGGCTGTCTTGAAAGAGGCCATCCCCAGCTCCTTTGACATGAGGAAACTGAGGATGATCTCCATGCCCAAGGCCTCTCACGTAATGATTCACACTAAAATCCTGCATTCCTTCCATTCAACTAGATAGAAGAAAGCGATTCAGAAACAGTAAAGACTCAGAAAGAGAATTTGTGTTATTAAGACTAGGCTGCACTGAGGTCTCCTCCAGCACTGAGTCAGAGGCCTTCTTTGGAAGAGGAGGTGCCCCCAGGCTGCAAGCCCCCATCCCTCTTCAGGCCTCAGTTTCAAGACACCTATTTTGTAGAGTTTCTGGGAGGCAAGTTTCCTCACCTGTAAAACAAAGAGTTTGTCCACACTGAGAAAGGGGAGCTGACAGGAGTACGAAAGTGCTCCAGAATCCCTCTGGCACCAGAAGAAACTTTGACTATGAAGAACACAAAGAAATACTAGAGGAGTCACATGGAGTAACTCAGAGCAAAGACAACAGAAGAAAAGCAAGCTGTACCCTGACTATGAGGATAATGATAACATCAAGTAACACTTACATGATGCTTACTAATGTCAGGCATTGTGCTCAGCACTTTATACTTATTATCTCATTAGATCCTCAGCAACCCTGGAGGTAGGTGCTATTATTATCTCTATTTTACAGATGACAAAACTGAGGCAGATGGAAGTTAAGTGACTTGCCCAGGATCACACAGCTAATATGCCTGAGACTGGATTTGAATTCAGATCTTCCTGACTCCAGGCTCAACACTCAGTTCACTGTGCCGTTTAACAGGATAAAAATGATATTAAAAGTAACAGTGAGAAAACTCTCCAGAGGCCTAGGCACCCACATACAGGACACAGGCCAAGGCACAATCTAAACCCCAAGTACATTACAACAATAGCCAACATTTATATGAAACTTTAGCATTTTTAAATGGCATTCTGTGTCACATTTCTAAAGTAGTGTTTGGTTCAGTTTTAAGTTTTTGTTTCCTTGATGAATAAAAATAACTCAATCAATGAATGCCTTAAAAAAAAGAATAGAAAGAATGTGTACACATGAATGAAGGGGACCATACTCACCTTTGTGCAGAATAAAACAAGTCAAGAAGCAGCCTGGAAACAAAATGGTTACTTTGTATTTACTCTGAATATACATTGTGTCTATGTCTGTATCTTCCCCCATTAAGCTCCTTGAGGGCAGGAACTGTTCCATTTTGGAGGTTTAGTTGTAATAACAATAACAGCTGCCTGGCATTTAGTTGCATTTAGTAAATGTTTCCCAAATTGAGCTGTCATTTTATTTCTCTAGCCCTCAGTTTCTGTCTTGAACTAGAATCTTTCTCTACAAAGCGTCCAACAAATAGTCACAGAGACCTGCTATAGGGAGGCTTCACCACCTCCCCGGGCATCCCTGCCCAACTCTGGGACAGGTCTAAGCGTTAGAATCTAAACTCAGTTCTTGGCTGCCCCTTGCTCCCTCTTCCACTTAGAAGACTCTCCTCCTGCCCCCCACACACCCTTGCTTTCGCCCTTCTCCAGGTTAAATACCTGCAGTTCCTTCAAGGCCTCTGGGTAATCTCGAGTACGTTCCTCTGGATGTGGGCCAACCTATCCATGTCCTTCCAAAAATGCAGTGCCCCAAACTGAACACAACATTGTAGCTATAGAGGAACAGCACCACGACAGGATCCCCTCCCTTGTTCTGGATACCATGCCTCTTAACAGTCTAGCCTAAGGTCATGATAGCATTTCCTGCTGACTCATATTAGCTTGTGGTCCACTAAACTTCCAGGTCTTTTTCTACACAAACTCTTTTCTAGACGTACCTGTACTTAGGCCACTCATGGTTTAACTCAGTATAGGACTGCACATTTACCCCTCTTTGTTTCTGTCTTAATCAATTCAGTTCATTGTTCTTGCCAGTTAAGATCTTAGAGCCTGGCTCTCTGAAGGGCAGATATCTGTATCTCCACTGGAGATTCCCCTCTCTGTTCTTAAATTACAGGATCATAGAATAAGACATCTGGAGTTGGAACAAAAACTACCCTTGTTGTCAGTCATACAATGTTCCTCTGTAATACAGTTGCCCATGAGAAAACCTCACTGGGGGGGGCTACCTGGGAGGGTCCGAGTTCATCGATCTTGCTTTGTTCAGCACTGAAGAAGAAGCCTTTAAAGGCATGCTTCCAGATGATGGTCCACAGAGGGAGAAGACCAAGAGTCATCCTCACTGGGGAGGGCAGTCTCTGACTACTTGAGACATGTTTTCTCCCCTGCCTGGCCCCACTCATATGGCAGCAGAGGCTGTGGCCTTATCCCAGGGCTGACTTCCTTCCCCTTTAGCAGCTTACTCATAGTATCCCAGTATGCCTTGCATTCTTACCCACCCATGTGTAGTCACATCCCAGGTGAGCCCATCACCCCTTCCTGTGCCATCCATTCCCCCAGGCCACTCATGTCCCAGGTGCAAAAATAAGTAGTGGAAGGTCTAGGAAGAATACAGATTGGATTCAGAAAATCAAGAAGTTAAGTTTATTCCCTTTTCATCAGAGTCCCAGCCAGCTTTCTTTTCAGTCCTGGGCACTCTGTAATTTCCTCCAGCATCAATCTTTCCTATTTGGCTGGAGCAGAGGAAGGCAGGAAAGAAAGGAAAAGCAAGAAAAACTTTGGGTTGGAAAGTTTCTCTGTTCAGAGGGACACAAAAACATACACACACAGAGCACATGCCTGATTGATGAACCCCAAGTGCAGCTCAAGCATTCCTTTTTTGACAGTAAGTTTCTTTTCAGGATGGAAACATGCAAATCCAACATAACTCCCAGGAGGGAATATATAAGGGAGGAATGAGCAAAGGGAGGTGGGGCAGGGAACAGACACTTCCAAGTCAATGCTGAACACACTTCTGGAATGCATAAAGTCACTTTTCCTTGAACTCCCCCTCCCCCCAAACAGCTGTATGAATTGATCAAATTTCCCAAAATCTGAAGGCAAAGGATGCTATATTTTACTCTCCTGGCAACGTTGTGGGGTTTGCTCATGCCTCTCAAACTTTTTTTGTGTTTGTCCTTCATTGCCAAAGAAGACCATGCCATCAGAGACATGATGACATGACTTGCACTTGACTTTGTTTTGAGTGAAGGAGGGCTGCATGAGGTCAGCAGCTTCACTTCTCTACCAAAGCCATCTGAATCCAGCGACCTGATATTCCTCAGGATGACTGGAAATGACCCAGGGTGCACTGGGAGACTTCATAAGTTTAGTAAGTTGTTTAAGGCAGATAAAGGATTCTCTACATCCATTGTTCAAAAGGTGTTTGTCCGGTATGAATTCTCTGAAGCAGCATATCACAAAAACTGTAGGTGAAAGCTTTCCCTCACTCATTGCCTTAAAAGTATTTCTTCACCCAAGTATCAATTAATTTTCGTCATGTTCAATAAGATATCTACTTTGTGAAAAGAAATGCCATCATTATCTTTGAACTGATGAGTGGGCTGAAAGCTCTTAGGGATCAGGGGTTGGTTCACACTTTGTTTCTCTCTCCCCAGGCCTTGAACAGTGTCCAGTGCACAGCATAGAGAGGGTCAGGCTGAACATGTGCCGGGCCCCGAATGACCTCGAATGAAGTAAGCAGAATCAGGACAAAGAGAGATATGTGGCTACAACAAGAGAAATAAAAGAATACTCAAAGGAAGGCAAACTTGGAAGGACTGGAGTAAATGGAAGCGCCACCAGAGAAGATATAATGCAACATTCTTTCCTCCTGCTAGCAGAAGGCTGGGGGACTACAGGGACGGAATGTTGCATACATTGTCAGACACTAGTTGTTTTCACTTGTTTCAGTTCTGGTATGTGTATCAGGGAGGGAAGGGATGTTGCATACATTGTCAGACACCAGTTGTTTTCACTTGTTTCAGTTCTGGTATGTGTATCAGGGAGGGAAGGGATGGTATAGACAGACATTACTATCATATAAAAACAAAAGATATTGATAGGTATTATTTTTAAAAATGAGAATATATCTAGGTGTTTATCACTTTGTTACAGCAAAAACTATTCCAGAGAAAGGGAAGGAAAAGGAGAAGAAAAAGAAAAGGAGGGGAGGGAGGAATGAAGAAAGGACAGAGGGAGGGAAGGAATGAGAAGGGAAGGAGGGAAGGAGGCAGAGAAACAGGAAAGGAATGAAAGTTAGAGCATAATTTGGAAGATGGACAATGTTTCAGATGGAGAGGCTGAAAGTGTCACCCACAGAACTCAGACAATCCTCCTTTATTCACGTTTATAACACTCCTAGTCATCTAATCTGGGGCATGTCCTTACTCTCAGAGACTCAGAGCCCTTTAAACGCATCATGTGCACTAACCCTCTGAACATTCCTGCCACCAGAGTCAGACTGAGAGAGGAGGGAAGGAGGGGCTCATCCAAGGGCCTCTAGACTGCAGAAATCCTAGTGATAGCCACCATGTCAGACAGGAGAGTCATTAATGTTTCCACTTCACAGACACACCTGCGAAACCTGAAGAAGCTACATTGAATCTGTGTGTCTGTGACATAAATATCTGAACAAAATTGGTGGTGATGGGGGGAGGGAGAGGAGTATCACCTCTCAGAATCCTGTTGGGTGTTGGGAAATTGGATAAAGAAAAGAAGGGTTAGGGAACAGATTCTAAGTGGAAGGAAATCTCTCTCCTAAACATACAAATTTATTTTTATTCAGACTTCAGGAAGAAGTCGGTCCCAAATCCAGATGCAACAGAAAGGACCAGAGCTCAGTAAATATTAAAGTCTTAGATATACTGAGTCCAAAAAACAGTTAACTAATCATCCACCAAAGGATCCACTTCCCTCCACCCCATAACTGGGATTCCTGACTCAACGAACACAGTACTTGAAATAATCGCTCTCATTTCAACAACCAGCTGTTTCAGAAGAATTATTTTCCACCCCCAATAAACTCAGCCTCCCATAACACCCAGTGCTATCTTTAAGCCAGAAAGCCAACAGAACAATACTAATTAGTGAGCCTGGCTTCCTCCTGCTCTCCCCACACCCTCCCCGGATTCCCAACATGCTTATCAAAGAGCCCTTCTTGGGGAAGCCAAGGGAGCACCTACAGGTCTGAAAGACTTGAAGACTTTTTCCAACACTTCATGGAGGGTCTTCTTGCCACAAGAGGAGATGTAATCCTGCGCCAGCTGCAGGAAAGGTAAACAGTCTTCACTCTCGCTCCAGACGTGCTGAGCCCCCACCGGAGGAAGAAAAGAAACAAAGACAAATACACACTCGTCATTAGACTTACTGGAACATCAAGTCACTTGCTTTTCTTTCTTCTTTAAAAATTCTAGTTCAAAGCAGGCTTCTATATCACAGCAGGGTACAGCATGCAAGGGCACAGCTACTGAACACAGAAAACATTTTAGACAGGATGATCCTGAGCTAATCCTCAAACCCAATTTTAGCCAATAGGCTCTGAGTGGTAACCCATCTTCAGTTCCCTCACGTTGCTCCAGCCTGTGGTCCTGGTGTCAGGAAGGGTGGGCATTAAAGAAGTTGGGGGTCTAGATGAATCTGCTCCTGGATCACTGGAGACACTCCAGCCCCTAACCTGGCCTTTCCTCATTGTAGCTCCGTGGAGCTAAGGGGGTGAGGGAGAAGGGCAAAGATCGACTTAAATCAAAATGATCTTATCCTGTTGTTAGATGAGTGGTGGCTCCCCTAATCAGAAGGTGAGCTCTTAGGAAACAGGGACCAGCTCAATTTTCAATTTGCATCTTGAGCACTTTGGCACAGAGTAAACACTGAATCAATGCTTTTCCATTCCTAAGCAAAGGCATTCAGGCTGATTGGTCCTTACTTTAAAAAAAAAAAAACTTCAGGGAAAAGGAGGAGGGGGAGGAAGATAAGTCATTTTCCCCTGCTCATGCCTTGGAAAGAGTGCTCCACTGGGGATCAGAGGACCTGAGCTGGAATTCCTACTAAGCCACCCACTACTTTAACGACCTCAGTTTTCCCATCTGTGAAACAGGGGGTAGGTTGGATGGCCTCCAAGGTCACTTCCAGCTCTAGTTTATGTCTATCCCAAACATCCTTGTTTTACAGAAAGGGAAATTGAGGCCCAGGGAGTTACAGTGACTTGCCTCAATTAACACAAATAGGACAAGGTCAGAAGTGGGATAGTAATCTGGAATTAATAATAGTAACCTCCTCCTCCACCCTTCCTCTCCTCCTCCTCCTCCTCCACATTCCTGGAGCTTTTAGAGTTTTATAAAGAGTTTTTCTCACAGCTCCCTGGGGATGCTGATAGCGAAGCTATCTTCCCTGTTCACACACAGGTGAAGGCTCAGTGGGGTTAAGTTTGGCCTGCCCCGGCCACACGTGTCTTAGTTAGGATTTGAAACTTGGAATTGTCCCCTGCCTCATAGGCCCCATTCTTCCCTACCCATGCTCCCACACATCCACTTCAGTACCTTTCTCTCTAGCACCAAGTAGCATGCACTAAGGCTGTCAGTACTGGCATATTTTTTAAGGACAGCAGTCTTTTCCATATGAGGCTATCCATTTCAGCACATTTTTTAAGTACAAGGCAAGCCTTCCCCTATGTGTTCAAGCATCTAGAGTATGCCCCTGGAAAGGGCTGGACCTTTCTAAATTCAGAAACCCTGGTCTTCATATCTGCACCAGGGAGGGGCATCAGCTTGAGCCCAAGAGCATGGGCAGGACATTGGGTTAGGGCCAAGAACTGCTTTTGGGAAAGGTCTGAGGAAACTGATCAGCCTGGGGTGGGGATGGGAGGAAGGGTGTGTATGTGTGTGTGTGTGTGTGTCTGTGTGTGTGTGTGTGTGTGTAAGGAAAGGGAATAGGGAAAATCTGCTTCCCAAGCAATAAGCATTCTTTCCTTCTGTTATTAGGATGGGATGTGGCATCATGAAGCCACACAGACTTCAGTGTGCTTGGTAAGAGTTCTGGGCTTGGAGTCAGAGCATCAAGAACCTTAGAGGCAGAAGGGGACATCAGGGACTGCCTTGCCCAAGTCATCCCCCAGAAGAACCCTCTTCCTCCTGGAGGCCCAATAAGCAGCCAACTCGTCTTTGCTTAAATGGCTCCAACGAGAGGAAACCAAGTCTACCATGTGGAGTGGCCCATGCCCTGTGGGAAGGTTTTTAAGGCCATGAACATCTTAGAGCTGCTAAGCCTCAGTTCGCTTCCTTGTAGCCTCTTTGCCTCCTGCTGGTTCTGCCTCCCTGAGCCCCCTGAGCCCAAAGAGAACATTTCATCCCCCTTGTACATGACATTCGTGAGCCATGTGTCTTTGGTGCCAATGTAAAAGGACAGAGCTTGGATGTTATAAAGGATAATTTTGCCTTGTATTGGAAAGAAGTCTGGGCTCAGTTCAAGTCTCACCCCTGCATAATAATTACCTGTTTGCCCTTGGGCAAGTTATACTTCCTCCCAGAGCCATGTTTTTCTCATTTGCAAAATGGGGATGGGGATACTCTCACTCACTGCCCAAGCAAGGGTATTATAAGGAAAGGAAAAAGGCTTTTGAAATGCATCTGTTATCAAGGGCTAGTGCCCAAGTCATTTCTCTCCCAGATATTCACAGAGGACTTCTCAGGGCTGGAGCTGCTCCCTGACACAGGCAAAGAGCGCTCAATGCTGGGCACTCACAAGTACTCCAATATATACTTAGGAAACAATGATTAAGTGCCTACTGTCTGCGTACTTTGAGAGGAGATGCACATCAGTGAGAAGTGTAGGCGCCAGATCGAAGTTCCAGCATCTAAGAGACTCCAGAAGACCCCCCAAAAGGTGGCTGTTATAGAGATTATGGAAAGAATGGCTGGAGAGCCCAAAAAGCAAAGGACCTTGGGAGATCCAAAGGAGATGGCCTGAACTGACCAGAGATGTCAGGGAGCTCTCCTCTTACAGGGACTTTTTTTTAAAAAAAGGCCCCCTTTATGTGAAGTTGACAAAAAGCAGTAATGAAGCCCTCCTCCCTCTGGTGACTCCCTTCCAGGACAGTCTCCATCTGGGGGGGGTGGCCCAGGCCAGTCGTGCTCCATCTGCCTCCTGGCTATGCTCCCCACTGTGATCCCCTCTCTCTCCAGCCTTCACCCCTGGCCCCTCCCCTTTTAGGTGTGCTCTCCCCCCATTAGAACAGAAGCTGCACGAGGCCAGGCAATGACTGCCTTTTTACTTCTATTTGCATCCACTTTTAGCACAGGGCCTGGCAAACAGATGGAGCTTAATAAATGCTTGTTGCTATTGCCTGCTTTCCATTTCCCTATACAAAGAGAAAAAGAGGACTATGTGTGAAACCATACATCTCCATTACATAAGGCTTTTACAAGGATATTGAAATTTTAACATGCCAGTTCCAAAATAGCCCTGTCTCTAATTCTCTTCTGTGGATTTTATTTTAAATGATGACTGATTAAAGATCTTTTCTTTCTGTTTTTCATTTTTTTTTTGGTATCACTATCTCCAGGAACCTGCCACCTCCCCCCTCCCCACCAAACGCCTTTCTTTGTAATAAATAAGTATAGTCATGAAAAACAAATCCCCACACTGGCTGAAAATATATATCCAATTCCACTTCTCTACCCCAACTATTTATACAAAGCAATATAGGATAAAGGGCAGCTAGGCGATACAGTAGATAAGAGCACTGGGCCTGGAGTCAGGAAGACTCATCTTCCTGAGTTCAAATCTGGCCTCAGACACTTAATAGTTATGTGTCCCTGGGCAAGTCACTTCACTCTATTGGCCTCAGTTTCCTCATCTGTAAAATGAGCTGGAGTAGGAGATGGCAAACCACTTCAATATCTCTTCCAAGAAAACCCCAAATGGAGTCAGAGACAGTTGAACTGAACAACAAACATAGAGTAATGGCTGGAGTACTGGACCTGGAGACAGGAGTGTTTGGCTTTCCATCTGGCACTAGACGCCATCTGTGGGACCTCCCTGAGTCTCAGTTTTCCCATCTTGCAGATGGGGATAAAAGCACTTTCCTCACAGGGGTATTAAGATCAAATGAGATAAAATATGGGAAGTGCTTTGCAAACCTTTTAAATGCGCTATTTTTTTAATCAGCTTCATTTATGCTTCATACTATGCTTCATCAACGTCACAGAGTAGTAAATGACCAATCAACCAGCATTTATTAAGAATTTACTGTATGTCAGGCACTGGTGCTGGGAATACAAAGAAAGAAAAAACTGTCCCTGTCCCCCATAAGCTTACCTTTCATCCGGAGAGACCACATGAATGTGTAGGTATAGGCTAATTTTACAAGATAATGGAGGGAGGCTGTAAAAGGCGTTAGCTGTGGAAAGGTTTCTTGTGGAATGTGACCCTTGGGCTGAATGATCAGGAAGTATTCTAAGAGGCAGAAATGAGCAGGAAGGGCATTCCAGGCATAGGGCACAGCCCATGAAAAGGCACAGAGACTAGAGATACCGTTTTGTATTCACACAGCAAAAGGTTCTGGATGGATCACAGGATGCAGGAAGGGAAATAACACATAACAAGGCTGTAAAGGTAAGTTGAGGGCAGCTTGTGAAGGACTGGGAAAACTTGCTGTTATTTGTTACTGTTTGGTAGCTTTTCAGACCTTGGTTCGTTCCAGTTCTGCTTCTGACTCCTGACTCTGTGTTCCTGGGCGAGTCACACAACTTTTACCGAACTTTTATGACTCTTAAGTTGCAACAGCGGCTAATCTGTATCCATGGAAGGTGCTTCTTCACTGGGAGTTTCCTATATGCATGAAACCGTGCATTCAGTTTTGAAAGTATCTCCCTCTTTCCTTTGAGTCATTATATTGCTAGACCAAAACAGTATATCCCTTAGAGTTAGAAGTTCTAATTAAAGATAACTTGTAACATTTTAAAGAATTGGGAGTGGAGAAAGTATTCCTGGAAATCATTGCTTTTTGAGACAAAAGGGATCATCTCATTTGAGAGATAAGGAATATGAACCTCCTCATTTTAGAGATAAGGATACCATAAGCCAGAGGTGAAATGACTGGGCCATCATCACCCAGGTAGGAGGCTGGTCCTGGGATCCAAGATGACATAGAGCCTCAAGGAGCTAAGAATAACCTCCTTTACTTGACAGAGAAGAAAACTGAGGGCGGGAAAGGAAGGAACTTGCCTGAGGTCACACAGGGAGTGAGTGGCCCAGAAAGGGCTGGAAGCTAAGTCCTCTTTTCACTGATGAGGAAACCAGGCAGTAAGTGACTGGCCCAAGGTCACACAGGTAGTAAGTGCTAAAAGCTGGGATTTGAACTCAAGTCTTCTTGATTACTAACCCACAATTGTTCCCACTGAAACATAATAATCGTACAATTATCAGTGTCATCTGGCACAGTAGAGAGAGCACTGGCTTTGGAATCAGAAGACCATCTTCGTAAGTTCAAATCTAGCCTCAGATACTTACTACTATCTGTGTGACCCTGGACAAGTCACTTAACCCTGTTTGCCTCAGTTGCCTCATCTGCAAAATGAACTGAAGAAGGAAATGGCAAACCACTCCAGTATCTCTACTAAGAAAACCCCAAAGGGAGTCAGGAACAGTCAGACACAACTGAAATGACCAAACAAATAAATGGTTTCCCTGTTGACCTATTTTGAAATCTATCCAAGGGAGGGAATTCATTCTTGCACATTTCAAAGAATGAGCCCACTCTGCCTAGGTGTGCAGCAGCTGGATGACTCCTCATATGCATACTCTTGTCCAATGAGGCTCTGGCAAGGCTGAGGCCTGCCTAACACCAACTCACTCCACTGTCCATTTTCACAAGCAAAATCTTTTCAGATTTTTCAGATCTGTTTGAAATGCATTTTACTTTGCTGATGAGCAAATCCAAATCTTGCATCAGTTAGCACTGGCTCAGGTCTGACCCATGAGAAAAAGAAGTTTGCAAATTATCTGTTGTTAACACAGAAAAATAAGTAGCAGAAGGCAATAAAGAGGTATCTCAAGCAGGGTGTAGCAAGGCTAGGACTGAATGGCTAGATTGGCTGATGTTCCTAGGACCACAGAACCAGGGCTGGAAGGGGCTTGGAGGACATCTAATCCAACTCCCTTATTTTACAGACTTGCACCATCTTCTGCATGAAGCCTTTCCCAAATGCTGGCATCTTCCCTCCCAAATCACCCCATTTTAAACTGCTTTGTAAATACTTTTCTATATTCATTTTTATATTTATTTGGTATATAATTATATATGTGCCTTCTTTTTCCACCAGAACACATGCTTCTTATGTTGTAGTCCAGTGCTTGGCACATAATAGGGATATATTAAATGCTTGTGGGGGCTTGTCTGATGACCCAAGGTCCTCCCACAGTTAGTGCCGGAGACGGGATTCAATGCCCTCCTCCAAACCTCACATCCCACTGAAGTCTGACAGGGGCTGAAACTGGCGTCTGCCAGGAAGGAAAGAAAATAATACCACCTGCCACCTGTCACCAGGAATGCTGATTAAGAATTACAGGCTGCTCCACAAACAGCATCTTCCCCCAGAGGAGATGGCGCTCTAGAAATTAAAGAAATGAATGGCTTTGCTCACAGACTTCCAGAAGAGCATGGGAGGAAACATACTCCCTCCAAATAGCAGGGAAAGCCTTCCCCAGCTCTGTGCCCACAATACCACAGTTTCACATCTAGTTCATACAATGAAAAGCCGATGCAACAGAACCCACTCCCACTCCCACTGGGGGAACTCACTCCCACGCGGACAACCAGATGGGCAGACAAACAGATGGGAATTTCCCAGTGACAGAAAGTTCCAAAAAACAACCTTTTCCACTAGACCAGCTCAGGCAATATTTTTAGTCAGTCATATGCATTTATGGAAGCTTTGGGATCCTAGGATCATCAGTCAATCAGCAAACATTTATTAATGCACCTACTGTGTGCCAGGTGTTAGGGATTCAAAGAGCTAACTTTGGAGTCATCTGGTCCAATCTCCTCATTGGACAGAAGGGGCAAAGGATGCAAAATACCACACTCAGGGTAAAGGGTAATAAACGACAGACTAGAGGTTCAAACCCCAAGCCCTCAGATTCCCAAGCCAGGGCTCCCTCCACTGTGCCATGCTCTTTCCTTGACTTAGAGATGAAAGTAACCTTGGCCAATCCAAGAAGCATTTATTAAACACCTTCTGTTGCAAAGAACAGAGAACTGCTAGGTGGCAGACCGGATAGAACACTGGACCTGGAGTCAGGAAGACTCATCTTCCAGAGTTCAAATCTGATCTCAGACACTAGCTCTGTGACCCTGGACAAGTCATTTCACCCTGTTGGCCTCAGTTTCCTCATCTGTAAAATGAGTTGGAGAAAGAAATGACGAACCACTCTAGTACCTCCACCAAGAAAACACAATATAGGGCTATGAAGTGAGACATGACTGAAAAACAAAAAAACATTGCAAGGAACATAGCTGGAATTAAACACAGCCAGGCTATGCCTTGGAGGCATCAATGAGTCATAAAGCCAACCGCATCATTTTAACCAATTAGGGTTTATTATATACCTGCTAGATGTTACTTATATTTTATAAGATGAGGAAACTGAGGCCCAGAAGTAAAATGACTTTTCCAGGGTCACAGAAGAAGAACCTGAACCTAGAGCCCCAGACTCTAAACTCAGTGTTCTTTCATGGGCCCTGCAGTCATGCGTTGTTTGCCTGTGCTTCCTGAAATGCCAGAGCCAGGACCACATCTTTATGGATTTGTTTCTTTTGAGCTCATTTTTTTTCAGTTCCATATTCCTGCACTCCGTGCCCCCAATCATCTTTTCAGAGCTAGAAGGGCCCCCGTCAGCTTCCTGTCCAAGCCCCTCACTTTACAACTAAGGCCAAGAGAGGTTAAGAGACACACAGGTAGTGAGAGAGGGAGGCAGAATTTGAACACAGTTCCTTGGACAGTGGTTATTTCTTCCTTCTTTTGCCCAGGGATTCTTAACATTTATTTTTTTTTGTCATAGATGCCTTTGCCAGGCTGATGAGACCTGTGGAATCCTTCTCACAATTGAGTTTTAAAGTGCATCAAATGAAATCCACAGGATTACAAAGGAAACCAATTATACTGAAATGGAGTTATCAAAATATTTTTTAAAACATGTTTTTTGGGGGAGTTGTTACAGCATTGTAACAGAATTTAGTAGAACAGGATTAGAACAGGTCGAACAAACATTCTCTGTTTACAACAAACAAATATGACCTCCAAATCAATAAGGCTCTCTCTCTCCCCTCCCCCTCCCCTTCCCTTCTCCCTCTCTCCTCTCTTTCTCTTCTTCCCTCTCTCCCCCTTTCTCTCTCTCCTCTCTCTCTCTCTCTCTCTCTCTCTCTCTCTCTCTCACACACACACACACACAAATTCAGTTATTTTAGTCATTCTTTTTCTCCTTTGACCCCAGCTCCCCTCACACATCATCTCATGATGGCTGTAAAGCCAAGATTAGTGGCACTTGGTGTGGTTATGGAAATTCCATGTTGGTGAGACTCAGGCCAGACCATTTCATCCCTTGCTTGCCACAGTGAGCCATGCTGTCTATTTACAGGGACCTCCTACCTTTCCCATGGTGCAGAGAAAAGGGTTATTGCATCTCTTCCACCCTTGGGGTAGAATCTTTGGTGCCGGCTAATGATCAGAGATCCAGAAGGCAGAGAACCTCCGTGTTCTGGGACCAGATCCAACTTGTGGTGAATGTCAAAGAGAAACCTGTCACCACTTCCACCCTATAAGGGACTGACTAAGGAGCCCCTGTCACTGGGAGACAGAACCCCAGGTTAAGGACTTCCTTATTTGCTCCTTTTCCACTAACAACCCTGACCTAGTTAACCACAAAGCGTAAGGGCCTCTTGCCATAGATTTATCTCAGGATCACCGAACAGTGCTTGACACATAGTGCTTAATAAGTAGAGGTAACCACTGGGATTGGAAGGATCTTTAGAGAATCAACTTGATCATTTTACCCATAAAGAAACTAAGGCCCAGTGTGCCCATTAATCCAAACAATTATGTATGCCCATCTGAAGAGCAAGTAGCTAAATTTCACCTTGGTTCTCAGCAACAGTAAACTTTCAGGCCTCCCTTTCTAGAGCTGAATTCAAAGTACGAGTCCTGCTTGCCCTCAACCCACATCATTGAAAGCATCTCACAATTATGGTAAATGCATGGAATCTCTGGAGATCAGAAGAGACCCCTCAAGTCCAACTCAGGCCTGAACATGTAAGAATCTCCTCCACCACCTCATACACACCAAGAGGCCTTGGCTTGAAGACATCCAGTGAAAGGAATCTCATGATCTCCCAAGACTTCAGAGAACTTATATCTCCTGACATCATTGGCCTAGTTGCATTTTTGCAACTTTCCCTAGATGGCTCCGAGTTGCCCTCAGGGGCCAAATAAAACATTCATACTTATATTTTTTCCTTTTCCTAATTTTCTTATTAGCAATGGGACATCTAGTAGTATCCTCACATTTAAATGTCATTTGAATAGATTAGCTTTGCTCTCCACCACTGACCAAAAAGGTAGACAAATGCCTTGGATCACATTCAAATGAGTGTTATCTCATCAATTCAAGGATGCTCCCTCCAGTGATGAAGGTTGTAATCCATCCATGCCTACATATCCTGCAAAATGCCTCCCCAAAATTCATGTGTAGGTCTATCCAAATCTATTTGGATCCACCCATTACCTGTCACCCCTCACTCCTGTCATGCGCCCAGATCATCTTCTCGTTCTATTTTCGCTAATATCCTTTACTCCAAGACCACAAATGATAAGATGGTAAAAGCCATGCGTACCTCTGTTCCCATCATTTCCTTTAACATCCCTACACTTCCTATATTCCTACATTTTTCCTTAAATAGAATGCAAATGGTTTGTATCAACCCTTTCTGTATTTCAGCGTTCCTTAAGGATGAAATGAAACAAACATATCAGTTCTTACACCTTCTGGGATAGCTATAGAGAGAAGGTTCTATAATATGTACAATACATGGTCTACCCACTTTTTCTCTCCTACACTGTTAAAGCCCCAGGATGAGCTCAAGGCTCAAGTCAAGTAGTGCTCCGGGGTTAAAGGAGTCACTTCTACTGATCTCAAACGATGTACACACACACACACACACACACACACACCCCTGTCTGCCCATCTGGTACATGGCTATGGCCAAAAACATACTTCTGGAGTCTAACAGAACCCTCGGTAGCTCAGGGTTGGCAGGAAAGGGAAACTGGCAGACATGTCGGTCAGGGTGCCTATTGGCCACACTTCTGCTGGTTCTTGTAGTAAACTCATCTCTCCTTGTACCAGAATGATGTCTCCAGAGGGGAAGGCGGACCAGACACTATCAATGGAACTCTGCACAGACTAGGTGCCAAAGAATGAATCCTGGAAGGGTTCAAGTCAAGGGGAGGTAACCCAATGAGGGACAAATGATGAACAGAAGCCAAGGGCTGACATATATTCACTCACTCATTCAAATTAAGGACTTTAGGAGCTCGATGGGCCAATTTCATGCATTAATGAAATTCCTTCCATAACATGCTTTACAAGGAGTCATCATTCGGATCCCACTCCCCACAAGGAATAGCCATTTCCCCCCAGGGTATCCAGTCCACTTTGGCATTGGTCAAAAGCTTTTCTTGATATCAAGCCTAGATTTTTGTTTCTTTGCATCTTCCACGCATAACTCCTGGTGCTACCTTCCAAAGTCAAGCAGAATAAGTCTAGTCTGTATTGTGGGAGATGGTGCTTCAAAAAGAGAGCTATCAAGTCTCCCCCAACTTCTTCTGATCTCCAGGCTAAATGCCCCAGGTTCGTTTGACTGATCCTCCTATGGCTATAATGTTCAGGCCATTTACTTCCTCTGGAGGCCATCCACTGTATCAATGTCCTTTCTTAAAATGTACTCAGAACTGAGCATAGCATTCCAGGTGTGCTTGGACCAGGATAAGTGAGAGCAGATCTATCACCTGCCCAATCCTAGATACCATGCTCTTTTTAATGAAGTCTAAGGCCATATTAACTTTCTTCATTTCCATATTTGGTAGATCTTTTTTGTGAGAAATGCTACCTAGCTATCTTATACTTATGAAGTTGATTTTTTAAAGCCCAAATGTAAGACTCTGTATTTATAAAATACATCTTTATTAACACAGAAGAGAGGATGAGTTTAAATAGATAAAAGGGATGGATGAGTGGACAGATAGTCAGATAGATGAATAGATACAATAGATAAGAGAAGGATGAATGGACAGATGGATATGGGCAGCTAGGAGATGAGGAGTGTTGGACTTGGAGTCTGGAAGACTAATTTTCCCAAGTTTACATCTGGCCTCAGATATTTCCTAGCTGTGTGACCCTGGGCAAATCACTTAGCCCTATTTGCCTCCGTTTCTTCATTTATAAAATGAGCTGGAGAAGAAAACGGCAAATTACTCCAGTATCTTGGCCAAGAAAACCCCAAACAGGGTCACCATGGGTTGAACATGACTGAAAAATACCTGACCAACAAATGGATGTATAGATAGAAAGAGCATTTAATGAATGTTTACTATGTGCCAAGAACTGTGCTATGCACTGGGTACACACATACAAGTAGAAAGAAGGACAGTCTCTATCTTAACAAGCTTATATTCTAAGAAGGAAGGAAGCTAATCCATAAAGGAGAGCTGGAAAGTTGTGGAGATGGGATGAGGATTGGAGGGAGAAGGGAATGTTCAGATTAACCCAAGAGAAGAGCTTACATAGCTCAACTAAAAAGAAACCAGGAGGAAGTCCCACACATTTGAGTTTTGGTTAGTCTCAGAGCAGTTTCTACTGAATACTCAGGGACACTCAGTCAGTCAGTCAAAAAGCATATAGTAAGTGCTTGCTGTATGCTACGCCAGGCCACAGCACAGAATTGAGAATACAAAGAAACAACAAAGAGTTCAGTCCTTGCCTTCAAGGATCTTCCAGTCCACTGTCCCATCAATTCCAGCTATTCCAAGAGAAGCTTATATTGTTTTAATTTTTTCTGTTGTTTAACAGATTTCACTGAAACAAGTTTTCTCAAAATTTCTCTGTATCTTCTCAATTTAACCCCTTGTACTACAGACAGAAGAGTATAGGGACGACCTGACAGCGAGTTACATAAAACCCAATGAAGGAAACGGTCATTTTCTTGTTGAATGTGCCTGCAGAAGCAGCTTAGATAACATTCTAGCCGATCAAATGACAACCTTTTCCACTTTCTTTCATTATTTGAATTGTTAAATTATCAAGGCAGAAACAAAAACACTTTATAGCTTAGCACATAGGAAATAACATTCAAAACTAGTTCCATAAAATGTTATTTTTGTTTATTATTGCAAATTATGGTAATTATGAAGTGAATTTGCTAAGTGCATATCTTCAGCATATAGCAACATATAACATTCATAATAGCAACAATTATGTAGAACTTTTAAGGCTGGCAATGTACTTTACAAATATTATCTGATTTTGTTCTCAAAACAACCCTGAGAGGTGAGTTTCATTATTATCCTCATTTTACAAATGGGGAAACTGAGGCAAACAGAGGTTAAGTGACTTGCCCAGAGTCACACAGCTAGTAAATGTCTGAGGCATGATTTGAAGTCAGGTCTTCCTAATTTCAGATTCAGCTCTCTATCCACTGTACCACCTAGCTTTCTATAAGAATATACATACATATATATTCACATACATATATATATACATATACACACCAATATATTTGTAATTTATATATAAATACATGCATATAAATTATTATACATATATTTATATTATAATTATATATAATTATTGTATATTAATACATATAATTACATATATAATTATTGTGTGAATTAATATAAAAATATTATATATATATAAATCAATCAGAAAGACAAAAGGAAAGAGACAGAAAGGTGGGAGGCGCTAAGCAAGCATAAAAGATCCTGGAAATTATTAACTTTGGGAACTATCCTAGAAAGGTAATATAACAAGAGTAGGGTCCTTAGAGGTAATATGGTATCACAAAATAATCAATGGATCTGGAGTCAGAAGATAAAGGTTCAAATTGTGACTGTTACTTATTAGCTAGTTGAACTTGACTGAGTTATTTTCTCTCTTTGGTTTCATCTACAAATGAGGTGAGGTGGGAAGGTTGATAAAGTCCTTTCCAACTTTAAATCTGGCATCCTCTGGAGTAGGAAGAAGATACTGACTAGCTCTAAGGAGATGTGGATTCAAGTCTATCCAGCAGGAAATTCAGGCCTCGAAGGGAATCTTGCTATTTTACCTGCTATCTTCCATGATGACTCCCTACCTCAACTTCAACATTTTAAATGTCCTGCTCAGTAATAATAATCAACTTTCTATTACCAGTGCCATTAGAAAGGGCATGATGGTTGATTCTCCTTGGTTCCACATATCCTATGACTCCTGCTCTTTCGAGGGCAGTTTCTCATTTTTTGTAGAAAGTGCCTGGCACACAGCAGATGCTTAATAAATACGTGGGATTGAATTAAGTGGTCACTTCCAGAAAGCTATCCCTAATTCTTGTCAGGAATGATCTTCCTAAGACTTCTGAGATAGCATTCTGGAAATGTGAACTATGATCATATCAGCTCTGCCACTGTCCCTGGATAGGATGTGGCACTTTTTCCCTCAAGGTCCACTAAACATTCCAAAAATTTTCTTTTAAAAAAGTACCTCTCCCTGGTCACTACTTCCTTAGATACATGGTTTCCTTCATTAGAATGTAAACTTTCAGAAAGCAGGCACCCTCTTTGATTTTGTATTTGTATCTCCCAACTTAGATTAACATATAGTAAGATTTAATAAATGTTTCTTTTGCTTATCCATTTCATTTGAGCAGATTAACATCCTTTCCCCAAACAGAGAAGCTTATAGTGTAGTCTGAGGCAAGGCTACCAAGTACCTAATTGAGGCATGAATTAACTAAGGGTAAACACAGGGTCATATAGTCAGTATATGTCAGAAGTGCCTTCATTTTCTAGATGAGAAAAAGGAGGCCCCAAAAGATGAAACTTGCCCATGAACACATAGATAGTATCAGGGCAGAACTTGCACATCCATCACTTTGTTGACTTCCAGTGCAGTCTTCTCTACAAAATACTATAAAATTCCTAAGCATTCTTTACAATAATCAAGGACACACCAATTAAAAATACAGATGGGTGTAGATGTGGTGTAGTGTATTGAAGTGGGGGGGACTCAGAAGACTCAACGTTGAATCCTGCCTCAGACCCACTATGTCCATATGACTCTGAAGAAGTCATCTCATCTCCTCTGGGCCTCAGTTTTTCTATCTGTAAAATGAAGGGGTTGGACTGGATTGTGTCTGAGGTCCCTTCCATCTTTATTATATAGACTGAAAAGGGGAGAGAGGAGGTGACTGTTCAGGATCGCTCCATTTGCATGTGTCAAAGACTGGCTTGGGATTCTGCTCAGTCCCATTCACCATGCCATCCCTCACTTCCCTCAGAAGAGAAGACAATTCTCATTTCTTATCACCTACATTCATTCAATTCAACAGCACAAATGAGGTATAAGGTTGCTGCTCAGTCTGTGGGACTCTCTGTGACCCCATCTGGGGTTTTCTTGGCAGAGATACTGGAAAGGTTTGCCATTTCCTTCTCCAGCTCATTTTACAGATGAGGAAACTGAGGCAGACAGCGATAAGTGACTTGACCAGAGTCACACAGCTAGTAAGTGTCTGAAGCCAGATTTGAACGCAGAAGGAGTCTTCCTGACTCCAGGCCCAGTGCTCTATCCACTGCATCACACAACTGACTCTAGGTTTAACGTATACTATGTTCAGGAAAGCAGAGAGCAAACCCTGCTCATTAAGGCTTACTCTAACGGGAGTGGGGAGGTGGAAATCCTGATACACAATGGTGATACAAGGCAAGTTCACAGAAATTGTCCAAGTGTTGGGAGAATCTGGAGGGAAAAGCCAATTTTAGCAAGGAGTCAGGGAGGCTTCCTGGAGGCAGCCTTGAACAGACAGTGGCTAGAGTGTGGAGGAAGACAGTTAAAGAAGGGAGACCAGTCCGGTTGAATTTATGGGTTGTCTGAGATCATTGTTAGGGATGGGGAGAGGAGAGTATAGGGTCTGAAGCCCAGGAGAGTTTAGTCCCAGATCCACCAGAAGGTCTAAGGCTGGGCTGAACCTGGACTTGGGCTCCTCCAAATCCCCCTCCCCCTTTTGGAGTGTCTTCCATAGGAAGGTAGCACAGCCCTGCACTCTGCAGCTCTAAGCTTCCAGGACCACAGAGCAGCCAGAGCAGCTGCCATTTGACATTGGGGGCCGTTTAGGTTTCTCGTGTTCAGGAGTCATTGCCTGAAGGGATCCTCTCTTTGCCTCCACTGGGCGATCCCCGCATGGTGGGGCATCCCTCCCTCCAGGCTGACCCCCTCCAATCTTATCCTCCTACCCACTTCCCCATCCCGAGCAGGAGTGAAGGAAGAAGAGCTTAAGGGAGTGGGGTGGCTCCTGCAGCTCCAGGCCCTAGTCTATCTGAACGCAGGGGGTGCCAAGATCTCCCTGGACTCCTCCCCACTAGGGGAGGGGCAAGAGAGTGGGTTCCGGGCCCTGGTAACTGGAGACTTCCCAAGGATTCTGTGGCTAGGGAGCACGTTTCCAGTTCCCCGCTCCAGCCCCCAGAGCCTGTGGCCGAAAAGGCTGCAGACCCCACCCTCCCAGGCAGTTATCCACACACACACTCACACATACACACACAATCCGCTAGCCGCTTAGAACACCGAAGCTAGGCGGGTGCTTTAGTACAGGCGCGCCCAAGCTCTTCTGTGAGCTTGTGTGTATGTTGCTGTGAGTGTGTGTGTGTGTTGTGTGGTGTGTGTCTATGTGAGCCCGTTTTTAGGATCAGGGTGGAGATTCCGCAGAAGGTCCCGGAGCCCAGTCACGGCCCAGGGAACCGCGGCTTTGTGCCCATTTCCAGGAGCAGGGAATCACCATGGGGTGTTGGGGGGGGGGGGTGTGTTTCACCCGTGTTGGGGAAAGCCGAGGAGTTGTGCAGTGTGCGAGAGGGGAGGGGACGGAGGGGGAGCCTGCTGTCCTCCGGAGCAGCGGGCTGTAGAGGGGTAATCCAGACAAGGGGCGGGGAGTGACAGCGAGCTGCAAGCCTAGGACCCGGCACCCACCTGGGCGGGGCCTCGGGCCAGAGATGCCCCACGGGATGCTCTCACCCAACCCCTGGGCTGGCGCTCCCGGGCCCCTGCGCAACTCTCCCCGATTCCGGGCTAGGCCGGCCGTAGGATCTGAACCGAAGAGTGGCGCCACCCGGGATCCTCCCCAAGTGCGCTCAGGCCGCTGGGTCCGCCCCGCTGCAAGTCGGCAGCCCCTCCCGAGGGCGGCAGCCCCAGACCCCGCTCTACCAAGCCCCTCCAGGCGGGCTAAGGCGCAGGGCAAAGGGGAAGTCCACCTTTACTCCCACCCGCCCACACCTTCCGCCCGGCCATCCTACCCTTCCCAGCCAAGAGTCCGCGCCAGAGGCACCTCCCTCCCCAGGCACTTACAAAATTGTCCCCGCAGCCGTTGTCCGGACACAAGACGTAGAAGGAGACCCCTGGGTCGGCGTAGAAATCCATCCTCCTCTCCGTCTCCTCCGTGGCGATGAGGTCGAAGGGGGTGTTGGAGCACCATTTGTCCGCAACGTCAGCCAGCTGCTGGAAATCCATGCCGTCGGTCGCCTCCGCCTCGCCCCGCTCTCCACGGCCCGGCTAGCTCGCTCCTCTCCCCTGGGCTGCCCCCGCTCTAGCTCCTCGGCCCTCGGGGCGCTGCTCTCGGCCTCTGCCCTCCGCGAGCGCCGCGCTCCCCTCGGCTCGGCTCAGCCTCCCTCCTCCGCACGTCGGCGATCCCCGCCCGGGGAATGCGCGGGACCGGGGGCTCCTCGCGGACCTGCGAGAACGACCAACTCGCCCGCTCCGGCTCCCTGGAGAACTCTTAGCGGGGACTGTTTACATGTTGTGGGTAAAAAGCAGGCGGCGGGCTGGCTGGGGGCGGGCTGCGCCGGGCTCTGCCCCTCCTCCCCTTCCTCCTCCTCCCCCTCCTCTTCCTCCTCCCTCCCGCTCCGCGGACAGTTGGGCTGAGCGGGCAGCGTGGCCAGCGGCTGGCTGGAGTAGGGGGGAGCGGGGGCGGACGCTGCACTGGCTCCACGGAGAGGACTGGACGCGATCGCCTCCCTCGGCTCCTCCTAGTCGCCGAACAAAACCTTCCTGCCGCGCCTCCGGAGAGCGGAGCCTGCTCGGCCCGTGACGTCATAATGCTGGGGAGCCAATCGGTTGCGCTTCGAACGTTCGGAAAAGGCTACTTGGGTCCGGATCCTCGAACCGCTGATGTCACAATGGGAGCCCTTTGGGAGGGAGATACCCTACGCTCGCCTGTGCGAAGTGTACCTGCCCGACTGCCTTGGATGTAGGCAGGAGTCATGTTTCCGGGGACCCAGCCAGAAAGATCACAGCCTTTCACGGACAACCTTAGAGAAGGTACGGAGAAAAAGTACCTTGGGCAGGTCATTTTTGTGGTTGTTTAGTCTTCTTTTCGAAGTGTCCGACTCTTCGTGACTCCTTTGGGGGTTTTCTTGGTGGGCACCTAATAGGACCCAGGTAGATAAGTGCTCTCTCTGTCTCTCTCTGCCGGCCTGTCTCTCTCTGTCTCTGTCTTTGTTTCTCTCTCCCCACCCTCCTTCGATTCAGTCAAACAATTCAACATTTATTAAGTATTAACTTCGTGCTCACCTGTGTGGTAGCTTCTTTTATCTTAGGATGAGATTTGGAAGGAACCCTATTAGAGAAGGCAGAGTCCAACTCCCTCATTTTACAGATGAAGAAATTGAGGCCCAGAGAAGTGTGGCTTACCCAAGGCCCTACAGGTAGTAAGTAGTAGGGTCAAGATTGGAACCCAGGTCCTCTGGTTTCAAATCCAGTGTTTCTCCCTTGTAATACATTACATCTTTGCTCTCTCCCTCCTTCCTTCCCTTCCTTCCTTTCTTCGACTTCCAATCCTTCCTTCCATTTTCTTTCTCTATAATAAAGCTCTGTCCAAGAGGAAGTGAATATCAGATTAATTTAAAACAATTCTCATATACCAAGATCCTTTCCCAACACTGATATAGTGGGGAAAACACTGGAAGAGGACTCAGTATACCTGGATCACATAGAGTCTTAGCTTTATCTCTGTGTAAAATTGAACAAAATTCTTTCCCTCTCTAGGCCTCAGTTTCCTCATCAGGACAGTGGGTTGGGCTGCAGTTGCTAAGGTCCCTTTCAACTTGAAAGTTCCAGGATCCTTTAAGGAGATGAAGTGCTATAGAATAAATATTTCACTTGAAAAAAATAGAAGTGAATCCTTCTTAGCAGAGCTTGGAAACAGTAGAAGCTTCCTGTTGTCCAGGTACAGTTTAGTAATAGCATTGTAAGCCACGGAATACAATTTAAAACAGGAATAAAGTTCCAAGGGGTTTATTTATTGAAAGCCCACTCAGGACATGCATTGCCCTAGGTATTATAACGTTGCAGAGAAGAATGAAAGTTCTTGCCTTCAAGACATTGTCTACTGTACTTGATAGCTCCACCTGAATATTCTCCAAAGGTCTCAAATAGAGCTCATCTTTCCCTCCAGGTCTTCCTACGTTTTCCTCCTTCTGTTGAGGGAATCAAAGTCCTTCTGGTCAGCCAGGTTTGTAACCTTGGCATTCTGCTTGACCCCTCACTTCCCCCCACATATCCAGTAAGTTGCCAAGTCATGTTAATTTGATCTTCACCGAATTTCCCATCAATCAACTGTTCAACACAACCTCAAGCTCTCATCACCTTTCCCCGGCGACTACCTCAACAACCTCCTAATTGACGTCTCTGCTATAAGTCTCTCTCCTCTCCCACCTCTCCTTCACAGAGCCATCAAAGTGACTTTCCTAAAGCATGGTTTTGATGGTGTCACTTCTCTGTTCAGAAAGCTTCTGGGGCTCTCTGCTCCAGGAAAAAGTTGAAACTCTTCAGTTTGGCATTAGAGCCTTCACAACTTGGCTCCAGCCCATCTTTCCCCATTTATCGCAAATTACACCTCCTCATTGTAGCCTTCTGTATCCCAGCCAAATTGGCCCACTTTGCTGCTGCTTCAATGCAGAACGCGCTCTGAGCCTGCATAGGCTACCCTCCTGTACTTAGAAAGTTCCCCCCTCCTAGGTGGTTCAGTAGATAGGGTACAGAGCTTGGAATTATAAAGATCTGAAAATCTTGGCTTATTGACTGTATCATTCTGTGCAGTCACACTCAGCATTAGTTTCTTTACCTGTACCATGGATTGTTACTTGGTTGGACTTCATGGCCCCTAAGTTCCTTTTCAGCTCTAAATCTATGATCTTATGATTTCTACCTCTTGGAATCCCCAACCCCTTCTTTCCACACCCCCCCACCCCAATCCTATTGCTGTCCATCGCACCTACTGCCTTTAGAAGTATATTTATATTGAACTGGAAACTTGTTGTAGCTGCCTAGTAGAATAGTAAACTCCCTGAGGAGAGAGACTGTGTTTTTTCTTTGCCATCCCCCGCCCCTGCAAATAGTTGGCATTTAATAAATACTTCTTGAATTAAACTGAATCAGCAGATCAGTAATCTACAGGAAAACTTTTACGTATCTCTTGATTTTTAAAATAGGGTTCAGCCAAGTTAGCTACAAAGCAAATTTTAGTAAAGTAAATTCAATATTTCTGTTGACTTTCAAACTGAATTCCAAATGGAGAAAACCCTGAATTGAGAGTTTGGGGAGAGGAAGGCACTGAGCTTGTGGCGGATCCTGGCACCTGCTGACCTGCAGTAGAGCACATCCTAATCATCTTCCTAGAGTGGAAAGACCCATTTCACCTTTTTCTGTACCACACTCTCCTGTTTCCCATTAACCACTGGTCAGTTGCTTTTGTCATGGCTCCTCCAGTCCCCCACCCCCACCTGGGTTCAGGTTTTCCCTTTACTATACATACTGGTCATGTGACACTGGACAAGTGACTTTTCAGCACTCCAGGCAGCTCTCTTGCAAAAGAGTTGCAGGATGTGGGTTCACATTGGTAGAAGGGACTTTTCCTACGCTAATGAAATCATAGGTCTGGACCAAAAAATTGATTTCATAAGCAAAAATTGTGTGCTAAGGTCGTATTCTGATGCCTCCTAGAGATATCCCCTCCTAGAGGGGATGCTAGGATACCAAGGCAATAACAGTAAAAACTGACATTTAAATAGTGCTTTAAAGTCTACAAAGCTCTTCAATACATCATCTCATTTCAGTTAATCAGCAAGCCTTTATTAAATGCTGCTGTGTGCCAGACACTGGACTAGGTACTGCGGATGTAAAGACTAAAGGGAAATAATTAATCCCTGCCCTCAGAGTGCTCACATTCTATCAAGGGTGATATATACATGTAGGTACATGGAAAATAGGGACTGCAGGGCGCTAGCAGGTGGGTATCAGGAAAGAAGATGGAGCTTGAGGAAACCAAGGATTCTGAGGCAGATGAGGAGAAAGTATATTCCAAGTAAAGGGAAAAGTCAGTGCAAAACAGCAGTAGTGAGATCAATCTCAAGATAACCCGTGGGAACCCTTTAGTGAGTTAGGGCAAAGTATTCCTGAAGCCTGGGAAGACTTTCCCAGCAGAATGGATGAATGAGAGCAATCTGTCCCAGTGACCATGAAGGTGGCTAAAGCAGGCACTTGTGGAGAGTTTAGAGTTTGATCAGACATGGAAGATGCCAAGGTCATCCACTGTAACCCCGGGCCATCTCCAGTCAGGTTGACCTTTGTCCTGCCACTGGACTTCAGTTACTCAGAAGAGAGAGTAAAGCAGACAGCTTTGTGAAACTCTGCCTCTCTTAAATCCAATTCACTGGAAAGTCAAGGTATCACTGGGTGATGCTGTTGGTCTTTTTTGAAGATGAAGGACAAACAGTGGCATCATCCCCACTTTACAGATAAGCAAACTGAGGTTTAGGAAGGAAAAGTGACATGTCCAGGGTCACACAGATATTAAGTGTCAGAGGTAGGATTCAATCTTCCAGACTCTTAAGTTTTCAATGTACTATACCTGTAGAAATCCTGTCACCATGGAAGGACCTTGCATACCTTCTAGTACCTATGTCTGTTTGGGGAGCCAGACTACTATATGCCCCTCACCAGACTCATCCTCAGAGATAGGGATATTTTTTTAGGCACAGCAATTCATGAAGATCAGCCATTAAGGTCCTGAGGGTTTATAATCTGTGTCTGTAGAGGGAGTGACCCTCTCAGGAAGTCACCAATCTCAGGTATATTAAGGTTTGGGTGTAAATATTTGTCAGAAGAGAATGTTCTCTAACTAAAAGCATCAAACTGAACATCAAAAATAGGAATCTGACTACAAAAACATTGCTCCCTGCCCTGGAAGAACCATTCTTTGGGCTGCCTAGATTTTGCTGTGCTTGCTAGGACAGGGAGTCAGCAGATATAGATGGATGTGAGCGGGGGCAAGGGAGTCAAATGCACTTGTGACATAACAGATGGATAGCTCACTGGGTGCTGATTTCAGCTGATGATCTTCACCTGATAAGACTTTCCGATTTATAGCACAGTGTCCTGGAAAGAGCAAGGCATTTTGAAATCAGAAGACCTAAGTCTGAATCCTATCTTTGTCACTATGGGACCTTTAACAAATGATGAGCCTCAGTTTCCTCATCAGTAAAATGGAGTGGCTGGATTGGAAGATGTCTGTGATTTCTTCTAGCTAGAAAAGATCTGGAATTTTTAGAGGACCAGACTGGGTCAGTAATTTTAGAGCAGGGCTTACTTACTAAGCTTTTTCCAATTGTGATTCCTTTTCAGAAATCTTTTACTGTTGCCAAAGTTTTGGCCCAGTTTAAACCCACAGTTTAAGAAGCACTGTTTTAGGACCAATGTAATAGTACTTCATGGTTGTACTTCCCCTCCCCCTGCAAAAAAGTCATCTAGACTGCATTTCCAGTGCCTTTCCTTTCCAGTGCCTCAGGTTGATAATCTTGGCCTTAGCCTTGGCTTCTCAGTCTTCACTCCAACATGACCATTCAGTGGCCAGATCTTGCCATTTCTGCTTTCCCAACATCTCAAACATCTGAGCCCATCTGAGCGTTCAGCTGTCCCCTGAGTTCAGGTCTTCCTCACCTCTCACCTCTCACCCAGGTTATTGCAAACACCTCCCAATTTGTCTCCCTGCCTCAAGCAACTCTTTACAGATTGCTGCAAAAGTGGTTTTCCTTAAGCAGAGATCTGAATGTACAATGCCCTCTTGTGACTTCTCTTGTTTCCTTTAGAATAAAACACAAGCTCCTCTGCCTTGCTTTTAAAGCCAGTAAGTCTTGAACCCAATCCATCTTTCCAAACTCACTGGATGTTACTTTCTGCGCTGTGCTATGCAGACAACCTGGCCGACCCCAAAACACTCCTGTCGCTACACTCGCGCTAGCCAGCTCCCATTCTTAGAATGCACTCTCTTTACCTCGACCTCTAACCCTCTCTTCCTTTAAGATACCACTTGAACACTCTCCTCTGTGAGGAGCTTTTCTTAATCCTTTTACTTGCTAATCCCCTTCCTCTCATAGAACTAGATTCTTCCTCCCCCTTCTCTCTCTCTTCCTCTCTCTCATACATATTTCCTTCTCTCCTTCTTTCTGTCCTTCCCTCCCTCCTTCCCTTATTCTTTCTCTTCTTCCTTTCTTCCCTCTCCCCCTTTCTCCATCCCTTCCTTTCCTCACACTCCCTTCTTCCTTCATTTTTTCCTCATCCCTTCTCCTCTTCTTTCTTTTCTTCCTCCCTCTCTTCCTTCTTTTCTTTCTTCCCTCCCTTCTTTTGTCCTTTCTATTAACTTTATAAATATACGTATTATATATACACCTATATGTCATAAGTATTTGTCTCTTCATTAGACTATACACTCACTGTAAGGAAGGATTGTTTTATTCTTTGTACCTAATCCCCAGTGCTTAGCACGGTGCCTGATGCTGCTTTAATCAACCAACAAACATTCCTTATGCCTACTGCTGTGTGCCAGGGCTTGGAGAATCACAAATCAGGGTAAAACCATTCCTCCTCTCAAAGAGCTTACATTTGATTGGGGGAGGGGGATGATGGCAACATTGAGATTTAGAGAATCATAGTATCCAGATAAGAGAGAAGACAGTCCGGGGGGTCCTCTGTTCTGGGCAGATTACATGGAGAACCCTATTCTGGGCATCACAGTTTTGCAAGATATTGCTGGGAGGGAGCTTGCCCATTATGGGCTTACTAGGAGGGTGAAAAAGTAGGTCTCCTGTTGTGAAATTCAGGATGATGTAGACAAGAGTCTGGATGGATGGACTGCTATCTGTAGACTGCATAACTCCAGAGTGGATGAGATCACAGCTCATCGAGTATAAGGGGAAAATTCTTAGTAGTTAGAACTTTTCCAAAGTGTAGCAGTTTGTCTCAGGAGGAAGCAGGTTCCCCAGCACCAGTCAGCCTGAAGCTGGGGCCAGATGCCCAGTTTGGGGAGCATTGTGGAAGGGACCCTTCGTACAAGCTACCTTAGCTGGTTGCTGAGGTCCTGCCAAGTCAATAATTCTGTAAAATCCTAGGATCTGGGAAAACTTTTTCACCAGTTATGTTTCAGCACTCTTGTTGACTAATAGGAATGGCATGCATGTAAAACGACCTTGGACTTGGCCTCAAGAGCCTCTAACAGAAATACTTGGAAAGCCTGCATGTTGGAGCCCAGTTTTCTTAATGGAAAAGTGTTCATTTCATCCCAGTGAAAGTTTGAATGGGGAAAGGAAATGGAGAGTACATCGAAAAGACAGGAAGAAGACGAAAAGGATTCAGAACTGACCCAGATTCTCTGATCACAGGAAGGAGCCTGGTAGCCACATCCCATGGGCAGCTTCCCTCAGGAAGGTCTGGAGTCTTCTGACTTTCCTGAAGCCGCTGGAGCTGGGAGAATCCATCCTTTTCCCTTCCCCATCTCCCTCTGATGACTGCTCTTCCCTCAGTCAGTTAAAAACAGGTTTGCTTCTTTCATCAGAGTATTTTCTCTGAGTTTTCTTTTCATTTTATAATCACAAGAAATTAATGAATTAACCACCCATCACTGAGGAAGCATTTGCTAAGTGCAACCCAGTTTAAGCCTGACATTTACATTGGACTCTGCTTGGAGAGCCTGAAAACGAAGCAGACAATAACTGGAGGAGCACTGGTCCTGGGTAAGGACTCCCTCCAGCAGTGCAGGTTGGTGCCTTCTCTGTAACTTAGTCTTAGAAAATCACCCAAAGCAGTGAGAGGTGAAGGAACTTACCCAGGATCTCACAGTCAGCAGGCATCTGAGGCAGAGCTTGATTGAACTCAGGTATTTCTGGCTCTAAACCCAACTTTCCATCTATTATCCGACACTCACAAGTCTACAAAATAGAGACAAGGTAACTGAGAGAGAAAGAGGGAATCAGTAGCATCTTAGAGAATCAGAAGAGATTTCATGTAGACAGCCACACTTTAGCTGAAGGAATCAGGCTTCTAAGAGACAGAGGAAGGATGGAACACAACCTAAGCTTTGGGAACAGCCTGTGTGGAGACTCAGAGATGGGATGGAGAATGTCCTGTCTGATTAAGAGCCAACAGGCCAGTTTGGCTGTGCCACTGAGTGTATGAAGGGGAGTCATGTACCATAGGACTAGAAATGTAGCTGGAAAGGACTTGAAATATCCAACAGAGAAATTCCAATTGGATCCCAGAGGGTGGAAGGGAAGCAATGGAATTTATTGGGCAGAGGATTGACATAGTCAGATTCAAGCTTAGAGGAAAATGACTTTGGCAGCTATGTGGTGGATGGGCTTCGGTGGAGAGAGACCAGAGGAGAAATAAAATGGAATATCTACTTGGAGTTGGGAAAGGGAGGTCGTTGCTGTTTCCACTTAAACATTTTTATCAGGAACATTACTCAGTCGGGCCCCTTCTTGTCCCTTTAGCCAAGATAAAGGCATTTTATACATTACCTATATCCAAGTGTATAGTCATTACTTTCCTTTATTAGAGAACATCAGCAGTGGTGAGAAGGGAGCCTCATATGCAGAATCCATCATGAATTGTCACTTTAACCTTTTTCCTCTTTTTTTTTAATTGCTCCTATTTTGTTTCTTTTGGTGGGGGGAGGGAGGGAGGGAGGTATAAAGGAAGGTGGTGCAGCACCCAGTGATGTTAGAGCCTTCTCTAGAGAGGTTTCCCAAGAGAACTATTCCATTGTCCCTGGAGGATTTGGGATTTCCTCTAGGGAAAACATCCATCTAGAAAGAGAAACAGTATTACTATAAACCTTCCTTAAGATCACTGATTTAGAGCTGTGGGCTTTTCCACCCAGTGTGCCTCCCCCCTGCCTCCAGGTGTGGCTCCATCCCCTCTCTCTCAAGGGTTTAAACTAACCACTTCAGAGTTCACCATTGACAATGATACTTGCTGCTCTCGGAGTTGACAGTGGCTCTGGAATGTGCAAAGCTGACTTTGGAGAAGATAATGCCCCTTCCGCCATCTTTCCTTCCATTGTTGGGCACCCCAGGCATCAGGGTGTGATGGTAGATATGGGCCAGAAAGACAGCTATGTGGAGGATGAGGCCCAGAGCAAGAGAGGTATTCTGACCCTGAAGTACTCCATTGAATATGGTATTGTCACCAACTGGGATGACATGGAGAAGATCAGGCATCATACTTTCTACAATGAGCTCCATTTGACCCCTGAAGAGTACCCTGTGATGCTCACAGAAGCCCCCCAGCACCCCAAAGCCAACAGAGAAAAGATGACTCAGATTATGTTTGAGACCTTCAACACCCCAGCCATATATGTTGCCATCCAGGATATGCTGTCCCTGTATCCCTCTGGTCATACTGCTGTTATTGTGATGGACTCCGGTGATGGTGTGATCCACACTGTGCCCATCTATGAAGGCTATGCCCTTCCCCATGCCATCCTCTGTCTGGATCTGGTTGTCCATTATCTGACGGACTACCTCATGAAGATCTTGACTGAGAGAGGGTACAGTTTCACTATCAGAAATGAGAGGGAAATTGTGTGTGATGTCAAGGAGAAGCTGTGCTATATTGCCCTAGACTTTGAGCAGGAGATGGCCCCTGTTGCTTCTAGCTCCTCTCTGGAAAAGTGCTATGAGCTCCCTGATGGTCAGGTTATCACCATGGGCAATGAGAGGTTCCGGTGCCCAGAAGCTCTCTTCCAACCATCTTTCTTAGGTATGGAATTCTGTGGAATCCACAAAACTACCTTCAACTCAATCATGAAGTGTGATGTTGACATCTGTAAGGATTTGTATGCCAATATCATATTGTCTTATGGTACCACCATCTACTACCCAGGCATTGCTGACAGGATGCAGAAGGTGATTACAGCCCTAGCTCCCAGCACAATGAAAATCAAGATCATTGCCCCACCTGAGCGCAAATACTCTTTCTGGATTGGAGGCTCCATCCTGGCATCTCTTTCCACCTTCCAGCAGATGTGGATCAGCGATCAATAGTATGATGAATTGGGTTCCTCTGTTGTTCACCACAAGTGCTTCTAAATGGACTGTTCGTGGGTTTTTAATTTTTGTCATAAAGGTGTGACATGATAATTGCTCCAAAAAAAGAGAGGAGATTGACATGGCTTTATTTGTTTTTTGGGTTTTTTTTTGTTCTGTTTTGTTTGGCACTTGACTTAGGATTTAAAAACCGGAATGATGGTGATGAGCAGTCTAAGTATGTTGGGGGCAGACATCCCCAAAGTTCTACAGTGGGTCTTCAGGAGTCTGATTGTCCATTTTTTTAAGTAGTCATTCCAAATATTGTATAATGCATTGTTACAGAGTTACAAGCTTCCAGGAAGGTACTAGTATTTGCTTTACATGTAAATTATGTAATTCTCTAAAAAAAAAACTTTTTGTATCTTCCGCCTTAATACTTGTTCCTTTTTTAAAATTGTCAGCCACATTAAGTGGTCCCCTAAATTCCCTCCCTGCCCCCAACATAGATATGAATGAAGACTTTACAGTCTCCCTGCAAGTTTTGATACCAGTATTTGAGGGAGGGGAGGAGCTTTACCTGTACACTGCCTTAAGACCACTTTAAATAAAGGTATACATGTTAAATGAAAAGAAGAGAGATCACTGATTTAGAGCTTGAATAAGCTTCTAGGTCATCTATTCTGACCCCCTCATTTTACAGATGAAGAAACTGAGGTCTAGAGAAATTAATTGACTTACCTGTTTTATGTTTATTTAATCAATTCCTTCCAGAGAGTTTGGACAGATAATGGGTGGTGATCTCAGAGAGATGAGCCTGAGAAGAAGGAACAGAACTCTTTGTCAGGGAAACCAGTACTGATGGGGAGGGGCAGCCCAGAATACTTCTCTGCCCCTCTCCATAAACTGAGGTGTGAGGGCTGAGCAGATAGCTAACTGCATCCCTGTCTCTCATTGGCTGTGTGACTTTGGTTGGGCAAATCATTTCCCTTTATGGCCTCAGTTTCCTCATCATAAAACATGGATGAGGGTGAGGAGTTGGACTAGATGATCTTTGTGGTCCTTTCCACAAAGTGATCTAGCAATCAAGATGGATGTGAAATCTGCATCACCAGCCAAGTCTCTTCTCAAAGCCATTCCTCCTCAAGGGCTAGGGCTTTTTTTTTTTTTTTTAGCTCAGTTTTGTTTCCTTAACCTGAAGAATTCAAGTCATTTCCTCAAATTTCCTCTTCTTTTTGTCTAAGCAAATGGATTCTATGAGTGAGTGAGGCCAAAATGAGAATTCAGATCTAGCTGACTCCCAAGGGAGAGTTTTGAAGAGATGCTTTGGTCCTTAGACATCAGGCCTCTGGCTCGCCCCCCAGGACTCCTGTGTAAACACATCTCTCATGTGTCACCGTCAATTATCCAAGAAATACTGTAGGAAATGTTGAGTCATCAGCGAGTTATCCTCACCTGATCCCTGCCATTGGGAATGACCTTCCCCAGCAGACACCACCTCAGTCCTTGGTCTGTGCTTGTCACATGCCAAGATCATCAGTCAATTAATTCCCAATGAATCAACTAGGACATATTAAGTGGCCATGATGTGTCGGGCGCTGGGCCAGGTCAGGGTTTATGAAGACAGAAAAGTGAAGCAATTCCTGTTCTCAAAGCTCTTCTTATATTTGAGGGGTAGGGGGATGACATGTAGATAATAAATACGAGATACATACAGTCAACAAATTAACATTAATTTATTAAGTGCCTACTGTGTACCAGGCACTATCCTAGGTGCTGAGAATTCAAAAATAAAAAAAAAAGTAAGAGTTTTTCTCCTCCAAGGGATTTAAATTCTGTATGGGGAGGTATACAACACATTTATTTCTTCATTGAATCAACATTCAGTAAGTATTTATTATGACCCCATTGTGATTAAGCACCCACTGTGCTGAGACCCATGGATACCAAGACAAAAATGAAACAGCTCCTGAACTCAAGAAGGTTATATTCTATCATCACAGGTAATCCTCTCCCGAAGGCTAAACATCCCCGATGAACATTATAGCTATTCTGTATCAGAGCCTACTCTCATGAGGTCTCTGTATCATCCTCAAAGCCGAGTCCAGTGGTCTGTGTGGAGTAGGCACTTAATAAGTGTTTGTTAAATTGAATTATATTACGTTACTCTTGAGGATGGACTTTCCGACTGTGGACTGAAGGACTCAGAATTCTGGAGGGCTGTGCTGTCAAACTGTTTTGGCCATCTGGTACTGGTCACTTCACTTTGCATCAGTTCATATAAGTCTTCTCATGTTTTCCTGTCATCTCTTATATTGCTGACATTTCTAACATGCTGTACGTACATTATTTCATGGGATCCTTGCAACAGTTCTGGGAGGTAGGTGCGCTTATCATTGTTATCCTTATTTTACAGTCGAGGAAATGGAGACAAACGGAGTGAATTACTAGCTAGTATAAATGTCTAAGGTAAGGCTGGAACCCAAGTCTTCCTAACTCCAGATCTAGAACTATAGGCACCGTGGTGCTTAACTGCATGAGGATCAGGAAAGAGGCACCTGTCACCTGCAGTTTCTTAATAAATAAATAACTTTTATTTATTAAATTAGTTTAGTTTTATTATTTTTGCCTACAGTTATTTCAATATTAATTAGTGAATGTCCAAATGTGCACTATATCTTTACCCTCCCCTTGCTCTACAGTCTGATTTCTCTGCTGCAAAGCCAAAGCAGAAGAAATGAACTTGATATATGAAGGCATTATTAGTAAAGCAAGAGAACGAGGCCCTTCTTTTTTACTCTGGTTTTGGAGAGGCTGGCTGTCTGGGTGGGCTTGGACGTCAACCTCTCCAGAAGGTTTTGTTGGACAGGGCCAGGGTGCTGGGTGGAGTTGGAAACTTGGCCTGGCTCCCGAGCCCTCCTTTCCGCTAAGTCACTGGTGACCACTTGGAGTGGGGAAGGTGCTGGAATAGAAGCACATTTTCCCCCGTTCATTCTTTTAACTCCTTTTCTCCCTGATTCAGGCATCTTCCTAATATTTTTTCCTCTTTTTCCTCCTTGAACATATTATTTCATGTATCCCTCTTCATCATCTTCATCATCACAGGTGTCTTGGAGGCGCCTAGAGCTCGGGGCTTGGAGTCACAAAGATGCGGATTCAAATCCAACCCCTAACACTCTGGACAAGTCACTTAAACCCTGCCTGGGTTTCCTCATCTGTGAAATGGAGATAATGATAGCATCGACCCTGGATAGTTGTGAGGGTCAATGAGATAATGTTTGTAAAGTGCTTAGTTAGCACAGTGCCTGACTACAGAAGTGTTAGCTGCAATTATCCTTGTTATCATCATCATCTTCCCTGGAACACACAAAAACTCCAGGGACCCCTCCAGCTCGAAGGTCTATGATTTTGTGAGCCCACCCTCCCTCACAGGCTCCTAGAAGGGACCTTAGAATCTCTCTGGTCCAATCTCTTCATTTTATAGAAGAGGAAACTGAGGCAGTCCAGAGACTTTCAGGGCTCAACATTACAGCAAGGGCCAGGATTCAGATTTAAGTCCTGTGCCTCTAATTTCATTGCTATTTTCCCCTAATTCACTTTCCTTCAACCTCTCCTGTTATTATGAACAGGAAAATGTTGGCCTTTTGGAATTTTCCTTATCATTAATGGTATTATATATTTTAAGTTTGTCTTCTCAGCTGACCAACCTTGTCTCCACAAAGATCCCAGGTGCCCAAGGTCCCTGCTATGGAGATCCACAGGATTTCCCTGCTTGGCAACTCTCCAGGCTTTGCTAATTGCATTCCTCTCCCCTCCTCCTATCAGGTATTAGTTAGCATCTATACCTTGTCTTTTATTTTTGACTTTATTTTGCACATCCCTTTAGAGTCCCTCTAGACCAGGTCTGTACAACATCCTCTACATTTTTTGTGGACCACCTACAATCCTTTGGCAGGTCTACTCTAGACTTAGGGCCTCCTCTGCCCTCCAAGATCAGTAGTCAATAGGGTGAGCATGTCATCCTCCCACACGGGACTCTTCATGTTTATGATGATGGATCTACTCCTGTCTTCCATAAGCTCTATGTGCAACAAGGATCTGGTCCCTGTACCTTGGTGACCTGGGCCAGTTCGATGGGATACACATGGCTGGTGTCCATAATGGCTCTGGTTACTGACTTAGGAAGAGATAAAAGAGCCCACCTATACATATTCAATGTATGTTAGTAAATGCTGAAATGAAAAGGCAGCATAATGTATTGGAATAAGACAGTACTGAGAATTAAGAGAGACGAATTCTAGTCTTGGCTTTATTGATTAAGTAACTCTGTGATCTTGAGCTGATCACTTCTTAACTTTTCTGAGTGCTGGATTTCTCATGAACAAAATAAATGAGTTACATCGTGTCCAATACTTCCCTCCTAGAACTCCATGAATAGACACCATTAATTCAGAATAAAGGGCAATTCCTGGGAGCTACAACTCCCAGAAATAATCAGTGGATAAGTAGCTCTTTATTCTGATAAGTGTAGCTCAGTACCTTGAAGAAAGGACAACAGACCAAAGCATTATGGCGCTTAAAGTGATGGAAGGAAGGAAGGAAGGAAGGAAGGAAGGAAGGAAGGAAGGAAGGAAGGAAGGAAGGAAGGAAGGAAGGAAAGAAGAAGAAAAGAAAGAAGGAAGAAAACCCTTGTTTGCATCTTGGCCATGTCCACAAATGTGTCTTCTACTGCATATTAGCCCATCTCATTTCTCTGGCATGGGCTGGGCAGCCGCCTTCATTATTGGTTCTCTGGAATTGAGTTGATCGTTGAGCTCTTACATCTTTCAAAGTTCAGTTTTACATAGTTATTAAAGTATCAGTTGTTCTAGTCCTGTTTATTTCATTCTTCGTCAGATTACACAAATTTTCAAAGTTGTTCATTTTTATAATAATGATTTTCTAGTATAAATAGTTCCGTGGTTCTGCTCACTTATTCTGTGTCAGTTCATTCAAATCTTCCTAGGTTTCCCTTTTCTTCTTACAGCATGAGAGTATATGTTTTTATGTCATAATTTGTTCAGTCATTCCCCAATGGACAGACACCTCTTTTGTTTCTAGTTCTTTGCCACCACAGAAAGAGGTACTATAAAAACCACTATAACCACTATAAAAAAAGAGGTCCTACATAGAGGACTTCTTCCTCTTTCTTGGATCTCCTTGGGGGTATAGGCCTAGAAGATGGTAGACATGATAAAACACAACAAAGAGATTTGTGTTGTGTCACACAGATTATCACAATGTTGGATGTTTGCTTTTTCTTTCAAAGTAATATATTTGTGTGTGGGGGGGTATAGTATGAGGAGTATCATAGATGCAATAGCATTTACTTCTCCCTGTGGGGCCCAAAGACTTTGGGAGGCCTGAGGTACCTGGGCGAATCAGCCTATACTCCTTTTCTGAACCCAATTCAAGGAGAGTCGGAGGGACTTCTTTTACACAGCAGCTCCTTTGACAGTTCTGGGCTCTGACCTTAGAATTCCACATCTGTCCAAAGGAGGACCTCTGTAGGGTGATGGAGTTCAGAATTCTCCTTTGCATTTCTAGAGCTCCTTCCTCACCCTTATCTTGAGGTTGTGAGTATTAAAATATCACTTGACCCAGAACTTTTTTTAAGGGTCTCTTTTTTAAGGCCTTTCTCTGCTTTCCCTTTAATTCTTCTTCAGATATTTGGATAACTGTATATAACTGTATGCATAGTTATTATTATATAGTTATTTATTATATATTATATAGTTATATATATGTATTTAAAGGTATACATGTGTATATAGATATGGTCATATGCACCTATAGATAAAGATGATAAAAAGAGGTAGAGATAGCTAAGGTACATATATAAAATATATCACACACATATACACGTGTGTATGTATATGCAGATATAGATTATATAGATATAATGAGATAGATATGGAGATGGATATGTTACAAAACTATCCAAAGACCATTTTTCTCATTTATACAGTATAATAGCTGGATTGCTAAGGTTTCTTCCTGCTCTAACATTCTGCTATTCTAGAAAATTAAATAATTAATGATGAAAGCCAGAATAAAATAAAACCCAATGTATGGGATAGCCCAAAAGTTTCAGTGCAGTTTTAGTTCCTTGATAACCATTAAGTTCCCATGATGTGCCAGGCATTGGGGTAATGCTTCTTCTCTAAAGGGTCTTTGCTGAGATAATTGGAAGCCAGATTCACTGCAGCAGGACCCAGACTATCTCCACAATCCAGGCAGGAGAAGCTTAGAGACTCTGGGACTTGGCAGGGGCCAAATCATAATATCAAGGCCAACACCTTTTCCTGGAAACAGAAACTGGACTGTTTGCAAAACTGACCTTGCTTTTCTATCGATTGGGATTTTAATAGTGCCCACTTTGAAATGTATCTCTGGGCAAAGGCAGAGCACTAAAAAGCTTCAAGCTTACGCAGCCAACTCTTTTTTTTTTTTTTTGCTGTTGCTTTTAAATGTAATAGAAGGGGTGACCACTCTGATCTGTGATCCTCTCCCTCTGTCCACCCCTCAGTGACCTGGAAAATGCATCCCTCCTTCTCCCACTCATTTCCACCTCCACCCCCCTCATTTCCCATCCGCTGTGGCTCCTGACATGCCATCCTCTTCATTAGCTTCACCACCTCTCACCAACTCTAGTAGAATGAGCCACAAGTCATTAACCAGGCAAAAAAGAGGTGGGTGGAAGAGAGAAAAAGATACTCACAGGGGTGACTATATCCTTTACTCAGCTAGGTGGCAAAGTGGACACAATGCTGGGCCTAGCGTCTGGGTGACCTGAGTTCAATCCGGCCTCAGATACTTAGTGCATGACCCCGGGCAAGACTTTAACCTCTGCTTGCCTCGGTTTCCTCAACTGCAAAAAGAGGATGCAGCTCCTACTCCCCAGGGTTGTTGGGAGGATCAAGATATTTGTAAAATGCTTATCAGGTTGCCTTGCACACAGTAGGTGCTTAATAAATACTTGTCCCCTTCTCCCCCTTCCCTCTGTCTTAGTGTTTCTGTTTCATCTTTTACCCACTGTCACTGATCTGCAAATTGTCTAACTGGAGATTGGAAAGCAGGTTGGCTTTCGGTAAAGAATATGCCAGGAAGTCAGAAATACCACTTCCCAGGAGGCCAAACAGAACTGAGATGTTTACCGTAGGGCCTGAAACCCAACGAACTAAACCATCTTAGGATGGGCAAGAAGTGCTGGGGAGAAGGACTATTTCTTGTGAGAGGTCTTTGCCCTGATAGTTCTGGAGGAGCAGGCAACCTCAAAGCACGCTATGGAGTTGGGCTTCAGCTCACCCATCCTCTCTTAGGAACGCACAGTCTATCTGTACCTCACTATGTCCCAGTGTCTTGTTGCCAAGTCAGTGAGCTCTCCAGGGAGTTTTCCCTAATTCCTCAGACTGTCTACAGCAGCAGGGCTCATATCTGAGGTAGACCAGAAGCTGTCCTCCAGGCCACTGGAAATCACTTGTCTGTCCCCTTAGCCAAACAGCCTTTTTTAGTTAAACCAGTGTGGATCACTGTACACAAACGAATGATCACAAATGAAATTTTCCCAAGAACCAAGAGTCAAATGAGAGTTGACAGAGTGAGCATGAAGCTTCGAGGCCAGTGGTCTGCCTCAGACACATCTAGCTCCGTGGGGAGTCACTTAAAAGTCTCTGAGTCTCAGTTTCTTTATCTGACAAATGGGCATCATGATTCTTGTACTTACCTCATAAGGTTGTTGTGAAGAAAACTGTTTGGAAAGTTTTGAAAACTGTAGCACCATGTCTATGGTCACTTTGCTACTCACGCTGGCAGAGGGCAGATGCTGATTCTCATGGTCCTGTGATAACCCTGTCACATGTGAACCCCTATTGGTATTTGCCCCATCAACAATCTAGTTGGTATTTTTAGATTTTAGAAAAGGTATTTACTAAGAACAGGTGACACACAAAAACACATGGAGTCCTTGGGGAGAGTGAACACTACCTCACTCCAGGCCTGGAAGTACTTTTCTCCCTTTGTGGAATTCTCATCCAGTCGGCTGTGGGTGGGGATGGGTGGCTTACTCCACTGCTCAGCTGACTCCTCACAAAGTAGGGCTATCTCCCTTGGATGAGCAATTCAGCCTAGCTGAAAGACAAGGTGTTTTGGCTGGAAGGATCAATTCACTGTTGGGCTGGGTCAAGAGGTCACTTGGCTGCTATGCTGATTCCTGCCTGGGCTCATTTGCAGCCAGGCTAGGCCACTCAAGGCAACCTGTCCAGATTGGGAAAGACTCAAAAGTCACAACCTGTGTATATCAAGCTCAGGGAAACTGTTCAGTTACCTATTGATTCATGTGGTGGTTGCTATTGGTTACCCTGAATTTTGCTACTGACTCCAACAGCCATTGGGATATCTCTGTATCTGACCAACTCCCAAGGTTACATCCATTTGGAAATACTCATTTGCCTAAGATCAGAAAAGAGTGAAGACCAGAGAAAGCGGTGGCCCTGCGCTCACAATCACCATGGTCCAGTATGACTTAGGAAACATGCTCTACCCTCCATTACAGCAGCTCAAAACTGTCCTACTTCCTCGCAACTACAAAGGAAGGAGACCAACATGTGGTGGACCACCGTTCTGTATGTACACTCACCTCTGCCTCAGTAACTCCTGGGCCACTAACCCTTCCCGCTCCAGTAGATGAAAAGATTTTTGGTCATCACACAGCCCTCAGTCATGCCCGACTAGAAACCAGCTTCCCTCAAAGTTCCATGTAGCAGTCTGAACTGAAAGGAAGGGTTGGGGCTAGATCCCCATTACAAAACCCTAAAGAGCCATAGAGATGGGAGTTATCACCTGACCAGTGACTTAAGAGTTGTTGCCTGTGGTTTTGATGGTGCCCCAAAGACTTGGTTCCTTAAAGTTTGGGACGTTCAAACTTCATCATCAAGTATTGTTATTACATAAATAATGCACATAATAAAAATATCATAGTAATAGCTTGCATCTCTATGGTATCTTCAGGCATTTTGCACATATTATTATGTCATCTGATCTTTACAACAACCCTGTGCCCCTTATAGATACAGAATAAATAGGTACAGAAAAAATTAATCAACCTTGTGAGTTGAGTGATATTATCCCCATTTTACATCTGAGGAAATTGAGTCTCAGAGAAGTTAAATGACCTGCCCAGTTAGTATTACCATCTCACATCCCCACTTACCCTACAACACACTCCTCTGGGCTCCAAGGTATAGCACAGGCTGGATACATGACAAGCTTGCAAAAATGCTATTGACTATTCATTTAACTTGTACCTACCATGAGAATGGATAACAAAGAGACTGTCGAGCTTCTAGACACCTGGAACTTAAAGAAGCCTGTGTCTAAAGAAATCAGGATAATGAGTTGTTCTTCATGAACCTGGGAAGGAAATGTGAGAAATCACATGTTCTGCTTTCAGCAAACATGATGAAATTAGAGGCTGGTCATCACAATTGAGCAGAGTTGGGATTGCGGGCTATTTCCCACCCTTTCTCCCACTTTTGATTCATTTTTAGTAAAAATGTTGCTGAGTAAATTCTTTGGAAAGCAATGGATAGGTTCTTAATAATAATGATAATACCTGACAGTAATCCCTATTTCCTAACTGAGTTCTGGGGATTAACTTTTAAAATTGTAATGGATGTGTGGCCTCGTTGACATCGGGACTCCCCGGACAATGAAGATTGCAATCCCTCTCTACCTGTTTATCAGTCAGTCAGTTGATACACATTTATTAAGTATCTACTCTGATCTGGATTCTGACGATTCAAAGACAAAGTCCTTGTTCTCAGGGAGCTCGTATTCTGCATGCCCCTTATAAACAGATACAGAATAAACAGAAAATAAAAAAAAAATAACTAGCAAGGCTAGTTAGGGAGGGAGGGCACTTGCAGTGGTGGGGGAGGAAGAAAAGGCTTCTTGTAGAAGGTCATGCTTAGGCTGCATCATGAGGGAAGAGAGGGATTCTGTGTGACTCTTTCCCATATCCTCCCATAAATCCTTGATGGGCATCCACCCCGGATGCTGGGGTCTTTCCTTATATGTGGATGCCAATGAGTATGTGGGCTTCCTACTCATCAGTTCTTCCTCAATTCATAGCTGACCTAAACATTTTCCATGGCATCCTTTATACTTGCAACTGACCCATGCCAACTACATGCCTCTTCATTGCACTGGGTGACTGATTCATGTGAGTAAAACATTCTGGAGTGACAAGATGTTGGATATCATCAAAAGGCAAAGTACTATTAATTCTATCAATAATACTTTCCTAATAGTCAAATACAGCTTATAGACATTGACTCTATCTTCATAACATCCTTTTGAGGGAAGCACATGACAAATATTATTTTCCCCATTTAATAGACAAACTGAAATGGGTCAAGGACTGGGGACAAAGTCTACTGACTCAGAAACATGATATATACATTCATCAACACTACCTTTCTCTGTCCACTTCCAGATTAATTCTGTTTTGTCCAGTTCTCAATTTGCTATTCCATTTTCTTTTGCCAAGTAGGGCATGGATGCTGGAGGGCAGGTGGACAGCCTGTTCCAATTTAATCTTCCCCTTACAGATCAAATGAAAGGCAGCTCCTCCTCCTGATATCCCAGCCTGTGTCTCTAGAGAAGAGAAAGGACAATGCAGTTCTGCCGATCAAGCTTGTCCTTCCCCAAGCTGTTTCCGATCATCTCAGTCTGTCCCTGGGGAAAGGCTATAATTAAATTCTGCCCTGCTCCTCACAGCTCTTCTATAGCAGCTCTGTTGGTGTGCTGCCTTTGACATGTCTGACTAGGCGGAGAGGCCAATTTTCAACAAGACATCTAGAATGTGGAATTTCTAGGAGGAGGCATGGTAATAAAATCCAGTTACTCAGCAGAGTCAATGGATGTTAGCTTCCTGGCATAGATACTGTTGTGTTCTGCTGATCACTTAATGAATTAGGTCCATGGGGCTGTGAAAGCAGACAAGTTTTTTGTGCTCATATTCCCCAGGTTCTGGGGCTCAATACCATGACCCATCATTTCACTGGCTTGGATGCAAATGAAAGAGACTTCATGACTCAGCAGAGAATGGTGATGGTCATAAAATTCCTTGAGAGTACCATGACCAAGAAGAAAGTCATCCCCCCCCACCTCCTCATCACCACGTTCAAGTAGGTGATGAGCCTTTGTAAGCTTAGTTAGTGGCTGATGTTTAGATGATGGACACACGGTCTTTCACTGGGCTCCTACCTGAAGGTTCTCCACCTTGGTGGTAGCTACCAGTTCTTAGCTCCACTAGGATGTTCTTGGAGAAGCTGGAATTCTGTCCACATGCTGAGGATGTATCAAAGGAGGATGTTAGCAGAAACCCAAAGATACTGTGAGGGCTCTGTCAGACCTAAGTGTGACAGACCCTCCTCTCTGTCTCAGCAAAAGTCCAACAAGGAAAAGCAGAAGGATTTGAGGTAGGGACAAGTACACCCAGACCTAGTTCACTCTTTTGGGAATTCCCTTAAGGGAAAAAAGAGATTCTCTAGGATCTAGTTTTTTCCACTTCAAAACCTCACTAGGCTTCCTTTGGCTGAAATGGACTCCTATCTTTGCTGACTAATTCCCAGGGTTCTCACATGCTCAGAAGTCATAGGAGCACAGATCTAAAGTTCAAAGGGACCTTTTAGAAGTCATTCAGTTCAACACCCTCTTTCTACAGATGAGGAAACTGAGGCCCAGGGAGGTGAAGCGATGTGCTCAACATACTGTCACAGATCTCAAGCTGAAAGAGATTTATAGAGGGTATGCAGTCCATTCCCTTCTTCTTACAGACAGGGAAACTGAGGTGCTAGGAGGTAAAGAGATATCTGAGGCCACACAGGCTGAGTTGGGATTTGAACTCAGACCTTGGGACTCCAAATTCAGTATTTTTTCCATTGTGACACTGTATCTTTCTTAGTAGGAAGAGACATTATAAAGGGACAGTCAGTAAGGGAGTGAGGGACACACTTAGAAGTGGCACCAGATGTAGACAAGAGATACAGAGGGCAGCAGGTCAAATAATAGGGGAGGGCTGAGTACAAAATCACCCCCAATCACTCTTCACCAGCCTATCTGTCCATTTCTCATTTCCCCCCTCATTTCCCTTCTACCCCCCCAGTCTACAGGCTGCTTCTTTCTCTTTTTCTGGTCTCAGCCCTCTAACTTTCAGTGAACCCATTCCCATTGGTTCTCTCTTCCATTTTTCCCTGGACCCATCTCCCTAAACCATATACTGTAGCTTTTCCAAGGGAAAGTTCTGTTCTTATTTTCTCTTCTTCTGAAAGGTGGAGCATGGGGGCCCATTGGAGCTTCCCCTCTTCTACACTGGGCAGAACCGGATAGAACTTGCCTCATCCAGAGTCCACTTTCCCCCTTTTCTTTTTCCCTCTGTTTCTTTTTGTCAGCTTGGACAGTTCACTAACCCTAACCCTTCTCCTGTAGTAGACACACTGCACTGCCACCCTTTTTTCAGGAATAATTATATGCCCGTACATTTTGAGGATTATTATTAAAGACCTCATTTTCATTATGTATGATAGATTTGCATGTTTGTGCTACCCTAGGAATTTCCTTGGGAAGTCCATGTACTTGACTGCTAACCTTACATTAGATTTATTTGGTCCTTGCTGAGTTAATTATTTCCTTTGGTGATTTGTGTACGTCATAGTTCCTATTAAATATTTCTCTCTCGAGCAAAATTGTGATTTTGCTTTGTGTGGTTTAGCTGCTGGAGTCTCTCATATCTAACGTTTGAAACATCCTCAAAGTACCATTGCCCAACAGACATGGGTAGCAATAGATTTGACAAGATCAGTGGAACTTGGAGGAAATGTGTCCTCCGAAATCTCTTCTTCTAGCAGTTTCAATAACAAAACTTGCAAGTTGTCACCAACCTATTGAAAATGACTTGGGGTCCAAGGATCAACCACTGCTGTAACCAAAAGATCATCCAAGCTGTCTCCATCTTGTCCACAAGGATACCAAAGTTTCCCATTATAGATGTTCACCGGGCACCTTTTAATATTATATTCTAAAATTTTACTAGGAAAAGAAGTGGAATGCTGAGCTCTTTCTCTGAATCCTGAGAGTCCTTGATAAACAACCAACATGCTTCTCTACTAACTGGTCTTGGATTCATTTCCCAAGAAAGTCGAGGCATTTAAGAGGGAGAGCTCATGTCTTTGGTGGGTGACTTTTTCTAATCTTTGGAAATTCAACATTTAAAAAGTGTTTTGTTGGGTTTTTAAATATATGTAATGTATAATAATAAATGTGTAATATATATTATACATACAAATGTATAACATAAATAACATATAAAATCTATATTTTAGAAGCCCTGTTCTGATGAACAAATCTGTGGATATCCAAGAGGGAGATCAGGGTGGTGAGAGATCCGGTTGGAGGCATTGGGACCAGTCAGTCTGTCCTGGTCAGGGCGCATACGTGCGGGGCACACAAGACCATCTTCGTCCGATGTTGCATAACCTGGGTCGCCCTGTGGCGATGTCACCGCACTGCTGCGCTCGCTCTCAGCTGGCTCTCTACAGCTCTTTGATCCTCCGCTGGTTAGATGTTAACCAGCCGCTCTCCGATACCACACTCTGGGTTTCAGCTGTCCCGCCTCTCCTGGTCAGCTACTGCTCTTTACTGCCATCTGCTGGAGCTGCTGTGACTAGAAAGGGAAAGCTACAATTCTTTTAATGAAAACTTCTTCAAATCCTGCCTCAGACACGGACCTTCCGCACATCACTGAACCTGTTTGCCTGTTTCCCCATCTGCAAAATGAGGATAATAACAGAACCTGCATCCAGGGATTGTTGTGAGGATAAGATGAGCTAATAATTGGAAAGCACTCTGCAAAACTTAAAGCACTAAATAAGTTCTTATTTACGGCATCACCACCACCTAGGGGTTCTAAGCCACCACACCCAGTCAGACAGCAGCCTATAAGTTAGCAGAATGTACCAAGTTAAACAATTATCCATTTTCAATGCATTACTTGTCTGTAATTTGTCTGGGGTTGATTCAAAGTCAAAAAATATCTGACTTGGATAACAAACTCTGAGTTAGGAACTCCTATTACCCTCTTTGGAGGCAAAGACACTTATGTTTTTGTCCTTTCCTGATATGACTCCTGTCTCTAAACCAACCCCCATTCTACTGGAAGATGAGCATCACATCGTCGGTCACAGATCGGAGATAGTGACTATTGCGGTTCAGAGCCAGCTAGCTAGAGGGGGTCATTGGAGGGAGTCTTCCCATTTTGGAGAGATGGAAAGAGCTGAGCCTAGATGAGACTTGTGAGTTGTGTTTGGTCCTGTGTGCTGGTGCAGCCCTCCGGGGATGGATCCTTCCCCTCCTCTATCCTCCCATCCTCAGCCCCAGGAATGGCAGTTATGGAGTGGCAATAAGACACTGTTAGCCCAAGAAGTAGCAACAGTCACAAGCAGTCACCAGATGGCAAGATTTCCTGGAGCTCAGCATGAAAAGAGTAGCAAAGGCTCACTGTACTTACAAATGTTCTGAACAAGTGGTGTCAGAATCAGACAGAAATCAGGACACCTGCAGTGGCATATTGACTTAGAAAACCACAAATCAGTATTATCTATGTTGCATTGTGTTTTTGTTTACTTTGTTAAATATTTCCCAATTATATTTTCATCTGGTTTTACACTGGAGAATTTTGCAGTCACAGTGGTGAGTGTGACAACCTCTGCAAAACAAGGTTGCTACTGGAAAGGATGGAGCCACATACTTAAGTCTCCTGGATAGAGAAGGATCAATTTCTTGGACAATTTTTTATTTCCTTAATAGTTTAGGGACCTAGTTGTTTTGGAGATAAAGTGGAAGAGTTCCTATGCAATGCCACACTCTTGGAGAAAAAAATCTGGAAAAAATGGACTTCACTCTCTGAGGGTTGTCATGGGTTATCTGTATGTGTAGGTCCATTGGGAAGTATGGTGAAGTCTCTAGCTTGCAAAATGAAGTTGTAATAAATGTGCTCTAATGACCTTTCTAATTCTAGATGGATGTTTCCTGTGGTCCCACCTAACTCTCCCTCTCCCTGGACAGTCCCCTGCCTCATACCTTGTGTAGTCTCCAGTCATGTTAATGTGGTTTAAAGCACTGGACCAGCTCCTCCACTCCCACCACTCACTGCCTCCTCATATGTCCTCGCCATCAATGTCAGTTCAACCAACACAGGAGCTTTGAAGTTCGTCTGACTTTGCTCTCCCATTTTATAGAGGGGGAAGCTAAATCCCAGAGACAGAAGGCGACCCAAGTTAGGAAGTGAATTTTCACTGAACTCACAGAGGGAAATACACCACAGAGGTTGCATAATTGAACAGAAACATTTAAAGGCAAATACTTTAAAAATAAGTTTATTGTAATTAAACAATATAAAATCTGACAGATGTTTGAAAACATTCTTGCAAAAGAAGTAAACCCCTTACCCCCATCCCACCCTGTCTTGTCTCAACTGATATACAGGATGAACTTGTTCAGAGTCATGACAACAACATAATCGGCTTTTATTTGGTTGTAAAACTCCCAAACTTTTACATTCTAGGTCAAGTTCAGTAAAAGAGATTAATGGAGAGAAATCAACACACTATATCTTTTAAGTTTATCCCCTGTTCTGTCTGACGTTCTGAAAGGCAGGACTGCCTCCAAATGGGAGACCACCTGTGCTGCTAAAAAGTTCAACTATGAAACTGCAGAAGCTGAAGAGCGAAATACAAGACATGAAGCTGAACAGTTATTTAAAAAATGAATGCAAGGAAATATCACTATGTACATTTTAGCCTTTGGCATATATTCTACCAAGTCCTTCCCCCCTCCCCTTTATATACACCACTCCAACCACTTGTTTACATTTACTTTAGCAACATTTAGCAACTTTTCTCCCATCAGAGATTGTCCATGGCCAATTTCAAAATGAGGTAGATGGGCTGTCTGATGACATCCTACTGAAATTCCCACGTGGGCTACAGGAAACATGCATCAAACCGGCCTGGAAATTGGCACATCAGCTTTCTAGGAGCCAAGGAAGTCTATGACACCATCTTGTGCCTCATCACCTCCTGGGAGACACGAGTCAAAACACATGCGTACACGGAGGTCAGTGTGGATTTGTGTGCGTGGTAGAATTTGTCGTTGAGAAAAGTGGAACAAAGACTGAACACAGTTTGTAAAAGCATGAAATGTGCTTAGAATAAGGAGGAAAGTCATCAACTCAGTTCTGAGTTTTGTTTTTTCCCAATTTTCTGATAGCTCTAGCTCAGACTTCTTCTCCACCATGTAAAGGGATGACATCAAAGAGAAAGTCAATTGCCCCAATTTGGAAACGTGACTTTTCCATTGCAGGGGGATGCCTGGCTTCTTTTTAAACCAAGGGGCTGAATGAGAAGAGTGTGGAGGAAGGAATCAATGCATGCTCCAAAACATAGCGGATTGATCTATAAAATACTCATTCAAACATGCGCCAGTGTCTTATGAGGTCAGTGAAGGGTTTTCACCATTAAAACATGCAAAAGGACATAAGATGCAGGCACAATGGGCTGAGTATCTGAGAGGATGGAAATCAGCACCTTGGAAGAAAAGAATGCTATGGACCAGCAAAAGGCCCCAACAGAATGGAATAAACCTTAAAATGCCAGTAAGTGGCTGGGTTAGGGGAAATATGCGGCTAGACTACTGATAGGTAAAAACCCTGAGTGAGCAATTAGCAGATTACAGAGGGCCAGTTCAGAGACTGAGCTCATTTCTCAAAAGTGCCCAGCACACGCATGACACACGGATGGGCTGGCAGCAAGCTGAGGAGCCATCATCATCTATGGCAGGGGTTCTTAACCTAGGGGCATGAACTTGATTTTCAACACTTAAATATGCCGTTGTATTTATTTCTATATAACTGGCTTTCTTGGAAATCCCATGTATTTTATTTGATGCATTTAGAAAAATTACTCTGAGAAGCAGTCTATAACACACAAAAATTGAGAACCCAAGGTCTCTGGCATCACAATTAATGTCCCATAACTACAACCAATTCTGTATCTCTATAAATAAAATCTGAATGTTACATAGTAATCAAATCAATAATGGATCTTAGTGTCCTTATCTGTAAAAGCAGGGAGCTGGACAAGATAACCTCTAAAGTTTCCTTCCAGCTTATACTTGGTTTAATTAAATTTTAAAATTAAGGATAATATTGGGGAGAAATTCCCGGCCACTTCAAGTAGCTTTAAGAACTTATGAATAATATTTAAAGGGACTGCTTTTGATATCTTTCAGAAAGTTATACTGAAATCCACTTAACTAACTTGTGTGATGATGCTGTAATTCAGCTATGTTGCTTAGGAAAGCTGCTGTCTTCTCTCCACAAGCCCCCACTAGTGGGAGTCACAGTAGGGTGTAAGTATACTCTCAGGAGCTGAAGGTTCCCAAAATGCTTCAGGCAATTCTCTTCCCTGCTTGTGACCCTGTGAAAACTTGATATCTCTTTACCATTTGGGTACCATTATAGGTCTAATCTTTCCCTCACCAGGAAGTTCTGAGCAAAGTTGCTTTCACTTCCATTAACATGGTTAAACCTCATTATGGTCTTTGCCTTAAGTTTTTCTCCTTTATCACAAAAGATCTTGCATTGAATGCTGGTATTAGAAAACATTCTCTTGAATTAACGCAAGCCAAAAATGCAAGTAAAGGCTAATAACCTTTCCAGGAGCTCCCACTTCATAGGAATGTGACCATGACCATGTTTACAGGATTCTGTTATGTGTACACCCTTCAGAGTAACATCTATGGCCCGGGAGAGGACTCGAGCAATTCCTCTGATTTTTGGAAATCCCTTAGAAGAGAGCTGGCAAGAGATATGAGAAAATGAGCTTTAATTTCCTCATCACCCCTTGAATCTTACTACCAATGGTATTACCCAGGCAATCGAACTTATTTATCAGACGTAACTCTGAATGACTTCTGGCTATTTCCAATAATAAATCATCCTTCAAGGACTATCAAGGATGTAAGAATTAGATACAGGTGCTAAAGACTTTGAATATTTCTTGAAATATTTTGTTTTGATGAAACAAAGGTATCACTGCCCCAGAACGGTGGCTTTGGAGAGCCAGGTCTCATGACTGTCAAGATGGTGGAATGATGGTCATTAGCCATCGCTCTTAAACTAACACTTTCAAAATAAGAAAATACAAGCCAAGTCCAAGAAGATGACTGCACCAACCTGAATGTATATGCTGAATGTCTGTGAGAAAATGAATCACGGGACTTAATGAGATCTATTAACCATGTAAACTAGTGAAAGGCAGTCTGGGAAGCTGAGGCTTGGTCAGAGGCCCAAGAAGTGTGGTGGGACAAGGAGAGACAGAGAACCAGCATATGTGGCTCCTCTCTTTTGGTTAGTGACCTCTCTCACTCTCTAAGGTAGTCACGATAAACAATTAGAGAAAATCAATTCTTCCCAATTAAAACTGAGAACCGAATTAATAAAGCCTTATGGATTCCTCTCTCTCTCTCTGTGTATATATATATATATATATATATATACACACACACACACATGTATGTATATATATATTTAGAAAGATAGAAGACAGTCAGCTTCTTTCTTCAGCTGAAGTTAGACTTTGGGGTGTTTCTAAAGATGAGTTTTATCTGGGGAGTTCTGAGCCTAAGTTTACCCTCCTTCATGCTGGTGAGGAAAGCTGATCACAGGTTTGGAGCTACAAAGGACTTTAGAGAAGACTTAGCTCAACCCTCTCCCTTTACACATGAGGAAACTGAGACACTCAGAGGTGGAGTGACTGGCTCAGGGTCACACAGCTAGTGAGTGGCAGACCCAGGGTTTGAACCTAGGTCCTTGGAGCCCTGAAATTCTCTGCACACATACCACACCATGCTGCCTCTGTGGGTGGGAGGGTTCTATTTCCTCCACTTTATAGAACTCAGTAAGGGAAGATGACTATACTTATGCCCCCAGCAAACTCAATCCGTGGTCTTTGGTGGTTACCTCAAGGCTCCTCCACTCAAAGAACAGTCAGGTGCTCGAAGGCAGCACACACAAAGTGTCCAAACAGCTCAGCCCTGGAAGAGCTGAGCCTGAGCCTGAGCTGCTGAGCAAGCTGGTCCTCGAAGCCGGTCCTCGGGGCTCAGCTCTCATGCACGGTGGAGTGATTACAGACAGCTTCATTAGGGAATGAGGATGGGCTGATATCAGGATGCTTGTGGGAAATGCCTCTGTCGCCTTCATTTCCTCCTATTGCACAAAACAAGCCTCCAAATTCAGCCCTTCTGGCCCATTTGCCTCCCACCAGGCAGGGCTGCTCTTGGTGTCGACAGCTGTTGAACTGGATCGCTCCAACCAAAACAAGCAGCGCTTTGGTGCCGGTTGTCTGTTATCCTCACAAAGTCTGCAGCTTCTCTTTCACATCTTTGTGCTTTACCAGGACAGACCCGAGTTCCTTACACTAAACTCTGTTTGTTTAGAAAACCGCACCCACCAGCCCCAAGGGGATGATAACCTTTTGTAGGAAGCTTTGGGAGAAAAGGAGAGCACTGCGTGTGTCTTGGGGGAGGCTTGTGTTTCCCTGGGAGGCCTGTTCCACTAGCTGTGAGGTCACTGTCCCCAAGCTGCCTCTGTGATGCTCACCTGTCGGAAAACTGGATGAGAAATGCACGGATTGGGGAGCATACCTGCTCGGTAATTATCCTGTGAGAGAGAAGGCCTCAGCTTGCTCACCCTAACAAGAAGAATGTGTCTCCATTTAGGATGCCCATCCAATCTTGCCCTTCTGAAGATGCAGGGCCTTGTAGAGATGCGGAGGAAGACCCATTTGTTCCTCTGGGTTGATGAAGCAGATGTGTGTGACAGACCAGGACACGTGAACAGGTTCTTCCGCTGGTAGCAGGGGGCTGCTCTTGGAAGGGGTTAGGCTGACCCCAGGCCAACTCTCTCCACCAATGGGTTGAAAGCGAGAAGCTTCTGGTTTCTTAAAGAAGTTAGCACCCTGGTCTGGGAGTCTGGCAAACTGCATTCCAAGCACTGCCGCCATCTGCCTCAGTTTCTTCCACTGTAAATGGACATGGCACCTACAGGAGAGAATGCTGGGAAGTCCTGTGTCATGGGAGAGCACTACAAAAAGGTGAGCTGTGATGGCCACCGTGGTTCCTCCCCTTTCTTCCTGACTTCCCTCAGAGAGGTAATCGAGAGGGAGGGGCTGTCCTCCAGGGGTCTCAGCCCCCAGACACACGGAGAATGCTCTGGGCAGAAGCCAAGGGAGCGTCCAAAGAGGTCAATTAGCAGAAATGAACTAAAGGGGATGTCGCCTTGGTTAGGGTCCATTTCCAATCATCTCAAAAGCATTGCTGGTTGAAGTCTGGGAGAGGCACAAATATCCCCCTGGCTCCGACACTAATCCTTGTCAAAGAACTCATGCCTGGTTTGGTTTCAGAGAGGAGGACAGTGAAAGCTGACCTCTTGGACTTGTGTGGGTCAGTCAGAGCATACACTGGGGCCCCTAGACTACCTGGTGCCCAAGGGGCCCTCAGAACCTGGACATAGCACCTGGGTCCTTACACACACAGATATGTGGGCCCTGGGAGCTCTAACACAGAAGGGTGTCCCCCACTGTCCCGGGGGTAGGCAGCGAGGAGGGAGAGGGAGGGAAGGAGGAGGCTGATAGAAATGAGCCTTGGAAAGTCAAGATCAGATCCTGTGTCATTCCCTGAAGTTGTGAGGAGGCACCGGTCAGACCACTTCATCAGACTCTAGACCATGGGCCTCGTACAGGTTGTCCAAGACATCGAGCTGCTTCTCCATAGCTGGCAGGTAAAGGTTCAGGTCCCTCTGCATCCCGAGGCTGAATGCCTCTTTGTGATGGTCCCCCTCTCTGATGGTCAGTGCCGCCACGAAGTCTTCATAGGATGGAGCTGCCCTTAGCGCTAGCTGGAAGAGAAAGCAACGTGACCATGTGTTCTCCCTGAGACACACTCACACCCACAGAGACACATACAGACACACACACACAGACACATACAGATACACACACAGTCACACACAGAGACACACTCACACAGAGACACATACAGACACATACACAGAGACACATACAGACACATACACACCCACCCACAGACACACACACAGAGACACATACAGACACATACAGACACATACACACCCACCCACAGACACACACAGAGACAACACAGACACACACACAGACACACACAGACAACACAGACACACACACACACTCCCACAGACACACTCACACACAGACACATACAGACACACACACCCACACACCCACAGACACACTCACACAGAGACACATACAGACACACACACACCCACAGATACACTCACACAGAGACACATACAGATACACACACAGTCACACACAGAGACACACTCACACAGAGACACATACAGACACACACACACAGACACATACAGACACATACACACCCACCCACAGACACACACAGAGACAACACAGACACACACACACAGACACACACAGACAACACAGACACAGACACACACACTCCCACAGACACACTCACACACAGACAACACAGACACAGACACACACACACCCACACACCCACAAACACACTCACACAGAGACACATACAGACACACACACACCCACAGACACACTCACACAGAGACACATACAGACACACACACACCCACAGATACACTCACACAGAGACACACACAGACACACACACAGAGACACATACAGACACACACACCCACCCACAGACACACACAGAGACAACACAGACACACACACACAGACACACACAGACAACACAGACACAGACACACACACTCCCACAGACACACTCACACACAGACAACACAGACACAGACACCCACAGACACACTCACATGAAAACATACAGACACCTAGAGATACACACACATATATATAAACACAGACCCCCCCTCACAGACATGCATACAAAGATATACTCATGCACACACACATTTACACATGTAGACATATACATAGATATACATACCCAGATACAGATACATACACACAGACCCATACAGAGAGATACATACACAGACACTCCCCCCACAAAGACACACACACACACACACTCACACCCACAGACATACTCACACAGAGAGATACATCACTCATGGCCAGATATACACACACAGAGGCATATAGGCACACATACAGACATGCATACAGAGAGATGCTGATTCATGCACACACATTTATACACAGATTTTATATATATATATATATATATATATATATATATATATAATACATACACCATGTAAAGACACAGACATACACACATACAGACACACACAAACACACTCTCTGCAGGACAATTTTTTTCCTCTCTCTTCTCTTTTCCCTGATGTATAAATGCACATTCTATGCTTAGGAAGGGGTAATCATGGATCTGAGGATTCCCAGAGGGAAGAAAGCAAGGATGAGAGCCCCCACTCCCCGCCTCCAGGTTCCTTTATCCTCTCTGCTCTTACTTTGCATCTTGGAGAGAATCCCTTCAAAACTAAGGGTTCTTAGCCTTTTTGATGCCATGAACTCTTTCCCCCCTGCCCCTCACTGTTCCATGGTGAGGCTGGTAAAGTCCAGGGTTTCCTTCTCATAAGGGTTTTAAATATATAAAATAAAACACATCAGATTACCAAGGAAATCAATTATATTGAAATATAGTTATCAAAAGATGGAGGAAACTCCCTCCCCCCAGGTTAAGACCCCTGGGTTTCACCCATTTCTGACATCTAAAGATAGGACAGGTAGCTGCTGAGGGTCCCTTCTGGCTCTCTAGATTCTGAGATCTCTAAAATCCTGCCCCTTCTCATGAGAAGGCTGGGAATTCCAGGGCTGGGAAGGCCAGGGATGGTCATCAGTGACTTCATGGATTAGAACTGGAAGGAACTTTAGCCATGACACAGTCCAGTCCTCTTCTTTTACACATGAGAAAACTGAGGCCCAGAGCCATGAGGATTGTCCAGGGTTATACAGTCAGGAAGTTGGATCCAGTTCTTTTGCTGCCAAACTCCACCATCCTTCTACTGTGATGCGGGCCCTCCCAGCTATGTGACAATTCTGGATGTATTAAGAGCTATGACAAAAACACAGGGAGTACCTGCATCCAGGCATTTGGAGCCAGAAGGTACTACTCGGACCCCAAGGAGCAAGTGTATCCACTTTAGGGGGAGCCTGTGAAACTGGATGGGAAAAATTCTGTCTTGATTTCCACAGGCTTGGTTTTCCTGTGCAATCCTGTGTATTTTATGCTTTTATAAACATGATCTGATTAGGGGTCCAAAGGTTTCAGCAGACCTTTGGACCCTTTGTCAGAATCATGTTTCTAAACCCAAGGGGTCTAGTCCATTCACAGGGGTGAGAGTGCCCATCCCACTTCACACAGGTAATGTCCAAGATAGGATTTGAACACAGGTCCCAACTCCAAACTCAGGGCTCTTTCCAGACAGTCAGGGTGCCTCCAGGGCTATTTGTGAGGTTCAAATGACATAATGCTTGGAGGGCCAGAGATTTAAAGCTGAAAGGGACCTTGGAGACCACCAAATTCAGCTCCTGGAGAGAGAGGTCTAGGTAGAATTCGAATTCAGGTCTGCTGGACTCCAAGTACAGAGTTCAATCACCTAGCTGTCTCATATTTTACAAAGTCCTTGGTTAGAACTGAACCAGTAATCTGAGAATACAAGGTGATGCTAAAGTGCTCTATGTGTGGGTGATAATTACCAGAGATAATTACAAAATTAGTTTTGTTAACATTCAGAGGATTAGAGATCTAGGCTGGAAGGCCCATCAAAGCCATGGAGTCCAATGCCTTCATTTTAAAGATCAGGAACCCAAGGCAGATGCAGGTCACACAGCTATTAAGTGTCTGAGGCAGGATTTGAACCTGGGTCTTTCTGTCCCCAAGTCCACTCCTCTGGTGGCCTCTTCTCATATGGCCTCCCCTTCCACTAAGGTTATTTATGGTGCCTGAATCAATTCACCTCTGTTAGTAACAAGAAAGCATCCATGCCAATAGAGCCCCTGAGATCACCTATCCAGCCAGGACAGAGTCACCTGGGAGTGGCCGCCATCTTTGGTTCTTGTGAATAGTTCTATCAGCTCCCTGTCAATGAGGTGGCCCTGAAGGTCCAGAAAGATGCCCAGGTGCCCCTGGGGCTGCCTCCTCCTCTGCCCCCTTCTTTTCAGCCTGGATAGACTGGCTGGCCAAAGAGGAGACAGATGGGCAAGGCTGGAGCCAAGAGGAAAGAGCCTCCAGGCAATGAGGTGTCAAGGGCTGGGCATTCTGAATGCTCTAGGACAACAGGGAACATGGTCTTACAGAGGAGACTGAGGCCAGGGAGGCTAATATAAGCAGAAAACAATAATTGTAGAGCTACAACGGACTCAGAGGCCATTGTACAAATAAGGAGACCAAAGCCCAGAGTGATGTTGAGTGTGGCAGATACCACCTCGAGCAAAAAGATTTTTAACAATATGTAAAACCAAGGTAACTTTTTTTTGGGGGGTGCCAGTAAGGTGGTGGGGGTCGGGGAGGGGGGGTACCCATGTGACCAGACATGGGGTTAAATGACTTGTCCAAAGTCATACAGATTTGAGCTGATATTTGAACTCAGCGCTTCTGACTCTCCCTTTCCACTGCATTTTGGGGAAATGATCAGATTGGAGGATTTTGGAGGTATGCACTTAGAGATCTGATCCAGATGATTTGCTTCCCCTCCCCAGGCCTCAGTTTCCCCATCTGTAAAACAAGGGGGGGGAGGAGCCAAGACGGCAGAGTAGAAAGACTCACATATGCTAGCTTCGAACCCACAGCCCATAAATTTCCTGTAAAAAGAACTCCCCACAAATTCTGGATCAGTGCAAGCCACGCAGACACACAGTGGAAGAGATTTCCATTCCGGAGAGCCCTGGAAAGCCGTCCCCAGGGGTCTGTTGCGCACCAGACGCGGAGCCCACCCCTGCGCTGCCCTGGCCGCCTGGCCCTGAGTGGAGCAGATCCCAGCAGGCTTCAGGGACTCAGGGACGGAACCTCCAGCGGCCGCGAAGATCCCTCCACCCACAGGTGCTCCAGGTCAGTGAGAGAGACTTCTGGGCTGGCCAAGAGGGGAGTGGGGTGTCTCCGTGACTCGGGTCCCCTCGGGAGGCGGTGGTGGAGGGGGCGGCGGCGGGGGCGGTGGTGGAGGCGGCAGTGGCAGAGGCGGTGGCGGCAGAGGCAGCGGTGGCTGGCCCGGGACTCCCGGAGCAGGCAGGGGCTCAGGGCTATTATCGAAGGTCTCTGCATAAACCCCCTGAGGGAACTGAGCCTGGGAGGTGGCCTTGCCCCCACCCAAGCACCAGAACTTAAGCTCACATTGAATAGCAGCTGCTCCCCTGGCGGAAAGCCCTGAGGCTGGGGAGCAGCATTTGACTCGCAGACCCCAAGCACTAAGTGGGCGGATCTAGGCGGGGGTGGAGAGGAATCTCAGAAGTCAAGTAACTGGCTGGGAAAATGCCCAGAAAAGGGAAGAAAAATAAGACCATAAAGAGCTACTTTCTTGGGGGACAGATGTTCCCGCCTTTCATTTCTGATGACGAGGAACAATTCTTACCATCAGGGAAAGATGTGGAAGTCGGGGCCTCTGTATCCCAGACATCTGAGGTGGATGTCCGGTGGGCTCAGGACATGGAAGAGTTCAAAAAGGATTCTGAAAATCAAGTTAGACAGGTGGAGGAAAAACTGGGAAGAGAAATGAGAGAGATGCAAGAAAAGCATGAAAATCAGGTCAACACCTTGCTAAAGGAGACCCAAAAAAATGCTGAAGAAAATAACACCTTGAAAAATAGGCTAACTCAATTGGCAAAAGAGGTTCAAAAAGCTAATGAGGAGAAGAATGCTTTCAAAAGCAGAATTAGCCAAATGGAAAAAGAGGTTCAAAAGCTCACTGAAGAAAATAGTTCTCTCAAAATGAGAATGGAACAGATGGAGTCTAATGACTTTCTGAGAAACCAAGAAATCACAAAACAAAACCAAAAGAATGAAAAAATGGAAGAGAATGTGAAATATCTCATGGGAAAAACAACTGACCTGGAAAATAGATCCAGGAGAGACAATTTAAAAATTATGGGACTACTGAAAGCCATGATCAAAAACAGAGCCTAGACATCATCTTTCATGAAATTATCAAGGAAAACTGCCCTGAGATTCTACAACCAGAAGGCAAAATAAGTACTGAAGGAATCCATCGATCACCAACTGAAAGAGATCCAAAAAGAGAAACTCCTAGGAACATTGTGGCCAAATTCCAGAATTCCCAGGTCAAGGAGAAAATCTTGCAAGCAGCTAGAAAGAAACAATTCCAGTATTGTGGAAATAAAATCAGGATAACACAAGATCTAGCAGCGTCTACGTTAAGGGATCGAAGGGTGTGGAATAAGATATTCCAGAAGTCAAAGGAACTAGGACTAAAACCAAGAATCACCTACCCAGCAAAACTGAGTATAATACTTCAGGGGAAAATATGGTCTTTCAATGAAATAGAGGACTTTCAAGCATTCTTGATGAAAAGACCAGAGCTGAAAAGAAAATCTGACTTTCAAACACAAGAATGAGAAGAAGCATGAAAAAGTAAACAGCAAAGAGAAGTCATAAGGGACTTAACCAAAGGTGAACTGTTTACATTCCTACATGGAAAGACAATATTTGTAACTCTTAAAACTTTTCAGTACCTGGGTAGTTGCTGGGACTACACACACCCATCAACACACACACGCACGCACACATGTATACACATGCACGCACACACATACATGCACATGCAGAGACAGAGAGCACAGAGTGAATTGAATAGGATGGGACCATATCTTAAAAGAAATTAAGGTAAACGGTGAGAGAGAAATGTAGTGGGAGGAGAGAGGGTGAAATGGAATGGGGTAAATTATATCTCATTCAAGAGGCAAGCAGGAGACATTTTAGTGGAGGGAAAAAGAGGAGAGATGAGAAAAAAACATGAAGTTTACCCTCATCACATTCGACTAAAGGAAGGAGTAAAATACACACTCATTTTGGTATGAAAACCTATCTTACAATACAGGAAAGTGGGGGAGAAGGAGATAAGCAGGGAGGGAGGGATGATGGAAGGGAGGGCAATGGGAGGAGGGAGCAATTTGAAGTCAACACTCTTGGGGAGGGATAGGATCAAAAGACAGAATAGAAACAATGGGGGGCAGGATAGGATGGAGGGAAATACAGTTAGTCTTACACAATATGACTATTATCGAAGTCATTTGTAAAACTACACAGATATGGCCCATATTGAATTGCCTGCCTTCCCAATGGGAATGAGTGGGGAGGGAGGGATGGGGAGAATTTGGAACTCAAAGTTTTAGGAACAACTGTTTAGTATTGTTCTTGCTACTAGGAAATAAGAAATACAGTTAATAGGGAATAGAAAGTCATCTGGCCCTACAGGACAAAAGAGAAGATGGGGACAAGAGAAGGGAGGGATGATAGAAGAGAGGGCAGGTTGGTGATAGGGAAAATTAGAATGCTCGGTGTATTGGGGTGGGGGAGAGGGGACAAATGAGGAGACAATTTGGAACCCAAAATTTTGTGAAAATGAATGTAAAAAGTTAAATAAATCTATATTAAAAAAAAAAAAAACCAGGGGGTTGAGCCCGACATCTGCCAAGGTCTCTGCCAGGTCTCGATCTAGGCTCCCCCAACCAAGACACAGTGGGACCGTGGTCTGGGGCAGCTCCCCACCCACCAGACCCCAGCTCCTACAGCCCCTGATGGATCCTGCTCAGTAAGCATAGCATGCACAGCAGATGCTAAAATGACTGAACACTTACTGCAAAGACGCCTCGAACCACCCATCCGTGGTGCTGCCGCAATGTCTTGCCGTAGGCATTGTCTTTAAAATAGAAACACAAAAAACTCCATGAGAAACTCTCCCTCAAGATTCTACACGCATGTGCGTGTGCATGTGCATGTATGGAGAAACAAAAACAGTGTTTTCTTATACGTGAAGAATCAAAAGCTCACAGGGAAATGAGATGCCCTGACGTGGCAGGAGACGTCTATACTGAGAGAGCAGAGAGACCTCTGACCAAGGCACCCACCTCTGACGGAAGGAGGCAGGCCAGGAGGGCTCATTGAGCGGGACAAAGATCCAGCTAAATAAAACCACAGCAGATCAGAGCAAGAAAATGACCTGGGGGTGGGGGGCGGATGTCTCAAGAAAAACTCAGACCCAAAACAGTATTCTGCAAACCACACTGGAAACAGATAATAACAAACATCACCAATATTGGTGCCTATTACTTATTTCTCAAGGTAAAAATGATGAAAGACAGTGGGACTCTGATGAAGAGCGATTTCACAGGCCTTGCTCCTCTCCGCTGAGAGGCGGTAGACTCCTGGTGCAGAATGAGGTGTACACTGTCAGCCACAGTCAAGGTGTTCACTTTCTCTGAATGACTGGACTTTCCTTTTTAAAATAAGGGTGAGTTCTACTGGAGGGAAGAGACTACCTTCTCCCTACTTTTGGCTCCCCAGAACGTGGAACAGTGCTTGGCACACAGTGAGGGGATAAGGCAAGAGGCATTTATTAAGTGCTTCTGAGCACTTTACAAAGAGTACTGCAGGTGTTTGTGAACTGACAAGAATGGGGGAGGGTAGAAATGTTTAAACTGTGAAAGGGGGAGCAGGATCTGGAAATATAAGAGGAGAGAGACATACGAAGGTGCCCTTTGGCCACCCTGAGTGAGCCATAGCAGCTGGTCAGGCTGGAGGAGGTAAATGTCTGGTGTCCAATCAGTTTTTCAGTGAAGAAATTTCTAGAAGTGGCCCCTCCACTCTGACCCCCCCCCCCCCAACGGTTTGAGTGGGTTCTTCAGAGTGGGACAGCCCCCACTGAAACACTGCTGATCTCAGCTTTGCTGATACTTCCCTGACATGGATGGGTCCCACTGATGGAGGAACAGGGGCCCGGGCTTTCCAGATGATCAAGCAAGATTCAAAAGCAGGTGACATTTAGGAGACATAGGCAGAAAAATGCCAAGGGATCTCTTCCTCTCTCCACTCACTTTTAAAACAATTTACATTTTGAGCTAACACCGACTAAAACAATTATTTTCATATATATATTGCAAAATTAAAAGGAAGTTTTGCCCTTCCCCCCTGGAACTGGGAATTCTTCTGGAGATCTTGCCTTTCATGCGTATAACAAATTCAATATGGAACTTTCTCCATCATCTCTCCTGACTCGCCTTCTGTTCTCTCCTCCTCTTTCCAAACTTAAGCATCAACTAAATCGAGCACTTCCAGATACTCTGTAGACGAGAGGAGAACGTTGTACAGGAAACTGACTTTTACCTAGTGTGTTTTTCTTCTGAAGTCTTACATACATTCAGCATGGAACTTTCAAAGCTGTCCTGAGTCTGTCTTCTGGCCTGCCTTGCTTTCCCTCCACTACAGCATGCTGCTACCCACTAATTTCTATCTGGGACAAAAAGGGGATCTCCTTATGGCAAGGGGGGGGCATTGGTGAGGCCTTCTTACAGGAGGGGGCTCTGCCTTGAGTGCCAGGATTGTGAGTGGTTACCCTGGAGACACTAATATTTCAATTTTGATCTCTGCAGACTGGGTGGAAGAAGCCAGCATTCCCAGGACTAAGGAGCACATCTGGAGGGTGAGGGGCCCTGCTGGCTCCACATTTCAGCAAGCAGTAAGGTGGAGGACATGGAGAGGTCAATCAGCATGGTAAAGGGGTTCAAGCTTTAGTCATGGCTGAAGATGTGTGACCTGAAGAGAGAGGGACAGTCCCTGGGACAGCAGGACTTTTCAAGGGCATCCCGCCAACTGTATCAGAAAACCAGAAATGAAGCCCTTTACTCCTTGAAACAAGATGAAAACTTAACCCGCTTCCAAATCTTGGGAAGTCCTGAGGCAGTTCTTGGCCCGGGCTCTCTGAAGTCACCTTGATTGTGTTAACATTCAGAAGAATGGAACGGCACCAGATTCACCATCCTGGACAAAAGCCTCCAATGGTGATGGGGCTGCTCTTCAATCCCTGAAACAGTCTAGCATTTAGGAGCTGGGAGGGCCCTTGGAGGCCAGATAGGGCACGGGAGGGAAAGGAGACCAGGTGACCCAGGTCCAAGAGAGGCTCTTTGAGGTCGTAGCTAGCATGCTCTCCCCCACTTCCATCCCATCTCCATGGCCACAGAGTCTGCCATCCATGCAAACAATCCCTTCATAGCCTCTTTTAATCTGCCTTCAAAAGAAAAAAACAAGACAGCAGATGCCCTGCTTTGGAGAAGTCTAAAATAAACGTTCCCTGCCTTCCTAATTGTACTGTATCACGCAGATGTGGGAAACGTTTTTGTAGTCATTAAACAAATGTACGTAATGAGGATGAGAAGTAGGCAATGCAAGATTGCGAATGTAAAAGCTAATTGATAGTAGGCCATTTAGGTGTGGGGCGGTGGTGAGAGTTTTTATATCAGGGCAAAGAGGTCAAGTCTCAGAATTACAGTGAAAAATATGAATGTTCCTGCCTGCTGAGAAGTCACGTGGACAAACTGAGGAAGGATGAAGGAAAGGGTCCCCCACACTGGGAGGAAGCGAAAGCTTCCAGATGATTCCTACCCAAGATCATGTATCTAATGACTCTTGTCTTGAGAAAACGAGTAAGTGATAAGCCCAGCCTGGAAATGCAGGCTCCCTCCCACCAACAATCAACTTGTGATTGGTGATGACGATAAAAACATAAAAACAAGGCAGTGCCAACTCACTCAGGGCTGTCTGGATGTCCCTTTCTCCGTTCTTCACTTCCGTCAAAAAATCCTTCAAAAACTTCAGTCCTCTGTGATGGAGAGAAAATATAGGGAAGGGGCTTCTGATGGTCAAAGGCTGTTAGCGCTAGGAGGTGCCTGTGGGAGTCTCCGCTTCAGTCTGACTCCAGAAAAGGTATCAAACTTGGGCTTGCTGGGAGGAAATGTTTCCCAGTGAAAGTGATCCCAAAGAGGCATGGGAGGCCATGGGAGTGCTGGCTGAAGGTGGATGACCATTGGCTGGGGATGTTGTCAGGGGAGCCCATCCTCAGGTAGGGGATACACTGGATAGTCTCAGAGGTCCGTTCCAACCCTGGGATTGGCCCAACCCCCTAATTTTACAGATAAATTTGTATGGCCCAAAGGGTCCCACCGTCAGCATCGAAGGCAAAGAGCCCTATCAAGCAGTGAACTAGAGGGTTACATGTGACCTTGAGACCACAGGCTCCCCACTCTGAATGTTGAGGAAGTCATCCCTGAGTTCAAAGGTGGTCTCAGACACTCACTAGCTGTGTGACCCTGGATAGGTCACTTTACCTGTTTGGCTTAGTTTCCCCATCTGTCAAGTGATCTGAAGAAGGAAATGGCAAACCACTCCAGTATCTTTGCCAAGAAAACCCCAAATGGGGTCATGGAGAGTTGGGTATGCCTGAAAAATGACTGACCAACAACATGCCAGGTAGTGCGGTGGATAAAGGCCTGGAGTCAGGAAGGTGGGAGTTCAAATCTACCCTCAGTTTCCTCAACTATAAAATGGAGATAATAAAAGCACTCACCTCCCAAAGTCGTCGTAAGGATTAAATGAAATGATATTTGTAAAATGCTCCACACGGTGTTCGGTGCACAGAAAGCACTACATAAATGTTAGCTGGCATTATTGTTATGTGTTGTCATCACCAAACTTGACCCTTGCGTCCTTGCTAAGGCTCTTCCCTGACATCCCTGGGCCTTCACCCATCCCATTTACCTACAGTGATATGAGGTGAGCCAGGCTTTCTTGGGATGCCCAAACTGGGCACAGGGAGCAGGAAGTCAGGGCAATGAGCTACCATGATGGGGATGGTGGGAGCAGGGGGAGACAAGGGTGTCCCAAACAACACTGTAAGATCCCAAAACATGGGAAGATCACAGGCCTTCAAAGCCAGAGGAACCTTAAGACATTCTTGAGTCCACTGAATGGAGGGACTCAGATCCAAAGGTGGAAGGGACCTCAGACTACCTCATCCAATCCCTTTATCTGACCAATGAGGAAACTGAGGCCCAGAAGAGGGGCTCATCCACAGTCAAATAAGCATGAAGTACCAGAGCTACAATGCAAACCCAAGTCCTCAGAATATTAGCTCCTTCAGGGCAGATGGCTTCATTTTGGGGTCTGGTATATAAGAGGTGTTTAATGAATATCTGTTGATTAATGAATTGACTCCCTATTAGATCACTATCTGGACAGTGATGTGGACCTGAAATGAAGTCCTGTCTCCAGTGACAACCCAGCAGAGTGGACAGTCCCTCTATGAATCAGGTCCTGTGTGAAGCGTAGCCCCTGGTTAGTAAGAACCTTCCCAGACCAGCCCAAGGGCAGGGCTGTCCAGGGGTCACTCCTCACCTCTTTAGCCACAAGAGGGCCTCTGTGGCTGAGTTCCTGACCTGAGCCACATCTGCACTCACTTCATGCAACACAATTTTCTGGAGGGTGGTAAACTCATCCTTGTTGGTGATGTACTTCTGATTAACTTTCTGTAGGAAAAGAGAAGGAGGCACATCAGGGATGGGACCAAGCCAAAAGTCTGCGGCCCGAGAGGAAGCAAGAAAGAGGCTGCCAAGGAAAGAAAGTTAGGAGAAGCAGTGCAGACAACCCCCAGGGACATGGGTTCCAATCTTGGCCCTCCCACTTTCTGTCCATGTGTCCTCCAAAAATCCCAATCCTGGCTTCCTCACCTGTAAAATGAGGCTGGGTTGGGAAGTCAGAAGATTTGGTTCCAAATCCTACTTTGGATGCTTAATGTCTCTATGACCTTGGGAAGCCCCTGTTTATCTCTTGATCCTTAAAATAAGGCATTTGGATTCGAGGACTTCCCTTCCTGCTCTAAGACCCGAGGATGATCAGGCTAAAGTTTAAGCCAGGTTTAAAATGATATAAAAGATGTGACCTTGGGGAAGTCACTTAACCTTCTATGTAAAGAAAGGGGCTCGGACTCCAAGGTCCCTTCCAGCGTGAGGTGGAGGACCCCGTGACTTCCTTCTGCTCAGCTGGGCTTTTGGGGTTTTCTTTGCAGAGATCTCTCACAGTGGCCTGAGACTCAGCACAGACTTGACTTCTGAGAACCATTTCCTATACCTGCTCCGGAGCTGCCCCAAGGCTCCTGAGCCACTCTGGGGCTAAACAGCAGCTCCGATGTGCATTTATCAAGCCTTTTTCCCCAGCACCAATGGGAGGAAGGCAGGGATGGCACAAGAACCCCCACTGCCTGGCCCCAGTGGTCCAGGCCTCTGCATTCAGATAGGGAAGGCTCCTTTGGAGCTTCAGAAGTGGAGTCATCTGGTTGTTTCAGAGGTGACGAGACTGAAGGCCAGAGAGGTCTGGTAACTTAGTCAAGGTCACACAGCTGGTTAATAGAAGAAGCCACTGGAGAGCCCAGGTCTTTGTGCTCCCTGAAGGATAAGGCCCTCATTTGCCGTGTGGACACTAATTGAACAGCCTGGAGTAGAATCTCATGGATTCACTTCTGGATGTGAAAAGGGAAAAACTCCGGGCGGTATCTATTCAGTGCAATGCCATACACACAGTAAGGGCCTTCTGTGTGCCAAGCACCATGGACACAAAACTAAGGATCAAAGACAGTCCCTGCCCTGGTGACACTGGATGCAAAACACTCTCTAGAAGAGTCATTCTGGGCAAGACACTGCTCTACTTTAGGACTTAGTTTCCTCCTCTGTCAAATGCGGGGACAGCGGGGAGAGGGTCAGTCTGAATGACAAGATTACAGATCTGGGTCATGGGCCAGACATCGTACTGGAAAAACAAAGACCAAAAGTTTTAAAATAGCTCTTACGCTGAAAGGGCTTTATTCTACTGGACAATATAACATGAACACATGCATGTTAGCAAATACAAAGTAATTTCAAAAGGAGAGATCATTCTTAGCTAGGGGATGAAGAAATGCTTCCAAGAAGGTAGCACCTGAGCAGGGCCTTAAAGGACTCTAAGAATAAGAGAAGGTGGAAAGGAGTACACTCTGGGTATCAGGCACAGCTTGAGCAAAGGTGTAGAGGCTAGAGTTGACATGCTGGAGAAAAAGCAACAAATGGGCGGGAAAGTCACATGAGTAAGCAGCAGTCACTCTTCACATCAGGCACAAATGAAGGATTAGTGGCTGAACACCTACATCTTGGGAGCGTACAGCATGGCAGGCATGAAATATAGACATAATTCTACTGCGTATTACAGGATGTGTCCATATGTTTATTAGGTACCAGAGCATACTTGTGAATTTTTTTTAAAAAATCACAATCACAAAATATTCAAACAGGAGGGAAACCTGTAGGCCCCTCTGATCCCACTTCTTAAAGCCCAGAGACGGCAAGCCGTCTGCCCAGAGTCACACAGCTGGTCAGTGACTAAGCCACAGTCAGAGAACCCAGCCCACAGGCTTCCTAGACATGGCCCTTTTTCCTTTATTTAAAACAACAGCTGCTGAGGGACAATAATGCTCACCTTAATATTTCCAACAAGGTCCATTTTAACAGGAGCAAAGACTGTTGGGCCAAGTTTATCTAGAACGAGAGATGGGAAATGTGTTATGTTTTTCCTTTTGAATTAGTCACGGGCATTTTCAAGGCACCTCAGCTCAACGGGTTGCTGTGGTGTCCTGGGGGAGGAGGATGCAAAGACACATAGAGTCCTGCCCTCAAGGGGCTGACTTTCCACTGTCTGACTTGCTACTGATTCTGAAGGAGGCAGGGGGCGAAGGAGAAAGAGTACTGGAAACACAGGTCCTAGATTCAAATCCTGACTGATGCTGCCAGGTGACCTCAGACAATCTACTTCATTTCCCTAGGCCTCAGTTTCCTCATCTGAAAACAAACGGGCTGGACAGTGGGCTTCCAGCCTTAGGTCTGGGACCCTAGGACGTCCCCCAACAAATTACATTATTCTGAAGTCAGTTTCCCGGTAGGACCGAAATGACTAAATTTGAAAAGGCCTCTCTATCTAGATTTTCATATCAGGGTAACCTTCCTTCAAACATCTAGAAGATGGATTTCGAATCTAGATCAAGGAAGACTCACAAAAACACAGAACACAGTATTTGCTGATGAGAAGGGGTTGTCCCAAGGTGCTGGTAATGCCTCTCCTATCCCTCATGCTTTGTACTAACTTATTTATCCACCTCTAAGCTGCCTCCTTCTCCACATGATACAGTGTGCTTGAGGCCAGAAAACTTCTTTCCTGTTTTGTCTTTGTGTCACTAGGGCCTAAAACATTGATTGACATGTAGTAGGTACTTAATAAATGCTGGTTAAATAAATGAATGATTTCCCCATAAGAGCTGTGTACCCTTTAATTCTTATTTCCTTTAGGCAGATCATATATTGAGAATAAGAAGCAACAGATGGATGGTCCAAGTGCTATGCCAATATCCTTGAGATACCCAAGAAACAAGAAAGCCTTGGCACACTCATTGCAGTTCTATGAGCACTTATGGAGTGCCCACTGCAAACAAACCATAAACGTCTGCCAAATTTGTACTTTGTATAAGGCCTTGTGTATGAGGCTCTGGTGACAGAGATGAAAAATGTCATCTTACCCGAGGAGAGAAGGGAAAGGGGAGGACGAAGATGACATGATGTATACAGGTAAATATAATACAAAGTAAGGTCGATTTGGGGTTTTTTGTTCAGAATCTATGATCTCACAGGATCACAGATTTAGGGACAGAAGAGATCTCAGAGGTCACCTGGTGCAACACCCTCATTTTACAGATGAGGAAACTGAGGACCGGTGAGGGGCAGTGCCTTACCCAGGGTTACACAGGTAAGTATCAGATGAGGCCTTTAAACTCAGTCCTGACTTCACAGCCAATAAGAGCCCATGATGGACCACCTCATCACCTCCCACCAGGACTACTGCAATAGCTGCCAGGGGGAGGGAGGGGGGGAGGCTGCTGGCTTCAGATCTCTCCCCACCCCTTGTCCATCCTCTATCAGTCACAAAAGGGACTTTCCTAAAGCCCAGGCTGCACCATGGCAGCCCCCTACTTAGCACAGTTCCTGGCACTGTTTCTTGTTCCCCCTTCTCTTTGGCAGCCTCATGAAGCTCATAGACCATTCCCAGAAGAATGTTTGAGATTATAAAGGAAGGCACTTCATCTCAATGCACACTTATCTACCTATCTAAGGGCCTTGGAGCCCAGCTCTATGGAGTCCTTAGGGAAAAGGGACGAGGCCAAGGAAGCCTGTGACTTCCAGAGACGAACGGCACTCTCCTGCTGTTGAAATCTGAGATTCACCAAAGTTCCATCAAACTAACAAACTTTTATCTGGGCTGCAGTTTTGTTTCTGTTTGAGGCTGAGAATTACACAAAAGAATCCAAAATAAAACCCAAACCAGCTCCCAGCTCTGTGCGTCCCCCTCTACATTAGCCCTGGCATGATCTCTGAGGGCTCCATCCCTCTCTCTAGCTTCCCATGAAACCCACAGGCCTCAGGTCTCAGCTGGAGATCATGATCTCCGCAGAGCAGCTGATGACAGAGGAAGGGCCCTGTGACCCGGCTCTGCAGAGGGTAGAAGTGGAGTGGCGGGCGGGGAGCGTCGTCTCTCACTGCCACACCATCTCTCCTGGGCAGAGACCTTGGTGAGACGCTTGGTTGAGAAACAAAGGGCTGACTTGCCCGTCTTACCTAAAACAGGAACTATGGCATAGCAGGACTCCAAGAACGCTTCTGTGGGGATGCCGCTGTCTTCCAGGAGTTCGATGTCACTAAAGCTGAGTAACAGGGAGAGGAAGAAGAATGAGAAGCGCCTCTCAATGACAGTTACAGTCTATAGGGAGCTGCAAGGTTCACATGTCACCCAGTCCACAAGCACTTCCTGAGGCCTATCTGTTTTAGGCACTGAGATATGGGAACCATCAATGAAGTGATCCCACGGTGCAAAGAGGTTGCCTGCTGTCCTCCTGCTGGGCCCTCTGGAGTGCCTGTCCCATTACTAACAAGCTGCCCTTTGGCTGGGCCCTCCCTTCCCCCCAGCAGAACGCAGGTGCTTATTAAATCATAAATTCACATTCCTGTCTCTGTTAACTAAAGACCCCAGTATTCCTTATTCTTCATTTCCTGACTGTTAAATCTGATGGAGGAAAGCCCATCCTTTTTCTTGACTTCTCTATTTTTTTTCCAGCAATAATAACCAACATTTACATAGAGCCTACTAGGTGCTAGGCACTGTGTTAAGCACTTCATGAATTTTATCCCATTTGATTTTCGCAACAATCTTGGGAGATAGGTTCTACTATTATCCCCATTTTACAGCTGAGGAAATTGAGGCAAACAGACGGTAAGTGACTAGCCCAGGGTCACACAGCTACAAAGTGTCTGAGGCTGGATTTGAACTCAGGAAGCTCACTGCTCTAGCCACTGCCCCACCCAGCTTACCCCAGTAGAGGGGTAATCTCTGCCCAAAGAAGGCCAGGATTGTTTCCCTTCTGTCTGTATCCTCAGCTCTTGGCACACAAGCACTTCATCAATTTTTGTTCATTTGGGCATAATACCATTTGTGCTTCATGCCACTTGGAAGTATGACAGATGTTTATTATCCCCACAGATGAAGAAATAGGCTAAGAGGGGGAAGCAACTGGCACCCAGTCACATAGGAAGTCTGCGAGAGGACCCAAATGCAGGTCTTTTTGTCTCCAGTCTAGTACAGAATGAATTAACTCTGCTACATTGTGGATGTATAAATAAATGTGCTTTTGTAGTCAGATGTCTGTACCAGCAATATGAACAATATTTTCTTGAAGGAATCATGAATTTCATGTGGTTACACTTATTTTGTTTAATGGATACACAGACAAACTTATGGAAGTTATTGTTGAAAACTGAAAACAAATAAATTTTGGGAAAAAACATAAAGCAAATTCCAAAAGGAAAAAAAGAATAGAGACAAAAACCCTAGATTTCTGTCCTGTCCCTCCATTCCCTAACATTAAGGATTTGCCTATAACCAGAGAAAAAGTGGTTTCCAAAAGACTATCATGGAAGAAAGTTTAGCTTTCTTCTGAGGATATAAATGGTCTCCATTCTCAAAATCCAAGTATCAGTGATCTTTATTCTTCCGTCAAGATTTTCTTGTGGTCATAAACTGCAAAATCCATTCACCCACATCCCTGATTATGCAAAAGGCAGCAAGGCACAGGGCTGTCACTAACTGACATGGCATGACTGATGTGGCATGGGTTAATACCTTGTATTCATGGCACTGAAGAAAGTCTGAACCTCCTCCTTATCTTCTTCTAGTTGTGTTCCAGGAGATTCACTTACAGGATTCATTCCCATGGGATGCCCCTGGGAGGGCTCCACATCACTCTCAGGAGGTGTCTCTATATCGCTTTCTCCACCATCCTTGACTTCATCACTTTGGACTTCAAAGGAGAGGAACATAAGCATCAGTCATGACTGCTCCTTCCCCAAGAAAATATCCTATACCTTTTTAAAGGTGGGCATGAAGAGATGTGGGGAGTGCACAGGTGTGGATCAAGGGCCCAACAGTTTTGCTGAACATTCCTTTTTCTTCTTCCTTTTAAAAAATTTTCTGTAACAAGGGGATGAGGATGGATATGGAGGAAACCAAAATAATGTAAAAACAAAATTCATCAAGTAAAGCTATTGTTAAAAACAAACATACCAGTGCCCCTCTCATTTCTCACTTCTGTAATGAGTGACATGTAGTGAGAGTTAACGAAGCTGGGAGATTTAGGCCAGGTTCGCTTTCTTTTGAGACAGCTAAGATCTCCAAGCTTTGCATTTCTGACTCATTTGTAAAGCAGGATTTTTAATAAAACTAGACTATTATGGAGAAGGTAAAGAGGGTAATCATTTTTTAACAAGTCCCAATAACAGTTCAGTATGAAGGGATTAATGCACCTGCCGCGTACAGTAGCGAGCCCGCCAAAGCATGGACTTTGATATGGGATGACGTTGTACCTGCCCAATGCAACTGTGGTGTCTGGAAGTCTATGGCCACACAGAAGTGTCACCAATAACTGGGCCAGGTATTAGAGAATATAGAACCACAGGATCACAAAAATGCAACTGGAAGAAATCCCAGAAGTCATCTGGTCTCCCTCCCACCCTCATTTTAGAGATGAGGCTACTAAGGCTTTCTCTTGTGACAAAGAAAGACAAATCGACACTTGGGTTTCCTGCGCACAAAATTCCACACCCACAGTTCCCCATCTCTTCAAAGAAAGGAGGGGGGGTCCACTCCATGTCCTCTCCAGGGCTCAGGTAAATCTTTATTTTTACCTATTAAATGATCTTCTACATTTTCTTTAGTTGACAAGCTGTTCCCCTTCTCTGTGGGCTTCATACATAAGGGGCTCTCGTTTTTAATTACAGTTTCTTCGAAATCGCTTATTTCTGTATTTAAGGATCCATTTTCACAGCTGTTCAGTTCTATCTGCCTAAAAGAACCCAGCCAAACAGCAACACATTATTTGGTCATAATCATTACATGGCCCCCGTAGTCTAGTAGGGTTTACAAAAGGCTTCCCCACCCCTCCTCTGCACAGAACCTCACAAACAACTGGGGAAGGAATCTTTTCTCCCCACTGGAAGTGAAGCAAGCTGTGTGTGCCCGGGGCCTCTGGAAGGCAGTGGGCTGCCTGAAGGCCTGAGTGGTCCCAGGCTCTCTGAGAGAATCAAGGCCCAGACAACATCACAAAAACAATGCTGTAGAGTTGGGCCTGGACTTGGTACACACGTGTCTCTCTCATTAGGACAGAAACTTCTTGAGGGCAGGGCCTGCTTTGGGCCTGTGTCCCCAGAACTGAATGTCGTGCCTGGCACACAAGAAGTTATGAATACATGCGTGCTTCCCCAAAAGATCCACAAGTCAAATCAATAAGGGTTTTTAAACCCCTGCGATGTGCCAGGCACTGTGCTGAGTGATGAGGAAGCAAAGAATGGGTCTCTGCTGTCGTGGAGTCTGCAGGGTAATAATTGGGGAGACAATGTGCCAGCGGTGACCTGGGCCCCCTCAGAGGACAGGCATTTAAAGAGGGGGTCAGGAAAAGCTTCTTGGGGCATTTCAGTGCCAGCTGAGGACTAGGACACCGAGGGACCCACAGACAAGGTGGAAACCAGGCCCTACCCTCAGAGAGAAAGTCCAACATGCTCAGTACCACAGGAAGGCCCCCTCAACTTCTCTGATCACAGTCCTTGGATCAGAAGGACAGGCAAGACTACAAGGCTGGGAAGGGCCGTCTTTAGCATTTTCTATGTCCCCCCTCCCTAGGGCAGATGATGTCTGCACTTCCCATGGGACATAGAAGAGGGGAGGGGGCTGTGACCCAGCTGGGGAGGGCGAGGAGCCGTTCACAGCTCTTCCACCCCAGTCCCAGGAGAAGAGACATTAATTAGCAATGTTTGCTTTTCAACACATTAGAAGTTCTCTCACCTCTCCTGCTGGGCATCACTTCCCTCTAAGTCAGTCCCACCTTGTTCTTGGGGCAAGAACCTGGGAAGCAAGTCTAATGGAAGAGCCCCCACCCCAAAATTCAGCCTGGAGCCCTGCTACCAGTGTGACCCCAGGGAAGGCAAGTCACTCCCCTGGGCCTTGGTTTCCTTATTTATAAAATGAAGATTTGCCTCTGAGAGCCCATAGATGAACAGGCCACATGCCATGCTACAGTCTAGCTATTAAATGTGCAGATGACATGAATACACAGAAATGTTTGTGGTAATGGCAGGGATGATGATGGGACTTAAGACTGTACTAAGAGACGGAACTCCATCTGTTAATGTAGGTCAGCACCTTCATGCCAACTGACAGTCTTAGAGATCTGTGTACAGCACATTAGTTCTAATTTTTCAAAGTGATGCTTTATTTTTAATTATGTATTTAGTATTTAAGTCCCCCCACCCAATTACATGTAAAAAAACAACTTTTAACATTTGCTTTTTTTAAATTTTTGAGTTCTAAATTCTCTGCCTCTGTCCTCACTGAAAAGGCAAGCAATCTGATATAGGTTCTACAGGGTGCAGCACATTAAAGGGGAAGTGACTCTACCAGGGTCACACAGTCAGGATCTGCCAGAAGCAGGATTAAATCTGAATCCTCAGAGTCCAAAACCAGAATTCTTCCTACTACATTGTATCATTATCTCAATTATGTACAAAAGCACCCCAAAGCAGAAGAGCATCTGGGAGGCTACACATAGCCCAACAGGACTAGAGGGAAATAAAGTCACTGGAAAGCACTACAGTGGCTGACAACCTGCCCATGACAAAGATGGAGAGAGAAATCTAAGCACCAGCTAAGTAGGGGAAGGAGGGACCAGGTTTGTTCTAAGTTCACTGAAAAGTGAACTTATATATCCTAGACAGACTAAAGCAGTAACCAGCTTATGTTATTATCAACAAGTAAAGAAAGAAACAGAGAACTGTACCTTTCCAGAGAGTTGTGAATCGGGATGATGGGAAGTTTTGTCTTTAAAAGAAGAAAAGAAAATGTTCACACAAACAACTTCTAATACATCAGCCCCTGATTCTGGTCAGACTAGAGAATGACACCCACTGGACTTCAGCAATCTCAGGTGGTCACAAGGGGAGGGGGTCACAGAATCCACCAGTCCCTGCTGTCATTTTTCCAAATAGGGCATTCAAGCACCTAAGGTCAAGTTTCTTAACATGGGATCTGTCCATGGACTTGTTTTTTTTAAATATTCTGAAAACTGGATCTCAATGTAACCGGCCATCTTTGTAATTTTACATAGTTCATTTTGGGCATTATAAACTGTGATTCTGAGAAGGAGTCTGCAGGCTTCACTGGAGGGATGCACAGGGTCTGGGGTACCAAAAGGGAAGGTGGCAGGAAGGTGGCCCTTTGGGTGACTGAACCATCCCATTCCAACACAGTCTGGAATCAGATTCAAACTTCCTCCCAATCAGAGGGGCTCCTAGGTGAGGCCTCAGGAAGCAGCCCCTCACCCCAAAGTTTGGGGATAGGCTGCAGCATGGCTGCTTGCCAGGCATTTGGAAGGGGGGATTCTTGGTCAGGTGGCCGCTGGAGCAGAGGCCTCTGAAGTCTCTTCCAACTCAGACAAAAACAGTCCTACTTAAGGTGTGCCCGATTTAAATGAGGGAAGCTCAAAGTTAGTCAGCCAACAAGCAATAACTCAATCCTTACTATGGGCAAGGAGCTGTGCTGCAGGTGGGGGACATGAAGAAAGACAAAAGCCCGCAAGGAGCTCACAGCCGCATGTACACAATTATGTACGTCCCCGCACACAAACTGCCAATGGGAAAGCATAGAGATGAGCATCAGAGACCTCGGAAAGACCCCTTGCAGACTGGAGGAGAGTCTTGAAGGAAGCCGAGGTAGGGATGGAGGGCATTCCAGGCACAGGGCACAGCTAAGACAGAGGCATGAAGGTGGGAGATGGACTGCCATGTGTGAGAAACACCAAACAGGCTAGTGAGTTGCATCCTAATGAGAGGGAGGGGAGGGAAATGTAAAAAAGCCTGGAAAGGAAAGCCTGCTTGGCCTGTCCTACAAAGGATGCTGGGCACCATAGCTCAAAATACCATTTAAAATTGAGTTTGCTAGTTCTTTCGTTGCCTTTTGCGGCCAATTCAGGTGAACCCCCTCCCACCAATGGCACCCCCTTACCTTACTGGGCTTGAGAACCGCCAACTGGGGGGATCCTGGGGGTGTCCGGTACAGCAGCTCTGACGTAAAGGCTGCATTCGCAATTTGCATACATTCTTCCAGCGTCTTCAGAAAGGTGTGGCAGGTTGACTTCAGCAGAGTACCCACATCGATGCCCTCCTAGGGAGGAACCAGAGTGGGAGAGGCTTTTACCTTGTTAAGTGTGGTGCTGACCACAAGACAGAGGACACACAAGCAGAGTCCGCCATTTTGCTGGGTAATGCCATAACACCTGACCACAGAAAGTAAAAATGGCTAAATCACGGCTGTCTATTAATCAATTACATAGAAGTCTAAGTTAAGTCGTGATCTCGAACATACCCACAAAACAGCCCACAGCAAGTGCATGGAGTTTGAGGGCTGGTGGGTGGGAATTTGGCTCGTGACAAATCAAATTGAGGTCTAGGAGAGAGGCATCAGGAGGCATTGACTTAGAATTGGGAGGGGCCTTAAGGGCCTCATTTTACAGATGGGGAAACTGAGAATTAGGGAACAAACATTTATTAAGCACGTACTATATGCCAGTAGTGTGGTAAGAGAGGCAGTGAGGTGATGCAGTCGATAGGACAGTGGTATTGGAGTCAGGAAGAATGAGTTTAAATCCAGCCTCAGACACTTAGGAGCTGTGTGACCCAGGCATGTCACTTAACCTCAGTCTGACTCTGTTTTCTCAAATGTAAAACACAGATAAAAAAAATATGTACCTCCCAGGGCTGTTGTGAGGACCAAATGAGATACCTGTAAAGTGCTCAGCACAATAAGTGCTTAATAAATCCTCTTTCCCTCCCTCCCTTCCTTCCAACAGCACAAACAAGATGGAGATGGGGTGAACTGCAGATAATTCATGGCGGGAAGGCACGAATGGAATGGAGAAGTAAAGTCTCCTTGCCTAAGGCTCAGCTGGCTGACCTGGGAAGGAAGGACTCCATCCTCCAGACCCCTATCCCCCTATCCTCCATCTCCTCCTTTCCATGTTTTCCTGATGCCTTTAGAAACCACTTAAGTCACATTCTCTTTTTCTGAACAGGGTTTCTGCCCTTGGGTACAGATGCGGCATGAGCCTGGCACGATGCACCCTATCCATTCACCCCTATGCATGCTACATCTGAATGTTTGAATTAAGTGACTTGTTGGGGCCACTTCTGGCCTATAACGGGTGAGAGCCTCGTGCTAATGAGGCCGAGGTCATCCTTTGATCACAGCAGCAGCAAAGACAAAGACTGTTCTCCAGGCTCCTCCTCACCCTCTGACTCGGCACCAGCCAGTGATCCCAACCAGAACTGAGTGAGGCCGAATATATGGTGCCTCATCGTGAGTCAGTCCATGAAGACACCATGCCAACGTTGCTTGTTGGAGGCTTTTAGGCATCATTTCTGTCTGCACTACTCTCATCCATCATAGGTTATACGCCTTAAGTGCTCATGGGACCTTGGGAAAAATGGGGGCTCCGAAGTCCAAGTCCCTGGGTTCAGATCCTGCTCTGGTCCTTTTGGACCCATGTGACCTGGGGTCTCCCTTGGTCTCTTTTTCCTCATCCTCACTCAGGGGGAGGAGGGGGCTTGGACGACCTTTAAAGCTAGTTCCTTCTAGTTCTAAATCTGGGAGTCTATGAACTGAAACTCCAACCTAACAAACATGTATGAGACATCTACTAAGTGAAGGCCCCACTGGAGGCATAAAGCTACAAAGACAAAGAAGAAACAGCTCCTGCCTTCCCACTTACATTCATTGGGAGGAGGGGCCAAAGCAGAACAGAACTTGTAAAAAGGGAAGGAAACACAAGATCATCTGAGAACAGGAATAAGCATGAACTGGAGAAACCTTGTAGGGGGAAGGAGGAGGGACAGGGGAGCTGAGACTTGACAGAACTTAGGAACTGATTCTTTTTTTTTTTTTAAATATTTATTTATTTATTTATTTATTTAACCTTTTACATTCATTTTCACAAAATTTTGGGTTCCAAATTTTCTCCCCTTTTATCCCCTCCCCCCACCCCAATACACCAAGCAATCTAATTTTCCCTATCTCCAATCTGCCCTCTCTTCTGTCATCCCTCCCTTCTCTTGTCTCCATCTTCTCTTTTCTCCTGTAGGGCCAGATGACTTTCTATTCCCCATTAACTGTATGTCTTCTTTCCTAGTAGCAACAACAATACTAAACAGTTGTGCCTAAAACTTGCTTGCAAGCCATTTCCCTCACTTTGAAATTAAACTTCTGTTTGCTTCCTGACTCTCCTATCACTAGTCTGCTGTTTGGCTCCACCCATCTACAGGTTAGAGGCCAATTTGGTCTAGTTAACAATCTATACCCTGTATAGACAGTGCCTAGTACATGGTAGACACTATGTAAATTATTATAATAATATTGTTTTACTACGATATTAATAACACATAATCATGTTAATGATTATATAATAGTTACCATGGACTAATAAATATATAACATACCATTGTTACCACTAAGTCAGTTTCTGCCTCCTTCCCTGTAAGACAGGGACACCCTCACCCTAGCTCCCTCAGAAGGAGACCCCAATCCACCATATCCAGGGAGGGGTGTCTACACCTTCTGTCCTGGCTGGTTTTTTGAGCACCATCATGCTGAGTGGATGCACCTCCCTCCCAGCGGCAAGTGAGGTCATCCTACCTTTGCGTCTCCCACACCAGCTGTTGTGGTTTCTTTCGTTCTATTCACTTGCTGCACGAGGAGGTCGCAGTACAGCCTGAGCTCTGACATCTTGGTTTTCAAGGTCTCTGTGTTTTCGGTGAACTCTAATGAGGAGAAGAAGTGGTCATGAGCCTGAGAAAGGAGTGGGCTGAGTCAAAGCCAGACAAGGAGGTGATTTGTCACCACCCCTACAACAGGGCTTTTAACCCCAGGGCAGAGAACTTGCTTCTTTAACATCTGGATAAGGAACTTCAATATGATCGGGTCCTTTTGTCCTCTTGTGTGTTTTATAGTATGCATTTAAAAACCTGATTCTGTCCAGGGGCTTCGCCAGATTGCCAAAGGAGGCTGGGACACAAAACGGGGAAGAATCTCCAATCTAGAATGCTTCTAAGTCAATGAATGAATTAAATACATTATAACTGTCTACTAGGTGCCTGGGAGTCCAAGACAAAGGAAAAAATAGCACATAACTACATCTGAGAAACAACCTAAATAAAATACAGGGCAGTTCTGAGGAGGGGAGAGGGAGGAAGGGATCAGGAAAAGTCTCAGTAAGAAGGTGGCTCTTGAACTGAGTTGTGAAAAAAACTGGAGAATCTAAGCAGAGGCTTTTAAAAAACTGTCTTCCAACAAATGCTGATTAAGCACCTGTGTTCAGGGGACCATGCCAAGCTAAGACAAAGTGAACACACACCCTGCCCTCAAGAGGCTTGCATTGCACGATGGCCAGCCTCCCTCCACCTCCCCTCTCATGGATAATGTTCTCTAATGCTCCCGGAGGTGGTTCACTGGGGTGGCTGGGAATTGCCCCTTCTCCAGCAGGCACATGCCCAGTGCATCTTTGGTCCCCCCTGAGCAGGTGTCAGTCATTAGGAGGACCTGAGGCTTCTCAGGGGGCAGCGGGGGGCTGGTCACCCTCAAAAGCCTCCTCAGACCACAGACACAAAGCCAAGTTCTCCAGGCTCTGACCACAGGGTAATTCCTTTGGGTTACAAGTGAAGTAGAAAGACTGTGTAAAAGCATCATGGCAGTTAGAGCTTATGCTCGACACTTGGTGCCTGTGTGACTGGGAGCAAATGCTTAACCTCTATGGGCCTCAGTTTCCTCATCAGTAAAACATAGGAGCAGGACCAGGTGGCCTCTGAAGACCTTCCAATCAAAATCTCCAACTCCTCCAAGGGAGGTTGGGCAAGCAGGGAACAACCACTCCAAGCCTTTGTCCACTGAGACCTTCCTGATTTATTTATTTGGGAATCCGATCCCAGGTTTAAGTCAGAGCAATGTAGGGTCTGCCTGAAAAAGATTACCATGTAAAAAAGGCAGCAGCAGTGCAAGGAAAAGTCAAAATGCTGGTCTTAACTCTTGAGCCTCAGCTCCCCTAACTGTAAAATGGGAATGCTGTTATTCATGTACTTTGACAACCACGGGGAAAGAGGTTTGGTTACCTCCCGCTATCCTCGGCAGCCAGACACAACTATGGAATGAGGACTGGCCCAATGTGTCCCGGGGAGGTCCGCTCTCCAGGGCTGGGACAACCAGGGCAGGAGCAACACCAGTTATTGACAGCTGCCATTCTTTTTTCAAGAACAACATTCAAGCATTTATTAAGTGCCTACTGTATACCAGGCACCAGACCAGGATATGCAACCATTCTTAACCTAAAGAGGTCTACATTCTCCTGGGGGCAGAAGGAATACAACACAGACACACGTAAGTGGATACAAAAACAGAAATAAAATAATCAGTGGGATAAAATGGGGGTGAGAGGTGGGGGGAAGTAGTGTTTGAGCCAAGTGCTAAAGGAAGCTAGCAGTCCTGGAAGGATGTGCATCCCAGGCACTGGAGAAAGCCCAGGCAAAGACAGGAGAGCAGGAGATGAAATGTGAACACTAGTCTATCTTGGCTCTAACATAGTGTATGTGTGAGGAGAAGACAATGGAAATAAATCTGGAGATGAGATAAATCTGGTTTGGAGACAGACTGTGAAGGGTATTAAACACCACACAGAGCAGTGCAAAATTTCCCCCTATAGGCCATAGAGAGCCATAGAAGCTTCTTGAATGGGGGAATAATATTGTCAGTGCAGTGTTTAAGGATTATCAATCAGGCAGCTGTGGGGATGGTAGTCATGAGGGTCTTCACTGCTGATGAAGAAGGTCCCTGATATGCTTGAAGTTATCTTTTAATACTTCACCGCTGCCAGTGAAGCCCCTGGGAACCCACAAAGTCAGAATCAGGAGGTGAAAACTCTGTTTGAAATGAAACTGCCCCCTTACTCCATAAACTTGGGGCTACGTGGTTAAAAGTGAGCAGGGGGACCCAGAGATGAGAAGAAAGCATGTCCAAGACCCCAGACAACACCCAGGTCCGGTACTTGCCTTTCTCCTTCTGAGCCCTGCTGTCTGTGAGGCAAGCCTTGGCCGAGCCTAGGGCCACCAGCCACCGCTGTCTCTCTGCCACGTTTCTGGCTTTCAGGTAGAAATACTGCTCCCCAGGAATGATCAGATCCATCCGGGTGTTATCTGCTGAGTGAACTGGGAACCACAGGGTTGAGGTCAGAAGATGAAAAGGACATTTTCAACCAATCTTCTCCTGCCTCACAGCCTTACAGCAGGCCTTCTAGAAGGGATTCCTAGTCAAGGAGGGTGGGGGGCACCGGATATGTTCACCAAATGGAACCTGACCTTTTCCAATCTCTATTACCTACAGAATATTGTTTCTCTTTTGGAAGCAGCCTGCTCTGATTTAAAAGGAGACGTTGTAAGTAAAACATAAGCTCCCTGAGGGCAGAGACCATTTCACTCTTTTCTCCTCATATCCTCAAACCTTGCACAAAGAATGTACTTAATAAATGACTGCTGGATTGGATGAGTTGGTTTCCAAAGATGGGGAAATTATTCACTGGTCTGAAGAAGTCTCCAAGAAAAAAAAGTGGATTTTCCTCATAGGCACATCATCCAAAGGTTAGATTGCTAGTCTCCTCCATACACATGCAAATATAAGGTCAAAAGCAAGGATACCAGTCAGCAGAGACACTGTGGAATAGTTTAAGCCCCTCTCAGGAATTTTTTTGATGATTTATTGGAGAAGTGACCTTAGTACCTATTGTGGGGTAGGTAGTAAAGCTACGACATGTTTCTTTTTCTTCTTCCCATGAGAGGCAAACTCCAATGGGGGATTCTTAAGGGCTCATTCACAAGAAAAACAACCTCCTCAGCAGTTCTCAAGCACTCAGGAACCTTAAATGTTTTGGCATGTTCCAGATAAGAAGTCAAGCTATAGGATGAGGAGGAGGTATGTGAGGTTTTTCTTTTTCTTTGTTCCTTCATTCAACAAATATTTATTGTTACTATTAGAATATTTAATATGTATGTGAAAATCAAATCCACAAGCAAATACAGAGACAAGAGTGACATATTCTGTGTCCTGCAAGGAGCCTGCCTTTTACTACGGGGTCACAGTAATAATTACCAGACTTCATATAAAGTTTGCAAAGCACATACATATATATTATCTCATTTGAACCTCATGATAACTGAGTGATGCAGATCTTATTATTATCCCATTTTACAGACAAAGAAACTGAGGCTTAGGCAGGCTTTCCCAGGGTCATACAACTAGGAGGTATCTAAGACAGGCTTTGAACCTGAGGTTTGGTGTGCAATGTGCTATGATACCTAACTGCCTTTAATATTCATAAATAATTAATATTGATAGATAAATGAGCAAACTATATAGAGTTCTTTGCAAATATTAAAGCCCATATAATACTAGCTGTTATATACAAATATGGGAAACACACATAAGATATGTATATACTTACATATATATCTATACACACAGGAAACAGGAGACACAATTTTTCCATACATACACAATATATAGTGTGTATGCAGATAAATGAACACATATCTATATTATGCATGTAATGCACAGACACACACATGCTTTTAGAAGTTTGTTTTGGTCTGCTAAGTTCCTAGAATTCCCTTGGTGAGTGTGTACAAATACATGCCTCAGCCTATAACTCAAAGACACCGACAGAGAATAACAAAGCCCAGCATTTCAATGAACTCCTCAGGTACTATGGCCAGCTCCTGCAGCAAGTTAAATTGGGATATTGACTGGGATCAGCCTCACCTTGAATTTCACAGACGGCCATCTGGATGCTTCCTTTGCAGCCTTTCCACGCATCTTCAGGGGAGTCATAATATGATAATATCCCCCCACAGAGAAGAAACCACCGAGGCTGCCAACCTGCAAAGAGAACCAAGAGTTTTCTGCTGTGCTGCGCCCATCCTGTGCAGAGGGGGAGCCTTCCCTGGACATCTGTTATCCCACAGGCCAGTTATGACCCCAGATTTTCCAGTGTCAGAGCCCTCTCCTCTACCTGCCACACTATGAGTATAGAAGTAGATGGTCTTTGCTGAATTCGCTTCAGCATGAACCTTTGTCAACTTCCTCCAACGTGTGGAACCCCAGTGCTTGGCTCTGGGGTTCCAAAGACAAAGATCCTCTTTATACATAAAACAATGTCATGGTGACTCTTTTTTTGTCAAAGAGCTGGAACCTGGGGAGGTGGAGGAGGTGCTTATCAGCTGGGGAATGGCTGAACAAGTCACAGTATGTAAATGTGATGGAATATGATTGTACTGTAAGAAATGATGGAGGGATCTGTATGAACTGATGCTAAGTGAAGCCAGCAGAACTGGGAGAACAATTTGTACAACACTGTAAGTATCACATACTGTAATACAGCACTACTGTAAAGGCAAAGACCACTGAAAGACTTAGCTCTGGTCAGTACAGTGATCCACCAGAGAACCAACAAGCACTAATACGGCTAAGGGAGGACAGACTAGGTGCAGAATGAGACACAGATTTCTGCATACACATTCACATTTGCAAATTTAATACTATATATGACTATATGCATATATTAGAGAGGTTTTTCTTTTCTCTTCAGTTGGGTAAAGAAGTAGGAGGGAGAGAAAACAAATGCTTGCTACTTGAAAAAAATTAAATAAAATACTTAGAGGGGAAAAAAAGTCTTGTCCTCAAGGACTTATACTCTACCGTTCTTTTCTCCTGATTTTCTTAGATTCAAATTTAATGACAGAGAAGTTTGTATTTTGGCAAACATCTGGGAAAATGCTTTTGTTTATATTTCCAGTGGATGTGTGTGTGTACAGAAGAAAAAAAGTACCCAAGCAGAGGTTTCAGACACACCACCAGCTGGCCACAAACACTCTCAAGTGCACACTGAAACAGATTAAAATGTAGTCCCTCTCTGATTTTAACATGCTGAAGCATCAATAAGAAATGAATCTATCACTATATATGGTTTTCTAAGTCAACAGGAGAGCTTCAGTTTAGTGACACCTTCCCCTGCCCCATTTCCTCTCAGTTTAACCACACTGTGCCTCCCCTCACTTCACCTAACCTGGAGATGAGTCTTTCCAAACGTATCTCTCTTTGATTGATGAGGAAACTCAAGACAAATAGAAGTTAAGTGACTTGCCCAGGATCACACATCTATTAAGGATCTGAGACTGGATTTGAACTCATATCTCTCTAACTCCAAGCCAACAGCCCTGTGCACTAAATGTTTATTGACTGATTGAAATATTTCTAGGTATAAGATTGGAGATTTTAGAAGACAGCTGGAGGCACCTAATTGTTGATCAAAAATAACAGTGGGCCTCCCTCAAGTCTCAGGTCCTCAAGCAAAGTATCTGTTAAAGGCTCCTACAGGTTCTACAGACAAAAGAGAGAGGACACCACAGCAGCCTGGCTGCCAGAAGCCTACTGCAGGGATCAGTTACAGACACACACTCTTTACCAAGGGATGTCAAGGCCAGGAGATGCTCACACCCAGAGGGAAAATCTCCTTTAAGAAGCAGCCCCAGAAGGGAAAGGGAAGATCCTCGAAGGAGGAAGGGAGCTAACAGGGCATGCCAGGCCAGGGACAGTCCCAGCAAAGATTTGGAGAGGAGAGATGGAATGAAAAGTTGGCCCGACTGTCTGTCAGGGAGAGCGTGTGAGGGGGAGGAATGCTAAGTAAGTCTGGGAAAGTGGGCTGCACCCAGATGGCAGTTTTAAATGTGCACCATAGAGCTGTGTCATGGTAGCACAAGGGACATGGTCTCTGAGAGCATCACTGAGCCTACTAGAACTTTGGGGACACACTGTACTCCAATTCTGTCATTTTACAGGCAAGGAAACTGAGGTCCAGAGAGGAGGGAAGTGATGGAATAAAATCTGCATGTCAGATGCATCACCTGCACAGCTATGGGAGGGGAGAAGTGTAGAGGGCATTGCCTGGAACCAGCACCCATAATTCAAGTGAGAGGCTCTGAAAGGGCTGAAGATGGGCGAAGGGGCAACGACGGTGGGAGGTGGCCAGGGAGGGAGACCTGAGGCTAACAATCCTCACAAGAAACACAAGAAAGTCTGGAGGGAAGATGGGTTTGGGGAGAAACACAATGGATTCTGGTTCCGACTTGAGTTTAGGGAGCTATGGGAACATGGAGGCAGAGAAGGGAGACAGGCAGGTGGCAGTCTGGGGCTGATGGTGAAGAGAGATCAGAGCTGTGTCTATAGATCTGGGCATCCCTGAGGTGAACATTGATCCGTGGGGGCTGATAGAGTCAGTTAGAGACGGTGTGGAGAGAGGAGAGGGAGCAGGATGGAACACAAGGCTATGGTAACCCACTCACAGTGCACGTGGGAAGGCCCACTTCTAACAACCTTCAATCCACAAGCATTTATTAAGCGCTTACTACATTCCAGGTCCAGAGCAAAGCCCCAGGGATTTCATATTCTAATGAGAAGACAACACGTAATTAGCAGAGTGCAAACAAAATCACAGCAAGGTTAATCTTAGAGAAGCTGGAGAAGAAGGGCAGGGAGAGTCTCCTGCAGAAGGTGCCATCTGGGCAGTTTTTAAGGGAAGCCCGGGAAACTGAGGATGGCCAGAATTACAGAGAGCCTGGGAAACTGGGCTGGGCCTCAGTGACCCCAGATATGTAACAAGCAGTGAAAGGAGCCCCCCTTGGGGTCTCCATCCCTTCCAAGACAGCATTAGTGCTCTGGGAAACTGACAAAGTTGGTGGAGGTCAGTGGCCTCTGGGGCTCCATCTCACACAAAGTTCCTGGCCCTGGGCCATTTCCTGAAAGGCTTCTGGTTGAAAAAAAAAAGGGGAATTTAGGAGGCAGGGCCCTGGGTGAGGGCCAACAGCCTGGCTCAGCACCAGGACCAGAGAGGCCTCAAATCCAATTCTATACAAATTCCAAATTTCACTCTCAGCTACAAAAAGAAACCAGACAGGTCAGGCCCTCACAGAGTGGGTGGGCACCTCATAAAAGCTTGAATGACATCGAAGATTTCTATCCGCAGATGATCTCAACTCAAGAGTGAATCTACATCTTACTTAAAGGGTGGCTGAGGCCCTGCTGCTGAGTGTCAGAGGCAGAAATCAAAGTTGGGTCTTCCTGCCTCCAACTTAGGCATACGCTGCACAACCTCCCCCTCCCTCTCCCACACAGTTTTTGGTTTGTTTTGTTTTTTCCAAATTGGTGAATTTGTTTTCAGTTTTTAACAATCACTTCTATGAGTTCCAAATTTTCTCTCCCTCCCCTCCCTTCTACCTCCCTTTCCAATACAGCATACATTCTTATATGGGCTCTATTACATGCATTCCTATTAAACATTATTTTTACATTATTCATATTGCTTAGAACAATTAAAATGAATGGGAGAAACCAGAAGAAAAACAAATGTAACAAAAGAGAAAACAGTCTGCTTCATTCTGTGTTCAGACTCCACAGTCTGAATGTGGATGGCATTTGGCATCACGAGTCTTTTGGGAATGCTTCAGGTCCTTGCACTGCTATGAAGGGCTAAGTCTATCAAAAATAGTCCTTGAATACTGTGGCTGTTACTGTGTATAATGTTCTCCTGGTTCTGCTCTCTTCACTCAGCATCAGTTCATATAAATCTTCCAGGTTTTTCTAAAGTCCTCTTGTTTGTCATTTCTTATAGCACAATAGATTGTAGACATCACGTCTTAGTCAGGGCACAGAGAAATACAACCAGGATGGAAGGAGGACCAGAGATCAGGCCATCCAAGGAGCGAGACATTCAGTCTACAAAAGTTGAGGGAGAGCAGGATGCTCATCTCTAGACTCTGGGCATTTCTGCTGGCTGGCGCCTCCTGCCTGGACTATTCTCCCTCCACAATTCCGTCAAGACCCAGCTAAAAATCTCACCTTTTACAGGAAGCCTTTCCTCATCTCCTTTAAAGCTTGTGCATCCTCTGAGATCCTCTCTAGTTTATTCTCTCTATCTCTTCAGTTATTTGCATGTTCCCTCTCCCATCTGATAGGCAAGGACTGTCTTTTCCATTTCATGGCCCCCCTAGTGCTTAGCCCAATGCCTGGCCCCTCTTCGGTGCATAATAAAAGCTCACAGACTGACTGAAATGACAAAGAGCAACACCTTCTCCCATATATGTAAGGAAAACCCCTCCTTCACAATAAGAGCTTCCCCTAAGTAGGATAGGCTGCTTGGGAAGCAGGGAATGCCCCCTTGGAGGGGGCCTTCAAACAAGGCAGGGGGGCCACTTGTTGGTGAGAGTCACATTCTAGTTCAGGTCTAAGTTGGACTCTCGGGCCTCTGGGCTTCTTCCCAACTCATGGCTCTATGAGAGAAAAGGTATTTGCAATAACCAACACAGCAGAATTAGCATCTTTCCAGATCTGTGCTGGCACGAGCTCCACGGATATTACTATTTACTTCTACGGCATTCTAGAAATATGGGCTCAGTGACCTAGAAACAGTTTTCTTTAAACATTTCAGGGAACAGATCAAGGAGTAGCGAGAACCCGCTGAACCTTCCACTGGATTTAAATGCAGATTGGATGGGTAGCACTGATGGACATCAGGACACCATGTACAGTTGGCGCTGCCTGAATCAGAAATGACTCATACACAGAAACCAGCACAGACGGGCAGGCAATGGTGAGCCCACTTCCTGGCTGAAGATTTATCTGCAGGTTCTGTGGCCATGATATGAGAGAAAAGTGGAGGGTCGCTCCTAGGGACACCTTCCTCTTTCTGTGGAGAAGTCAGATGGCCGATATCCTGGCTTCAAAAGTCCTCGTTTTGTGGTCAAGAAGAAAAGTCCAGGATTAGGAGGGAGCCTCTTTAGCCCAGAACAAACCACCAGGAGTGGAACCTACCCTTTACTTTTACAACCAGGGCCAGGGAATGAGTTTCTAAAAGTCATCCTTGAAAAGTTTGCCCATGAGCAGAGTCCCTCTCCAGAAGGCAGCTTGGCCTGCTGCCCAGAGTCATCATTTCTGCCTTTCCCTCTTTCTCTAGGGTAGGTAGATGGACCTTTTAAAGATGGATCAGAATTGAACAGGTAGAGAGGGTAAGGTGGAACCGAATGGTCCAAGAAGGTTCCACAGAGGTAGGGCTTGATGGAAGACTGCAAGGACAGGGAGAATTCAGGTGGATGGAGAGGAAAGAGGAGCATTACAGATAGGAAGTAAAGTGTTAACAAAGACTAAACCATCCCAATCCTGATCACCATATTTACTTTCCCTAAATGATCTCAGTCACTAATATAACTGAGGCTCTACAATTTCTTCTTTTTTAAAAATTTTTTAAAAATCAACAAAAATCTGTCTTCTCTTTCTCTTATCTCCTCCTGCCCCATGGCAAAAGAGAGAAAAACAAAATCCCTGTTACAAACATGTACGGTCAAAAAAAAATACTGCATTGCTGTCTCTAAAAAAATAGGTCTCAATATGTACTGAGTACTTTACCTCTCTATCAGGAGGTAGGAGGATATTCCAGCATAAATCCTGTGGAATTGTGCTTACTGATCACACCAATAAAAGTTCCTGAGTGTTTCAGAGTTGCTTGTCTTTGCAATGTTGTTGTTATATGATGATTTATTCTCCTGGTTCTGTTTACTTTGCATCAGTTCATACAAGTCTTCTCAGAGTTTTCTGAAATACCTCCTTCATCATTTCTTACAGCACAACAGTATCCCACCACATTCATACACTATCACTTGCTCAGAACTTCCCCAATTTGTGGGCAAGCCCTTCAGATTTCAATTCTCTGCCAACGCACAAAAAAAGCTGCTACAAATATTTTTGCTTATTTTTAATTGAGTTTGTTTTTCTTGAGCTAACTTCTCCCTCAATCTAGCCTTCCTCTAATACCACCATCCTTTCTCCCCTTTAAGGCCTATTTCCTTATTGTGTGAAATATATTTCTGCGTCCAATTCTGTGTGTACATTTTTCCCCTCTTGGATCAGTTCAGATGAGAGGGAGATTAAGTGCCACCCACACGCTCACACCCCTTTCTTCTTGTTGGTATGACTTCTGCTTGTACAACCTTTCCCTCCCTCACCCCCCGTGTATTCCTCTTTTTCTCCCTTTCCATCCTTCTTTTAAGGTCATCAAATCATAACAGAATCACTCCCAGGTCTTCTGTCCAAGGACTCCTTCTATGATCCCTGATGATAGGGTTCAAAAGGAACACAGGTGTCATCTCCCTACATATGAACAGAAGCAGTTTATCTTTGCTTAGTTCCTTATGCTTGCTTTTTTTTCATGTTTGCACTTGGTTCGCAAACACTACAAAACTTTTATGCAGCTCAAGTATTTTCATCAGGAATACTTGGAAGTCTATTTAAAGATCCATTGTCCTTGCTCTAGTATTATATGGTTTTTTTTAGTTGTAATACATCCTTTGCCTTCTAAGCTCTCCACTCCTTGAGAGTGAAAGTTGCCAAATCTTGTATGGTCCTCACCGTGGCTTGGATTTTCTCTGGCTGCTTGAAATCTGGAATCTCATTTTGGGCTTTCTTTCTGAAAGTGACTGATTGATTTGTTCTATTTCCACTTTGCCCTCTGGTTCTAAGAGATCTAGGCAGTTTTCTGTTATGATTTCTTGAAATACATCCATTGTGGTCCAAAATGTTTCACTGTGGCCCTTTCTGTTTAAATCACCAACACATTCCAACTATGATTTCTAATTTGAGGTGTTAGCTTTTCTCCCTCAGAAAAATTCTTCTCTGAGTCATCCCGGGGCTGACTCAAGAAGGCTATTCTTTCCCTTCCTTTTTTCTAACCACTGTGTGAATTCGAGCAGCCCCAACACATTCCTGTAAGATGCTGCACTCCATTTAACAAGGATGCCATTAAACAGAGGGACTGGTCCACCGAACTAGGGCATGACCAAACCCAATCCATCCTTCTTCCTTCTGAGCTACAGCTAGAGATAAGCACTTACCCTCAAGGAAATGCCAATGGGGAAGATAAAGGAAATGGAACCCATGTAGGGGGATGGAAAACAGTGGTTTTTGGAGTCCTGGATTTGAATTCTGCCTCTGCCAGATGACCTTGGGCAATCACTACTCTGATTCAGACCCTCATCACCTCTTGCATGAACTATGAAAAGGCTTCTGATTGATCTCAAGTTTCTCTAATTCATCCCCCACCCATCTGCCAAAATGATATCCCTAAGCACACATTACTCTCCTTCTCAAGAACCTTTGATGGCTCTCTATTTCCTGTATTATACAATACAAACTTCTCTCTCTGGCATTTAAGACCTTTCACAATCCAACCTGCCTTTGAAGACTGACTTTTATTGGTTCCTGTCAGGTCTTCTGTGTTTCACCAAAACTGACCAATCTGCCATTGCCTACAAGTGACATTCCATCTTCCCTTCCTGAAAGAAATGCTGGGAATGCTCTCCTTCCTTGCCTACATCTCCTAAGTTCCTAGATTTAAAAGCAGAGCTTGGCTACTACCCCCCCACAGGGGACCATTCCGGCTACCTCCTTGCCAGCCCTGCCTTGACATAGTTTTATGGGGTCTCTGACCTTGTACCCAGGTCTCCTGGTTCTAAATTCTTAGGCTCTTTCTACTGTCTGCCATCTCTAAAATCTCTGCTCAAGGACAAATATTCTGAAATTTCATTTCTACGGAGGATCAGATTTCTAACCTAGGTTTTATCTCTGCTCCCCTGGTCTTGCATTATTTGCCTGACCCTCCTCTGCCTCATCTCTACAAAGAGAAGTGTTGAGGTCACGACAGAGGAGTCAGAGCCATACTGAATAGCTCTCCAGGATCTCAGAAATCCAAGAATTCAATCCATGCCTAAAACAGGAAGCCCCTTGACCACTCAGGCTGTCTCATGATGACCTGGAGAGATGAGGAGCTCTACACCTGGAGATGGGGCTGGCCTGTCTGTCTCCCTGTGGGCCAGCTCTAACTGCTAGGAAGCACTTACCCCCTGTACTTCGTTCTGCCCTCTGGGGCCAAGTTGATCAAGTCTGTTCTCTCCTCTTGATGACAACCCTTCAAATATTTGAGGGAGGTCCATCAGTGTCTCAATCCCTGCCCCATCCCCCTGAGGTCTTTTCTTCTCCAGGACAGATACTCTCTGAACACCTTCAACCCAATACTACACGACACAATTTCAAGCCCCTTATCCACTTGGTCCCCCTCCTTCCAATGAGTGCCAACTTAGTCTCTAGACCTGAAGACAATTAACCAATGAATAAACATTTATTAAGTACCGACTGTATGCCAGCACAGCTAAGCTCCAGGCAATACTCTAGAGGTGACAGGATCACTTTAGCTCCCCCCATTCTGGACAAGCTTCTACAGATGAAGAATATACTTGTGTTGATACAAGTTTTTTGTCATAGCATGAGTCTCAGCTCTGTCCCTAAGCAGCTATGTGCCTTTGAGAAAGCCACAGACTACCCTGGACTATGGATATGAAATGATACAGCAAGAGCCAGAAACCTTTGCTCCAGTGATTCTGCTTCCAAGGTTATACCCAAAGGATGTTACTGGCAGGAAAGAAAAGGCCAGCGTGTGCTGAAATATTCTGAGAAGCATCATCCACAGCAGCAAAGCTAACTGGAAATAACCCACATGGTCTGTGATTCAGAAACGGCTGAATGTGTCACGGGGAAGGAGAGCAACGAAACATTTCCTGCATCAAGAGACATGAAGAATATAAAAACAGAGAAGGATGGAGAGATTTGTATGAGGCAGCTCAGAGTAAAGACAACCAAATGATTATAGCATATTATAAATTATGTCATACTATTTAAGTGTTTATTATAATATAAATTATTACACAAATATCATATGCAAATAACATTTATGTAAATCACAACATTAGCAGCAATGGCAGAATCAGGAAATATATAAAGAAAAAGAAAAAAGAAAAGAAAATTCAAAAGGAGACATGGAAATAGACAGGAGGTTTGTTCCTACTTTTCAGAAGCTAAAGGTTTGAAATGGAATTTGAATCAGCTTTGTCTGACTATAATGCCAGTGCCTAACTCACAGTGCCACCTGTGGCCAAGCTAATCATGTTTTTAAAGAGAGGACAGATAAAGACTAGGAAGCTTGTGGGGCGTGTGCTGAGGGACCTATTTCAACATGACCTGCATGGGCAGAAGGGATTCTCTCATTCCGGCAATCCCTGGATCAAGGAAATCCGAGATCCCCTTGCCTAGCCCTTTTGTGAATGCTCAGATCTTTGATGTTCTCCACCAACAGAAGCAGCACTTTTGTGACAAGCCATGTGTGTTACAGATTCTTTTTATAAAGATGGCGTGACACACTGGAAAAGACGTTGGACTGAACATTTAAATCTGATCTCTGACACCTTGGAGCTGTGTGACCATGGACAAGTCTGCTTTCTCAAGAGTAAAATGGAGACAGCTATAACAATAGTTCTTTTTTCATAAATTTGTAAGGACAAAATGAAGTTATCTAGGCCAAGTACCTGGGTAAACCCTAAAGCTGGAAAAGTCAGTCATGCATTTCATGTGTGCTTGTGTATGTGTATATATACACACATATATACACATACATATATATTGTTTGTGTATGTGTATATATGTATATATATACATACATATATATGACATTTTGTTTTTCCCCCAATTACGTTAAAACAATTCTAAATAATTTTTTAAAAAGTTTTGAGTTCCACATTCTATGCCTTGCTCTACAAATCAGCAGAGGGTGAGAAGCCAGGCAGATCCTGGCTGCAGCTGGAGGCCAGGCAGTCATACACACACCCTGGATGCTGAGCAGCCTGGCTTCAGACTGGACCTGAACCTGTTTCTCTGGACCAACCACTGGAGTTTGGGGTGACCCTCTGGCAGTAATGTTTGTAGGACTGAAATGAACCCACAAGAGGCCTTTCTTGATCATGGACCCCCTCTTCCCCCGCTAGTCTCTCCCAGGATGCTGATATAAAAGCAAATTACTTTGCTTTTACTATGGATCTGGTTGGAGAAGAGATGGTCTTGAAGCTAGGGTGATTTGGATTCAAGTCCTGCCTTTGCCAATGATGATGTGGCGGCCCTCGTCAAGTCCCTTCATTTCCCAGTGTTCTAGACAACACTCTAAGACTATCAGAAGTTACAGACAAGGTGCTGACCTTGGTAGAGTGAGTTCCCTCTCCACAGAGTTCCCTAACCATAACATCAGCCCAGGCCCTACAGCAGTCCTGCTATTTATAGACATATGAATCTGGATGCTTTGTTTTCACCAGCCCTTACAGGGTCATTCCTTCTATTTTACTCCCAGTGGAGGGCACATAATAGGTACCTATGATTGACTTGCTGATGTGGGATTTTCAAGCCATGAGGAATATCCCAAAAGGAATGAAGGCTGTGAACTAACATGACCAATTTCAGAGGGAGGTGGTGAAAGCTGTTCCTCTTGGTTTTCTAAACACTGCGCTTAAGCGCTATGGTAAACCGTTAGGTAGGTACTATCTGCATTATTATCCCATTCTACAGGTGAGGAAACTGCATCTCAGAGTAACTGTGTGACTTGCCCAAGGTCATATAAACTAGTGTCAGAGGTATGATTCAGCCCTATTCCCGAAGAGGAAGGGTTGGGAACCAGCACAGCCTTTCTGGTAAGCACAGACCTGTGCTCTCCCTCTCCCTTGTAACCCCCAATCCTCTTCTCCATCCTCACCAAGCCTTCCAGACTCTCCACGCTGAATCTATGATCTAACCTGGGTCCTTAATAAGCAACTATGTCAATCCTACCCCTACCACGCAACAAACTCCCTTTCCCCTCCAGGTCCACATACAGAATCCTGTTTGATGTCCTTCCCAACCTGTCCAGTCTGCTCAGGCCTTACTCCTCTCCATGCACTGGGCTTCTTACTGTTCTTTGTGATCTCCCACCTCTAGGCATTTGCACTGTTCCTCCTACTTAGAACTCTCTACCTCCTGGCTTTCTTCCTTCCTTCCCTTCCTCCTCTACAAGAAGCCTTTCCCAGTCCCCCTTAATTCTAGTGCCTTGCCCCTGCTGATTATTTCCAGTTTATTTATCTAGATCTTGTTAGTATCTAACTGTTTACCTGTCATCTCCCCCATTGAACTGCAAGCTCCTTGAGGGCAGAGGCTAGCTTTTTTGGCACATCTTGGTTTCCCGAGTGGTCAGCAGTACAGTGCTTGGCACTTAGCAGTCACTTAACAGGTGACTGCTGACCTGACAGCCTATGCTCAAAACGTCACTAAAGGATGCACACCCCTGGACCCAGCAATACCACTAGTAGGCCTGTGGCCCCAAAGAGATCAAAGTGGGAAAAGACAAAAATAAGATGACGTTTTGGTAACAGCAAAGACAAAGAAACCGAGGGACTGCCTACTTATTGGGAATTGGCTAAGCAAATTATGGAGCACGAATGGACAGTTCACAGGGAACCCAAACGACCTCTAGGATACCACGCAAAGTCAAGTCAGCAGGACCAGGTGAGCAGCTTAGACAAGGCTAACAACCGTGCAATGGCAAACTGTCATCCAGAGGCCTGAAGCTAAAGCATGCCACTCACCTCCTGCAGAGTGGAGGTGGATTTACAAGGCAGAAGCGGAGAGAATCTTTGGATGCTGCCAATAAGACAATTTGCTTTGCACATTTATTATGTGGGTATGATTTTCCATTTTGGGGGGTAGCTGTTATGCAATTGTTGTCCAACTGTGTGTGCGTGTGTGCGTGTTTGTGTGTGTGTATGTGTGAAGGAGGGAAAAGAAATTCTTGTTAATTAAAAAAAAAACAACTGGTGAGATCATTCTGGGCCCAGAGTCAGGAAGACCTGAGTTCAAATCTTGTCTCAAGTAATTACTTTCTATATGGCTTCAACCAAGTCGCTGCCTTAGTTTCGCCATCTGTAAAATGAGAGAGTTGGACTTGATCTCTAAGCTCTACATCTCTGATGCCCCAATGAAAGAGAAAGGAAATTGATTCTAGTTTTAAATACTGAAGAGAGAAAGGAGAAATCCTTCTCTACACAGCCTGGTGAGGATGAAAATTCGGTAAGTCCAGGAAGAAGGGAGGCAGGCTGGCCCCACCCTCGGCAGCCTTTTCTCTTTCTTCTTTCCTAAGCATTCTTTCGATTACCCTTTTTGTAAACAGTAAAATGGAAGAGCTGGGATAAACCTGTGCCACGTGACATCGACCCCAGGAGAGCCTTCTGGAGACAGGCTGCTTTTTCCAGTTGTCTGACTAAAGGCTCCCCTGTCACCATGCTTTATCACCAGAACACAGACAACATCACTTGGGGACAGCGAGGGGAGAACCTGGTTGTTGGGGGAACAAGTGCTTTGGCACTCTGAGATTCATGTGAGACAGAACTGAGAAGGAGGAGGAAGAAGAGGAGGAGGAGGAGGAAGGAAGGAAGGCAAAGGCGGGGGAAGGGCAGGAAAGCTCTTCTACCAAGTGCAGCAAGGTTTCCACAGCAGCTATTACAAATATGGCTAGTCTCCTTTTAGGGATAAAATGTCTATTATATACCACAGTTGGAGTTTAGATCCAATCTTTTAAGTCTTTTAAGTTGCTGAGCCTAAGACAAGAAGAGATGGTCAGTCCTGGAGTCAGAAAGAACTGGCTGAAGGAATCCACGTGTTAGAGAGGAATACACACCACTTTGGAGTCAAAGGCTCTGAGATCAAATTCTGCTTTTACAATTTTACTTTCTGGGCCTCAACTTCCTCATTTGTAAAATGTGAGGGGTGAAGAGGGTCTTGTCTAGCTCTAAAGAGGACCTACATCTACCTGTAGAAATGAAAAAGCTTTGGGATTTTAGCATCATGATATGCTCTCTTACTTAAAGATAGAAAAACCCTTACAGTAAGAAATGCTAATAAGGATCTGGTCATTGGCAGGCTTTGCCTTTTAATGGGTTACTTATAAAACATCCCAATGAAGCAATTCAGTCTGCTCCTGGCCAAGGGGTAGCTGCCTCTTCTGCCCAGAGCCCCTTGATTAAGGCCCGAGGGTTACTGGCCTGCAAAAGTTAAGGAGGCACTGGTATAATGAAATTCAACTTTCCCAAGGATAGATGTGCCAAGCATCACACTAGGTAGCCATGGGGAGGAGAGGAGATTCAAGGGCACAAAACCCAAACAATCCCTGCCCTCAAGGAATTTCCAATCTCCAGACTAACATTTTGTAATAATAATGATGATGTTGATAATGACAACACCTTACATGTATGCACTGACTTAATGTTTGCAAATTGTCACATACATATTATCTCATTTGATCCTTATGATGATCCTGGGAGGTAGGTACCAAACCACACACATTATTAGCATCCCTGTTTTAGAGATGATGAAAGGTTCAGAGGAGTGAAGTGACCTGCCCAGAGTCACACAGCTAATAAATGAGGGATGTAGGATTCGAATTCAGGGCCTCCTGACTCCAAGGCCAGCCCTCAGTCCACTCAGAAAAAGGGAATGAAGAAGGGAGTTGGAGAGAGGGGAGAGACTAGGAAACGGAGAGTGGGGGAAGGGATAAGTAGAGAGCAGGAGAGGAGAAAAGAGAAAGGAGGGGAGAAGAGAGGAAAAGAGAAAGGAAATGAGAGGAAAAGAGAAGGGAGGTGAGAGAAAAAGAAAGGAGGAGAAAAGAGGGAGGGAGAGGGGAGAGGAGAGGAGAAGAGGAAAAGAGGAAAGCAGAGAGAGAAAAGAAAAGGAAGGCTGGGGGAGGGGAGAAGAAAAGAGGAGAGAAGGGAGAAGACAGAAGTGTGAGAAGGGGAGGGATAAAGAGGAAAGATAACAAGCCACCAACAGCTGCCTTAGCCATCCCCCTCATAAGTACAAGAATCACAGACTCTGGGGCTACAATGACCATCTTATCCAAGCCCAGAATGCCCCATTCCAGACTGCTCTCATTCTGTCTGAGGCCCCTGCAATGAAGCAGAAACTCTCCCAGACAATCCTCCAACATTTATAGACAACTGGGAGCCCATCACTCATTAAGCTACTGCCGATGATGCCAGGGCCAAGAAATAGATCCCTGGGTGTACCCAAGTGTTTCTAACTTTCTCACTGTGCCTGAGGAACACCACAGGTCCCACATCTTCCCCTTGCTACCTGTGCTGGACAGGCCCTGAGAGAATAAATGTTCAGCTATCTTAATAATCCACTAGCAAAATCAAGTTTCACTGAACTTTATAGCTTGGTGAACTGTCCCAGGAAAAAAAAAGTCCATGTCCCCTGCAGGAAAAATAGCAGGGACTTAACAACCTTCTAACATAAACCAACATCTTTAAAATGCCAGGATATAACGGATATACCATGATATAGGGGAAAGGGTCTGGAGTCTGGAGTCAAAGGTCCTGAGTTCAATTCCCAGTGCTGTGTGACACTGGCTGAATCATATGCCCTCCTTGGCTCTGGTTTTATCTGTAAAAAGGGGGAGGGGATGGCTCTCCAAGTGTGGCAGGTGAAAGCTTTAAATTCGAATAGAGAGGATCTGTCTCTGTCATCTACTCCCTCCAAGACAATGGATAAGTCATTTCCCCTGTCTAAGCCTCAGTTATCTCACCTGTAAAATAAGAAGGTTGGGCTACTTGTTCTCTAAGTTCCCTTTCAGCTCTAGAGCTAGGATCTTCATAACACTGTTTTGAAATGTCAAAAAAAAAAATTAAATTTTGACCCAAATTTGGGAGTGTGTGTGTGTGTGTGTGTGTGTGTGTGTGTGTGTGCACTGAGAACAGATCTAGTTCCTCATTCACAGTAAAGGTGAACAAGGGAAAGGGGAGAGCTTGCTGTGCTGGCCCAGTGAGTCATGCTCAAGGCCAGCAATTAAATCAAAATTGATGGCTGACACTCCCAGGGTGACCTAGACACAAGCGAGGAGAACCAGATCCCATTCATTAGGAAGGAATGTGGAGACCCCATCCCTGGGAACCTGGGACCATGGGGCAACCTCTCTCCCTCTGATACTGGCGAGACTCGGTGTCCTAAAATTCATACGGTCAAATCCTAGTGCTGTTCAAGTTTTTTCTAGCAATTGAGACCAGAAAAAGAAAGCCCAGTTTATCTGGTGGGTTACTAATCTAATCTCCTGCCTAGAACACCACAACACAGTATATAGGTAATGGAGCTAGCTGGGAAAGTTCCTTGGGGAATTGTTCTTGCAGTTTATTTAGGGCCCCGTGATAATAATATATATGTATGCCAGGATGGAATCACAAAAAATGTGACCTCTAACCCTAAATGACCATAATAATCCAGAAGGCAAGGATTGGATTCTGAGGGCCTGGGTTCCAATCCCAATTCCACCACTTATGGGTTTGACTGTGAGGAAATCACTCCATCTTCCCCAGTCTCAGTTTCCTCAAATATAAAATAAGAGGGCTGACCCAAAATCATCTCCGAAGTCCTTTCTGGCCCTAAATGCAGGGCCCTGAGATGAAAAGCCACCTGCTAAGGGGAGGATGGAAGGGCAGAAAGAGACAGGGTCCTACTCAGGTCCCTGGTGATGTGACCTTGAGCAAGACAAGGTCTGGGCCTTGGTTTCCTCATTTGTACAAAGTAAGGGGGCCTGGACTGAAACAACACCTGCTGTGGTCAGAGATCCTGGGCACTCCCATCCCCACCTTCGGTGACCTTGGGCAATGAACTTCGTAGTCGGGGCAAACTCCCTACCTGAGTCATCTTGGGCTAATCCCAACCTCTGCTGGGTGCCTCACCTACAAAATGAGGGGACACAGTCATTTGATCGATCCAGGGCTCAGGTTCCTCATTCATAAAAGTTAGGAGCTGGACACAGATGACCCCTCAGATCCCACCAAGGGTCAGGGACCAGGGGAACCCTCCCGAGGCTCCTTCCTGCTCTAAATCGGTGACCCTGCAACTTGTGTAAGCCCTAGGGTCCCCTCCAGATCTCAGTCCAAGGCTCGAGAGCCAGGGGGCTCCGCCCCCTAAGGTCCCTGCTCTGGGACACACTCCTCCTCGAGACCGGGCCTCAGTTTCCCCGCCCGTCAAAGTCAGCTTGGCTTTCCCAGCCGGCTCCGGCTCGGTCCAGGTCACGGGAAGCCCCGCCCCGCCCACCCCCAACTCCCCCCCCGCCGCTTACCGCTCAGGTAGTTGGTCCACTTGTAGAGCACCCCCTCCATGGTGTGGGGCTCCCGGGGCCCATCCACCCGCAGCCGCCGCCGCCGCTCTCAGGCGCCCCGCAGCAGCCGCCGCCGCCGCCGCTGCCCCAGGCCACAGGGACTCCCGAGAGGCCGAAGGGCCATCGCCCGCCCGCAGCGGCCCGCACGCCGAGGCCGGAGTCGGGGCCGCCCTTGGGAGCGGGGCTACCCGGGCTCCCTCCCGAACGCTCCAAGCCCGGGGGCCGCGGTGCAAATCGGAGCCGCGCGTGGCCCGGCCCGGCGGCCAATGAGCGCGCGCCGCGCGCGAGACAATGTATCCACGTTCCAAAAGTGTAACGAGTTCCCGGGCGAGCCCCGCCGCCAGCCGCGCCCGCAGCAGCTCAGGCGGCAGAGCAGCAGCAGCTCCGGCTCCGACTCCGGCTCCGGCTCCAGCCGCCGCCGCCGGCCGGCTCCTGCAAGCTCGGGAGGCCGGCCCGGGACTGAGCACGCTCGCACATGCCCAGTGGGGCCGCCCGCCCCGGCGCCGCCACCCGGCGCTGCGCGATCCACTTCGGGTTTTCGTCCCCACGCAGCCCGCGGCAGGCGGGGCTCGCGGAGGGACAGCCTTGCCCCGCCCAGGGACGGCCTTGCCCCGCCCAGGGACGGCCTTGCCCCGCCCAGGGACGGCCTTGCCCCGCCCCGGCGAGGCGGCCCATCCGTCGGACAAAGGCAGGGGCACTGCAGCGGCTCACCTGAGGCGCGGGCGGCAGCGTCCTGCAGGGGGCGCTCCTGCGCGAGGCCGACCTTACACGCAACAAGCGGCATTTGTAGAGACGTTTTAAAGTTCTGTAAACTAACTCCACGGAACTGCGAGCCGGGGCCGGGCCGGGCGCGTGGCCGCATCCCCGTGTTCGGGATCCGGGGGCGGAAGCGCCTTCAGAGTCCCCCCGGGCTCCTAGATGAGGAGCCGGGAGTAGCCACGTAGGCCAGCCCTCGTTTTGCCGACGAGGACGTCGAGGCCCCGGGGTGTGGCCCCTCAGCGGTCCAGGGCACAGCTGACATTCCAGCCTGGCTTTGCGGACTGCCAGTGCGACCCGGCCCCCCTAATGAGAACCGGGACCCGAAGTTACAATTATATAACCAGCGGCGAGGAGTTCCAGTTCAATAGAAAAGTGCAGTGAGAATTCGGATGAGCAAAAGTTTATCGGGTTACTATCTGGCAGGGACCGGAGAGACAGTCGAGTCCGACCGCCTCGTTTGCAACAAAGAAAACCGAGTCCCGGGGAAAACTCGGTGTCTAGTGAGTGCGGTGAAATGAGCCCTGGGACTTCAGTCTTTCCTTTCCTGTTTGCCCCCTTTAGTGACCTTGGACAAATCCCTCAGCCTTCCAGCTCCGAAATTTTGATTTGCCCAAGAGTGGCATGGCCCCTAAGTAAGTGTTCAGGCAGCGATGGCAACACTTATTTTAAGATCCTCTCTTAGAAGCAGGTTCAGTTTGTCCCCGAAGGGCAGCAGCCATCATATTAACTTATCCAGAACACTTTGTACATTTAACTGCCAAACTATGGCTATTGATAATGAGAGTTAGCTTGGGAGGAGAATAGATAGAACACTTAGGAGGGAAAAAAAAAGAACATTAAGCTTGGGGTCAAAGATAGATGATCATGGAGAAAGAAAATAAGCCCATATTCTATTTATCTGTACAGTGTGCTCACACCTAATGCTTTGGTGGAGCCTTTTAAAGTTCTCAAAGTTACATACTGCAATTAGGCAAGCTTACAACCTCTTTGGACCTCAGGGGATTTTTTTTTTAATCAGAAAAAGTGATCTGATAGTTTCTACCATCCCCTGCAGCTCTAAACATATGCCTCTATGACATACATAGCCTGATGTACATCAAGGTTTGGACAAATTCCTCTCTTTAGGAACCTGCCTCTGTTTCTTCCAGCTTAAGAGCATTCAATATCTCTAGCTTGGCATGAGTTTCAAATGAGCTTATGTAGGAATGTACAATGCTTTGTGACCTTAAAATTGCTCAAGTTAGTAATGATGCCAAATGCTTTTGAAAAGCATGGATTACCTTACTTTTGTTGGAATTCACAGGGCCAGGTCTGCCATATACCGGTAATGGTGTTAAGTTGTGTGGCTCTGTGATAGGGTGCACCATAGCACATCATTCTGATGGCATATCTTTTAGCATTTTAATACTGTCCCTTGAGTTTTCTTGGCAAAGATATTGAAATGGTTCGCCATTTCCTCCTCCAGTAGATCCTGTTCAACATAGCTCATAGCTTCATTGAGCCCTGAAAGTCTCTTCACCATGACAAGTCAGTGATCTCCAGGAGGGAGTAGATACTTTATAAATGCTTGATTTTTCTTCACTATTGGCATCATTACTCACCTCATATTAGCAACTTGTCTAAAATTTAGAGTTTTTTAGAAAATTTTTATATATTTTTACATATATATAAAATCAACTTTTAACTTTTTTCTTAAATTTTGAGTTTCAAATTCTCTCCTTCCCCTCCGTCCTTCTTGAAAAAGCAAGCAATTTGATATAGATTATACCTGGGCTGCTAGGTGTTGAAGTGAATAGCGATATGGGCCTGGACTAGGAAGTCTCGTCTTCCTGAGTTCAAATCTGGCCAAAGAAACGTACCTGTGTGATCCTGGACAAGTCATCTTGTTTGCCTTGGTTTTCTCATCTGTAGAATGAGCTGGAGAAGGAAATGGCAAACCACTCCATTATTTTTGCCAAGAAAACCTCAAAAAAGGGGTTAAGGAGAGTTGGACACAACTGAACAACATATGTGTACACTCACGCAAGATATATTTCCATGTTCACCATGTTAAGAAAGAAAGCAAACAAGAGAAAAATGAAGAAAATAAAAAAGTCTGCTTAGATCTGCATTCAGACTCCATTGGTTCTTTCTCTGGATAGCCTTTTTTATTGTAGGTCCTTCAGAATTGCCTTGGATCTTTGTATTGCTAGGAATACCTGAGTCAATCGCAGTTGACTCCTGTTGTCTTGGATCAGCTCACTTCAGTTTGCACCATTTCATGTAAGTCTTTCTAGGTTTTTCTGAAGTCATCCTACTGATCGTTTCTTATGGCACAAATACTCCTTTACAATCATTTCTCACAGTTTATTCAGCCAGTCCCTAACTAATGGGCATGCCCTCAGTTTCCTATTCTTTGCCACCACACATACACACAGACACACAGACACACACACATTTTTGTACACATAGGCCCTTTTCCTTTACTTTGTTCTCTCTCTGAGGTGCAGATCTAGAAGTGGTATTTCTGCGCCAACGGGTATACATAATTTTATAGCCTTTTGGGCGGAGTTTCAAATTACTGTCCAGATCAGTTCACAACTCCGGCAACAGCCCACGAGCATCTCAATTTTCGTCCCCTCCCAACATTTTAGACGGAGTATTTTAACCGTGCTCCTCAGCATCAGTTCCAGGATTTTGGTCACTTAGATGGAGATCTGTCTGAGCCCTCAGCCATTTGGATGGGGCCCTCCCTCCGGCCTCTCTTCTCGCAGTCTAGCCCATTTCTCCAAAATCCGGAGCCCTGGAATCCCGGGTTGCAGGCTCTGAGTACATCCATTCCCGGAGTAGACGAGTGAGCATGCTCCGAAAAGCCAGCGCCGGCTCTGGTTGCCAAGCAGCGCAGCCCGAGGATACGCTACGTTCTGTAGGAGGCCGGTCTCATTTGAATGGGTTGTACTCATTGGTCGATGCAGCAGAGGGCTCGGGAGAGGGACGGGAATAGGAGCCTATGAGCGGCCGCTCTCGGAGGCAGCCCCAAACAAGAAGAGCCCGCCTCTACGCTCGCTGAATTTAACCCTAAAGTACCCGTTGTGCGTCTGCAGGGTTGTTTGCGGGGAGCAGTGTGCCACGTCTACTGAGAACGGGAGCCATGAACTTGGCTGGGAGCAGAGCTTCCCCCAGCCCTTAAACTGCATGCACTGAGTCCAAGCAGGCATTCATTTCATGTAGTCAGGTCACATTCCCCCGCAGCGGCTCGCTTTGGAAGGACGCCCGTGCTGCTGGCCGGGGCACCATGGGACTGGTCCTGTGGGTAGCCCTCCTGGCTACCCTGCTGGCCCTGGGGAGTGGGGCACTGATCCCGGAGCCCGAGGTGAAGATCGAGGTCCTCCAGAAGCCTTTCATCTGCCAGCGGAAGACCAAAGGCGGCGATATGATGCTGGTGCATTACGAAGGCTACTTGGAGAAGGACGGATCCCTGTTTCACTCCACGTAAGTGATGGGGCAGGGAAGGCAGCCAGGTAACTGGGGTGCGCCCGCCTGGACCAGAGGGAGGGTGGACCTGACCTCGTGGCTGGTGGAGAAGCACGCGTGGAAAACTCCCCAAGCACTTAGTGGGCTCCCACCGGGCATCATTTCATAAGTCGGGAATGCCTAGGGAAGGAATCTCCCTCTACCTAAGTAAGGTAAATTAGAGTTTTGTTAAGTCGCCTAGGACACGCTGCCAGCCTGAGGGACTTGCCTGGAGTGACACAGAGCCGTAGAACCCCAGGTTCTGCTTTGGAGGCCCGCACCGCACACTAGAGACAGAGAAGAAGATGAGACAGGCTCTTTGCCTTCGAGGATCTTACACTCTACCATGGAGTTTAGTAAGGCTTTGTCAAACACTTTACATAGGAGATCTCATTCGAACCTCATAATACCACTCTGAGGAAGGGATGTTATTGTCTCCATTTTGCAGATGGGGAAACTGAGACCGGAGGGGTCCAAGCTCCCAGTTGACAACCAGTCTTCTTTTCACTTTGCCTTTAAATGTACGTGTTGGATTTACATAATTGTTTATCTTATTGTTTCTAATTCATCTACCCTTGATTTCTGAATCCAAGACCCATTGTGAGGTCTGCTAACCCAGGCTACTTCTGCTAATTGGCTATTAATACTCTGCTGCTTTGTCCCTTAGAGAAATAAAAATTATGGTCAAAGGCATTATCTCAGTATGAGATAGAACTGTAGGATATGATCCAAGTCCCTCATGTCAAATAGGAGAAATGGGAAGCTTGAAGTTAACTTTCCTAGTCATGTCCTGCCTTTGGGTAGCAGAGCCAGGGACAGAACCCAGGTCTCTTGACTCCCAGCCTAGTATTTATATCAGACCCCCTACTGCTTTTCAGTTTTGGATACTTTTCTGATAAATCTGATTTGTGTTTAAAATTCCCCCATGTAGCGGAAGGAGCCCTTCCTCTTAATTCAGAGGAGCGGAGTTCGGATCTGGATCTTTTACTTAGTACCTTTGTGACTTTGGGCAAGTCCCCTAAACTTTGGGCCTCCAGTATTCCCCTTCCCTAAAGAGAATGGTGCCCAACCTGATGACTTCCCTTTCTTTCTTTCATATTACCCTATAACCCTCCTATGTCCTTCAGGAGCAAAATATGCAGGAGTTTCCTTGACTTTTAAAAGACAAATGAGAATGCTCCACTCTTGTGTTCTGTTCTAATTAATTCAGCAAAGGGGGATCCAGAACCGGTTATATTCTGAGCCTGGAGCTGGGGAGATGTAGAAATGAGGGTCAGCTGATGACTCAGCAGGTATTTATTAACTATTGGCACTTAGGGAATAAAAATCAGCTGGCCAATCAACAAGCATTTCTTAAGTGCCTACTATGTGCTAGGCATTCTTCTAAGCACCAGGGACAAAGAAAGACAAGAACAATTGCTGACTTCAAAGAGCTTGTATTCTGATGGGGCAGAAAACATGAAATAATTGGGTATGTCCAAGACACATGCAGAGTAGATAGAAGGTAACCTTTGAGGGGATGGTTCTAGGAAAGAAAAAAAAGACCCATGTGGGAACTGTTTTTTGACTTTGCATATTTGGTTTTGTTTCTTTTTTTGTCCCTAGTAATGGCAGTTAGGAAGGAGAGAAAATAAACAATTGTTAACTGAAAATTTTTAAATTTTAAAGAGTGTCCAAGAACTCAGAACCAAGGGAGAATTCTGAGGACAATGGCTGGTATTTTTTTTCAGAGTTCTTCCTTTCTCTTTTTCCATGACAGGCGCCTCTGTTATAGCAGAAGACATAGGTCTGGGACACCTAGAACCTTTCTCCTTCCTCCTCTCTCTGCACCAGCTCTTTGGTTTCCGGATACCACAGTCTTGCACCCATATACACACCCCTGCTTGTATATATATGGTAGCTGAGCATACTTGCAGGTATACAGTCAGTCCCTCATGTCTAACCATGTCTCTCTTTCTTCTGCAGGCTCCTCTATCTCTGTCTTTCCTCTCAAAGCTGCTCCCAAATGCCTCTCTCTATTGCTCTCCCTGTAGATGACCTTATTCTCTATGACTTGCCTCATGGGAAGTGAGCAGCCATCCTCCACAGGGTGAAGTTATCTTGGGGGAGGAGGGAAAGAGCAGCATTTACCCAAGGTAAAAGGAAGGAGCAGCATTCTTGGACTTCAAGGAGGACATGAGAAGCTGTCCAGTGAAGCCAGGAGGTACGCTGTAACAGTAACTCTCTATCTTCTTCTCCTTAGCCACAAACATAACAATGGCCAGCCCATCTGGTTTACACTTGGCATCCTGGAGGCTCTCAAAGGTTGGGATCGAGGTCTGAAGGGCATGTGTGTGGGGGAGAAGAGGAAGCTCACCATCCCCCCTGCCCTCGGGTATGGAAAAGAAGGGAAAGGTAATCTTGCCTCTTGGATCTTCTTCTCTCAGTCGCACTCAAGTCTTTCAGCTTTGGGTTGAAGAGGAAGACTGAGGTCTTCTCATCATCATCATCATCGTCTTGTTATTCATATGAATGTGATTGTTGTCATTAACATTAATATAATGATAGTTATATTTGATAACATAAATGTCGTTTAATAACAATAATATTGTTATCAATCCCAACATTATTATTGTTGTAATAGTAGTAATAGTAACAAGCTGGACCTGCCATTTCATTGGGATAGTGAACTCCCAGATGAGATACCTCTCCCCAGCACTGCATGTTGGCATGTCAGACTGGTCCGTACTATCAGAGAAGTTAAGTGACTTGCCCTGGGTCATACGTACATCCAAAATGGGACTTGAACCAAAATGGGAACTTCTGGGTCCGAGGTCAGCTTGCTAAGCACTGTGTTGCAGCTTCGGGTCATAAAAATAGCTACTTTTATATCATGTCTTGGAGTTTACAAGACATTTTACATGGAGCGTTAGAACTGGACAGATCCTCAGGCTATCTACTCCAATTCTCTCATGAAGACCATTCATAGCATGCCCTTAGCATAGTACTGGAGGAATAATAGCTTCTAAACAAATATTGATTGATTAATTGATGAAGGGGTCATTGAACTAGAACCAGAAGGAAATTTAGTGGTCATTTGATCTTACCCCCTTCATTAGACAGAGGAGGAATCTGGGCCCCACCCAACAGGCTGTGGTTGGCTTTCCTCCCCGTCACTCAGAACCCTTTGCCTGCTTCAGGCTTCTGTGGCATATAGAGACTGTGGGAGACTAGATCAGAATTGCTCTCCAGGTGACCCATTCCTCACAGTGACTGGGTAAGGAATGTAATCTAAACATTATCTTCCTCGTACAGATCTGGGAGTTGAATCTCAAGGTAAATGACTTGTTAAATCAAAAAGCCACTGTTCTCTCCCCTCCTCCATGCCTCTAGAATGAAGTCTGGGTCAGGATGCTTCCAGAGCTTTGGGAATTAGTTCTGCTGAGTGAGACTTCATTGTTTTTAAATGAATTCTCAGGACTTTAGACTTAGCACTTTAAGTCTCTGTGCCAGCGTTCAAACATGAGTATGGGAACTGACTCCAAATGCAATTCTGCCTCTGACATCCTGCTTGTGGGACCCTGGACAATCTGCATTAGTAGAAGGAATCTTCACACCAATAGTGTCATAGGGCTAGACAAAAAAAAGAAATATTATTATAATTTTTCTCTTGTCTTCCTCTTCCCCATGTCATTCACATGTCCCATCCTTAATTTCTCTGTCCTTAAGTTCATTTATTTTTTGTTTTAAAATTTTAAAACATTTTTATTTAAAGTTTTGAGATTCAAATTCTATCCCTCCTTCTTCCCTCCCTGAGATATAGGTTCATTTCTCATTAATCTTTCTATGAGTTGGTTTATTCACTCTTGTTTTTTTCTTACTGTTTTCTCCCACTCAGATACACTCCTTTCAGATTTTTCACTTTACAACAAAATGTTGCCCCTGCTATGCTCACCTTCCCTTCTCTTAACTAGACATTGCTAAGACTTTCCCATTCCAATATATTCTGTTTTTCCCCAGGTGTGTGTACATTAATCCCTTGTAAGGATTCCACAGTTGCATTCCTGAAAAAGGAGTTGCCAAGCTAAGCTTTTTCTGACTAAATTAAAACATTCTTGTTTCTATATCAAATCTGGAAAAGAAAATCAGTTACCTAGAAAATACACACGTTGGGTTTTTGGGATGATAGGTGTGTTTTTAGTGCTTCTATAACTCACAGCCTAAGCCATCCTTCCTCTCTCTTCTGCCTTTAACAGGGTGTCCACTATTTAACAAATCCCTGCCTAACTCTGCTTCTCTGAAACTGACCACAGTGAAACTAAAACGCCTAACACTGGACTAACCCAGCTCTTTTAGCCCTGAGGTCCACCTTCTTGGGGAATCGGCATGGTTGTGGAGAAGCTTCTCCCAGCCCTGATTGGGAACAGCTTTGAGTGGACAGCGTAAGTCTTGTTCTCCTTGGGACTAATAACCCTCTACCTCTCTTTTGTGGTCATCTGTCAGGAAAAAAAATGCTTGGAAATGTTTGCCCCAAATTTTTGGATTAAACATATTTAGAAATATTTGGAAGAGGGGGTTCATTTTCCCTAGGAAGCTTTGGAAGGCTCCCAAAATGCTTGGAAAAGTTTACCCTCAAATTTCAAATTAAATATAGGGAAATATTTTGTGGAGGGGATTCATTTTTCCCAGGAAGTTTTGGGGAGGGGACTCCAGGCAACTAGTTGAGACCTTCAATTTTTTGTAGCTCACATCTTCCCTTTTCTAATGAAATTAATAAAATTAAAGGCACCAGACATACCAGTAGTCAAACATGACTACAAAAAAGAAAAAAACATCCCAAAGCCAGTGGAGGATTTTTAAAGCTGCCCTTTTTTATTTGCTATAGCCGTTAGATTATAAACTCCTTGAAGACAGGGACTGAGATCTCTTTCTTTTCTTATCTGTATCCCCAACATGCAACACAAAGCCTGGAGCACAGTAGGTACTGAATAAATGGCATGAATTCATTTGCTGGCCCAAAAACCAGGAATCATTCTTCAGTGGGGGTGTCCAGCTGAGCCAACCAAAAGAGGAAGGAATAGGAAGGCGAGAACAAAGAGTCCGGAGAAGATGTGGGGAAGAGGCAAGGAAAACTGGAAGAGAAATTGGAAAAACAATAGCAGCCGCTGTGGCCGTAGGTCCCTCCTACTTTTTTAATTAACACACATTGAAGCAATTATGTCTGTCTTTGCTCTTATCAAATTGTTTCAGTCATGTCTGACTCTTAGCAAAGATACTGGAGTGGTTGCCCAATACCTTCTCCAGCTTATTTGACAGATGAGGAAACTGAGGCACACAGGGTAAAGTGACTTGGCCAGGGTCATAGCTAGTAAGTATCTGAGGCCAGATTTGAGCTCCAGGTGCTCTGTGCACTGTGCCAATTTTATAGACTCCTAGGAGGACAGAGGTGGAAGGGGCCTCAGGTGTCAGTACAATCCGTCAGTTTACAGATGAGGAAACTGAGGCCCAGTTCTTACCCAGAGGAGTTGGTCTTTGCCTACTCCTCAGTTGTGCTGACTGTATCTTTAGGTTGATGATAACTTAGTACTTTAAAAAAAATTGGACCAGGCAATTCAATTAATGTAGGTGATTCCCAGGTGAGGAATCTTTATCTGTCAGTTTAGATTGGTACTCACTCTGCAGTCTAGAGCCCAGGCCACTGAAAAGTTGGACTTTCCCAGGGTCCTTCAATTCGTGTGTATCTGAAGTAGAAATTAAACTTGGATCTTTCATCCCTTTGCTACTCAATTGACTATTCTACAGCGCTTTTAAAACAAGCAAAGTGCTTTCCCTAGGTCACCTATTTTGGTCCTCCCAGCCATCCAGAGGGGTTGGTGCTATAGTAATCAGAGAACAGAAACTGAGGTGGAGAGGAGCCAAGTGACTTGCCTGGAAGCACCAAGCTAAAACAAATTGGGGTGGGATTTGAACCTACAACTTGCTGACTCTGAGTTCAGGATTTTCTTTGCTGTGCTGTACTGCTTAGGTGACTATAGCATTAAAGGGCCTTGGGTAAGTGGTTCTAGTTGAGTTGAACTAACTTCCATCAGTTTATTAAATAATAGGGGAGAAATCTCCCCTGAGAATGTAACTTAGTTGCACAAATGAAATTTGTGCATTCGTTCATTTTCATTCATTTTGTTCATCTTAGCTCTGAACTGTGGAAAAGCACTCAAGTCCTCTCAATGATGATGATGATGATGATGATGGTGTGTGTGTGTGTGTGTGTGTCTGTGTGTGTGTGTTTGTTTCTGGATTAGAAAGCTGCGATCTCAAGGGAGCACAGCACCCTGCTCCCTCCTGCTGATGAAGGGAAGTGAGCTCACAACCTTTTCTGAAGACATGATCTCAGACCCTAAGCTCAGTATGTTTGCTCCCCACCCCCAAGTTTAGCTAAGCGCCTATTTTGTCCAGATTCATAAATCTTCTATTTTCAAAGCTAAGCCATTTCATTGAAAGCTTCTTTTTTCTTCCCCCTTGCCTTGGCAGGCAAAATTCCACCTGAAAGTACACTAATATTCAACATTGATCTCCTGGAAATTCGAAATGGACCAAGATCCCACGAATCATTCCAAGAGATGGATCTCAACGATGACTGGAAACTATCTAAACAAGAGGTGAGGTGATCATCGCTTGGCCAACCACCGATCAGGCATCGGTGCTAAGTCTAGCATCCATAGCATGGGCTCCTTGTGAGAGGGAAGCCCACAGGCTGCCGAAGGAGAGGGGAACCATCCCAGATCAGAAGTGAAGCAGGTCAAAGCTTGTGCTGATCAGTAGTAGGAGCAGATGGAAAATGGCCACTGTACTTCCAGCCTAGGCAGAGACAAGGAGATCCAATCCCCCATTCCCCCCACCCCCAACATCAACAACAAAGAAAAACAATTTCTTCCGTCCAAAACATTTTATATTTAGTTAGTTCCAAAGATCTGTAACTCTCTTGAGGTGGGTGCACCCTCCTCTGATGCAGATTGCATCAACCAGATCATATATCCATCTGAATATACCTTGTTATTACCAGGTAGCTCAGAAAATTCTCTTTAGTAAATAGAAAATGTTATAAAAATCCGGAGTGTTTTGATAATTTGTTATTTAAATCTCCATTTCTAAAATAGGCATGTAGGTGGAGTAGGGGGATAGGATGAAGTCAAACATACTTGAGTTCAAATCCTGCCTTTAATACTTAATAGCTGTGAGACCCAGGGCAAGTCAACCTCCATCTGCCTTAGTTGCCTCAACCATAAAATGGGAATAATGATAGCACCTCTCTCCCATGGTGGTTATGAGGATTAAATCAGATAACATCAATGGTTCTTTGCAAACCTTAGTGTATTATATAAATGCTAGATATTGTTATTATTAATAGCAAATAGCCTGAAATACACATTGGATGATATGGATAAATAATTCCCAAGTCATAGGGCCAACCTTTTCAAGTAGCATGATTTTCTCCTTTGCAGGTTAAAATCTATTTGAAGAAGGAGTTTGAAAAGCATGGGGCCATGGTCAATGACAGTCACCATGATGACTTGGTGGAAGACATCTTTGACAAAGAAGATGAAGACAAAGATGGATTTATATCTGCGAGGGAATTTACGTACAAACATGATGAGCTGTAAAGAAACATCCCTCTGTCTAGCACCCACATGGAGGGAGGCAAATTTTTAAGCCTTATTTTCTAGCAATGTTGATTCTGTCTGTTGAGTTGGAAAGAAGTAATTGTCTCCTGCTGTGGGTCTTTGAATAGTAAAAGAAATCACGTGAGTGAGACTGCTAACTACCCCTTTCTCCCTAATGAGCTGTGGACCTATGGGAAAGGGAACACTATGTTGTAGAGTCATAGATTTGAAGACGGAAGGAACTTTGGAGGTCATCTGGTCCAACTCTCCTATTTTGTTGATGAGAACACTGACACTGTTAGAGGGGGACAGGTCTTGTCCAAGGTCACCCCGGGTCACTTCCCAGTTTTTCCAGTACATTCCAATCCCTTGTCTTTAAGCACACCAGTCTATGTCTAATTCTCACACCTGCAGCCTGACATTTAACTCACTTGCTCATAATTTTAAAAGATGGCAGTTGTAAACATGCCTCAGCAACAGATTTAATTAAATCACAAACCATACACTTGGCTCTTTACCACCCACCATTTTCTAGGAGTTAGATGCATTCTATTGGGAAAAGCCAAGGCTATCTATTTTCATGGCACAATGAAACTACCCAACTTTTTGAGTTTTGAATCATTTGTGTGTGAGGAATCGTGGAAAATGTGTCCTCAGATTTGTTTGTTCCAGTTGCTTTATGTAAGAAGAATGTGAGTAGCTAAAATGGTTAATAATACAGAATAAAGGAATTATGTGTGCACTGTAACATTCAACAGACATTTACTAGATACTTACTAGCACGGGATAAGGGACAAAAGGAAACAATTAGCTCTCCAGGAGTTTATGAAATAGAGACAAAGTAACTGGGGGGAGAGAAGGCACAAGGAGCTGGTGGGGTGGGGGACGATCAGGAGAGCCTTCCTGTAAGCAGTGGCAGCAGAGCTAGAGATTTCTGAAGAAAGCTAGAGATTCTGCTCAAGACTTAAGTGGCAAACTACCAAGTGTTTCCTGGCACTTACCACATCTGTGACTAGGGCAAAATGGTGGAAGGGAGGAGCATGGTAGGCAGCATTTCCCCCATAATGATATGTTTATTTGAGGAGAGTGGATGCATTGCATTTATCAGACAGGAAGTGAATCTAAATCTAATGTTACAAGTGAAAAGTCTTAGTAGAGGAACCAACAAGCCCATAGTGGTTTGAACTCATGGCCAAAGACAAAGGGAAGATGATTTGAGAACAAGTCTTTGGGCAAAAACTGCCATTAAAGGAAGAAGAATGCTCTTAGTATTCATTTATGGAGAATATTTAGGACAAGAAGCTGCTATGAATTCAGCTACACATTTATGTGAATTTATATTTTATTATTTACAACAGCACCTACATATATTTTGAAAAAATAGTGGTACAAATATGTATGAGACACTATTTACAAAAGCTCAGAAGTCACCTAGAGCAAACCCATAAGGGAACAAAAATCCATCTCTACAACAAACCTAACAAGAAGTTTCCACTTAAAGACTTCCAGGAATGGGGAGCTCACCACCTATGAAGGCAGCCCATGACATTCCTGGATGGCTCTAATCATCGGGAAGTTTTTCCTTCTATAAAGCCTAAATGTGTCTCTGAAGATTCTACCCATTGCCCTTCCTCTACCCATTTCTTCCCTCACCTCCACCCCTCTTAGCTTCTCTGGGACTGATCTGAAGCCTTCATCCTCTGGAAAGTCCCTATCCTAGGCAACTAGGTAGTGCAATGTCTAGAGTTTAGGACTCCAGAATAAGGAGACATTTGATTCACAGACTGCCTCAGACCTGGGCAAATCGATTAACCTTGGTCTGCCTCAGTTTTCTCAGCTGTAAAATGGGGATAATAACAATACCTCCTAGGGAGACAGGAGGATAAAATGAGATAGCAATAATAGTAAGTATAATAATTTAGCAGGTACTTAGTGTTATTTTATTAATAAATAGCATTTAATAAAATTATGTAATAAATAGTGTTTTGTAAAGTACATTGTAAATATTTCATCTGATATGTAAAGTACTTTGCAAAAGTTGAAGTTATGTATACAATAAGCACTTAAGAAATACTTGCTTGGGTGTGTGGGTGAGTGAGGCCCAAGGTGAGAGGTGTCTTTCTGGAGCTGGAAGCAGCTCTGCTTGGGAAGAGGAATCCTAAGGACAGCCTAAATCCAACCCTCAATCCTCCTGAGGGTGTTTGTAGAAATCCTCTCCCAGCCACATGCCCTTCTATTTCGTCCTGCTCGCCTCCAGCTTTTTTTGAGTTAGAAGATGAAATATAAAGTTTTCCATTCCTACCAACATAGAAATGATCAGAGATCTGCAGCAGATTTGGGGAGCCAGCAGGGGATCAGTCCTCCCTGAGGGAAGTGATTTTTCTTTTGCCTCCTCTTTTCTATAGCCCAGAGGGAGACTTTTTTAATCAAACCAATTAATTACCTCCCACCCCTGCCTAAGAAAAGTTGTGAACCACCACAGAGACGACTCCGTGGGTGAGTGAGACTAGAGCAGATGGATTGGGGGGGGGGGGGTGTCCTATTTATTCTTGCCAATTGTGAAGAGGAGAGTTTTGATGGAAAGACCCAAGCATTGCTTAACTTCCAGAGCATGGGAGACCTCACATTCAACAGATACAAGTTGCTGTCCACAGCCAAACAAAAATGCTTCTGAAAGTTAGGTGATCATTTGGATTAGCTGGTGCTTTCTACTACTGCTGTGGGCTCTTGTTCAATAACGGTTGAATGGTAAGGTACACTTGGGGGCCAGAAAAGTGCTCCACAGTCAGGAGGAACATCATCTTTCTGGCCCTGGTGGCTGAGCCCACTAATCCTACTCTAAGATGGAGAAGCTGAGGCTAGAAAGGGTTAGGGACCCCAGCTAGGAAAGAGTCAAGAATGGGGAAGTCACAAACCTTTATGTATTCCCTGCTTGTTTCCTGGGTGAGCCAAGCTTCTGAGTCCAGAGTTTCTTCAATGACCAGATGGAGACCTCCAGGATGGGTGACTCTAGCATCCCATGGGACATGGTACATGGTCCACCTTCCTAAAAGAAGGACTCAAACTACACCTTTCCTAAAAGTCTGAGTCCGGGGAATTCTGAGTGTTGAGAGATTAGCCAGCTTTGGCTTATAGCTGCTTGGTGGTTTAAAAAATATTATTGTGCATTGTTTTGTTATGATGTGTTCATGATGTGCTGAGTAAGCTGCCTACAGTATCTAACTGTGGAGAATTGTCTTTATGATGTGAAGATCATCTGACTAGGGCAGAAAATTTACCAATGGGTGGGGGCTTACAGGTTATTTTCTGATTAGGTAGAAAATGAGGCAACTAGATGGCATAGTGCATCGAGTACTGAGTTAGACTTAGGAAAAACTGAGTTCAGACATTTGTTAGATGTGTGTCCCTGGTCAAGTCACTTACACTGCCTCAGTTTCCTCATTTGTAAAATGAGGAATATATAAAGTGAGGAATAGCCCCTGTCTCACAGAGTTGTGGTAAAGATTAAATAGCATATGTAAAATGTTTTTCAAGCCTTAAAACATTATATAAATGTGCATTATCATTATTATTTTTAAAATGGGGATTATAGCAGTGTCTACCCCCCAGGGTTGTTGTAAGGATAAAATGATAGCAACCTTTGTGAAGTTCTTTGAAAATCTTAAAGTGCTATATAAATACTAATTGCTGTTGTTATATCCATACTCCTGGGACAAAAAATAGACACTGTCCCACAGGTATAGGGGGTGATGAATCTCTGAAAATATGGAGCTCAGTACCCACTTGGAGGGCAGCTAGGGAGTGCAGTAGATAAAATGCTGGGCCTGGAGTCAAGAAGACCTGAGTTCAAATCCAGTCTCAGGCACTTCCTAGCTGTGTGACCCTGGGCAAGTCACTTACCCTCTGTTTGCCTCAGTTTCCTCATCTGTTAAATTAGCTGGAGAAGGAAATGTCAAACCATCGCAATATCTTTGCTAAGAAAACTCCATAGACAGTATTGCTATGTTGTTGTCTACATTGTCACAAAGAGTCAGACACAATTGAAACACAACAGGGTGAGCTAGCTCAAGTATGGCGCCTGTATTGTGTTTCCTAGTGTTGTTTTGAATAAGGAAAGTATGGTGGTAAAGGACCCTTTCTGCAAAGATGAGGGATTTTTTTAAAAATATTTTTTCCTATAATACAATGTAACAAATTCTGTTACTTTTGTTAGTTGTAAGGACTTCCATGTGAAATCCATTGGGGGAAAATGCATCTTTTCTGGTTATCTGGACAAGCATTTGAACATAAGGGAGTTTTTTTAGTCTCTCCTCCAAAGTTGAGGATAAAATCTGAATTGTCAAATGGGAATAAATTCTCATTATAGCTTTAAAGCAACTAAAACTATAATAAGTTGTCTTTAAAAGTAGACATAGCTCTTAGACATATGGAAATGTGTCTGTTCTGTCTCTCATTAGAAGCAAACCAAAGACTTTAGGAGAGGTAGTCTGGTGGGACAGATAGAGGCTGGACTTTGAAGCAGGAAGACTCAGGCACTTACAAGGGATGTAACCCCTGTACAAGCCACTTTGAGTCTATTTCCTCACTTGTAAAATGGGGAGAATGATACCTGTATCATCTACTTAGGATATTAGACTGGTGTATAATGAAAGGAATCCTGTCTTCAGTTCACTTCACACCCATAGCTTATAGGAGTAACTCCATCTTCGAAGCAGCATTTCTAGCAGATGGGGGTATTCGCAGTGCTGATTTTCTGATAAGGTAAGATACTTACCTTCATGTGGTACCAGACTGTGGAGAGCCATTTTCTTCACCGTCTGGTCTTCCATGTCAAGTTGATTAGAATGATTTCAGGAAAGAGTAACCTGTAATTATTGCTAACTCACCTATTTCTTAGATTCATAAAAAGAATTTTACTATTTTGGCAAGGAACAGGCAGTAGCTCAATTGGAGGTATTGCCAGAAGAAGGCTAGAATTGGAACAAGAATCTATTCAGCACCTTCTATGTGCCAGGCACTATGCTAAAACACTGGGAGGTATCATTATCCCATTTTAAAGTCGAGGAAACCAAGGCAGACAGAGGTAAAATGACACAACTGGCAAATGTCTGATCTTGGAACTCTGGCTTCTTGATACCAGACCGAACTGTATCAGTCCACCTAGCTGCTTAGGTCTGATTAGTGTTTCACCTTCTCAGCTCTGTTTCCTAACACAGCATATTTCACCCTGGCTAGTATTCCCTTATTTTGCCATCAACATCCCTGGAAAGGATTTTGGGTTAGACCCTGAGGGGGATTCTTTTCATCACTGATATCATCAACATTATCTGGGTTTAATTTTTGTTCAGTTTGGTTCAGATAGAACCAATCCTGGGATGGGTCACATCCGGCTGTGGATTTATGGTTAATCTTCTGCTGTGTAGGTAGACAAAATGCTGTGCATAATTGAATTAAAATATTGGGATGTGAGCTAATATTCTGCAGAATCATCCAACACATCTTTGGGACAAGTCCAGTAGCAGATAAAAGGATGATGATGATAATGGATACTCCATCCTGTTTCCAGAATGTTCCCTGTGGATTTCTTCTGCTATATCTCTATATTTTGAAGTCTTTTAAAAATTTTTGTGGGGCCTGTAGACCATGAGTATTCGGTATTTAGGGATATCCATCAAAAATGTTCTTAAATTTTTGCCAGTCAATAATAATAATTTATAGACATGTGGATTCTTATGGAGCCTTAGCTATAGGTTTTGAGTCTTTGTTTAAAATTAAATTTATTACTATTATTATTTACTTTTCTCATGTAGCTCTCTTGAGCAATGAGATTCCTGTTTTTGAAAGCCTACTGCTATCTTGAAATTAGTAGAACTTCACCCCTCCCCCTATTTTGCTTTAAAAGCAGATGTTCCTAACCTGGGGTCCATGAACTTGGTGTTTTGGTTTTTTTTTGTAATATTGTGACCACTGTATTTCAGTATAACTGGTTTCCTTTGTGATCTAATGCATCTTATTTTATTAGGTTGTAAGAGGGGTTCCATAGGCATCACCTGACTGCCCGAGGGGTCCATGACAAAGTTTGTGCCTCCCCCACACCGCTTTAGAGTTTTTACAGTTTAGTCACCCATGTTTTTATGTTTCATTTAATGGAATAGGATATAAGTGAAATTGTCACAGAAGTTCTAAAACATGGAACTGAAAATATTTCCATTTTTATAGCCTTCATAAAGGTCATCCAAAGAGATTGGAGTGGATTATTACAATGCAAAAGGACACCGGTTTTTGAAAGCTGCTCAAAGGTTGGCTACGGGAAATGGTTGTCTGTGGACCCTTTTGGGTCCTTCATCAATTCTCTGTATCCTTGCTGTGTAAGTGATGCACCCAGCCTAAAAAGGGTGCACTTAAGTGAGTCTGAGTCAGGCAATTATCTGCCCAGTGATCTAAGTGCCCAGGAAAGACCTGGATTATAAATCTTTCTATGAGATGCTCAAGGAAAAGGTGACATGAGATACTTGCTAAGAATGTTTTTTTTAACTTAATAGTATTTTATTTTTTCCAGTGACATGTGAAGAGAGTTTTCAACATTTTGAGTTCCATTTTTTTCTCCCTCCTCTCTACCCCCTTCCCAAGATGTCATGCAATCTGATATATGTGTACAATCATGTTAAATATATTTCCATATTAGTCATGTTGTGAAAGAAGAATTAGAAATAAAGGGGAAAACCATGAGAAAGAAAAAAAGAGAGAGAAAGCAGTATTCTTTGATCTGTATTCAGACTCCACAGTTCTTTCTCTGGAGATGAACAACATTTTCCTTCATGAGCTTTTTTCCTTCATGATCTAAGTTGTCTTAGATCCTTGCATTGCTGAGAAGAGCTAAGTCTATCAAAGTTAATCATCACACAGTGTGGCTATTACTGTGCATTATGTTCTTTTGGTTCTGCTCACTTTACTCAGCATCAGTTCATGTAAATCTTTTCAGTTTTTTTTTCTGAAATCTGCACATTCATCATTTCTTTATAGCACAATAGTATTCCATTACATTCGCAATTTGTTTAGTCATTTCACAACTGATGAGCATTCCCTCAATTTCCAAATCTTTGCCACCACAAAGAGTTGCTATAAATGTTTTGGTACAATTGGGTCCTTTACCATTTTTTATGATTTCTCTGTGATACAGATCTAGTAGTGGTATTGCTGGATCAAAGGGTAGATACAGTTTTACAGCCCTTTGGGCATAGTTCCAAATTGTTCTCCAGAATGGTTGGATCAGTTCACAACTCCAAAACAATGTATTAGTGTTCCAATTTTCTCACATCTCTTCAACATTTATCATTTTCCTTTTTTTGTCATATTAGCCAATCTGATAGGTGTGAGGTGGTATCTTAGAGTTGTTCTAATATGTCTTTCTCTAATCAATAGTGATTTAGAGCATTTTTATATGACTATAGATAGCTTTAATTTCCTCCTCTGAAAACTACTTGTTCATATCTGTTGACCATTTATCAACTGGGAAATGACTTGTATTCTTATAAATTTGACTTAGTTCTTTCTATATTTTAGAATTTAAAATTTCTATATATTCTATATATATATTCTACATATATATTCTACATATTTTAGAATTTAGATTATTTGCTGACAGCAAAAATTGTTTTCTAGCTTTCTGCTTTCCTTCTAATCTTGGTTACACAGTGACTGTGCAAAACCTTCTTACTTTAATGTAATCAAATGTAATTTAATGCAATCAAAATTATCTCTTTTGCATTTCATAATGCTCTTTTTCTCGGTCATAAATTCTTCCCTTCTTCATAGATCTGACAGGTAAACTGTTTCTTCCTCTCCTAATTTGCTTTATGGGATCACCCTTAATGTCTAAATCATGCATCCATTTTGGCCTTATCTTGGTATACATTGTACGATGTTGGTCTATGCCTAGTTTCTGCCATACTAATTTCCAGTTTTTACAGCAGTTTTTGTCAAACAGTGTGTTTTTATTCCAGAAGCTAGAGTCTTTGGGCTTATCAAACAGCAGATTATAATAATTATTTACTACTGTGTTTTTTCACCTAATCTATTCCACTGATTTAGCACTTTATTTCTTAGCCATGTACTAAATAGTTTTGATGAATGATACTTTATAATAAAGTTTTAGGTCTGGCATGGCTAGGCCACCTTCCTTTGTATTTTTTCACTAATTCCCTTGATATTCTTGCCATTTCGTTCTACCAGATGAATTTTGTTATTATGTTTTCAAGCTCTATAAATACATTTTTGAGTAATTTGATTCATATGGCACTGAATAAGTAAATTAATTTAGGTAGAGTTGCCATTTTCATTATATTAGCTTAGCCTACCCATGAGCAACTGATGTTTTTTCTTGTTATTTAGATCTGATTTTATTTGTGTGAAAAGTGTTTTATAATTGTGTTTTTATAGTTCGTGGGTTTATCTTGACAGGTAGACTTCCAAATATTTTATATTATATAGTTATTTTAAATGGAGTTTCTTTCTCTTGCTGCTGGGCTTTGTTAGTAATATATAGAAATGGTGATGATTTATGTGGGTTTATTTTACATTCTGCAACTTTGCTAGAGTTGTTTATTATTTCAAGTAGTTTTTTCTTGACTCTCTAGGATTCTCTAAGTATATCATCATGTCATCTACAAAGTATTAGAACTTAGTTTCTTCTTTGTCTATTCTAATTCCTTCAATTTCTTTTTCTTCTCTTATTGCTAAAGCTAACTTTTCTAGTACAATATTGGATAATAGTGGTGCCAATGGACATCAGCTAAGAATGTTTTAGTCTAAAAATTTAGAATGAAGTGGGCTGACTCCCTTGGTCCTTGGACTTCACAGAATATATTCCTCTTTAGAATTGTGGCCAATTGACAAATCCTTCTCCACTTGAGAGCCTGGAATGCCAATTTTGGATATAAAGAACTCTCTTGTAAGTAAATGAATGCTGAGAAGCAGTTCTGAGTTCCTGGACAAGTTCAGGCTCCAGGGAAGAGCTTTTTTCTCCCCTAGCAGGAAGTACACTTGGAGATTGGGGTGGGAATGGACCAGGCTTCACTCATTTCCAATTTTCTTTAACATTCTTAATTACTTCGTTGTACCTGGCCTGGCAGCATCTTGTTTGGTGACAATATAGCCCTGAGACCCTAACTTTCACCCCTATTATCAGGAGACCAGGATGCTATTGCAACCACCATTGCTTTCTCCAGAAGGATAACGTGCTGGGAGAGTTATCTTTTCATAGTTGTATGTTTTATTTAGTATTTAGATTTATTTTCATTGTTGAGAAATTGTTTTCAGCCTTAGCAGTCATTTTACTTTGCATACCACCCCACACATTTGGGATTTGGGGCTCTAGGTTTTTTCTTGGGTTATTCTGAGTCTTAATTGAAGAGGAAGGCTGCAAGGTGAATTGGAAAGGCAGGATGTGGTAAACGACCATGAGTTAAAATCTGGCACCAGTGACAACATGTGTGGCCTTTATTGTGACTCTTAGTGCTGGGAGAGGTCAGGTAGTTAGGATGAGATCAACAGATGGCAAACTAGAGTGGAACATTGTGCTTGAGATGCTAATCAATCAGTTAGCAATTAACCACATGTTATGTGCCAGGCTTTGTGCTGAGTTGCTGGAGATCCAAAAATAAAAGTGAAATAGTTCTTGCCCTCGAGAGTTTATGCTCTACGTGTCTATATGCACACATACATATACATGTATATACACATGTGTATGTTTATACAGGTATATGTACACACATATATACATATATATAAACATATCAGGGTAACTAGTTGAGTCAGTGGCTAGAGTGCTGGACTTGGAGTCAGAAACACCTGAGTTCAAATCTGACTTCAGACATTTATTAGCTGTGTGATCCTGGGCACGTCACTTGTTTGCCTCAGTTTCTCCATCTATAAAATGAGCTGGAGAAGAAAATGGCAAACCACTCTAAGATCTTTGCCAAGAAAACCCCAAATGGGTCAAGAAGAGTCAGATATGACTGAAAAATAACTGAATAACAAACATATACACATATGTACATAATTATGTAAACACACACATATGTTACAAGTAAATACAAACTGATTACAATGTACTTTTGGAAGGATACTAGCCACTGTGGGGATCAGTCAAAGCTTCCTGTAGATTCTGGAACTTGAGTTGAGTCTTAAAGAGTTTGTGGAGGGTCACCTACACAAGGGAAGCAGTGATTTAAACAATGTGCAAGAATTCTACAGAAAGTGTCAAGGGGCTGCCAGAGCATGGGGAAAGAGTAGGTGCATAAACACAAAACCAAGAATCCCCGACAAAACTAGCTCTCCAACTTTTTGGTTTCAAACTTTAAATTCTAAAAAGTTTTAAGGACCCCTCCATAAAAGTTTTGTGTATGCATTCTATATTGCATCATGGGCCATCTCCAGTTGTTCTGATGCACATCTGGCCACTGGACTCACAAGAAAGTGAGGCTGGTGACCATGCACAGCCCTCCCTCCTTCATTTACATCAAAGTCAACTGCAAGTCATGTCATCATCTCCCCGGTGTCACGGTCCTCTTTGAGAACAAAGGACAAACACAATTTACCAAATTACATAATAAATTACATATTTACCAAATGGATATTTGATTACATTTTGATATTTACCAAGCTACAAATTACAAATTAAAATGTCTTAGTGATATTATGAAAATAGTTTTGATCTCATGGACCCCCACCCTGTGGACCCTTGGACCACACTTTGAGAACCCCTGCTTCATGGTATTAAAAATAGTAACCCAAAGGAATGATGGTAAGGTTGTAAAGAAAGAAATTTACCCAGGAAAAGGAAAGTGTCCTTTTATACTCATATATTTTCAAGAACTTAAGGAAAACCCTAAAAGTGATCAAGTTCTGAAGGCACAGGACTGTAGATTTGGAGCCGGTAAGGACCTCATAGACTGTGTAATCCAACCTCTTCATTTTACAGACGAGGAAACCGAGACCAAGATAAATTAAATGACTTGTGCGGGGACCAGCTAGTAGAAAGTTAGCCGGCTGGGATTTTGAACCCAGATTCTCTGACTTCAATCTCAACACTCTTTCTCCTGGTTTTTCTTGCTCTCTTCAGGTATTTGGGACCTTCCCTCATTCCCTCAAATGATTTTGTATATACTTTATGTTTATTTATGCATATCCCTTCCCCACCCTACCCCTCAATGTAAGTGTCTTGAGAGCAGGCACTTTTTTCTTTGCATTCCCAGCACCTGGCCCATAGCCTAGTGCAGGGCCCATAGAAGCTATTTATTGAAAATGAACTAGATGACACCGCTCTTCCTCTTAATTTAGAGTCAGAGTTGCTGAATTCTGCCCCAAAGTAGAGTCAGGATCCTTTGCCAGGCTTCAGAAACAGTGAGCACTTTCTTCATAGCAGTCTATTCCTCATTTATTTGCTTTTCCCTTGTAATATATTATTTTTATTTTTGTTCTGAATCCCTCTGAGTACATAATCTTTCCCATAATACCTTGTGGGTCCTCCTTTATTGCATGTATTATTCTCTGTTTTCTCTTTTGTATCATCATCTGTTTAAGAAGATTAAGTGGTGTACTAAAATTAATTGATTCTTTCTCTGGCATTAGGACTGAGCTCTAAATCAATTCCACTTCTCTGATTCCCTCTTAATACTTGACGACCTCAACAACAACCAGTTTATGGCTCATTGTCTTTCCCACCCAGCCATTCCCCCAGTCTAAGCCATCATACCGATTTTGAATGTCTTATGTGCCTTAGCCCTTTTTGTGAAGACAGACAGCAGGGTCATCTAGTCAGGCAACAATCACTTTGATAGAAAGAGAATTTCTGACTCCTTATCACAAATGAACATCATTGGTAAAAATCTCTAGAGACCTAGGAGGGACCATAAGCAGCTTCCAGGCCAATGGCCTCCTTGTACAGAGGAGGTACAGTCTGGGGAAAGCAATTGTCCACAGGAACACAGCTCATATGAGTTAGGGCTAGGATTGGAATCCATTTGTCCAAGACCTACTCCCTATCCCAGGCTGCTGCCCTTCTGGTCTCCACCCCACGTTTAGATGTCTCATGCTTTGTCCTGAAAGCATGCTGCCACCAAATGGGTGCAGGGGGAAAAGCACTTGTCTTGGAGTCAGGAAGACTGGCTTTCAAATTAGCGCCATTCACTTATTAGCTTTGTGAGCAAATTGTTTAACCTCAGTTTCTACATCTGCAAAATGGAAATAATAACAACTTCCTCCCAGGGTTGTTGTAAGAATAAAACAAGATATTTATAAAGTACATTATAAACTTTAAAGCACTAAAATTACCTATCATTAATGTATTTCTTCTTTAAAATTTCACATGAGCTCAAGAGTGACACCACTCTACTATCACCACCACATCACTATAACTATTGCTACTGCTACTCCTACTACCACCACTACCACCTCCATCATCACCACCGCTGATACTATTACTACTGTCACCAACATTACTACTACTACTACTATAAAAATGACTTTAAGGTTTGTACAATAATTTACTTATATTATCTCACAGCAACCTTATGAGGCAATGCTACAGGTAGTTTTATCTCTATTTTATAGAGGAGGAAAATGGGGCTCAGAGGTTAAGTAAATGCTAGAGACAAGATTTGAACTCAGTGTCTCTTGCCTCCAAGTCTAGTACTCGAAGCTGGAAGAGACCTCCAAAACAGGTCATCAATCCTTTTCAGGCACAAGAATTCCATCTACAATATACTGGCCATAGTTGTCATACAGTTTTTTCCTTAAAGTGCGATGAAGGGAAAACACTGTTCACTCCTTTTGGGGATGGTTTTAATTGTTAGGAAGTTTTTCCTTACATCAAGCCTAAATTCGCATTTTTGAAATTTGGATTCGACAGACTTTTAAACCTCTCCAAGGTAATTCAAACTGATTTCAAGAGGGAGGAGATGACAATAAGCCAAGGATGTGGGAGGCTTTGTGAGGGAAGTGTCAGGTGTGCTGTCTTTGAGTGTCAGGTGATTAGTCCAGATGAACAATAAATTTAGAAGACATTTCCTTTCCCATCTTCCCCTCTCTCCCTTCCTTCACTCCCACTCTCCGTGAGTCTTTTGGTTTCTTCATCAGGCTTCTTTCTCACGTGTTTCTAGCTAAGGGTCACTCAGGTGGCTTCAAATTCTGGAAGATACAAAACAAGAGGTTTCCCTCTTCCTTGGGAGTTTCTTATCACTCTTGTTTCCACCCTTGGGGGATAAGCAGAACAAAACTAACCTATCTTCTCCATAATAGTTCTTCCAGTACTTGCAGACTATCCCCTCTCCCCAAAGACTTTTCTTTTCTAGCCTAAACATCCCTAGTTTCTTTAATGAATCTTCATGGAGTGTGAGCTTGAGATTCCTCCCCATACTAGCTGCCCCAATGCCCATCTTAAAATGTGTCCTTTCTGGACCTTGCCAAGCACAAACCTCAGCAAATATGCTGATGGGTGAGTTTGCCAACAACCCTCAACTGTGCTATGACTAAAGAGAATTTTCTCTTCCAAAATCAAATGCGGTGAGGCAGCTCCAGATATAGAGTCAGGTACCGAGGGAGACATTTAAGAGAAGGAAGAAAAAGTCAGAAGGACCCTTTGTGGGTCTCTTCAGTTTTCATTGGCATTAATCATTTTCTCTTTTGGTCCAGTGCAAGTTTCCATTCTGTTTTCCTGTGGCCACAGACCCAGCTCTTTTCCAAGTTGACTCATTGTAAAAAAAGTGACCTTGAAATGAAAATCTCTGCATGACAGCTGCCACTCAACCCCATGAATGGGTCCCAGGGACATCCAACCGCCAACTCTTTGTCTGACAACTGCTTACCATGCAGAAAAAGTAACATTCGTTCCTGAGAGCTTAGTCTAGGTCATTCTTGGTGTTTTGTTTTTGAAATGTGTGAAGATCTTTTTTGTTTTCCTTTTTAAATTATTCAAAATGAAATCTGAACCGCCCAAATTCAGAGGATTTTTTTCAAGGATTGAGTGAATAAGCAAGCCTCCGAGTGGCTTGAAATCCTAAGCATATACCATACTAGTTTAACTCAAATTGTAATTTTAAATTATCATTGACATGTATGTAGAAAGAATTTGATTTTCTCTTTCTACAATCAAGACTGACTTATGGAGAGTGAATTTAAAAAATAGCAAAAATAGACAATAACCCTACTGTTCCTTCGATTAGTTAGCCAGCAGTTGAATAGCTGGGTGATTCGTAAATGGGATTTATGTAGGTTCTGAAGACCTGTTGCTGTGGCAACCAAGTTCAGAAAACTAACCTCTCTGTGAGTGCCAGGAGATTATTCCAGATGACTAATGAATTCTAGAAGACAATTTCTCCTTGCCACCTTCTCTCTCTTTTCCCTTCCTCTCACCCTCCAGGAGTCGTTTGACTGCTTTCACTGGGCTCCCTTCACATGGGCTTGTATTTAAGGGTCACCCAGGTGGATTAAAGTCCCTGGAAGGTACAAAATAGTGTGAAATTCTGCCTTTCCACTTCCCTGATGTAAATACAGCATTCCCATCATGCCATCTACAGGTCCCTCCCTTGAGATTTACCCAGAGGCAGCTTGTTTTTCTCCTGGTATTTTCAGGTGTTCAAAGAATCACTGAACTAAATGCATCTCCATTTATGATATTTTAAAATCCATTTTCAAAATTACACATAGGCACTTTGAGATCATGGCTGGTACACAGTAAATGCTTAATAAACGTTGACTAACTGGACCTGGTTTAATATTTCTGGAAGACAATTTGAAATTATGGGGGAAAAATCCCTGAAATGTTCATACCCTTTTATCTTATTTCTAGGCATGTATCCTAAGGAAGTCAAAGACAGAAAGATGCCAATGTATAGAAAATGTGCACAGTAGCATTTTGTGGAGGGTAAAAACAAAACAAAACTAGAGAGATAGCAGGTATTCATCAATTAACAGACCGTGATACACTATGTAAATACAACTCTTAGTGCAGATCAAAGCATTAATAGCTTATAACTGCACAAAGACTTTTGGGATGCTTTGTATAATGGAATAATGTTGAATTATAACATGGACTAGTGGACAGAGCTCTGAACTTGGAATCAGGAAGATATAAGTTCAAGATATTTCCTGGCTATGCACCTCTGGAACATGTCATTTCATCTCCCTGGGCCTCAGTTTCCTCACCTGTAAAATCAGATTGTCTTAGAGGACCTCTGAGGTCCCTCCCAGCTCTAAACCTTTGATATTTTATTGGGAATTCAGAGAAACTTGGGAAAATAAGAATGAACTGAGACTGGGTGTAGAAAGCAGATGCTAGAGAATCTTATGTACACCCAGTGACTACAAAAATGAAAATGGAAAACATCCCTGCCTGAAAGGCAGGAGATCTCAGATGAAAAGCAAAGATGAAGCCTGAACCAGGGGGATGAATGAAACCCTTCTTGGCCAAAGGGTAGGAGACTCCCAGTGTGGAATGTTATATCTGCTGTTAGGTGTGATTACTGCAGTGGGGATGGGGAATTGAAACAGACAAACAAATCAACCTAAAGCATCATTAAAACTTATTTTTAAAAAATGCAGCCAGTTGTAAGTCACCGGCAGACACTAAGTGATGCCCCTCCCCTTGCCCCCACAATTCCTCTATATTTTTGTCCAGGTATCTCCAGTACTAGCATGGTGCCTCGAATACAGTAGGAATTTAACAAATGCTTGCTGAATTGAATTGGATTTAGACAAGAACTATGGGTTATCCCAGAAATCTTAGTGCAGTTTTAAGTGATTAGACCTTTGAGACATTCTAAATATTGATTATAAAGGGGTTTGTTTTTTAAATAAGGCTCTCACCCTATGCAGGAATTTCTTCAAGTCAAGGGCCAAGACTTACGATTGTGCATTCTCTGTCCCCCTACTCTCCTCCTAATCACTGACTCTTCAAATTCCTGGCTGTCTTCAAGACCCAGCTCTAATGGTCGCTTTCGCAGGAGACTTGCCTTATTCCATCCCCTCTCCCCACTTCAGCTGTGAGTGTCCTTCTCTCTAAAGCAACTTATCTTGTAGGTATCTTTTCTGTGTATTAAGTTGTCAGAGTGCTTAATATATATTAAGCACTCTGACAACTTAAACATATATATTTGTTGATCAACAGGTCTCCAATACCTGTAAGACACGGAGGACAGCTAGATGGTTCAGTGGATAGAACACTAGACTTAGAGTCAAGAAGACCTGAGTTCAAATCCACCCTCAAAAACTTCCTAGCTGTATGACCCTGGGCAAGTCACTTAAACTTGTTTGCCTCAGTTTCCCTATCTGTCAAATGAACTGAAGAAGGAAAAGGCAAACCACTTCAGTCTCTTTGCAAGAAAACTCCATGGAAACTTTGGCATAATATAGACCATGGAGTCAGGAAGAGTAGGACGTGACTGAGAAACAACCAACAAGACCCTATAGCAATGATCCCAGTATCCTCTGGACAATGATGGTGGCATCGGACCCATAGCAGGCCACTCTCTCACTAGCAGTGGCTAATGAAGCTTCTGGGCTCATCGCCTCCCTGCTCACACCATCCCTTTCCCCTTCATTTAATCCACTGGCCAAATGAATTTTCCATCTTCTGTCTAAATTGAAAATCAATAGAAGTGTTGAGCAGTAATGGAAATTGTAGAATATGTGCAGGAGAGTTCTCGGGCCTCTTGGGCCTCCTCCAGGATTTACCTTTTTAACCAGCAAGCATTTCAGTTCCTCTCGGCAAATAGCATTCTCATACCACTGATTCTAAATTAGGCCAGAGATACTCCCATAGTGACTTTCCCAGAATACAGAGAGGATTCGACTGAGTGTCTCTTCATGACAGAATATAAATGTCAAAGATGTGAACAAAGATTTCCCAATTTTAAGACCTTTTGTTCCCCTCTTCTTTTCTTACTGTTTGAAGAGAAAGTACAGAGAAACAAATATAGTTTTATGGAGCTGGTGGGAGGAAGAAGTCTGATGCCTTCTGCTGATGGTATGAAATGGAAAAGAGCAATAGATTTGGACTTGGAGAACCTGGGTTCAAGTTCTACCATAACTTCCTTGATTTCTCTGGGCCTCAGTTTTCTCTTCTGTAAAAGGAGAGGTGACTGGGTTGACCCCTAGAGTCTCCTCCATCTTGAGAACCTCTGAGGCTATGAACACTCTCAAAAAGCTACTAACGCTTAGTGGACTGTGCTTGGAAACAACAATCACAAAGCATTTCTTGCATTTTGGCTAAGGACAAGTACCCTCCTCCTACACAGAGTGTAGCCCACATTTGCAGGATATGTAGACAGATAGATAGAAGCCCGGTGGATAGCAAGGGGCTGGGGCTGGGGCTGGGGAAGTGTTTTCCCTAGACCACCCTCTGGTAGCTTTCTGTTTTAATTAATTCTTGCTAAGAAGGTGCCAAAAATTCTCCTGCTTTTATGCTGCTGAAGGACTCAGTGCCCTCCACACCCCTGCATCAGGTGCCAGACAAAGCCCTAAGTCACCCTCCTTCCCAGGGCTGTTGTAAGGATCAAATGAAACAGTATTTGTAAATTGCTTAACACAGAGCCTGACATATAGTAGGTGTTTAATAAATGCTGTTTTGTTGTTCCTTTCCCTTGTCCTTTTACAGATAAGGAAACAGGCCCAGAGAGGCTGGTTTTCTAAGATCATGTGGGGAGTTAGTGGCAGAGTCAGCATCTGAACTCTGATCCTCTGATTCCAAGGTCTTCGTTGTGTCCAGTGCCAAGAGCAGTGACTGGCATTCCATCAACCAATAAGCTTCATTGATTTCCTGCTGTGTGTCCGGCTCAGTGCTAGGTACCCTTAGGGGGCTCTGACTGTTCCTGGGAGTGGACAGAGAACCAGCAGGGTCATAGAACAGGGGGAGGTTGGTACAACTCCATCTCCTCAGAAGCTATCTCATGCAAGCCCTGGGAATCAAGCAGCCCCAACACTCCAGCAAGGGAAGGAAGAGAGTTCCTGAAGGTGTGGGTCCTTGTGACCTGATGGGACCAAGGAGGGAGGCACGAAGGTGAGAAGGGCCCTCCTAGAACAGTCGAATGTTCCAAACTCAGCCTCTCCTGCCTCTAACTTCAAAGCTCCCAATTTAGCAACTCCAGAATATCTTAAGAATCAGAAGAACTTGTGACCTTGGATGAGTCACCCATGACTCAGTTTTCTCATCTGTCAAAAGAAAGGGATGAGAAGTCCTCCAAGATTCTTCCTAGCTCTAACATTTTAAGTTTTAGGAATACATTTTGGATATCTCTTTGACATAAAGAGAAAAGGAAGGCACAGTGCCTTGAGTGCTGTTGGATCTTAAATGCTCATTTTAGCTGACAAGTGATAGACAACAGTAGAGTTCTCAGGAGTCACAATTTCCTCCAGTGAATATTGTCCAAAGTGATTTACATTTTGTGCCTAAAAAAGAAATACCAGCAAAAACAAGAACAAAACCAGATGAGCTGTAGAACCTTCGTAAGCCAAGGAAAATCATCTATTTTTCTATTCAGCATTGTGCTGGCTCCGAGAGGCCCAGAACATTGGAAACATGTCCACGGTTAAATTCCTCCTAGATGGATCAGAACCTCAAGGGTAAACTTAATGTGGCCTTTGAACCTAGGCGTTTCTTAGGTGTCCTAATATTTAGGGCCAGATTCAAAGCCCTTATTTTTTGTCATAATCCATCCTCCACACAGCTGTCAAATGGCTATTCCTCAAACATGGATGGGACTGTGCCACTCCCTAGCTCAAGAATCTCAAGCGACTTCTTATGGTCTCAAGAAGGAAGCATCAACTCCTCAGACTGGTTTTCAAGCCCTGTACAATCTGACTCTTATCTGAGTGTCCAGTCTTACTTCATATTAATCCCATTCAGTCCCTAATATACTTCCATATATATGTATATATGTGTGTGTATATATACATATATTATATGTATGTATATACATTATGTGTATATGTATGTATACACACACCCACTCCCATATTCGTTCTAGTGTTCCCCAGAGGGACATTCCATCTTTCCATTGCCTGGATGTTGTGCGGGCTGCTTAGAATACTCCTTCTCTCCTTAACTTTCTTCAAAGCACAGCTCACAGGCTACCTTCAGAAGGTCTTTTTATCCACACTCCCCCCCCCCCCCCCCGCCACTGAAAAGAGTGCTAGAATTGGAGCTGAGGACCTGTGTTCAAATTCTACCATTGCTGCCATATGTCTGTGTGACCTCAACCACACCATTTCAACTCTGGGCTCTGAATCTTCATCTGTAAAAGAACATGACTTTTGAGGTCCCTGCTAACCCTAAATCTATGATTCTACATTGTAATTTCTTGCACATATTTGACATAGATTTATCCTTATGCATGGCCTCTGAATACTACAGAGTCCATAGAATGTAAGTTCCTTTAACACAGGCTTTCAGTCCCCAGGGCCAAGCACATATTTAAGTTCCTTGAATGCAGGGTCTTTTGTTGTGGTTGGTGGTGATCTTTTTCTGGAAGTATAGCAGGGGCTTAACACCTAATGTTGAATTACAACCTATTTTGTACAGCTGGCTCTTCTTTTAAGTGTATAATAAATTTAGTCTATAGCTTTTAAAGATGCCTTCATCGCTGTTCTCCTTCCCATTCCCCCCATGCCAACTCCATTAAAATGCTTCTGTGTTTTTTCTTTTTCTGAAAATTTATCACCTCTCTCTCTCTCTCTCTCTCTCTCTCTCTCTCTCTCTCTCTCTCTCTTCCACTGACACTTGGAAAAAAAGAAAAAAGAAAGAAAACCCTGCAGAGAGAAGGGAACCGAATTTCCAGGTTGGCCCCCAACTAAAACAACGGAGTTCATTCTGGGCTGGAGGTGGGATTTGAACCCAAGCCTTCCTACTCCCATTATACCGCACTAAGGGAAAATGATGTTCAGTGAAGGGAAGGGATTTGCTCAAGGTCACACAGGGGGTCAATAGCACTTCCGGGACTGGAATTCAAGTTCTCTCTCCAAACCTCTTTCTCTCTGTTCCTTCCCTAACAGCCTCCCTTGGTCTCTGGATGGAGCCCGTCCAAGCAACACGGTCCAGGGAAAGGAATGAGGAGGAGCTCTCTCTTTCAGAGCATTAATGAAGGTCGGAGCAACAGGCCCAGTGTTACCGGAGGGGCCTGCAGGAGGTCTCCCGGAGTGTGGCACTACCCTCCCGGGACTAGGCATTGCCCAGGCCGGCTGGGGAGCCAGAAGACCTCTCTTTAGGGGACTGCGGCGCTGGCGTCCACGCGAGGAGCGATCACCCGAGGGGGCTGCTTTGTCCCAGGACCCGCCCCGGCTGCTGCATCTCTCTCTCACTTGGTGCTCCTCCCTCCGAGCCCCCGCCCCTTTCCCCTGGCACCCAGCCGCACTGCTGCCGCTGCTCGCTAAGCTGGCAGCTGACGGACGCTGGGGCCACCGTGCTGTCCCCAGCTCCTGTAGCCTCCGCCTCGACTGGGAGGGGCCCCAGCTGTCTGGGGACCCGGGGAGCAAAGGGAGAGGTCTCTGGTCACTTGGGCCCGGGCCAGCTGTTACTTGGGGGTGGGGGTAGTGGGAGAGCAAGAAGGGGGGCGGGGAAGCACCCGCAGGCACTCGGTCAGTTTCTGCTACAGCCACTGCAGCCCCGGCTGCCGCAGCAGCAGCAGCATCGGTAGAAGCAGCACCAGCGAGACAGAGAGAGATCGGGAGAGAAGGAGCGGCCAGCCAGGTGAGCTGGGTGCATAGCCACGGCCTCCCTCCTTGCAGAGCATCTCGCGGGGGCTGCTGCCTGCTGGGCACGGAGCAGCTGGGGACTCCTGCCCGGTTTGCTCTGAGCTGGAGCCTGGGGCGGTCCCCTTCCCCGGGGTTCTCCTCCGCCATCCCACCCTTTCTACTCTGGCTTTGGTCCTCAGTCACGATCACGATGCCACTGCCATGACTGTACTGCTGGGTGTGCAGGCGGCAGCTTCGTTAGACCCCAGAGAGGGAGAGACCGGAGAGCAAGGAGGGCAGCCCTGCTTCTCCTCCCCCCTTCTTTCTTTCCGAGGTACAGTTTCCCAAGTTGCATCCTTGCGGGTGCGTGGGCAAATGTGGCTCCGTGTGCGTGCAGTCCATCCTTCCCTATACTCCTCCCTCATCCTTCCTGCCCTCTGTGTCCGCCCCGCTGTCCTCTGGGTGGTGGGGGGGGGTGGGACAGGGCTCCCCTTCTGTATCCCCCGCTTTGGCCTTGCGGTCCAGGCCTCCCAGTTCCCTTTCCCAAGAGCTCTCGTACCTGTCAGGAGAACTCTAACATGGCTGCCTGGGCTGGCCTTGAGGACCTCGGGCCGGTGCCCTTGGCCGGCCTGCGGCGCACTCTGGGCTCCCTTCGCAGAGTTTCCCAGACGAACGGATCTAATGAGTTCGGAGGCCCGCCCCATCCCCCCAAGTCATCCAGTTGAGCTGTAGCATAGAGAGTGGGCAGCGGACGTCCTTCCCCTTCGCTTCACCTTGGGGGGCGCCTGGGACAGGGGTTGCCTGGCAGGGCCGACTCCCGGGCCCTGTTGCACGTCTGCCCTGGACTGAGTGGAGGCTCATTCACTCCCTGCCTTGTCTTTACCTCTAAGACTCTAGCCGCAGTTCGGGAGCTGCCTGGGCTGCCTCTACCTCCCGGATGGGGGATGTTTGCGGAAGGGAGAAAGAAAAAGTTTTATGTTTCATGATTTTGCAAACGTGAGTCATACCTAGACGATATACCTCTTAATGCCGTCCTCACTCACCGGCGAGGCTGACTTAGGTTTTTGAGTCTGGCATTTAGGGCTCTGCAGCGTTCTTAGAGCTTCTGTTTTAAATCTCGGGTCCTTAAGGTACGTTTGTGCCTTACATTTGCTGTTGTGAATATGGTGATTCCTGTGACTATCCTGCCCAGATGATGCAGCATTTTGGGAAGAAATCCGTCTTAACAATTCAAAATGGCAGCATGCTAAATCAGTTGATCTTTTTAAAGAGAAAAGCCCAGTTCAACATCAATATATTTTCCATATGGTAATAAGCTTCTGATGGAAAGGTCAGTAGCTACCCAATGGATTCTTGCTATTCAGCAGAGAAGTCAAAGGCTGTTCAGATTTTAGGAGAATAGGTTTGAGGAAGGATGTTTAAATATATGTATGTATGGATCAAGGGTTGGACTTTGAGTTTGGAGGATCAAATTCAAATCGGGTTTCAGTCACTGAGTGACTGTCACTAAACCACTCTCAGGCTCAGTTTTTCATTTGTAAAATAGGATAATAATAGTACCTACCTCTCTCAGCCTCTGTTTCCTCATCTGGAAAATATCACCTCCTTCACAGGATTGATCCGAGGATCAAATGAAATAATATGTAACAAGTGCTTGTAGATACATAAATGCTCATTACTGTTACACCTTGGTTACCCTAATGATTTTTTTTCCCCTTCCAAAGCACTGACCCTCCAATGTGGAAGAAACAGAACTAGAAGGTCTAATCATCTAGAGATCATCTAGTTATTTTCCAGATAATGAAACTGAGACCTAAAGAATGGGAATGGCTTGTTCCAGGAACCAGAAGAAGTATGGAACAGAGTCAGGATTGGAACCCAGATCTTAGAGTTGGAGGCCAGTGTTCATTCTGCTATGCAATGAACCTTCCAGGAGAGGCCAGGAGCTGAAGGAAGGTGTCGTCTGTGGAAATGTGCTGTGGGATTTGATTGACCTAGCTGCTTGACTTCTTTGAATGAATGAAAACTTGGTTGGTTTGATGGCTTGCTGAAGAATAACTTGTATTGCATTTGTATACCATCCCCTCTAAGTTTTCTTCCCCTGTCCTCTCTCTTTATGTTGTATGTTTTGTATTCGATATTGTGACTCCCCTATTAGAATTTAACATCTGGATGACAGGCATGTTTTTGCTTGTCCTGTACATACTAAATGCTTAGCCAATGTTTGTTGAATGACTGATATGAGAGCAGATGCTTGTTTACTCAAGTGCTTTCTTTTTTTTTTTTTTTACAAGAAATCTGGCCTCTTTTGTCAAGTAAGAGGTATTATTTAGGTCGGACACCATATATTCATTCAACAAATATTTAATACCTAATATGTACCAGGAAGGGGAATAAAAAGACCAGTAGGAACACAGATCTTATGTTCTTTGCAACATGTACACAGATAGATCTATACAAAATATGTACAAAGCTAGTTTTGTTTTTGGGGTATCAGGAAATGCTTGTAGGAGATGACATTTCAGCTAACCCCTGAAGGAAAGTTCTGGATTCCAAGAGTCAGAAGTGAGGAAGACATGCCCTCCAGTCTTGGAGAGACAGCCTAGGCAAAGGGAGGTGAACCACTGTGTCCAGGACCCATCAGGTGGGAATGGACAATTTATGAGGGGGAGTGGTGTGAAAGTGCTTTACATATCAGATAGAGAAGCTGGTATGTTAGTCATAAGGAGCCCTGAGATTTCTTGAGCTGGGGAGGGACTTGGGTAAATCTTCAAAATTGGTACACATACAGCTCTCTGAATACAGGCAGGGTAGTTACAGTCAAGTGTCATTGGACTCCTTGGTAGTGTTTTCCTCATGAAAGAGGGATTAAATTATTCTATTAAAACTTGACAACTTGAGAAACATTAAACCTGCTGCCTGTTACAACATATGCCAGATTCTCTACTAGACAATGGGGATCCAAAGACAAAACAGAAACACTCCCTGGCTTCAAAGAGTTTACCTTAAACTGGAGCATTTAAACAGATACAGGGAGAGATCACTGAAGACCAGAAGGATCAGTCACATTCAACAGGCATTTCTGGAATGCCCACTGTGAGCCTGGCACTGTGCTGGTGTATAACCAGGGACTACCTCGAGTTTGTATTTGTATCCCCAGTGCTTGGCAGTTTGGGGGACATGGTGCTTAAAATGCTTTTCATACAAAGACAAAACCTGTCTTCAAGGAGCTTATATTCTACCTGGAAAACTTATGTCAAGTGTTTACGTAGCAGAGGGATACTAAGAGAGGCAGCACATTGGAGTCGATAGAGAGACAGAAAGATGTGTGTTGGAGCCTTCTAGCTGAGGCTTCCTGGTGAAAGATTAAGCTCTTAGTGTACCGGAGAGCTCATTGCTATTTAGAAAATAATTGTTGGTTTTCATTTTTGGAGGGGATTGACTCATTAAAAGTTCCCCAAACTAATGAGAGAGGGAGATAGAAAGAGACAGACAGAGAGAACAGAGAGATAGAAACAGAGAAAGAGACAGAGATAGAGGAGAGAGAGACAGAGACAAACAGAGAGACAGAGAGACTGAGACAGGTAGAGACAGAGAGAGACAGAGAGGAAGAAGAGAGAAAGAGACCCAAAGACATAGAGATAGAGATAGGGAGAGGGAGACAGAGAGAGAGAGACAGAGAGAGACAGAGAGACAGAGAGAGAGAGAGACAGAGAGAGAGAGAGACAGAGAGGAAGGGAGAGGGAAAGAGATCCAAAGACACACAAAGAAAGACAAAGAGACAAAGACAGACATAGAGAGAGATAGAGAGACTGAGACAGGCAGGCAGAGAGATATGCAGAGAAGAGCCAGAGGGGAAGAGAGGGAGAAAGGGACTCAAAGACAGAGAAAGACAGAAACATACAGACAGATAGAAGCAGAGAAAGACAAGACACAGAGAGAGAGATTAAGAGGGAGGGAGAGAGAGAGAGAAATATGGAGACAGAGATGACAGGTGGTGGGGATCAGAAAGTCTTTATAGGAAAATGCTATTTCTTTAGCTTAAATTGGGGATATTTTGAGCAGTGTTCAGAACACCTTCTTTCCTCACCTGTCTTAAAATCTTTGAGCTTCCTTCTGGGCACAGTTCAGGCACCACAGCTCGTACAGAGCTCTGCCTTTACTGATTCTTTCACCTCTTTCCCTCTTGAAGTGATATTATCTAATGATATTTTAAATGTGCTGCATGTTCCCTCCTGTAGAATTTAAGATCCTTGAAGGCAGGACTGGTTTGTTTTTTGCCTTTGAGTCATCACCAAGAGCACAATGCCTAACACCTAGTAGGAACTTTAAAATGTTTGCATTAAATTGTTTTATAGAATGGTTTTTTCATGGAGTTTAATCTTTCATCTATGCATTCAACTAAGCATTTATTTATCACTTACTATGTGCCAGGCACTGTGGCACTGCATGCCCTCAAGGAGCTGATATTTTATTGGTGGAAAACAACCCATACACGGAGAAGTAAATACAAATGGAGACAAAGTAAATGCAAAGTCATTTCAGCAGTGCAGAAGGGAGGAGGGAACTCTCAACTGGAGAAATCATGGGAGGTCTTTTGTAGAAGGTGGCATTTAAGTTGAGCCTTGGAGGAGGCAAGGGAGTTTAAGAAACAGAAAACATTCATCTTGGTCATAGTCTTTGGGAAGGGAAGAAGGTGTATTTTCAGATTTCATTTTTAAAAATAAATAGGGCTTGTAATATCTTTGGTAAAATATGTTTTTTTTTTGAGAAATTAAATGGGAGTCACAATAGTATAGTTATTCGTCTAAAGCAAGATAAAAGCAAAAGGCAAATACCATAAATAACACAGTAGATTTTACAGCGGTTTTTGAGGCAGCCTTGGTGAGGAGGGTGATTGATTCATCTTCGGGTGAACCTGAATTTTTCATGCCTAATTTGGGTCGAATGGTTTACAAGTTGTCACAGAAAAATGAAGCTGGGCTTAGGACTCGAGAGGAAACAGAGCAGGGGCCAGATTTTCTGTTTGACTGTTCCATGTGCCTCTGGAGGATGGCATTTGGACCCCTGTCAGGCAGGAGGAACAATATTGAGAGAGGGAAGGTGAAGAGGATTGTCGTTGGGAAAGAGATACTGAGATAAAGAGGGGATAGATGGGAGAGCTTGTGCCTGGTGGGTATGTGCTTTTGATGAAGGAAGATCTGAGTTCACTGGTTGTGAGAGCTGGGCGAGGAGTCAATGTAGAGAACTGAGAGTTCTAACAGTGAGCACCATGGAGCTAGAGCGAAAGGTGGTCTTCTTCAATATCCTGACATGGCCCTTCACCATCTCCATTGCAGCAGGTTCGCTGCCTCGTCACTAATAGTATGGGTGGCCAGAAAAGAAATTCATGACATCATTAAAGAAATGAACATTAAAAATCTAGCTTGGGAGCCTCTCTCTAGTTCTGAAATCAGCTTACCTTTTTACTCTTTTTATTTTGGGGTACGTCTTATTTTGTGCCTTTAGGTACTGTATTTATCTAACACAATGGCTGAAGATTGAGTTGTATGACAGAATAGTGGAACTGCACATGTATTTAGCAGCTTTCTTGACAAATATTGGCAAAATGGAAATGCCTCCTTGTTTATGGATTGTTGGATGATTTCTGCAGTTATAATCTTGAAAACAGGTCTTGTACCTCAACCTCTTAAGAATATGTGGTCAGTTTGTCCCTTTTCCTTTTATAAAAAAGAGCAGTAAAAAAATAAAACTATGAAAAAATACTAAAATATTGATTTAATATTAAAATATTTTTAAATATTTTAAAAAATATTCTGATATTAAGAGCACAAATCTGTGAGGGATCCAGAGCTACCTAGTCCAACATTTTCATCTTATAGAAGAGGAATTTGAGATAGGGAGAATTGCCCAGAGCTACTCAGGTAGTGAGTGGCAGGGATTCCTGGTTCTCTTTCTCCAAGTCCAGTGCTCTCTTTATGGTCCTTCCTTCCCAGTATGCTATATTTTCAATCTTCCAGTTTTTTTTTAAAGAATTCCATATACACCAGACCTGTTTTGCTCAACTCACTTGAAAGAATTATTGGCATTCCTGCTAAACTGATAACAGTAAATTATATCCAAAGAGAAAATGATTTTCTAGATTGTATCTCTCCTACTGAAATATCAATGAGGAAATTATGTCACTTTATTATGGAGTTCTTTAAATTAAAACCTGGACTGGTACAAAATATAGCATGCTGGGGAGTCAAGGGCAGAGGGAAGTTACAGGAAAGCAGATTTCAGGTCAACATAAAGAAAAACTTCAAAACTACTGGAATGGACCCAAAGAGGAATGAGGTGCTGTGGGAAGTGGTAGGTTCTCCATCACTGGAGGTCTTCAGACATAGGTTGGTGGCCCTTTGTCCCGTATGCTGCAGAGGTAGATCCTGATCCAGTGCAGGGTGGCCTGGAGGCCTCTGGAGCTCTGTTCAGCTCTGAGTTTCTACAATTCTGTGAAACATAGCAATATGTCATGGACTGAATTTTATTACTGTTGGCATGACCTGATGTGGTTTGCAAATCCTCTGTGCAGATGGTCTCAGAGAGCTGTTCCAGCCAGAAAATTTGTCACCATGAGGCCAACCTGGTGCTCGCTCTTCCAGATTTAGCAGGCCAGTCCTTGGTCTTCTGTTGATCCTTACTTGAGGCCCTTGAAATTTGATGGAACCTGCTGGAGCATGTGTACTCTCCCTTGTGCGGCCTTAGGAATCTAGACTTTGTTTCCTTGTGATGCTCTAATCTTCTCAAGGTAAGGTTTTTACCCCTTTGTGTGCCCAGTGTGGTTCCTGGAACACAGTAGTTGCTTAATAAATGCTAGCTGACTGCAGTGGAGTTTGGTGAAAGGAAAAATAAATTATCATTGCCTAAGATATTTTTTTCCAGGTTCATTCTAATAAGCAAACCTTTTGGTGTTAGAAAGAAACAGCTTGCAGCAGGGAGAGATTGAACTGGAGTCAGGCCAATCTGGGTTTCAAGCTGCGTGCCAGGGTCAAGTAAGATGCTTAACCTGGGAGGGAATAAGGCAACTCTCTAAGAGAGGAGTTATTAACCTTTTGTGTGTTATGGACCCATTTGGCATTCTGGGGAAGCCTATGGAGCCCTTCTCAGAATCTTTTAGGTGAAAATAAAGTATGTAGGATTACAGTGGACACCAATTATATTGAAATGTAGGTATCAATATATACACACACATATATACATACATATATCCACATATGCACCTACTTACAGTGGAAAGAGTCTGAAGCCAGGAAGAGCTGAATTCAGATCTAGCCTCAGACACCAGGCGAGTCACGTCACCCTGTTTGTCTCAGTTTCCTCATCCGTAAAATGAGCTGGAGAAGGAAATGGCAGACCACTTCCCATATCTCTGCCCAGAAAACCCCAAATGGGGTCTCAGAAAGGACTGAACAGCAATGACTTGCCCCAAGGTCTAACAAGTAGCAAATGGCGGAATTGGGATTCACATCTAGGTCATCTGGCTTGAAATTGAGGACTTTTTCAATGGTGCTGCCTTCCCATTGCACTAGATCTCTCAGTTCCCCTTTTTATTTAAAGAATCCCATCATCAAAATTACTTTACTTTATTAATTTACTGATTTACATTTCAATAGAAAAATACAATAGAAAATCAGTTTCTCACTGGGTTGAAACTCATTCCATTTATAGTCCAGCGGAATGCTAATAATTCTTTCAAGTGAATCAATACAGTAATTTTTGGGGTGGTATTTGGGGGGTGGGTGGGAAAGGAGTAGGGAATCAGTCTGGATAATTGTTTCATTTACTTTTGTAAGAAAAAAGCAGTTCACCCCAGGATTCCAAGAGCTAATTAATAATTCTAAAATCTCACTGGGATAGACATTTTCATGCTGCCCTGGACTAAATCTTTTCCTTAATAGAGTGGATGTTGACTAATGAGGAACGTTTCTAGAAGCTTCACTGAGAGAGATGCAGGGCATTCTGTGGGAGAGAGGCCATTCATAGCCCCCAGCGATTGAGGAAGCATGCCTTCAGTTCTGTAAACATTGCCTGAACTTGAAGACAAAGACCTTTTTTTCTGACCTAGCTTCCTCCCTCCTTGTCTAGACATTCTAGGAGCTGTTTCCTAGTTACACATGACCAGCATTTCAACCCCCCCAAAAGGGGTTAACTTTAGTCTCCTTTCAGAAGCCTAGAGAGTGACTATTGAGGCATTAAACTCCTTATGGCTGGACTTCATTAGGACACAATTCACATCTTTCCCCTATAACTAGCCATGAGTGTCGATAGGACTCAATGGAAATTCAGTGTTGATTTGATGAAAAGACTCAGCATAGAACTTAGGTTAAATGTATTGACTAGTTTCATAAAGTTCTGGAGAAAAGACATGGAGGGGAAGGAGTTGGGGAATGTAGATGCATGATGTTGCCTACACCTTCAGAAGAAGTCAGGCTGTCTGGTAGTGAGTGGTAATTCTGGCATCCTTGAGGAGCATCACAGAGAGTCCTGGGATGAAGAGGATGAAAGGTATCCTCAGATAAACTGTTTAAGGGGGAAGAGGAAGACCTCATAGAACTTTAGACTTAGAATCTGGTGGATTCAGAGGCCATTTATTTCAATCTCCTCAGTTTGCTGACTAGAGGTTCAGTGATGTGCTAAACAGGTCATTAGTAGCTGAATCTGGATTCAAACTAGGGTCCTTTGATTCTAAATCTAATGTAGTTTCCCTTACCTGTCTCATAGACCTTACATTTGGGATGTAGAGCCTGGTTCAGGAGACACTGGTCTTCTTGGGAAACCACCTTGATGTTCTGACTGAAGGTTGATTCAGAGCCCAACTGTGGGGCTGTGCTGCATAGAGGCCACAGATCCTGAGGGAGAAGTGAGGCGAGGAAGCACAATTCTCCTGGGCTATATGGCCTCAGAGGCAACTACTTTTTTTAACTCATTTTTACTAGGCAGGCATTAGGCTCAGTTATTTTTATCTAGTAAGGGAATACAGGTGCTGCCATCATCCTCTAAATTACAGCATGCTGGGTCAAAGCACCCTTTGTCCCATCCTAATTATGGTTCTGCTGAATAGATTTTCTTTTTGATGAGGGAAGGTTCTGTGGAGAAGGGGATATTGGGAAAAGTCTGTGAAGTAAGAAATGAAAGCTATCACCTAAACTTTTAAAAATTAAGAAGATACTGCAACAAAAACAAAGATCCTGCAGAACTCTTGACATGTCATTGAAAAGGACACAATCAATCAGTATGTTATTTTTGAAACACCTATTATTTGCAAGGTGCTATGTTAGAAGCCAGGGATCCAAAGACAAAAATAAATCAGCCATTTGTCCTCAAGGAGCTTAAATTCAAATGAAAAATATGTCATATGCATCTAATAAGTATATATAGAATATACACAGCATGAAGACAAAGGAGTTTGGGGGAGGGAGCACTAACCCCTTTTCATGTGTCACGTAGAAGATAGGGTTGGAAGAAAATCAGGAATTCCAAGAGGTAGAAATGAGAAGGCAGTAGATTCCAGGCATAGGGTAGAGCTATTGCAGAAGCATGGAGACAGGAGATGGCTTGTAGCAGGTAAAGAGCAGCTAGTGCATCCAAATCACAGATTGTTGGGAGGGAGCTGCTTCCGTTCTGGTCCGGTGCAAGAGGTCTTTCAGAGCCCATGGGTTCAGAAAAACAATTTAACAACCCCAGTGAGAAGCAATCCCCAAGGAGGTTAAAAACAATAGCATTCCATGAAGATATAAAGCAGATAAAAAGTCTGGGGCAAAGAGATTAAGAAGCAATAGATGAGGAAGTTCCCTGGAGTCTCAGAAGCCTCTTTACTAAAGTCCTAAAACAGCTCCCTACCTTCTCCTCTTCCAAATCACCCACTGTTAGATCCCAGATCTATTGACCAGCGTCTTCTGGGGCTCTGCGTCCTGCCTCACAACAGCTCTTGGTGGTCGGGTGGAAGTGGGCGGCTTAACTCAGACCTCCCTGGTTCCATTAGCATCCTGGCTCACAACCAGAGAAGCATGTGAGAAGACAAGATACAGTTGTTCTATAATCATGCTAATAACTGCCATTGGCCACAGTATTTATTTGTGGCAAAAGAGAGAGAACCATAATTCTTCCATGCAAGTTGACGATGTATTTCTCTAACTCCTCTAAAAGGTATCATCTCTGTGATGCTGAGATTAGTAGCCTTCACCCTGACTCCCTACTCGCCCATCTGTCTTTCAGCATTTCCTCCCTTCCTTCTAATTGCATGTAACCTTTAAAAATAATGAAAGCCTAGGTCCCATGGTGATTGGCTCCATAAATATCAAGGGCATTAAAACAAATAGATGCTTTCTTATTGACATTTTCATCTTCCCCATACCTGGAATGCACTTTTTCCTGACTTCCATTTCTTAGAGTTTCTGTCTTCAAAGCTACAATTCAGGTGCCATCTCCTACTTGAGATCTTTTCTGTCCCCCCTTCCAACCTCTCAATCCTTAGAACTCAACAGCCCTTGAAATTATTTTGTATCTGCCAATCGGTGTCCAGGTTGTAAAGTCCCTTGAGGGCAGGAACCATTGTCTTTTTTGACCAAAATAGTGTTTAATCAGTGAATCAGTAAGCATTCATTAAGAGTCTACTGGGTGCTAGGCACCGTACTAACTGCTGGTATATAAAACCAAAAATGAAACAGAACCTTCCCTCAAGGAGCTTATATTCTGTTTGTAGAATTGAATTCATGGTTGTCGTTTTTCATTTTTACTTTTGGCCGCCATGATGGGTGTAAGGTGGAATTTCAGAATTGCTTTCACTTGCATTTCTCTAATTATTAGTGATACCATGACTGTGAGTTTAACTGCTCCGTGCCAGTGTGCCCACCCTGCTGATTCTCTATGGGTCTAAACTATCAGTGTGATTTTGTGATCTGGAAAGAATCCACATTGGTGTTTAGAAACAAGTTTCTCTAAGGCAAAGCCCCATTCTCCCCATACTAGTAATAGCTTTGTGTGGCTGGATAATCAGACCAGGAGGAATTATAGAGAAAGGAAATGATGCACGGATAATGTTCTTTATACATTAGAACATATTTTATTGCAAATACTCTTGAGTATGAGCAAATGATGGTCTGTAAATGTGTCTCCAAGGGGTACTCCTGGTAATCCTGCAAACTGTAATGTCTCTGCCTCCTCATCTTGGGTGACTATTGGTCATGCCTTATGATCATTGGGAGCATTATAGATGCAGAATTAGGGGCCATCTAGTCTAACTCCCTCCTTTTACATTTGGGGAAATTGTGGCCCCTCAAGTTTCTAAGTGACTTGTCTAAGGTAGCAAGCAGCAAAGCCATCTTTTCTACCCAGATCCTTGGATTTGGAGGATTACTCCCTTCACCATTACTCATTTCACCATTCATCTGCCTAGAGATTCCACGTAGAGGATCCACCCAGCATGATGAAGATCTTCCTTCATGTCTGTTGGCATCAGGTGGGTTCCAGAGCTCTAATTGCACTGGTCTTCTGTTATCCCTTTGTGCCATCATGACTGGTTCACTTTGTCTGTTCATGTGACTTTTTGACCAATATCTTTTATGTTATCTATTTTTATTACGTAAAATGAGGTTTATAATTCCATTCATTAAGTCTTTATTAAATGCCTGGCACTTAGTAGGTGATTAATAAAGCTTGCTGACTTCTTATTGTAGCCAAGGCACTGTATTGAGCTCTGGGGGTACAGATACAACCATGAAACAGCCTCTTTCCTCATAGAACTTTATTTCTCTTGGGAGACACAATGTATATGGAAATAAATGTAATCCAAAGCAGAGTACAACAGGCCAAAGGAGGAACCAAGAGGACAGAAACACATTCCCAGGCAAGGTTTTGTGGAAAACATGGCTCCTGAGTTGGTCTTAAAGGAAGAGACAGATTTTGACGACAAAGATGGAGGAGGGAGTGCATTTTAGGCGTGACCAGGATGGTCCAAGTGAATGGAGGGAGAGAGAAGGATAGATGAAATCACGAAAGAACAAACTTTGCAGATTAGCTAAAGTGTGAAGTGCATGAAATGGAACAATAAGAATGATAATGTAGTTTTTGGGGAGTTCCTGAAGGTTTGCAAAACGCTTTCCATGTGACTTTATTTGATTCTTACTACATTATTAGCCTCATTTTCCAGATGAGGAAACTGGGGGCGGGGAGGTGAAGTGACTTGTCCAGGGTCACACATATCTAGTAAAGGGTCTGAGGTAGAATTTTGACTTGGATTTTTCTCATTCCCAAGTCCATCGCTATGGTGTGAAAAGTCTGAAAAGGGAAGCTGGATTCAGGGCATGGTGAGCCTTGATAGCTGATCACAGAGTTTATATTTTATACTAGAGACAGTGGGGAGTCTCTGAGGACTTTAGAGCAGGGGAATGATTTGGACAGGCCTGTGCCTTCAGATAGTTAGGACAAAACGATGGAAAGGGAAGAAACCAGAGGCAGAGAGAGATCAGCATGGACCACCCTCCAAGCTTTGGGCGATGAAGGCCTGAGTTAGGGTCAGAGTAGTATCAATGGAAAAATTCATTTTTAAATAAAAATTGGCTTTTATGTCCCTGGGCCTCACTCCTTTCTTCTCTTTATTTTTTCTTTAATTAATAAGCATTTATTTTTTTCTTTCACCTATCTCTCCTACCCCATTGAAGAGGAAAAATGAAAGTAAAATCTACTTAATAATCAAGCAGAGTTGAACAACAGAAAGAATTCTCACATTGTCCATGCCCGAAAATGTATATCTCCTCTTTCATCTTGGGTTCATCGCCTCTGTCAGGAAGGGAGTAGCCAGCTTTGGTGCTGGTCCTCTGGAACTGTTTGATCACTGCATGCGTCAGTGTTCTTAAGGCCGTTGTCTTTATAGTGTTGCCATTAGTGCATAAATCGTCCTCCTGCTTCTGCTCACTTCCTGTGGTATCAGTTCACAAAGAGGCTTCTTGTAAACCAACCCCCTTCATCATTTCTTACAGTAAGACGTTCACACACCATCATTTAATCAGACATTCCCTAGTTGATGTTTCTTGTTCTTTGCCACCACAGAAGGAGTCGCCATAAGATTTTCGTACTTCTCTTTACCCCAGTTCTGCTTTGACCTATAGCTGACCCAGAAGGCCGTCCACATCTGCTCAATCACAGGCTTCTTATTTTATTCCTTTATAATGATACCCCATGGACATAGAGGACCCCATTGGCCTTTTCCAACAACACTCATTGAAGTTGCAGAGTACAATAGGCCAAAGGAGGAACCAAGAGGACAGAAACACATTCCCAGAAAATGCTTAACATTGTTCCCACATCTATCTGAACTCAGAAAACTCCAACCTCCATGAGAGGTTACTGTTCGAAAATGGTTACCCCCTTCAGAGCATTTACTCACAAGTTGTTGGGAGTGGAGAGGACAGGATGAATCTGAGAGGGAGAATGAACAGGATTAGAGACCCAGTGCACTGCTGTAATGGAGAGGCTGAAACTGCCTTCCAGGTGTGCTGCTTGGTCATTATGGGAACCATGATGCCCTCAGACAGACACAGAGATGTGGAGATGATGACTTCAGAGGTCCTCATGATACAATGACGACAGATCTTGAGTTCAAACATTGCCCTCCTCCCCTTTAAGGTCTAGGTATACACTGAGAAGTAATTATATATAGCTCTAATGGATTGTGATTTCACTGTTGTGCTGCTTGTCTTCAAAGATGCAAATGGCAGCCCATCCACACCTTTCCATCTTGTGTGACTCCTGTTCATGTCCCTGGAGTCTCACCACCTGGAGGAAGGCCTGGTGAGGGGAGGCTTTCCCCTGACCTCAGGAAAGTTGTCCCTTCTCCCTGACATATGAACAAACATCTCTTCTGATCAGACATTTCTTCAATGACCCCCATTACTACCATTCTTTGTATTTCTTCTTTTTTTCTCTATTGAAGTCTGCATATACCTCCAGCCTCCATGCACATTACTGTTGCCTTCATGGCAGTCCTTCCTTTTAGTCCTTTGCAAACTAGTTCCTTGTCTCAGGTGAGCAACAAAGAGGGATCCACCTATCTTAACTAGTAACAGCCACAGTGTCCAACGTGGCCAGGTCTGCACTGTAGCCACCATTTCTCTTTCTGCTCTGGCCAACTCGGATGCCTGGGTCTTCCCCTTTTGCTAAATTATTAGAGGAGTGGTGAATATTTGAGTTGATAAGGAGAAATGAGGCTGTAGGATACTGTCCCTCTTTGGATTCACTTGGGATATGATGAAGAAAATGTTTCTTCTCTCAGGGAACTTACAGGCTAACTTTCACATATGACATGCTCCCAAGTATGATAGAAGGTTCACTGAGCCAGGGGTGGAGTTGTGATTCACATACATTTCTCTAGCACAGTTTGAGGAAGGATAGCTCATTTTCAGTATGGGGAAGTTTCAGGCAGGAGGAAGCATCTGAGCTGGTTTCCAAAGGAAGACAAGGCTATCAACAAGTAGAGATGAAGGAGTGTATTTTTGATATGGGGCATGACATGACATTGTATGGAGGCAGGAGAGTTCAGGATGAGATCAGAAAATGCTAGCAATCCAGCTTTGTTGTCATATAATTTATGACTGGAGGGAGAGAGAGTATGAAATAAGGCTGGAAAGGTAGGTTGGAGCCAGATGGAAGAAACTATTAAATGTCAGGTTCAAGGGGTTATATTTTAGCCTATAGATAATGGGGTGCCATTGTAGTATTTTAATCAGGGGAATTTAGTTGCTGTTCTCGTGGGCAATGAATGTTGTCTGACAGGATGGATGAATTGGAAAGGGGAGAGCCTAGGAAAGGGGAACACGTTTAGATGGCTGTTATGCTAAACTAGACAAGAGGTTAAAGGGGCTTTACCAGTGAGTAGAAGACAAAAAGGAGAGATATGGCTATCAGCGGTACCTGACTGGAGGTGGAAGTGAGGGAGGAAGTGGGAGGAGGTGCAGAGAACTCCAGGATGGGCTTGAAAATCTGGGTTAAGAGGATAATGGCCCATCAACAAAAACTGGGAAAATTGGTCTTGAAAAAAGAGTATCATCTCTCCGGTTGTTTTTGTTCTCTCATTTCTAGGTCAAAGATCATTTTTTCTTGGCAGAGAAAATGGTGGCAAAGTAGTTATTGAGCAGTTTGGCCTCTCTGTTGTTAGTCATCATCCCATCCATTCCAAGCAAAGGTCTTTGCCCTTCTTTGGTCTTCCAACAGAGCTTTAAAAAAAGCCCTTTTGTTGACTGGTTTTCCTCCTCAGCCTCAGATCCTTCTAAAATTTAGCATTCCTGACACATTTTTATAAGGTTATGTAAGGTTTTTGTTTTCATCTTCCATTGTGTGCTCTTGCTTATGTCTTCTTTACATTATTTTTGAAAAGTCTAATTTGGTTCATGAATTCTTGGCTCATCCACACCACTTTTTTATACAATTCCCTCTTTTTTTCTTATCAGAATTGGAGTTTTTTGTGTGCCTTCAGAATTTCATGCTTAAGAGATTCAGATTTCTCTTGGATTGAATTTTCCTATACATTTTTAGCCCATAAGATCCTAGCTATCATTCCTCTGAATATTTGAAATTTGCCCTTCCAAAACTTGGGGAGGTTGGGCATTGTGTCTGTAATTCCTGATGCTGGGGAGGCTGAGGCTGCTGGAACTCTTGAGGTCAGAGATTATGACCTACAGTAGGTTCTGGTAGTTGAATATCCATAGTAAGTATAAAATCACTGTGGTGAGCTCTTGGGAATAGGGGCCACCCATGTACCCAAGGAAGGATGAGCTGGTCCAGGTCAGAAATAGAACATGTTCCTGTGTCAATCACTGCGGGAATTGAATTTATGAGTAGCCCATGGTTGGGGGAGAGAGAGGAGGGGAGAGAGAGAGAGAGAGAGAGAGAGAGAGAGAGAGAGAGAGAGAGAGAGAGAGAGAGAGAGAGAGAGAGATTCAGTCTTTAATGAGGGTGGATAAAGGGGTCAAATATGACTGTGGGATTTCTAGCATGGGTGAGCAGGAGGTTAGTTTGTTCAGGTTCTGGGTATGATACCTACTGGTTGTATGGTCCTGGGAAAGTAATTTAATATTTCAGTGGCTCAGACAACTCTCTAAAACTTTATATTGGCAAGAAGGTGACAAAAATACTATGATGTGTGCCAGGCTTGTGATCGATTTCCTGCACTCTTCATTTATTTCTTCTTTCTGTCCTGGTGGTCTGTAGCATATGTTGATGACATGCTCACTTCTGTTTCTATTGTCTTTATCTTTATTCAAATGCTCTCCAGCATTTTTTCCACTTCCACAGAAATGAATTTCCTCACTTTCCACTCTCCCCTATCTGACTGGGCACCATCACTTATAAGAGGCCTCAGACTGAACTAGTTTCATTATCCAGTCTCATAAGAGAACCTTCATGAATTGTTCTAAATACCTCACAGTTGCCACAAGTAATCTCTTGCTTGCTTTGGTTTATAAGGGAGATGACAGATGTGCAGATGTATCACTGGAGCCCCAAACAGCAGAGGATTTCAGCAATAATGGAATTGATGATAATCTGGGAAATTGCTTCATTTCTCCCTTGGCTTTTATTTGGGCGGTTCTGTGGTACAGGGGAGGGAGCAATGACTTTAGAAGCAGAGGACCTGGGTTCAAATCCGCGGCTGACCACTAAATGTGGAGGCAGGGGCATGTTCAATGTGACCATTACAGAAATAGCTCTCGTTTCAATAATCTGATCCCCACAGAATTTAGCAGAAAAATGAGCTCCTTCAGCCTCACAGACTGTGGGGCATCTGTTGCCAACACTCGCCGCTGCATTAAAATGGACTGAGAACATTTGGTTGTGCAGCAGGAGTGCTGATGGAATGACCAGCAGCAGCAAGGAGCTTATGAATATCTTAGAAGCTTTTCTAGAGCTGATCCTTAGCTTTAGATGCAGAACTGGTGAGTTACCATCTTCTAGGGAGACAAAGAGGGGGAGGCTTAATTTTTATTGATCTGACCTTGTCAAGGACAGAGTAGTGAAAAATATTGATTACATATGTATATAAGATATAAATAACCTATAATGTATCACTTTTTTCCAAGCATATCTGAAGTAAAAGTAGGAAGAGGGAAGAAAACTTTTGCATGTGTATGTGTGTGTGTGTGTGTGTGTGTGTGTGTGTGAAGCGGAGGAGAGAGAGAGAGCAAAGGAGCAGTCCAATTTTGTTGGTATAAGGATGCCTCTCAGTGTGGGAACCTCCATCTACCAATACAGATTGCAACCCATGAGGTAGCATGGTAAAGAGTGCTGGATACGAAGTTGAATCATCAGGGTTCAAATCCCAACTCTAACTTGGTGTTCACCTTTGGAGCTTTCTCTTGGGGTTCAGTCTAGTTTATTGGTGATTATACAAACTATTCCACTCCTCCGGTCTGTGTCTACTGGTTGACTCTAGACACCAGACCATACTTTAGCTTCACATCCTATCCAGCCATCTCGATTCTGTTCCCTTCCCCCTCAAACCCTGTAGAACAAAACTCCCCTCCCGTGTCCAGTTTATCTAAATGCCATGTCTTCTCCTATGAGAATATAATATCCTTAAGGTCAGGAATTATCTCTTAAAATCTTTTCATCCTCATAATTTCCACAATGACCAACACATAGTATTACTTAATAAATGCTCACTCACTCATCTGTGTTCCATGCCACATGAATACAATCTTCAGAATTTATTTATAGGAGAAACAGACATCAAGATTTGATGTCTGCAGGTTTTCAGATAATCAAGAATATTAATCAAAGAAACAATCTCCTGGACTTACAAGCTTATTCTTCCATCCTAAACCACCTTAAATTTTCTGGCCAAGTCCTTTGCCCCCAAGTCATTCTTATTCAAGGTTGACTTTAGAATATCCTTCTTCTCCCCAACCCAGAATGAGCCTGCCATGTTTTCCCATAAAACATTCCCCACCCTCCTTCCCTTCAGAATTGGGAATCAACCACCTACAGAGCTCTTCCATCCATTCAACAATCCCATACATACCTCTTCAGCCAATCAAGATCCCCTGCTCATCTTCCTGTGCATCAAGCACGCAGTGTCTTTGAGTTGGAAGGGACTAAAGCAGTCACTCAGTCCCACCTGAGCAAGAACCTCTTCTACAAGTCAGCCAGCATTTATTAAGAACCACACAGAAGAAACAGTAGGTGCAACATTAATTCATGCAGTCTCTATAATCATCAGTTTCCTCACTTATAAAGGAATAGTAATACTTGTACTACCTACTTCTTAGAGTTGTGAGGAAATGGCTTCACGAAACATAGAGGACAGAAAAAACAGAGCTGGAACTAGGATGGGGGCAATTGGAGCTTTGTCTCAGAGTACAGACATCTAGGGGGTGTGTACATCTTCTCTGGAGCAGTTGGGAGGGCAGTGCCCTTGCACTGCACATCTCCCACTGTGGTATCCTCTACTAACCTACACAACACGGCATGATCCTGTTTGTTCATCTAACTCAGGGCCATCCCTAACTGCCCTCCTTCCCCATAGGTGTTGCCATGGTGCCCTGCTCCTGGGACCCACCTCCTCCACCCTCCCTACCCCAGTTCCTTCAAGGGTGCAGGCTGGACCTTCTGGGAGGAAGGATCTCTGCTCTCAGTGTGACCCTGCATTCATGGTTGGAGTGTCCTTTGCATAACTTTCTCCCCCTCCCCAAATGCTTTTGCACTAGATGAGAGAATTCTAAATTATGACTCTTTATAGAAATATGTTAAATTGTTAAGATTTTGGTGGGAGGCAGTGTGGTGAGCCCGACATTTGGATTTGGAATCCAAAGACCCAGATTCTTGTTCTAGTTCAACAGCTACTTAAGAGGCAGATCACCTAAAATCTCTGGCTCTCTTTCATCTGTAAAACAAGGTGTTTCCCCTCCATTATCTCTAAAGTTCTAGACTTCCTATACTGTCGGATATTAGCCTGAGATTAAAGTGATACGCAGAGGGAGAAACCAATAAGTCATGGTGGATGTTGGCAGATGTCTAGATAGCAGCCCTAGGTATGGGGAGCACTTCATTGTTGCATAACTGAAACAAGATTAAAAAAGATAATTTTTCTACTTCTCACCCGTCTTTCCTTGCTCCCTCAGTTTCAGCCATATGGCAGCATGGAACCCTGCCAACCCTGTGGGTGGGGCTTGGGGCACAACCAAATGGAGTGTTCCTCTTTTCCTAGGAGGTGACAGATTGCTTCTTTTTTGCCTTCCCTTTTGCCATTGCACTTTTAGCTGCTTCTGATGTCCATTGTCTTTGTAGTATTGAACTGTTTTGTAATTATTCGTATTTATTCTTTATATGCTTCTCTCTATCTACATATCTATCAATCTATCTACCCAATTATTCATCAGCCCATCCATTTAACCATCTATCTAATTATCCATCTATCCATCAATCTATCCACATATACATTTATCTATCCATCCATCCATCATCTATCCATCCATCCATCTATCTATCTATCTATCTATCTATCTATCTATCTATCTATCTATCTATCTATCTATCTAATCTATCTATTTATCTATCCATCTATCCATCCATCTATCTATCTATCTATCTATCTATCTATCTATCTATCTATCTATCTATCTATCTATCTATCTAATCTATCTATTTATCTATCCACCCATACATTTATCTAACCATCTATCTAGTTATCTATCTATCTATCTATCTATCTATCTATCTATCTATCTATCTATCAATTTTCCATCCATCCATTAACATATATTCATCTGATCATCCCTCTATCTATCAGCTCATCCTTATTGTCAATTCTGTTAGTATACAAACTTCTAGAAGGAACCTATTTCACTTTTGTCTTTGTATCCCCAGTATCTGACACAGCAGGTGCCTATTAAATGCTTGTTCATAGACTACTTGGCTTTTTTTATCCCCAAGGAGTACTCAATGGCATCACTTATAACTGATCAGTCTTGATTATCCCACAGTTTTGCTTCTTGTTTGCCAACTAAGATTTCTTCATGACCAACAGTGCACACAGTTCAATACTAATATTATTTAGTGGATAAAATGCTCTGGGGAAAACTATTATGCTGATGGCATGTTCTGTGTTCCTCCCAGCTTCATCAGGTGTGTGGTGTCTTCTTTTCAGGATGTCTGTAGCTCCTCCCAGCTACTGCTTTGTGGCTTTTCCCCCACGGGCCAAGGATGGGCTGGTGGTGTTTGGGAAAAACTCAGCGAGGCCCAGAGATGAAGTCCAGGAGGTTGTCTACATTGCAGCTGCTGACCATGAACCTGAAAGCAAAGTGGAGGTGAGTGACATGGCATCCATGCCTTCTTTTGTGGTTTGTGGCTTTTTGTATTTCTTTCTCCCTTCCTTCTGGGCTGACTTAGCTCACGCCATTGAGACATTTTTCTGAGAAGCATGCATGCTTACCCAGTTGCCACTCAGCCTTTTATTTGGTGCTAGTTCTCTAGTTTGAGGTATTAAAAAGTAGTAGCCGATAAATATACCCATCACTCCTATGCTCTTGAAGAGGAGTGTGAACAGATTCCCTGATTCCTCAGGTGCAAATTTCATCAGCATCTAAGGGAAAGTTTCTGTTATTAGTTTCAGAAGAAACAGATCTCCCTAATGAAGTATGTGGGACTGAGAATCAGGAGAGACTTTGGTTTGAATTTTGGAGCTGGCAAAAAAATCCGCCCCTGATTCAAACGGGTTTTTATCTCCAAAGGGAATAGGAGATAATTTTAGCAGACAGACATTCCTGGACTTCAGAGGAGTGATCTCAGAGCCACAGAAGGAAGAAGGGTGTGGCAAGGCTGTCATCTGCACTTAGTGCATTACAACAAGGTCTTGTCATTCTGGGCTTGGTGTGGGAATGCCTGGGTCCCATCACCCACACGCCGAGGAATCTGGCTCATCAGTAAGGCACAGAGAGAGCGAGCTAGAAGGGACTTCGGCGGTCATCTCATCCAATTCTCTCATTTTATAAGTGATGAATGGAGAACCAGACAGGCTGTGGCTTCCTTAAGGTCATACAGATAGCATTTGGCAGGGCTGGGACTTGAACTCAGGTCCTGTGTCTCCCAACTGGGTACTTCCTTCCACAGCAGCTCCTTCCCTCCCTCAAGTTCAGTGACTTGAGAAAGTGGTTCAATAACATTTGATTTGATTATAAGCTCCTCAAGGGCAGGGACTGTCTTTTACTTTTCTTTGTATCCCTAGGACTTAGCCTGGCACATAGTAAGTACTTAATGAATGTTTATTGACTGACTGATGGATAACAGCTTTTTTAAGTGTTTCTTTTAAATTTTGATTGGGTTTTAGGAAGAACTCCGTCCAACTCTAGGTTTTCATTCTGGTGAAAGGCAGAGTCGAAGGCTTTGGGGTCAAATCCCCAAGGTCCAGAGGTTATACCTATTTTTTTGTTCTTGATTTTGTGTTTGTGTAGTAGCCCCTGAAAAGTCTGTTCCACATCAGAAGAAGCAAAAGAGCAAAGGGCACCATTGGCTTCCCTGGCCTTCTTTTTCTGAAGTTGTCATTCCTTCTTAGTTGAGTCCGAATGATGGCTGCTTCAGCTGGAGTTCTGGTCTACCAGCCTCATCTCAAGTCTTCAGTTGGTTCTATGGCCAGAACCTTGGGGGTTAAAAAGGACCTCAGAGGCATAAGAGAGTCCCTTCTGGAAGGACCCTGTTGACCCTTGCTTTCTACAACCAGGCTTACAGTGCCCTCAGTAGAGGGGTGTCCATCAATGAGTTAAGTCCTTGTCCAGGTATCCACTTTATATCTAGGGAAAAGCCCTGGGCCAGCCAGAGACATTGGGGGAAAACAAGTCCTTGGTGAATTCAGATGCTGAGAATAACATGTGAAACAATGAGAATCAGTCAATGCAAAGATTTATTGCAAGCAATGGGGAAGAGGGGAAGAGGAGAGAGAGAAGGGGGCTCCACATACAACTCAGGCTTACACACTAACAAAGAGTGTAACTCACGCATGGTAGTTCTGCGTTCAGGAACACAGATATACAGGAAGGAGGTACTCCTGCAGGAGGACAGGGCTTTTTCCAAAGTGCCCTTCTGAGAGTGGGATTTTTATGCTATGATTTTAGGTGGCCCCCCTGGGGCTGACCAACTTGCATGTCGGGAAGTCAGGGCAATATATTATTGTGTTATCAGGAAGAAAACAAGATGGTGGTAGACAAAGCATTATTTAGGGGACATAGTTGTACCAATTTCAAAAAAAGAAACCCAACTGTTTTTGTCAGCATTTTTCCATGAGTATTTCTAGACAGTCTCCCTTAAGGAGAGTCGTCCTGATGGACTCAAAACCATCAGGTTCAATCTTCTAACAATGGTTTCCATTCATAAATTCTATAAACTGCAGCTTCCCTACGGTAGAGACATTGTTGATGTCAACATTTCAGCTTGTGATATCGCTGCTTATAACTGGAATGACTGACCATCTTGTCTCTCATCAGTGTTACAAGGAGCTGGATAGCACTTCAACAGTATATTCAGCAGGAATAATTATCCCTCCTCAACCTCCCAGCCCAGAAACCTTTCTGCAGGAGGCTTGTCCGGTAGCCCCCCTTCTTTCAACTGCTTAGCCTTTCCTCAGTCCACACCCTTGTGTGATCTCAAAACACCAATGAGAAAACAAAACAAGACAAGGGGGGAGATACCAGACCCTGCAGTCTTCTCTGTGGTTCTGAATGACCTTGGATAACCCATCAATAAATCAGCCTAGATTCATAGAATATCAGCGTTGGATAGATTGGGACTTCCCTTGATAATATACTCAATGAGGAGTCATCTAGCTTCTGCCTGATAACCTCCAAGAAGGAAGGGGACCCAAGGCATCCTGGGCCACTTTTGGGTGGTACCGGTTATCAGGATGTTACTCCTGACATCAGGGCTAAAGTTGGCTCTTTGCAGTTTCCACTCATTGCTCCCAGGTCTTCCATGTTAGGCCAGGCAGACCAGAGCTATGGGATAACCCTTCAGAGACTGGAAGACACTTACTGGGTTTCTTTCCTTAAATCTTTTCTTCTTTAGGTTAAACACACTTAGTTCTTTCTACCAATTCTCTTTTTTTAATTAATTAATTTGTTTTCAGTTTTCTATAATCACTTCCATAAATCTTCAACTTTCTCTCTCTCCCTCCCTCCCCCCTCCCTGAGATGGCATGCAGTCTTATATGGGGTTTACTCATATATTCTTACTAAATACATTTTCACCTTAGTCATGTTGCACAGAAGAATTAAAATGAATGAGAGAAACCATGAGAAAAATCAAAGCAAAACAAAACTCAAAACAATTTTCTACCAATTCTTATAAATGGTATGGATGCTGTCCCACAGTGTCCTTTCCAGAATGTGGCCCCCATCCTGGTACCCAGTGCTCTGGTATGATCAGGACAGAAAACTACCTGGCCCAGAGTGTCAGTGTAACTTGTCATGACTTTGCCCAGGGAGACAAAAAGCTCAGTGGTGATTCCTTATCTTTCCAAGCCTGCATCATTTCAAAAGCATCCCCTTGTGTCCTCAGACCAAGAAGTTTGACGGGTTCTCAGACTGTTTCATAACAGCTCCGTTGGCAGTGCCAGGATTTTCTTCACCCATGCAAGTACAGTAGAAATGACACAACCAGTGTTTTTTCACTCATTTAAACAAATCTATTGTCCTGATGTCTCCATTCCCCCTTTCACTGGGCAGTACCCAGGAATACTGGATGCTGGAATGTGGAAGGGAGAGGCCAGGGTTGTCATGAGCCCGTGGAATAATGAAGGACTTCCTCTAGAAGAATTGCCTTTTGTGTTTCTGGCCTCTGCTGGGCTTCATGACCTTTGCGCATCTGATTTTTCAACTGTTTTCTGACTGCTTTGCTTCACCATTCTCCAGGTGTTCATGGGCTTCTATGCTGGAAGGAAACTCATAGATAATCTCAAGTTAGTCCATCATTTTGGAGATGAAGAAATTGATTCCCCAAAAGTGACTTACCCAAGGTCGCATAGCTAGTCAGGGTTTTCTGAGTGGTTTTAATCTTTATGTTGTGAGGACTTCTTAATTATTTGATTTTATTGCTGGCTATTAGGTTTGTGATTTTTCAAAATTACATTTATTATTTAAAAATTCCTTTTAATGGTCTCAAATATGAGTATTTAAAAAAAGAACTTAAACACACACACACACCCACACACATTCAGCTGATTCTCTTGATTCCTGGTCCAAGACTTTAGGGGAGTGTAAGGAGAAGAATATTGGCCTTAGAGTCAGAAGACTTGGGTTCAAATCCCACCTCTGTTGCTTATCACCTGTGCAAAGTTGGACAGGCCATTTTATTTCCCCCGGCCTCAGTTTCCCCACTTGTAAATTGAGGGACATGGACCAACCCCTCCACCTCTGGAGCCACCAGTATCTTTCTCTCATCATTTCCTACAATGGTCACATCATAGAATTTAGAGTTTTCCTATTTTTTATCAAAACAATCCTGAATTATCTCTCTAACGATTTTTTTAATAGAGAGATATCAAGTTATCATGGTGTTTCAGGGTGTGATTATGTCTGTACATGGAAAATAAAGTTGGGGACTGATAATTTAGGCCCAGAAACCACTCTTGCCTTAGTGATCTCGGTATTTCAAAGCCAGTTTACCTAAGACTTCTGAGTCTAGAAAGTATTATTGCTAGGCACAGATTGGGCTATGCTTTCATTCCCAAACATAACAACCAGTAAAACTTGCTGTCGGGGGAAAGGGCACCCACGCCTAGTTACACTTCGAAGCATTTAGATGGCCAGACATTCTTAGGGTGTGGCCTTTGGCATCCTGAGTACTTGCTGCCTCCAGAAACCCTCACTGACCCCATTGTTGGAGACTGGATGGGTGTGACCACGGGCTAGCTGCACAGTTTGACCAGTTTTATGGGACTGACCTACCATGAAGAAGCTGAAATGGAGGGCCTATGTCCCTCTTGGGAAAGATGAGGCAATCTAGGCAAACCTAGGATTCTCAGGAAGACTTTTTCTTGTTTCCATTGTGAATGTTTTCTAGTTTATTATCTCAAGGCTTGGTTCTGTGACCTGGGAGACAGATTTCTTGGTTACATGTTAAGGGAATTTTTAGTTATTTCTTATTGTTCTGCCATTTTCAGTCGAGTCTGGCTCTTGGTGATCCCATTTGGGGATTTCTTGGCAAAGATATTGGAGTGTTTTGCCGTTTCCTCCTCCAGCTCATTTTCCACATAAGGAAACTGAGGCAAACAGGGTGAAGTGACTTGCCACACAGTTACGGTGTCTCAGGCCACATTTGAACTCAGATCTTCCTGACTCCAGGTCTGGCGTTCTATCCTCTGAGCCACTTTTAAAAATTATAAACTTGACCACCAATAAAAAAGATTTCTTTTTCATTACAAATTTGAAAAAGAACATTTTCAGGATTAGAAATTCCTCCCACTTGAAAAGTTTCCATTTTCACAGATGTTTTGCTTTGAGACCTCATTCCTAGCAGGGTGCTCTGTACCAAGAATACGACAAATCATCTTTGTTGCCCAAACCAGCAGGTACGAAAGAGTCCTGAGACAGAATTTGTGGCAGGGTCTCAGGCTCCTGGAAACCTCCAAGGAGCCAGCATCCTGCAACTGGAGCCTCAGCACTCCTAGGTCCTACATGCTCTGGGGTCACTGCTCTCCTCAGGGACCCTGACAAGCCTCCCGTTTGCACTGCTCCTTCACTGAGTCCAAAAGGCTCCTGGCCCCATCTTCCCCTCCTGTCTTTGGCACTTACTGATGTGGGGAGATGCTGGGGAACATTGAGGGAAGAACTATTCATTTTTGTGACAGTTCTTTGCATGTGTTCTTTGGTCTGCTTTCTTATTTACTCCCTTGTGACTGAGGAACTTTGGGGTTAACTGAGTGTTAACAAGGAAAGACTGCATGATTCAGAAGCTACAGACTAGGCAGGCTGGGCAGGGTTTGCGGGCAATGGCAAATGATGGTGTAAAGAGTCTGTACAATAAGTAAAAGTTTCAAAGGAAAAAAAATCCATTAGGGATGTTTTTAGGTCATTACACCACTGAGGCTCAGCATTGTGGCCCGGGAGGGAGATTTCTTGGTCACGCGTTAAAGAGTTTTTAGATAAATAATTTAACTAACTTTAAAAAATAATAAACTTAACCACTAATAAAATGAACAAAATAAAAGTCCTTACGAAATAAGAAGTAAAATAACACATAATGCTATAAACATTATAGTATATATGACTATATATATACTACATATAAACTATAAATATATAGTTTATATATAGAGAAAATGTGTATGTATGTATATGTAAAATACATATGTATATATACACACACACACATATATTTATGTGTAAATGTATTAACAAGGCAGCGTGGTATAGTTGAAAATAGACTGGATATGGTAGCCAAGGACCTTAGTTCAATTCAATTCAGTAAGCATTTAATGGATGGGAGAGTTAGCAAGGACCCATAAGACCAGCATTGGCAGAAACACAGAACGTCAGAGCTGGAAGGATTTCAGAGCCGCTGGAGCCCAGTAGCCATCTGGATAAAACCCATGGATCTCAGTACCTACTAAGTGCCAGGCATTATGTTAAGCTGGGGATACAAAAA